>JBBPCX010000011.1:13874208-13899956 GCA_037974365.1 Hydrocynus forskahlii | reverse complement strand
AGGGACTGAAACTGTCAAGAATAGAGCTGGTGAGATCTCTTTATGTGAGAGTGATTTTGTGCAAAGAACTTCATGAAGATGTTTTGTATAGCCCATAGACCTATTATAACTTGTTTAAAAAGAAGTATAATATGTCCCCTTTAAGGCATTTATTGACTGACATTATCTCAGACCATTTGCAGATCAAATTGTTTATTTACTGTAAGAGGTGTGCCTACATACACTAATATATTTTATGTGCAATAAAATGCTGTATGAGCTGTAGGGCCTAATGACATTTAGCATAAGTGGCAAAAGCCATGCAGTTTTGCTGAATTCGTGTAAATATATAGATGAATATGCGATTATATGTTTATGGATTATAAACACTTGGATGGATGACAACACAATTCACATTCACACATAATGCTTGTCAAAGCCTAATTGAAATTACTTCAAGGATTCAAATTTTTAAGACCTTAGAGGCTGAAAGTGTTGTTTGAATTACTTTTAATGTGTTCATTTTAAAGACTTCAGCGCCAACCATGTGTTATTACTACTCATACACCTACTTATATTATTACTACTTCCTATTACTACTAGTACTACCACTATTACTACAATTACTCCTCCTCCTCTCCCTTGTCCCCCTCCTCCTCCTACTCCTATTACTACTAGTACTACCACTATTACTACAATTACTCCTCCTCCTCTCCCTTATCCCCCTCCTCCTCCTACTCCTATTACTACTAGTACTACAGCTATTACTACAATTACTCCTCCTCCACTCCTCCTCCTACTGCTACTCCTATTACAACTAATACTACTACTATTAGTACTATGACTCTTCCTCCTCCTCCTTGTCCCCTTTTCCTCCTCCTCCTCCTACTAGTATTACTACTTCTATAATTCCTCCTCTTTCTCCTACTACTCTTGCTGCTACTACCATTATCCCTGCTCCTTCTACTCCTGCTACTACTACCCTTATCCCTCCTCCTTCTATTCCTGCTACTACTACCCTTATCCCTCCTCCTTCTATTCCTGCTACTACTACCATTACCCCTCGTCCTTCTACTCCTGCTTTTCCTCCTCCTACTACCACCACCACCACTACTGCTATTACTTCACCTCCTCCTCCTCCTACTATTAATATTAATCCTTCTCTTCCTCCTCGTCCTCCTACTAGTACTATTAGTCTTATTACCACTCTTACTACTACTACTATTAGTAATAAAAGTAATAATAATAGATCTACCACCTCTAAAACTATTACTATTACTACTACAGGTCCTTCTACTACTGTTACTACTCCTACTCCTATTGCCCCTCCTCCTACTACTAACAACAATAATGACAGGGTAATAATAATAATAATAATAATAATAATAATAATAACAATAATAATAATAATAAATAACAACAACAACAACAAAACAACAACAACAACAACAATAATAATAACAATAATAATTGTAATTATAATAATAATAATAATTATTATTATTATCAATAATAACAATCACAAGCTATTTTAACAGTTTTTACACCTCACATGCAATTTCCCATCTTCCACAGAGTCAGAGTTGAATCTGGGCAGAAAAGTGAACACACCTAAAGAAATCATGCTGGATGAACTCTCCTTAGCCTCAAACAGAGGGTCTCGCCTCTTCAAGATGCGTCAAAAGCGCTCTGAAAAATACACATTTGAGAGCATTCAAAATGAAGCAAATGCTCAAATCAATGTAAGTGTGATTGTTGAGCTCAGTTAATAGTGCATGGTGTTGATAAATTAGTGCAATTGCTTTTATGACTCAATAATTCATGAACTGTTTTGCCACCATAGAAGAGTTTTTAGCTTCTTTTGTCTGTTCTCATATTCTCATATTCTTTTTTTCCTCTCATGTTTCTCTTTTCACAGAACAGTGTGATTCCTCCTGTACCAGGGACTGAATTCACAGATGCAAAAAACAATGTCAATGGCAATGGAGTCGACCAGGCCCCCATAACTCCTGCAAGCACGTCTAACCCAAGCATCAATCCTGACTTTATAGCCCCAGGTTAGTACTTATTCCAGCGTGTAGTCATTAGAAAACCACAGTTAGAACACGGTTCAGTCTTCAGATTAAGTTCATTTAGGGACAGCTGAGTTATCCCAGTATATGTTATTCTGGGGATAAGCGAATGTCAACATCAACACTGCTCTCCTAAATCTACAAACGAGATAACTGAATTTGTTGAAGGATTTGTGCGTGAGATCTGTCTAGAGCTGTCCCTCTTGACTTTGTGAACATTCCTCTGTAATAGCACTGTTCTTCTACAGGAAGTCTGTCAGGCAGTCACTGTGTCTTCTAAGAGCTGGTCCAGGGCTGCAGCTGTCTGAGATAGCATCTCTAACAAATGCTATCCTCCCATCTCCGCGCCTTGATGCATGCTCTTCCCTAGATTAGACAATGTTTTGGTGACTTGTGCTACGCTGTACTAGGAAGTGGTTTGTTTGCTACTGTAGTTAGGTTGCCATCCCAAAGCACTGGGATCACCAGTGGCTTTAGAGATTGTTGGTTTTAGTGCTGTCAGCGGCTTTTGACATTAAATGTATTAGACAGCAACTAGACTGCAAAGTGAATTCGCAAAAAATAGACTCTCAGTGAGCTCAGTCAAATCCCTTGTTAAAGTAAAGGAAAGTGGCCCCTGACAATCATGCATAAACACGCCACACACAGTGTGAACAATGTGAAATTCTTTCTGTGCATTTAACCCATTCACCAAGTGAAGCAGGGGGCTGCCACCAACGAGGGGTGCAGTGTGTGGGACGTCACCTTGCTCAAGGGTACCTCGGTGATGACACTAGCAATGTTATTTATATTATTTTCGTGTGGGCTCTGAGTAAATATCCCTTACTTTTGTCTACCAGTGGAAGACAATTTGCATCAGAACATTAATATAGCATTACTATGACTAATATAATATATTAGTATAACATTATTCCTGTGTTACCCGGCTTTGAACAATAATGCCTTAACTTTTTCACATACTGTCCAGTTTGCTATACTATGTAAGTTATTAAAGTTTAAATAATTCATTGTACATTCAGTTTCATAATGACTTGTATGAAAAAAAGACCTACAGGATTCCTTAAGCAAACTGTGCTGTCAGTTGCTATAGTTCTCTGTGGTACAATACACAGGTGTCATTCGTTATTGTTGTTGTTGTTGTTGTTGTTATTATTGTTGTTGTTGTTATTATTATTATTATTATTATTATATAGTGCTAGAGGAATAGTACACAGACAGTTATAGCTGTTGAAGTATTGAAGTATTGCTATTGATGTATTTGAAATATGCAGCACCTTCAGCACCTTACAGCTTCAATAAGCAGTAGATCTATACATTTCGTATAGTATATACAGTAACATATAATATCTATATTATTTATATATTTATATATTTAGGTCCAAGTCTGCTTCCCTACCTTCTCAACAATGATAAAAATGTGGCAGCAGTGTGTAGTATATACTGCAGTTTCTTTGGGTGAGGAAATTAAATTAAGCAGACATACAGAAGCTACTGTGAAGTCCAAGGGTTAACATGAGCCTTTCTCACAGGCCTGTTTGATGGCTCAAAGACTTTGTGCTGCTTCCTTGAGGCCGATAAACTAAGGAAAGAGTCTGTCCGCAGTGTGAGGATGATACGTGACAGAACACCCTCCTTACATAATCACAGTTTTGGGCTTGCTGGCTCCCGGCAGCTGGCAGAGATTTGAGGGTTACTTGTTTGGAAAGGCCTCCCTGCTTTCCCCTACAGTGTGTACGTTGAGGACTTTAGGTTTAAAAGATGTCGCTGCTATTTTGACTGTCACATTTTACTCCAAGACTAACAAATGGAACAGTGCTGCTTAAAAGAATTAAATTATGTATTAAATTAATGATAATAATCTAATGAAAACACTGTGTAAAATTCTTATTACTGGACCCAAAAAATCCATTGCAACATAATATTAGTTACATTTAGAATTATTGGAAATAAATTCTATTTTCAGTGACTTTAGTTGTAACAGATCTTGTAACAGTGATAATGATAATGGTAGGACATTTAGAAATTTGCTCACGGAGAGTATTCTTAAAGGGCGCCTGCAGGCATGGTGCATTCTTTTCCCAGGATGGCACAGCAGGTAATGTGTCTCCTTGACCTGTGGCTGTCTCTCTGCTCAGCCAGCTAAGGCTCATTTCTCATATCCCATCACATGCTCTGTCTCTCCCTCTTTCATATGTGAGGTCCTTCTGGTTGCTCTTTTCTTCAAGGCGTTCTGCTCGATGTCTTTCATTCCTTCTCTTTTTTGTGTCATGATAACACAAAAAAATGAATATTTTAAAGTACCAATAAACCGGGTTCTTTGATGCAAAGAACATTTCAGTGTCTGGTTCCAGTGACTGAATCATTTTTGCAGTTTTGTTATGTAGAAAATGTACAGTTTCTTTACGTGATTTTTCTTAGAACTCTACATGCAACCCAAAAACCATTTAGTAACCTTTATTTTTAGAGTCTAAAACTAGGCTAAGCAAGCACCACCCAGGGATTCTCACTTGGTATAAGAGCTATAAGCAGTTAACTCAGGCTATAAGAGAAAACTCTTCTTTTTTACCTGGTCTTTTTTATTCATCATGCTACTGGCAAATAAAGATATCATTGTTGACAAAACAATACAGTGAGAATGCAAACCGTTTTACGATACACACTGTAATTTATTTGCACTCAACGATTGGCTGTGTTTAATGTTTTAATGTGTTTTGCTTTTTAGCACAGGATCATTGATTTGTTCCATATAATACACACTTTTTAGGTTATGGAGGTCCATTAAAGGATGTTCCAGCAGAGAAGTTCAACTGTACGGCTGTTCCGAAATCCTACCACTCTCCTTGGGAGCAAGCCATCAGAAGTAATCCCTCTCTAGTTGACACACTGCATGTACAAATGCCTGAGCCAGAGCCCAGACCTGAGATACCAGAGTACAAGAGCTTTAACCGGTGAGTATGGCTGTCCATAAAAAACGTTTATAACCCCGCTGTCTTCTAGTGAATTATGGTTTTATCAACAGCCCTTCTCTCCTACAAGGGGTATTGCAGAATCCTGGAATACTGCCTTGTAGGGAAAGTGGGTCATATTTTCTAGGTAAAAAGATGCGTCTCAGCAGTTTCCAAACTGTATAGTTAGGAAAGCCATTTTGAATTTGAAATAGTGTACAGAATGTAAGAAATGTCCCTTATAATTACTCAAGATTGCATTTGTGAGAGGCAAATGGTTTGGGATTTGCGATTTTTAATTGTAATGAGATTCTGCTTTGGAGAATCTGTGTCCTCAGCCAGGTCCTTCCCCCAGTCTTCGTAATGCAGCAACATGTACATCTAATCTGTCATTTGACTTCCTCTAGGGTGGCCACTCCATTCGGCGGCTTTGGCAAAGCACCTAAAGTCCCAGTAAAGCCACTCGAACTGGATTCTGTCCCGAGCACCTCTAGCCTTCCACCCCTTGCGGTTCCAACTGACCCTGTGCCCACAAGACCCTCCTTCAACAGGACAGCTCTAGGCTGGGCTACTGAAAGTGTCCCTCTGGTTCTTCCCACTATGAGTCTAGAGTCCATGTTATCCGTGCCGCCCATTTTTATCCCTGAATCTGATGAGCTCTGAGCTTCACTCTCATTTCAGCACCAAAAAATTGATGCATTGAATTTACCAATTCAAATGTGTACATGTTTTTCACATGGGTAAAACAAAAACGACTTTATTAGGTACATCCATCATCATCAATGGTCAGGACTACCACAGGACCACCAGAAAGTATTATATCATTTTCAGCATAGAAGTGACACTGATATCGTGGTTGCATATTAAGAGTGTGTGTGCTCCACATACAGGAATGTCACTAAAATAAACACTGTGTCCACTTAGTGTCCACTCTATTAGACAAGTTACTATTAGTTATTGATGATGGTTAATCTGACTTCACCTTGAGGCTAAAAATAATAGGTGCATCTCTTTATGGTAAATGGAGCTGATAAATTGTTAGAGTAATGTAAATTTGGCATACCAAATAAAGTATCTCATTACTGTATATTTCATGAAATATATTACATTATCTTACATCAACACAAATTTGTCTTGCAGTTTTCCAGTTTTAGCCATGATTGTGATTGTATTAACATGGGAATTATGAATACATTTGAATGAAGTAAATTCAGTTCACTACTTTTGTGATGTACATGAAGCTGTAAGGTTGCACTTTGACATGCCCAGGTGCATGAAGCACTACAGGATGCACAATTGTTTACACTGTCACACTGTCTGACCATGACATGCAGATCTGTTCAGGCTTTTGGTTTAATATGAAAAAAGTTACACATACTTACCGTAGAATATTTAGTACTGCTACTATTACATTGTGTACTTGTACACTTAAAATATCATCTGTCAGATATGTCTCAGATGTCTATGCAAATTATTGTAGCACATTATTCCTGAACCATCATGTGAACTTACACTGTACACTCCGTCTACTTGTAAATAGACATAATACTGACAGTTGTTAACTTATCCCTTATTACTACATTTCTAAAAAGAAAATAAAGGACAGAATGAAGACATGGGCAGTTTCACTCTATGTTTCAGAAGAAAACAAACAATTAAACCAATGTACTGACACCATACTGAGACAGTGCTGCATTCATGTACACATTGTTGCCATCACATTAGAACCTTCTAACTTCATCTATTTTTATTTATTCATTTTACATTATTCAATAACCCCAACTGCCCTTTACTTTAAGATTGTCATGACAAATGGACCAATGTAAATGGTATGAAAATACAGGAAAAAAAGGCCTGTGACATTAACATAAATAAAGCTAAAAATGTTCTTTCTCCTGAAAAGTGAGCATCTTGGAGATATGAGGTTTTGTTATGACAGCAGCAACTTATAAGAGTAAATGACTTGTTATTTTAATGAACAGCTCAGGTCATTCAAGCTAGAGTGCACTGTATGTCTGTGGCACCACGCGTGTTGAGCATCCTCAAGGTTACAATCTCCAGGCCTGACAAATCAAATCTGTTTTACTGACGGGACAGAGATGAGTGATGAGTCTCTTGCCTTTTGGCCACATGCTGTCTCTTGCATTCTATCAGGCAGGCACTGATGGGTTCACTGCATGTCCGTCACAGCTCTCTGTACTTCATACTTCACTCTATCTAGCACCACGCTCCTCAGGCAAGACACTGTGCTCATCATACAGACAGGCAGCAGAAAAAAACAACACAGGGCCACAAGCAAGAATCTGATCGTGACTGTATTTTTGGTTGTAATTCTTTAGACATAGAAAGCCTCAATTAGCAATTTTCACAAACCTAGAAAAGATTAGAAAATCTGTTGGAGGCATCTGCCCATTGTCTTCTATTCTATTCCATTCTAATTGAGTACTCTCTTCTTTTAAAGGCGTATGCTTGTTACCCAGCTTTAGGGCTTGGTTAATGGGACTGGACAGGCATCCAACTTTCTCAGGCATTCTTTACATCTATATCATAAATCTCGACAGTTGAAAACCTTGGACAGTTCATATTATTCAGTGTAGCCCAACAGCTTATTCATTCTGTGGGTGGATGGGCAGCTGCTGGACA
This sequence comes from Hydrocynus forskahlii, assembly GCA_037974365.1. Classification (NCBI taxonomy): domain Eukaryota; kingdom Metazoa; phylum Chordata; class Actinopteri; order Characiformes; family Alestidae; genus Hydrocynus; species Hydrocynus forskahlii. The sequence goes on along the minus strand of JBBPCX010000011.1, from coordinate 13,892,317 downwards.
GGAGCCAACCAATTAGGCTGAGATTGCTAGCTCAGAGAAAAAGTTGCTGATCTTCAGTCGCGTTGCTTTCCTGTGTTTGTGTTGTGCCTGTATCAAAGGTAGTAGACTGCAGATTCATCCGACCAGATAAAATATTTTCCCTAAGCCACGGTCCGGGTGATGCATGAGTCCTCCTCACACAATGTGTTGTAATACACAAACTAAAAGATGCTGAGCTCGACTCTTTGGCTCTTGGTTTGTTTCAACTGTTTTTGGATCATGACAATGGTTTTCAGCCCTGGTCCTGCATACCTCATGCACTGCAAATGAATCCACCACAATTTAATAAGGTGTGTTGAGGTAGGGGCGTTACAGCGTGCAAAATGCACAAATAGGCAGAGGGTGAGGTCTCCAGGAGCTAGACTGAGAATCAATAACTTGTGGTTCTGTTCTGTAGTGACATTAATAAGCTGCTTCTAGTCCCGAACAAAACAATTATTACACTCTTAAGAATACGTGCCAAATAGGGTTTTGTGGCGCGGTGCCATAACACAATAAACTTCTGGTGCCCTAAAGAATGCACTGGATGCATTTAAAGCATTTGGCAGTCACCAATATCCAAAGCGACTTAACATTTTTTGTGAATCACATGGTTGGCTTAACATGGGTTGTTCTTTAAAGACTCGTTTTTGTAAACGAGAAGCTGAGTATGACGAACCTTTTTAAAGTCTAAGAACCTTCAAATTATGCAGGAGTGCCCCAGTCCTTTAGGTCCAGTGGACAGGACAGTTCAGTTCTTCCTCACCTCAGATATTACTGAACCTGGAAATTAACAGGTGAGTTGAACAAGGTGTGGGAAGTCACCAAACCAGCCCTCCGGGTGTTTGGTACCCTGATGTAAAGTAAAGGCTCTATACTATATAAAGGTTCAAGGCTACAAGAAGTACACTATATGGACAAACGTATTGGGACCTCTGACCATTATACAAACAATGTCTTTAAGGATATTGTATTTAAATACATAAACTTAAATATCTAACCTTTTATTAGCTTGCATTCTTCTTGGAAGGCTTTCCACATGATTTTGGAGTGTCTGTAGGAATTTGTGCCCATTCATTCTGTAGAGTATTTATGAGATCAGGCACTGATGTTGGTTGAGAAGGTCTGGCTCACAATCTCCGTTCCAGTTCATCCCAAAGGTGTTGGATGGGGTTGACGTCCGGGCTCTGTGCGGCCAGTCAAGTTCTTCCACACCAAACTCATCCAACCATGCCATTTATGGAGCTTGCTTTGTGCACTGGGACACAGTCATGCTGGAATAGAAAAGGGCCGTCCTCAAACTGTGTCCAGCGTGGTGTTGTCCAAAATGTCTTGGAATGCTGAAGCATTAAGATTGCCCTTCACTGGAAGCTGAAAAACAGCTGTGCCCCAGTACTTTCGTCCACAGAATGTACTTAGGAACCTTTACTTTTAGGAGACCATTTTACATGGTAACCGGCTCTAGACTTTCACATATGTTGAGAAAAACAATATTCATCTACATCATGGAATGACTACTTCCACCACACTGTATGGGACTTGCTGAAGAAAATCCTGAAACAGGAAATAACCATTCACTACTGATTGTCGGTGCATCTCTAGCAGTGGTTTGATTCCTGTTGGAATGTCTGGATCTGAGCACCTGTGACAAATTCCTCGGAATGCTTTTATTGGCTTCATGGGAACTTGGTGTACCACTGAGTTCTTGGATGTCTGCTTTTGAGGATATTTATCAAGGGTGGGATTCTGTTCTCTTTGAACTGTCAATGCATACCATATCAGAGTATAAAAGTAAATATTTTGATGGACACTTCAGCCTTTCTGTACCACCTGTTTCCCCTAGGGGGGTGTTGTTTGACAAACAAGCAAACCTTGATAGTACTGGACCTACTGTGGTCTTCCGTGCTGAGCTGGGAATCAATTATTTAACACAAAAAAGTGTAAAAAGCTTGAATATTTCTTTGATCACTCCTAGATCAAGCCCCACTCCTTTAAACATGATAGCATTCTTTTGGTGGGGGGTGGATGGTGCTTTTACACTGAAGAGCCTCCTCTTTTATCATTTGTGCATTTGGTTTATTGTTGCACAAGTTCATTTGGCTCATGCGGAGGAATACACTTGAGTTCTCAGTAGGGTGGATGATTATGCTTGCCATTATCAAGTCTAAATCATGCTAATAGTGCATGTGTTCATTTTTTTTGCTGTAATGCTGCTTTAGAGAAATTTTTGTTTACACCAAGCTTTATTTTGCCACAGTCAGGTTAATGTGGGCTTAGAAAATGGTGCAATAAGGCTGTGCATGTGACTGAGCACATGGACTGAACTGGAACCTCCAAAGCAAAGAGCACTTGCTAAATCGAAGCTGGCTCAAAACATGATGATACCCAAACAAGTTCTTTGCAGGTCCCAGAAGCTGAATAAATATACCATTCAATTAATCAGGAGCCAACAATTTAACATTTTCGTTCTTGCATACAAACCTCAACATAAGATTCTTAAAGTGAATCGAACAAAATAATAAGCCAGGTAATTCCATCCCATCCCAGGAGATCTGTTTGTATTGGTATGACATGTCCACACACACACACACACACACACACACACACAGTCTCACACACACACACATACACACACACACACACACACACACACACATACACACACACACACACACACACACACATACACACACAGTCTCACACAAACACACACACACACACACACACAGTCACACACACAGGCCATGGAAAATTACTGTTTATGAATCAGTAAATTGCTCCTCCATATGACACCTATAATACTTTATCAGAGGTCATGACCTAAACAAATGCTGATTAACACAGTTAAAAAAGTTATCCACTTGAAATGTGCCAGCTTTCAAAATGGGTTTCAAACAAATAAATAAAAATTGTGAGAGTGTATGGAAAAATAGAATATTCAGAACAACAGTCTACTAATATGTTGTGTATACCACACAAATCTATATTCCATATTAATCGATATAGGCACAAAAATACAACATACATTGCATTCAAGCCTGAAATGACACAAGATGTGATGTTGATCCAAAACGCTTGAGTTTGAATGTCAGACACATTAAAAAAAAATTAGGTTAAACTGAATGAAAACAATAAGGTTCAAATTTCATAATTACATGTTTAATGTATTTTTGTTCCAAGTAAAATGCTTTTTCTTTCTGGTTATTATGTTTCTTGTTTAGAGATCTGATTACTTGGAAAAATTTTGATGGAAAAAAATGTATTTGTAAACGAGGTGCATGAGCATGAAGAACTATTTTAAAGTCTACAGAACCTCTATTAAGAGTCTTTCCAAGATGCGTAAGTCCAGACCAAGAACTATTAAAGTAAAATGTCCATATTTGTCATACGGGAACGCAACACAGCACACAGAGTGGGGGGACGATATCTTGTTCAAGGGTACCTCAGTGGTGCCAGAAGCAGTCCTGGGATTTGAACACACAACTTTCTGATTGCAGGAGCAACTCCCTAACCACCAGACCGCCAGGACTTCTCATGGAAAAAGGAACCTTTACTGTCTGCTTCCCTTGTTAACAGTAGTTAATGTGTAATTCCTTGTTACTGTATTCTTTTTAGTGAAAGTGACCATTCTGTCATACCTGAACACACCGCAGCGCACAGTGTGAACAGCACAAGAATTCATAACAAGAAAGAGACAGGTCTTCAGCTGGATAAGCCACAGCAAGAGGAATTAAAAAAATCTGCAGATGGGGTTCCAATGTGCCATGGGACTCAGCTACAAAGAAAACATCCACAGTCAACAGGCAGGTGTCGGATTGCTGCGGAAGTTAGCAGCAAGGTGTAATATATCAGATGAGTCAGGTGAGCGGTTTTAAAGCTTGGCGCTTCACTTGTCAAGCTTAACCCAGGCCACACTGAGGTCACATTCATCCACATTCAACGTGGTTTCTTCAGAAACATGAGGTGACTAATTCATATAATGATTTACCACCAGCAGTCAGTCATTTGAACAATAGAGAAATTAACATCAAAGGTTCCTCACTGTTTTTTGAAACATTATATTGAGCCACAGCTCACCTATAGGTTTGCTAAGACATTGTTGATTTGGATGGGAGAATAAGATAGAAATTGAGCAACACCACAGCCAAAAGCCTTCCTTGTTGCTCAGGTGAAAATGGTGACCTCGGGAGACCAATTAAAACCTACACGATCACAAGCAAGTAGAGCATGACCTGTTCTCCTGAGGCTAATGTAGCTGGTGCATATATTATGCAGTTGCTTCAGTGGAATGAACCACCGAGCAGCTAAACCTGCTTTATTACTATGTTTTATAAACCAGTAATTATCCTCACATTTTCACAAGGGGCGCTGCTACAGGTAACTGCAAGGTTTCTTTTCATAAAAAGTCTTCTGCTCAAAAATTTGCAGCCCATCATTGAAGAATAAGATCATTTGGAAGGCAATTTAAATGTACTCAGCACAAAGCCTGACTACCCTTGTAGTCATGTGTAATTCTAACTTTTTCCATCTTGGGACAAACAGCAAATTAGCACATAACTGTTAACATTACGACACCTGGCATCAGACAGTACTTTCTATTTTTCAACACTTATTTGTCCTATTAATTAACCCTCTGAGAACTATCACAAATACAATATATGGACAAAAGTATTGGGATGCTTGACCATTACACCAACATGTACTTTAATGACATTAGACTGTTGAAAGCATGCGTTGTCCACAATGTCTTGGTTTGCTGAAGCATCAAGATTACCCTGGAAGTAAGGGGCCTAGGCTAAACCCTGAAATACAAGTGTGTCCCAATACTTTTGTGCATGTAGTGTATGTGACTCGACATTAGAGAACAGAGAGCCCAGCCTTATGACTTAACAATTACCCTCAGATACTTGGTTTTAGCTGACAAGGACACTCTGGAAAATTGATATGGAATTCTAAAAGGACAAAGTAATACCTCACACAGCATTATTTTAAAGTACTCTCTCCTCAAAAATGGAAAAAATATGAAATTCATTAATTAATAAAAAATTATGCAGTTCCACAGAAAAATCCTGCACTTATGTAGTCTTGTGTTGTTTCTACTTTTGTTCTTGTGTTGCGCCATTGTCCTGGAGGAACGCTGTTGGGTTTCACTGTGTACTGTGTAGAAGGTTGAAATGACAATAAACTTACTTGACTTGACTTGAGTTTTGGAAAATAAAATGTACGAATGTGAAGAAACCTTGTCCAGTTTAGACTTAGAAAGTTTAGAACCGTGTGTCCAAGATTAACTAGAAATACCAACATATACTTATACCAACATATACTTATATACTTATACAACTGATACTGCTGGTATTAGTTGTCAGGGAAAAGTCAATACTAACAAAGTTTTAGATTCTATTAGAGAACAGAACAGCAATCTGTCTCCAAAAAGGAACGCTTCAAAAAAAGTGTCTCCTAGTTTTACTCAATGATGCGTCAATGGAAAAAATAATTTGTATCTTATCCTAAATGTCAGAGCCTGCTCCTCTGCTCTAACAGTATCAGTGGAAGCCTTCGCTGCCACGGATACAGCAAACATGCAAGCCAAATACATCACCGTCACCACTTGACAATGTTCCAGAGTTAATGTAACGTGGGTAAATGCCAGAAAATTGTGCTGGTATTTAGATGAAAAGTTCTAAACTCTTCTAAACCCCTCTCCTTTCCATGTACTCTTTCAAAATCATTATATCTGTGCGCTTCCCCAAATCACCAAATATTGGTGAAATTTATATTTTTACTTTTGAACACTTATTGAATGTCATCCATAGATCAGAGACCCACTGTAAGACCAGACTTACAGATCAGAGTTCAGAATCAGAATCAGTTGCTCTAATGAAGAAAACAGCCAGCACTGAGTTATCTTAGTCATCCTCTCGTTTGTCTTTACTCCACCAGGAACAACTATAAGCACAAAATTCAAATGAAATACATAAGTTGTTAGTTAGAACAACGTATGGTGTATAGAAAGAAAATTATTATGAGGTTTTGATATGACAATGACTTCCTCGGTACACTGAGTCTACAGAGAGTAGAGGTAAAACCTGCATATCCAGTAGTTCACCAGCAGAAGGGCTGGCACACCTCTCACCCAGAGGATTGCATCAAAACCATGACATGAATTTTTCCATTCAGCTACTCGACTTAAGAAAGAATTCCGAATGATCGTAAACATCTGCAGATGTCATCATATATCAAATTTATAATCGCAGACATACTTAAAAACGAAGGTGATCTTTATATGAAAGGAACTTTTAGCAATTTTAAAGACCATGCACCAATGTATTTCATTACCCTCAGGTACGCCACTTTGTTAGAACACTGTGCCCTCACTTCCTCAACCTACCACCAAGATCTGTAAAAGACTCCATTTTGGAGATTCCAGTCAAGTCTAAAAGCTTAAGTTCTAATATTTATGGAAAACCACAACACTTACTACAATTCGTACTGCATGGGAAGGGGAACTGGGGATGGAAATTTCTGACCAGGCTTGGAATAGTGCATTAAATAGAGTTAATGACGTCCTGACATCCAGCTATTACATATTTCCCTTATATTATATTCCCAACTGCTAGTGTCACCACTGAGGTACCCCTGAGCAAGGTGCCGTCCCCACACACTGCTCCCCAGGCGCCCCTCATTGGTGGCAGCCCACTGCTTCACTTGGTAAATGGGTTAAATGCAGAGAAAGAATTTCACATTGTTCACATTGTGCTGTGGTGTGTTCACGCGTGACTATAAGGGTTAATCAATAAAAATAAATAAATAAATAAATCTGAATGACAAATCAGATTAGCAAAATGCACAAAACATTCTGAATACCAGGAGAGGAAACATTATATTTCCCGCTGAGACTGTGTCTGCAGAAGGAAAATGCATTGTGTCTTCAATAGACTTCTCAAGTACTTCCTGGGGAAAGGCCTGCTCCATTCAGATACACTGCAGCCTCTCACTGCACACACTTGATTACTTTGTCTGATTACTTTTTACAATTAAACTGCTTGGACTCAGCAAGCCTGCACATAAATGACTGATGGGGACACTTGGCCTGGTGTGAAAATCATTAGTCTGGAGAGCATTTTGTTAAAGTCAGCCAGTATATGGATGCAATTTAATGAATTCTAGAACCTGGAAATGGTCTTTACTATATTTTTCATTATAGCTGTTTATACTGTATCATATTGCACTTAATGTTAGCACCTTTGATCTAAAAATGGCATAAACTAAATCTATGCAGTTAATTACTGCACACAACAAAGCATGAACCTGGACTGGAGTTATTTATGTGGAATCTTAAAGGAGGTCCCTAGATAAGAGACAAGAAAGGACTGACTGATCAACTCATTTTGAGCCACATTTTTCCATAAAAGTAGCTCATTAATTTTTTCATGCATTTTAAGGCTGTCTAGAATGCAAATGATTTGCCAGTGCAACACATTACATTATGCATTCCCGGATCAGGAAAAGCACATTGTGCATAAAAACATATCCAACAATATACACAATCTTAATGCTTCAGCATACCAAGACACTTTGGTCAACGCCATGCTTCCAACTTTGTGGACACTAGAACCTTTTCTAGTCCAGCATGACTGTGCCTCAGTGCACAAAGCGAGCTACATAAAGACATGGCTGGATGAGTTTGGTGAGGAAGAACTTGACTGGTCCACACAGAGCCCTGACCTCAACCCCATCCAGTACCTTTGGGATGAACTGGAACGGAGATTGTGAGGCAGGACTTCTCGCACAACATCAGTGCCTGAACTCATAAATGCTCTACAGAATGAATGAGCACAAATTCCTACATACATTTTGTGGAAAGCCTTCCAAGAAGAGTGGAAGCCGATGTAGCTGCAAAGGGGGCACAACTCCATATTAAAGTCTATGTGTTTGAATGCACTGTCATTAAAGTCCCTGCTGGTGTAATGGTCATGCGTCCCAATGCTTTTGTCCATTTAGTGTATATTTGAAATATGTGAGCTTATAAGTGTATTATTTGATATATGATTCATTTTTCATAAATTATAATGAAATGTGGTTTAAATTCATGTCAAACTAATGGTTGAAAATTACCATGAAGAGTTGAAGTACTAATTGTTTTTTTTCCCCCCTCCATCTTTTTATGTAACAGGATTAGACAGATGGTGTTCGGATAACAGTGGCCTTGCATCACATTCTAGTGAGCTGCAGCCTCCATCACCCTCCAGCTTACAGCATTTTTAACAACACAGTAGCACACACTGTGGGATAAAAAAAGCATAAAATACTGGTCAAGCATGAAAACAGAGTTTTTAAGGCAATTTCCCATTAACAATGTCCCATTGTGAATGAATGTTTTGAATCAGTTCTTTTCAATGACTCACCCAACCACTTACCAGGTCTGACTGGATGTAGAACTTTTTCAATGCTTACATCAGTGTTTCTTAATCCTGTGTTCCTGATCAGCCCATGAAGGGCTCTGTGTTCAGGTGAGGAGCTCGATCAGAGGTGTATTGAAGTAAAGAACAGAAACCCTGAAGTGCTGTGGTTCAGGAGCAGATCCATGTTACACCCTGAAGACTTACATAATAATAATCTGGCACCGATCTCTCCCTGAAATAAAACAACACCACACTGTGACATGTAAAGAACATATACATTCACTTACACTCTCTGTCTATAGCTGATTTTGTTTGTTGTTTTTTTTCTGTTGGCGGCTTGTGTATCAGGGACCCGCCTCCATTAGTGAGCAGAAACAGAGATTTCAATTATTGTCAAATATTTCGTATAGTGATTTCCTATTAACTGATTTTGGCAATGGATATTGCATGTTTTCACAGATGACTTGAGCATGATGGCCTTGTAATGTAGACAGCTGTCTGATAATAATAATAAAGATAAGATAGAACTTTATTTATCCCAAGGTAAATGCTTGTGTCATTAGCATGCTCAGTGCAACAAGACAGAATAAAAGATAATAAGACAATAGAAAAAAAAATAAAGAGATAGACAATAAACAATAGTGCAACACAATGACAGGAATATTAGTGGAACATTAGTGTACCACTGACCTTGTTGTATGTAAAGATTTAAATATGTGTGCTGTACCAGCAGATCAGCAGGTCAGAATTACTTATGAAAGTGGCTTAGTGTTTATGCAGTAAAAATAAATGCAATAAAATGGCAGATGATACGGTAATGAGAGTAACATTCAACAACAGTAATAATAATCATTTAGTTATTAATTTGTTTGTTTAGTTGTTTATTGTTTTATTATTGTTGTTATGTTAATGTTAATATTGTTGTTTGCTGTTATTAATACTACTATTATTATTATTATCATTGTTGTTATTATTATTATTATTATTATTATCATTATACTAATTACTCAAAAGGTGGTAAATATGTTTTCAGTTGGAGGGGCTCAATTACCTCGTTAACGTGATTATTGATTATTGAATCGTAAGATTTGATTCATTGAATAAAGCATCGGTTCCGTAACTGAATCAGAGTTACATCACTATTTCCCTACTGACTCTGAACCGAGCGCCACTCTTCAGTGAATCGACTCCTCCCTGTTGCTGAAGGTGCCGTGGGAGTCGACTCGCGGCTGCTTCTCGCCAGTCCCCGTGCTGTGTTTTTGTGCGCGAGACTGCAGTAAAACAGCGCGCGGGCACACCGGGAGGAGGAGGAGGGGGCGGGGCTTTCGAAGGTTGTTAGTCTGAGTTTCAGGTGCTGCAGTCAGAGAGAGAGAGAGAGAGAGAGAGAGAGAGAGAGAGAGAGAGAGAGAGAGAGAAAGAAAGAGCGAGCAAGCAAGCAAGCAGGCAACGAAAAGTAGACGAAAGAGAAAAGAGCAAGTGAACTGACGATATTTCAGCCACAAACAAAACATTTTCTCTCTTTAGCCACTTTTCATTAACGCCGCCTGGACTCTAAGCAAGCCTCGCCTCCTCTTCCGCCTCGGACAGGTCGACAACTCATTTTCTCAGGACCTGTTTTGGAGCATTTTGGTTCCTTCACTTCAGAAAGAGGTCAGTTCACCGGAGAACTCTGGTCCCCGGACCCTCAGGAGGTGAGTGGCGGCCCGAACCGGCTCTGTATGTCTGTTTGGAGGAAACTTTGCCGTTTTAGCGTCGTCTCCAGTGCGCATGTGTTGGAAATTCACCTGATTCAGGTAAAAAGCCTTCAGTATCCGCGAGTAAGGAACAGCTTTAGTTAACCACAGAAGATTAACAAAATAAATCACACGCACGAAGGAAAAGGTGCACATTTGTTTAACCTCGAATCCAAGAACTGGAAAAGAGCTCAGAGTCAGGTGGAGTTTACGGTCAGGGCGAGGCGATCAAAACAACATCAACAAAAGTAGAGTCCAAAATCAGGCTGCATGTCTGTTGTTGAGCAGTGTTTGGTTGTTATGCGTGTAGTAAGGTGTATTTGTGAGGTGTGTGTGCCTGTTGTCAGGTGTGTGTTTGTTGTAAGGCGTGTGTATAGTAAGGTTGTGTGTATGTGTGTTTGTTGTAAGCGGTGTGTGTGTGTGTTCTGGATACTCTTCATTTGAATTCAGCGAAACTCCCATCGATACTCCGTCGTGGTGTGAGGATGTAACAGCTTATTTTTAAGGCCAGGAATGTCGAAGTGCAGGTGCCTTTTCTCTCTCTCCAAACTTTTACCCCAGATTACATTGTCTCCCGTGTCTTGTTCTCATTTTGTTTTTGCTCAAATAATCCTTCTGCACCTGGAAACAATATGTAAATAACCAAAACGGATGCAGTAAATGTATTGTTCATCTTCAGTAAGTACTGATTAATCATTTAGCACAGTGCTGTCAAATATCCCTTCCCCCTCTGAAACAGTTCTGGTGTCAGAATAAGTTAGCAGGTAAGGGCTTGCCCATAAGGACCAGCTCTATAATTCAAACTACTGGTTATTTATTTAATGCCAAAATCATTTAACACAGTAGAACAGCTGTTTACACTTCACACCCTTAGCCCAAGCCAGAATGCTGATAGCTCACTCTTCAGAGCTGATAATGTCGCTAAGTTATTATTACTGAGGCATTTCCAGATCAAAAGCTGGTAATGTGTTATAGATGGTCTGTCCACATCTCAGATCATTTAAGGTCTTCAGGTATGAAGAGACATGGTAGTGATGTGTAGGGTCTTTCCTACATTTCATTCTTTACTGCCAGTGGTTTATTGGGATGAGAAGGTTAAATATTTTCATTTATTCTGCTGTTAAACCCTCAGTATTTGTTTCATCAGTTCGGATCACTTCACTGTTTGGACCTGTGCTTTGTCCTTGATGTTGCACTGTTTTAATACGTCACAGCTTCACCCTCTCACATGCCTGCGTCTTTATCACGCTCAGCTTCAAGAAGTGGTGAAAAAGTGCAGGCATGCTGAAAAACCGGCTAATGTCCACAATAACACCACCATCTGACTTAGAAGCAGCTATGCTGTGTGTTTTCTCCCTTAGAGAATATGAGAATTTGTGTACACTCCCACCATGACAGCAGGTTTCCTTGTGGAAATGAATGAAATAGTTTAGAAGCTTTTTTTCCTTTTTGGTGCCAGTTCTGTGGGCCGCTGCTGTTGAACACAAAATGTAGATGGTTGGTGCAGCCTTTGTTTTAGGATTTGTTCTTATCTGTCAGTAACGTAACACTCACATAAGCACATGCTGTTCGAGAGTGAGTCACAGAAGAAATGATTATGCCTGTTTTTAAAGATCTTAACAAAGTGACATTCTTTGTATGAATCCAGATTAGAGGTAAATTCAAAATTTTAGCCCCCCTTCATTATGCTTGTCATATTTGTTAATAGATTTCTGTCAAGTTAACTTCTTTTTTAAAAATCAGGAGCAAATGCATTACGTAATACATTACATAGTTATACATTTGAGGTGGGTAATGTGACATTATTAATCATGATTGTGTTAAAATTCTCACATTTTCAGTGTATGGTGGATATTGCATATAAAATACCGGCAAACATAATAGTCCTGTTGAAGTGAATTTTGTGCAGCAAAAAGGGTAGGATGTTGGGGTTTTTTTTTACATGGCACAACTGCTTCTTTTTTGTGTGTTCCAAATGACCAAATTTCAGAAAAGCTGACAGTCATCATCAGAGCTAGGCATCATTATTGCATTTATGGCCTAGGGTTAAACAGTTTATTTCAGTTTACTACTACTTAATACTGACAACTTTGATGTCATTTAATACCAAATACCATAACTCAGGTCTTCAGACTTGGCAATAGTGAGCCAATAAGCATGGCTGCCTAAATTACATTTTAGGCCTTACATCTAAATTACACGTCATTAACATCAGTGCTTTTTGATTAGTCTGCCAGTCTCTGTGGTCGTTCATCGCTCCAGTACCTCACACATGTCAAGCTTAAGCTACACTAAGTTTCAGTTTGTAATTAAAAAGACAGGATTCAGGAAAGTGTTGTTACAAAACTGGTATTGAAATTGTGGTGTTGGCTTTGGCACGGATACTGAAAAAGCATGATAATACTCAGCCCAATTCATGATGCTTTTTGTGTGTCATGAAATTGTCTTGAAGTATCATTTTATTTTTACAGGTGGCTTATCTGTAGTATAATGTTGCACCCAGTAATCAAAATAATCTATTGGAGAAAGTGGGTTTTGAACAGGTTTAATAAAACCTGAAAATCCAAGGAGTGTACATGTTATCATGACTAAGACATTGTGTAACAGTTGAAATAATAAATAAATAAATGATGCTAGTCTCCATTCTCTTAAGAGGAACCATAAAAGAGAGTGTTCAGTTCCCATTATTGTGTGAATAATGTGAGGAAAAGAAAAGTTTTTGGCTGCATTATGGCTCTGCCATTTATTGGCAGGCAACATGGAAGTGAGGACACGTTTAGGAAGTGACTGGTCATGTTTAGGAGACGATACTCCTCTTCAGCTGATTCCTTGAAAATCCTTCAGGACAAGGTTTTGTTGTGTGTTTTCCTATGCACTAGTGATGAAATTGAGTGTGCGCATGAGAACGAAACAGAGAACTGGGGTGTGTGTGTATTCCAGTTGTAGACGTGGTGTTATGAAGAAAGAGTGTGTGTGGGTGAGTGTGTGTGTGTATGCAAACCAGTTCTGTTCCGTACTCAAAGTCCGGACTGCATGCTAGAACACAGTGCTCAGCCAAGAGGAAGTCCACACCGGAAACGGCCACTGCATTGTTGCTGGAAGTCAAAACGTCCCACTGTGGTCCGTCGGGAATTCTGCCGCTCCTTCATGTTGTTTCAGAGTCTCCGGAGCGTGTCACATTTCGAGCCAGCACACTCGATCACAAGCACTAAATGTGCCTTCACACTTTTGCCCCTGGAATTTGTGAGTGAGGAGGATATTTTCTCAATATGAGTTTTCCTTTTTCCACAGAGTGCTGTTTCCTAGTCTTCTTGCATTAATAATTTATTAGCATGCAAATCCAAATCCAGTTGTTAATTATTGCTTGATTATATCTGTCAAGCGCACCTACTCTCTGTGAAGGCTATCCTTAATTTTTATTTTTTAAGTTTGATAAGTAATAAATGTGTGTCCCTGTACTAGTTCCATATCCAGCTGCTATTTTCACAGTGGGTGAGTTCATTTGAAGTACATTTTCAGACCCAGATATTTTAACAGGCTGTAGAGTGCATTTCTGCCTCACCCCTCAGTTTTCCAACTGGATGATATTGTAACTTTAACACATTAAACCTCCTTTACTAGAGATCTGTTCTTTGTAAACCATTAATTTGACATCTGTTCACACTTAACTGAGACATTTCTCTAGTGAAGTTTTGTAAGAAAAGTGTTTCTAGGAGATTAATGAATCTGACTGCAACAGACGTTGCAGTGTCAAAAGACTAGTCCTGTGAAAAATCAGATTTACACAATTTTCCGTTCACCTTGGATGTGCTGGATCAACTAATACGTATTAAGAGTTTAATTTTAGTGCTGCTTCTTTAGTTCTTTAGTTTAGATATGAGGCTAGTGTTGCTAAACACTCGAAGTCAGTAATCTTTCCAAAAATACACCCCTGAAATTTCTCAAGACTGACTGCTCAGACTGCATCTCACTCTTCATTAAGATGGTACAGACTTGTCAATGTTGTTTAGAATGCAGTATGACTGACTGTGAGCTTTGAACATGAACAGAACCTTTCAGACAACAGCGGGTTGGAAAGATCTGATCTTAGATTAGATTGCTCCATATTTATGATGGTTGTTGCCACAGAAAGCTGATTCTATAGCAGCACTCCTACTCCTGAGGTGTTTTTTGAAAGCAGAACCTTCTGTCTCAAATGAGAGCACATTGCAGTTTTGGTTACTTTTTATAGCTTGTGGTAAGTCATGTTGTGTTCTAAACCACATCCAGAAGTCTGTACCACCTTAATGAAGAGATGTGAGAGAGATATGAGAGAAGAGTTGTGGAGGTTTTTATGAAACAAGATTTGGATAATTATCGGCTTCCACTATTTCAGAACATTAACTAACCAAAGAAGCAGAATTCGGCTGGTGTTAGTGGAAAATTGTGTGAACTCAATTTGAACCTTTCCTTTATTTGAAGCTTAAGGATGTAGGGGCGTGAACTGTGTCTGTGAAATAATTTAGAATTTGTGAATCTTATCACACAAGCAGTGGTTGTGTCATCCTTAATTAGGCAATTCATCAAGGTGATGCGCAAAATTAATTTAACACTGGCATGTAAGTTCCATGTGTTGTGTGTTGGAATATTTTAGTTCATATCATATGCTGCTCATAATCTAGTGGAGGGGTCAGAAATACAAGAGCCGTGGGATGTTTGGCTATACAAGCAAAACATTTACTTACAACTAAATAAAATTCTGCTATTTGTCACTTGGAAATTCTGCAAGCAGCTCATCAGGTAGAAGATTTTTCTTCCTGTGTAGGTTAAGGAAGCAGCAGGATGCTGCCCTCAAGGAACCAGTTGTGTAACTGTACTGTTTGTTCAGCTGTTCCAATGTGACATGTCAGCATTTTAGACATAATAGCAAATTGACTTAATTAAAAAATCCCTCAAAGGAAGAAAAGAAGTGCTTTTTCCGATTAGACAAAGTCATTTTTTTGCATTAACTAGCATGTTTATCCCTGAGTGGTGGAATTTCTCTGTGTAATGATCAAAGGCTCAGTGAGGAGGCTGCAGGAAATGATGTCACCTGCAGGCTGACCTCTGTAGGAAGGGTGTGGACTGATTTGTTTGGGTAGAGCAAGGGCTAATGTGTGACCTCATCTCGTCTGGCTGGTTGGAGCAGAAGTGGAAATAAAGAGAGGCAGTGCTTAATCAGAAAAAAACATATAGATCACCGGGGGCATGTGGCAGGAAAAAGTAAGAAAATTACTTAATTCTGATATTATGGCCCTGTGTATGTTATCTGAAATTATATGGCAAAAAAATCACAGTACTTGAAGAATTAAAGAAATTTGAAAACAAACCAGTCCTGACACATTTTTAAAAATCCATTATTTTATTCAAGATCTCATATTTCCAATTCCTTGTCTGAATGCTGCAGGTTGAAGTTAAACACTTTATGGTGCTTTAAAAAATCAGATGATTTTACATAAATTAAGTCTGTGTTGAAAAATTATATAAATCAAGAAACAAAATCTCAAGTCACACGTCAGTTAATCCTATCCTTCGTGTTCCAACACAGATCTTAGCCTGACTACATTGCTCAGTCTAAGACTAGGCTTTATCAGATAATGTTCTATCCACTCTTACCACATATGTTCACATGAGCTCCACCTGTGCAAAAGACCTTCTGAAGGCAGTAGGCGTCCCATTTTGAGATGTATTTATGTGCTGTCTCATGGTTTCCCCTTATTGAACCAATCAGTGTCATGCTGAAATGACACTTTGGTCAATTTGTGTCGAGGAATGTTTTCTGTGTCGGTACTGTGCTACATTTCCCACTCTCCTAGTGAATCATCACCTAACTGTAGCTACTGTGGTTTGCTAAGTGATGCCTTCTGCCCATGGCCGTGGAGAATATGGAGATCACTGCAGGGAAACAGTGACACAAACAGTTCTTTTGTAAACTACATTCAATTGACTTAAGTGATTAAAAATTCCTGTGACTAGTTCTGTTGCTAAAACTACTGTCAGTTCAGTTCCAGTCCTTGGGCGAGAAAACAATTGCTTTTGTGTCTTTGTAGCCAATCTGAGTTTCACATGAGGGATTTTCACGGAAGCGTAGCACCCAAATATTGTGCTTTTCTGCCAGTGTAATTCACAGGTTTCATAATCATCAGTGAAGTATGTGGAGGGTTAATCCCTCTCAAATCAATGGATGTTTTTAGAAAAAAACTCAATCATCTAATGTTTTCTTAATACTTTCAGAAAATGTCACGTTGTGGATAGAGTGCAGTATTTTAGACTTGCTTAATTATTTTCCTGAGATGGAAAGACTTTAAAAAGTTTCAATTTTTAAAATGTACTGCAAAAAGTACTAGGATTCTGCCAACTTTGACAAGTCATCTGTTTATGCTAGATGCATGACATTTTCAGATATTATTTTTTATTTAAAATACATGGACTGTTAACAAAAGATATGATCAAAACCTGATACTGTTAAGTTTGTCAACTAGTGTTATACCCTCTTTTACCGAAGACACAAATGCAGACTACGCTACTACATACTACAAAGCTAACTTCGATTTGCTTTTCCACTTTGTGCTCTCTGGTGGTTGATGTAAAAGGAACATCGGAGACGATCGTGACCAAGCAAATACTCTCTCTCCTAGGAATACTGTATAACTTGGAGGGGACACTTAAATAAGTATAGTTTGGCTCAAGATGGCAACTTTAATTAAAGCATTTTCTAATAGTATGGATTAACTTATGGGTGACTTGACCAATAGACATTTTAAATGTAGATGTGATGCTTCAGTTTTCATTTTTAATGGTCCATGAATCCAAAACATTGATTAGTTCAAACGAAGACTCTTGGACTAAAACCTAATTGGCAATAATGGTTCTATGATATACGTTATACATATTAAAATCTGAGGGGCCTGTCATGCCTCATAGAGATGAAGGGCCAAAATTGTTCCATCGCACTTTTTTGCTCAACAAGGTGTAAAATAGAAGACATGCACAGACATACAATTTTTTTTGTTTTGCTTTAACAAAATAAAAAAAAACTAAAAGTTTAATGCATGTAGTCACAATAGCCAAAAGCAACTGACTTCATAAACAATATATAGAATTTATAGATTTCTAAAAAGAACAAAAATACAATACTTACAGAGTTTAATTGCACACAGTGATTTTATTTCCAGAATGGATTAAGCATCCCTGATTTGATCCCACATTAATTGATCATGTGTAGTTATTACATGGCATAGGCCAGTTAGGCATCATTTTATATCTCCCTAAAGCTGTACAGTACTGTGAAAAAGTATTTGCCCCCTTTATGATTTCTTATTTTTTGCATGTTTGTCCCACTTGTAAACACAAAATGCAGTTTTTAAGTGATGATTTTATTATTAAGGAAAAGAACTATCCAAACCTACATGGCCCTATGTGAAAAAGTAATTGCCCTCTAAATCTAATAACTGGTTGTGCCACCCTTAGTAGCAACAACTGCAATTAAGCGGTTGCGATAACTGTCTTTCACATTGCTGTGTAGGAATTTTGACCCACACTTCTTTGCAGAATTGTTTTAATTTAGACATATTGGAGGGTTTCCGAGCATGAACCGCCTTTCTACGGTCATGCCACAGCATCTCAAGTGGATTCAAGTCCGGACTTGGACTAGGCCACTCCAAAACCTTCATTTAGTTTTTTTAAGCCATTCAGAGGTGGACTTGCTGGTGTTTTGGATCATTGTCCTGCTGCAGAACCAATGTGCGCTTCAGCTTGAGGTCACAAACTGATTGCCACACATTCTCCTTCAGGATTTTTGTAGATAGCAGAATTCATGGTTCCATCAATCACAGCAAGTTGTTCAGGTCCTGGCAAAAACGAGACAAGCCTTTGTGTTCTTTTTGGTCAGCAGTGGTTTTCGCCTTGGAACTTGCCATGCATGCCATTTTTGCCCAG
>JBBPCX010000011.1:13862751-13874108 GCA_037974365.1 Hydrocynus forskahlii | reverse complement strand
GCAGTAATCAGGCCTGGGTGTGGCTAGTGAAATTGCACTCAGTTTTCCAAACAATGTGATTAACCAAAGTTACTTCAGGCAATTACTTTTTCACATGGGGCCATGTAAGTTTGGATAGTTTTTTTTCCTTAATAAATAAAACCATCACTTAAAAACTGCATTTTGGGTTATCTTTGTCTAATATTGAAATTAGTTTGATAATCTGAAACATTTAAATGTGACAAACATGCAAAAAAATAAGAAATCAGAAGGGGGCAAATACTTTTTCACAGCAATGTATGTTTGTCTTGTTGTAGGATTCTTTGTTTCAGTTTTTTTGTACATAACCTCTGAGAAAGTTAATGAAGCAGGTTATGTTGATACCAATTGAATTTAGGTCGACTGAAATATCGGACATCAAGTGTTTTGTGCCAGTAGATGCGCATTTATTCTCAGTTTCAATCTGATGTCCTAACCTATACTGAAGATGTAGATGAAGATGTTTCTCCTGAAGATGCACCTCTAACTTCCAACACTGATTCTAATGCTAAAGTCAAGCACACTGTAGCAACACCATGCTTAAGTGATCAGCTTGGAATGCTGTTGCTATGGGAGGCAAAAGCCAGGCTACAAACGTGCAGAGTGCCTCACGTAGTAGTGGTGTTTTTGTTTGACTTGTTTTTTTTGGCTTTTGGAACAGTTTACTTTAGGAATGTAGAAAACCCAGTCTAGTAAAATTCTACCAGTGGGTCAAAACAGTGAAACTCCAAGCATTGGTCTGCTTTTTTGGGTTTGTCACTTTACCAAACAGGCTGGGAACTTCTTAAATACCACTGAGGCAGAAATGTTGCTGAACTGGTTTCTAGTTGTGTCATTGCACAGACATGCTTGGTTAACCAGGGAGCTTAGCTTTACTGACCTGAATAACTCTTGATTTTTAAATAGTTTTTACATTTGTTAGCCAGTGTTTTTGACAAATATACATACAGCTGTCTTAATTTATATTTACAGTATTTGGCAGACGTCCTTATCCAGAGCGACTTACAATCATTAGTTACAGGTCCCCCTGGTGCAACTGAGGGTTAAGAGAGGACACAATGGTAGAAAGTGGGGTTTCGAATCTGCAACTTTATGGTCATCAGGTTCACAGGCAAAGCTACTAAGCTACTACCCCCAAAATACTGGCTTTAACCCGCTGAGCCACCCAACCATAATTTATTTATACAGTTAATACATAATACATTTATTTTAGTTATACCCGTATAATTACTTTATACAGGTCACTACCGGGAGGTGTTGGACAATCACAGGCTCTCTCTCAGAGTTGCTCAGTTCACCATAGCATACATTCCATATTTATTAAACCACTCTGTGATGTTTTTGAGGGTTGAAAATAGTCAAATCTACACACTGAATGTGAGGCAAGTTAGTGTAATATGTATAAGGAAAAACAGAATAGCTGCTGTTTTACAGGTGGCTGAAAATACAAGTGCAGGATGGGATCAGAATGTCAGCAAGGACAGCCTATACATAACTACACATGAAGGGATATTATCGTTGGGCTGCTGTGCATAAAACCCTCAATACAAAGACAAATCTGAGAGTTTAGTGGTTTCGAACCACACCCACTGGACTTCATTTATAGACCAAAGACAGATGTAAAAAAAAAAACAGTGATGTGGCCAGATGAATCAACCTTCATATTCTCATATTCGCCATAACTGGGTGAGCGCATGTTTGGCATACACCAAGAAGATAACACAGGCCTTGAATTCCTGACCCCTACAGTGAGGGTCAGTGGCTTATACTGATGGTATGGTTTGAGTCCCCTTAGAATGGAGAAATCAAGACAAAGCTATTCTGACTGATCACCTATATGCTCACATTGACCAGATCCCAGCTAATGGGAGTCTTTAGAGAAACATGTTAAACACCAACTGAGGGATTTTTTTTGGGAAGACTGGTGTTCCATTGCTCCAGTACAGAGGGTCTTGCAGAATCTATGCCAAGACATATTGAAGCTTTTGTGGTGACTTGTTGTGGCTTGTTTATGGTGGATCAACACCTCACAAAGCTATACTTTATGCTGGTTGTTAAATGTGAAAGGTTCTGGGAAGGATGATTAGTTCTTAAGTGCTATTTAATATCAGTAACCATAACAGCTGGGAACAGGGAACTGGAGCTTGTCTATTTACATACTGTTCTGAAATTTTTTCAAGTAGTGTAAATTATGTTCAGTAATTTAGGTGAGAGTTCATCTACGTTTCTTACTTTTGGAAAGTTTCCCACCAAAAGAACAGATTTACTGTTGATACTGAGCAGATTTCCATTCTGCAGTATCAGCCAAGGCCTAACCACAAACCAGGAAGTGCATGTGGCTTCTCTGGATAGGAAGGGAAGTCCTTGTACTCGACAGAGAGCTGTTTGCCTTTCATAGTTTAAAGAATGACTCATAAAACCGCATATGTCTTACCAAAATGTGGTGTGAGGCAAATGGTTTGGCGATGTAACATAAACTTCTAGACATAATGTTGAATGTTGGGGGACAGATGTCAGCACATAGACATATTTAACAGGCCAGTCTCTGAATCTTGAATCTTTCTACCTAGCCATGTTCAGAACTGTCCATCTAGTGTGCTGTATCAAGAAGCCTTTATTGCCTTGAATTGATATAATGGTCAGTAAGAATATCTATAGAATCGAAATTTATTCTGATGGTTCCTGTTTCTTTGCTCATGATCCTCATATGCCTAAACCAGGCTGAATTTAGTCAGTTTCTCACTTTACTGAAGGGAAATTTCTGCAGTATTTTTATCCCTCCAAAAATGTAATTGTTGATGTGGACAAGCTGGTCCTATGTGAAAGGGTGAACTGTAGAGAAACATACTGACTTGTGACAGAAAAAAAGGGGATGTGTTGTCTACTACTCAAATGAAAGTCCTCTTGTTTTAAGGTCCCATTATATTAAATTTTTATCATATTAGGGCTATTGTAGGTACACTAGCATTAGCCAGCAGTTTCATTTAATAACATTCAATTAGCACTACTTTTAAATTAAAAAGTAAATTAAAATGCATTTGCGAAATTAATCAATTTAGGGATTTGTTCACATTTTTAGTGGTAAAGAAAGGAACTACTGGTCAGTTTAAAAGTTTGCTGTGCAGTCTGAACAGTCGCCACAAGCACTGGGCAGCTGGTGGCCTAGTGGTTAGCGGGTGGCTGCCCGCTGCTTCACTTGGTGAATGAGTTAAATGCAGAGGAAGAATTTCATGCTGTTCACACTTTGTGCTGTGGTGTGTTCATGTATGACAGAATGGTCAATTTACACTTTACACTCAAGTTGCTTTTGCACTAGACAGCTAGAAAGAGTGTTCCGATCAGACATGGGATGTTTCTCAGTAAGCATTCTTCTTTATACTTTCAATGTTAGTAAAAGTCACTGTCCAAATACAGATCCAAGTCAAACATTTGCAGCAGGCAAAGTACAGATCAAATACCTGGAAGTCTTGTATTCATCGATTTTTATCACGGATGCATAAGGAAGCAAATTTTAAAAAAATGCTTTTTGCACAGAGAAACTACCACATATTTGTGAGTTTTAAGAGACTAAGGCTCAACATACTCTACTCGTACTCTTTTATTTGACTTTTTCTAGTCCTCACTCAGTGAGCATTCCGTTCTTAAATCCATCCTCGGGAGGCTGAATTCCTGAGCTGAACTTGCTAGGTCCAAACTCCCAAGAACAAAAATATGTACTTTGAATTGAGAAACGCCCATTGAGACTGATAGTAGGTTGGCTCGTAGTATCTCTTGATTCAGGAATCCCAGATAGTGTTCCCTAGAACTCACTGGGTTCTAAGGGATTAAACTGAAAAAAAAATGAGTGTTTGATTAATTGTCAGAATGATCACCAGATTACCAATATTGCCGTTTGGGATGGCACTAATCCAGAGATCACTGTTTGCAAAATTTGAAGAAAGTCCTACCCTTGGTTACTGTTGCGAATCCCTCAAACTTTCAGTTCAGGCTACCTGGTAGCATCCATAACAATAGAAGCTCAGTATTACCAAGTGAAAATTTAGGAACTTATAGAGACATGTATTGGGAACAATTTTCATAAAACGAAATAAACAGGTTTACAGGATGTTCAGTTTATACATACATACATGTTTAGAAATGAACACAAGTATGAATGACAATTTAATAAAGTGAAAAATAATTAAAGTACAGTAATCAAACTAGCAAAGCTATTCATTCACTTGGCATTAAAGCCCTTACTGAGCAATGTTTCTTGATTCACTTCCTCTCACTGAACATTAACAGGAAAGTTCTACTCTGGATGTTTGTTGGGACACGGCTCAGTATAAATTTTAGTAATAGTTGACTGCATCGATACAAGACAGATAAGCTCTGTGTGGGCTGTAAAGTGAGGCACAACTGGCCAGGGTTATGGCATCACTGTATATTTGTATAATCTAATGGAATCATCAGGAATGCAAAGCATGATTAACCAATACCCTTTCTTTTCTTTTTTTTCTTAGGTTGGAGTTTATTTTAGGCTGGACGTACTTCGGCCACAACATCTGAGATGGATGACCCTTTGAAGGATTATTTGATGTGGTTTCTACTAGCTTTCCATATGAGCTCTTGAACTATGTCCAAAGACAATGAATGGCCATACATGGCCAAGGACTTATTAAAACCTCCTTCCCAAGAACCAACCTACTTCATCTGCTTGAGAAAGGGACTTATCAGTTGAATCACTTCATGACATAAGCCTACTGATATAGTTGAGGTCCTAACCTCATTTGATTTCTTGGAATTTCTCTGGAGATCAACTTTTGAGGTAGTTGCCTCATTTCTAAAGTATTTGTGAAATTCCGCTCTCATGTTCAAAAACACTCCAGGTTCTGCCTGTAGAATCACATACCCCCTCATTGATGAGGGTCTTATAATTTAAGATAATAAAACCAACTTCATCAAGAGACTCCCTTAACTGTAAGGCAACCCCCCCATTGTCCAATGGCATGGGTAAAGTTCTTCAGGAGACCAGGGGGCAATCTTGGCAAGGCTTACCAGCCAGGGTCTATGCTATCCCTGGCCCCTACGAAGGGACTGCTCAACGAGCCAGGACAGAACAGCTGCTTTCTCAACAGTGCAATACAGGTAACATCTCATTCATACTTATATTTTAAATGGCATATTAAATATGGCTTGGGTTTTTATACATGTTCTACTGTGATCTCCTGCTAGTTTCCACACTGGCTTGGGAGTGTACATCATGTTTTTGAAGAAACAAACATTTACTGCATCCTCCAGTGACCACCACTGACTCAGACCACTTAGTCATGTTCCCAGTTCGTATGATTATTACTGGAAGGCTATATTTCTGCTAGTGTGGGCTTGTGGACGTCTTTCTTCCTTTCTAATTCTTCTGTCACCACATAATGAGGTCATACCCAGTGCATGATTCAGTCCAAAATGAACGAGGTCTTCAGTTTGAGACTCTAAATTAGTAGTAACTTTAATTTGCTCTTTATTTCATGCACACAAATCGATCTGAGCCCTCTAGTCTATTAGCATTTACGATAAGCCAAGGAGGGACTTTGAATCACAGTTTCCTCTTAATTGTGGTAAACAAAATAATGCCTCATTATTTTGAAGAAAGATAAGATAAGAGCTGAAAAAAGATGAACCATATTTTATCTTTTGTTTATGCTAGGAAGTCCTAAGCCTTCAGAATTTTTGATTTAGAGCATGTATTGATGGTAGTGTTACCCTGCATTGTGCACTGTCTATGGATTCTCAACAAAATGTAATAGGATCCTGGGTGTGTATTGATTTTGACCAGGAGGCCAGAGTTCCCTCAGTAGGATTCTCTCTGTTTTGGTAAACTCATTAGTTAGGTCAGGAGGTTACAAGACTTAATTGTGGATTGCAGCATCATATTATTCACAATCTTAACACATATCCCACAATACCTTTGTGTAGGTACTATGGCAGCTTGACATCTTCAGACGGAGTCTGCGACAGTTGCCCAACCACTACTGCTTAGGGGACTCCTGCATCTTCTGTGCATTAAAGGTACTTTCATCTGGCGCAAATATTTTATTGTTTGTTTTTTTTTTACATTTGCAAGCAGGAGTCACAGAGCTAAGCTAATTTTGTTTTCTTTTCTGTATTAGGGAATATTCTCTCAGTTTCAGCACAGCAGAGAGCGAGCACTACCCTCAGACAATCTGCGAAATGCCCTAGCAGAGACTTTTAAGGATGAGCAGCGCTTCCAGTTAGGCTTTATGGATGATGCTGCTGAGTGCTTTGTAAGTTTGTGTTTGTGTTATTACTGGGAATTGACTAATTCTATTTTTCCTTCCTTACACCAATGGCAGAACCTCAACTCAGAGTATCCATTGATACCAAGTACCAACCCAGTACCACGACTGTTTTTTTTTTTTTTTCTTCAGTTTACACTCTGCATAGCTCTCAATGTAAAATTGGTTCATATCATTCATCTATGTATACAGTAACTTGAGGTTCTAACTACATGTCCATGCTTATATATGAATGAGAAACAACAATAAAAATGGAAATGTTGAGAAGTGAAGCATGTGATAAATTAGATTGTGCACAATTTTGATTAAGAAACAATATCAGATGGTCATGTCTGATTGCTGCCCAATCAGTTTAATAAGTGTCTGTGCCAATCCAGTATTTCGGATCAGTGCATTTCTAGTTACAAGTATAAATAGACGGAAATTAGTTTCCTTAGTATATATAGTGTGAAGGAATTTCCGTAGTATTGTCCCAAAGTTTGATTTGGCTTAGAGCAGATATTATGAAAAGGAGGGGAGCAATAACTGATCCCTGGGGTACTTATGTAACAAAGACAGAACAGAATGTGGGTTCCTATTGTGATAAAGTGCTGTCTAAGAGTGAGATACGATGCTTGCAATTCAGAATTTGAAGAGAGAGAACATTACATTATGGTATTACCGAACTCTCAGGAGATTTTGGTAATCTTTTGTAAAAATGGAAAATAAGGATATGTGAGATCTTATTTTTCCCCAACACTGCAATTGGAAAGAGAGTGAGCTTACTGTGTATATTACATCATTGTCCCAACCTCCCCAGGCTTTCAAATTCAGTCTCTTACCCAAAGGGCTGAAGTAAGCATTGTCCTCCTGTAGGCCTGTATAGGATTTTTCTTGGGCAGCGTAATTGCTGTAAACCTACTTAGCACAGGGACCTGTAATCATTTTCTGTTTAGCACAGCAGGACTATGAGGAGTAAGTCATTACCTCTGTGAAGATCCATTTATAGTGCTGCCGTGAAACAACAGAGTCAATGAAGCTTCTCGATCAGGGTTTAGATGTGAAGCAGCCTATTCTTATAGACTAAGGCCGCTGTTCTTATGACTACAGGTAAAAATGCACCTTGGCTTCAATTCTGCTTTTAACTTTCTCAAACTGGTTGCAAATGATCACCGAGGGCAGTGCTTTACTATTGTTGTAAGAACAAGCAGTGTTCCCATGGCCATGATTCCTGAAAGAGTGTGTTTGAGTAGATAATAGACTTGGGAAAGCTTACTGGAGCTTACTGTGCATCCAATTAAAGCTAATGTTTCATTGAACCAACCAAAACAAACCTGTTTGCCTGTGTGGTAGGTCTTGTGACATTTCTTTCCATGTAGTCCTATTGTGTCACAACACTCTGGTGTGCATTTCCCCTGCTTCTGTATCTCTTTTGATCTCAGTATGATAAGTACTAGTCTATACCATGAATGTCCTCTTGAGATTATTGCCTACCATGATGCCTGTTCAGTCATACATTTGCATTGCAATGAATAATCAGCAATGGCATTTGACAAATATTTCTAACATTCTGTTTTTACTCTGGCTGAAGGAGAACATTCTTGAGAGGGTTCACCTCCATATTGCTCCTGATGTTGAAACGGATTCCTGCACGTCTAAGTCCTGTATCACACACCAGAAGTTTGCTATGACACTTTACGAACAGGTATTTTTGGCCTCTCAGACCTGCTCACACAAGCACACACATTTCACACAGGGTGTGTAATAGGGAGTAGGTCACTGTCCCTTTTGGGCAAATTCCAGTGAGACAAGTTTGTGTCTTGTTCTTGAAAATGTAAATATTTAAGTTGTAGCTTATTTCTAGCACAGTCTATTTCTAGCATTTCTTTATTATATATTGTGACATTGCTGGCAAGACCTACATAATGTATTATGGAAGTGTTCTGTTAAAAAAACTAACATTTTTTAACTATAGCTTAGCCTGTAAGCCCCTACTCTAATGACACACTGGAGGAGGTAATTAGTGTTTAGCAGTTGCCAAGTGGTATCTAGCTGAGTGTGTTTGTGTGTGTTTTCTGCAGTCTGTATGTCAAAGCTGTGGAGCCTCTTCTGACCCTCTGCCCTTCACTGAGTTAGTGCATTATGTTTCTACCACAGCTCTCTGGTAAGCTGACTTTCGTCTCCTGTTCTCCTTTTCACCAAGACAGCCTGAGAAATGTATGGGTGTTGAAAACAGACCTCAGTAATCGTTAATATACTCCGATCAGCCATAACATTAAAACCATTTGCCTAATAATGTTTAGGCCCCTCTCTTGCTGCCAAAATAATTCTGACCTCTTGGCACGGACTCCACAAGAATGTGTTCTGTGGTGTCCGGCACCGAGTCGTTAAGAGCAGATTCTTTAAGTCCTATAAGCTGTGGAGCCTCCATGGATCAAACAAGTTGGTTCAGCACATCCCAAAGATGCTTGATCAAAAGGAGATCTGGGGATTTTGGAAGATTTTGGCAGTTGGAGGTTCTTTGTCATGTTCCTCCAACCATTTCAGAACAATTTTTGCAGTGTGACGGGGTGTATAATCCTGCTGAAAGAGAAGCAAGACTTGCCGTTTCAGGTCCTGACCCAGTCGTCAAGTCATCAGTCGTTCAGATCATGATGTTTGCATTTTTTTTTCTGTGACAGCTGGCTGTTCTCTTGCTGTTTAAAATCCTTTTGACAGGTTACATTCTAATAAAAGTCCAAGTTATTTACTTCACCTGTCAGTGGTTTTAATGTTTTGGCTGATCAATGTACATTGTTGACAGGGTTGAATAATAAAAAAAAGTTCCAGAATATTTCAAAAGTTGCTATTGCCATTGTTATAAAATCCTATAGGTTTCCTTTTAAATTTCATTTCCTCTCATGATGGCACATAAAGTGGCTACGAGAGTACTATATTTTTAACAGTTGAGTTTTTAATGCTGTCTTACTTACTGAGCTCTGTTCAGTCTTAACCTTCGTTATTCACATAAACTCACTTGCTCTCTCTTCTTTCCTCTGCTCCTCAGCCGGCGAGTCTTGGAAAGGAGAGATGAAAGGCAGCGCTCTGACATGTTTGGGGAGCTCCTGCAGGCAGCCGGCACCTTTGGAGACCTGCGCAGCTGCCCAGTAGGTGTCTTCTAGTGTGTTGTGTTCTAGAGCATAGAAATGAAGTGCAGGGTGCATCAAGTTTGGCTGATAGCCTCACAATCAAATAACATCTATGCTGAATTAATTAACTTTATGTTAACAGTTTATCTAGGTAGGCTAGTGATTTGGACATGTTTATAGTGTGGTTACACTTTTTGTGTTTACATCGAAATTGTAGATCTACCTTCTGGAATACTAATTCTTAATGTTAGTGTGTAAAACTGTGGTTTACACTGGTTTGTTTTCCCATAACAAATGTTTATCCCCTTCACTAGAGTAACTGTGGTCAGAGTATCAAGATTCGACGTGTGCTGATGAACTCTCCAGAGATTGTCACCATTGGTTTTGTGTGGGACTCGGAGCAGTCAGACCTGACTGAGGAGGTCATCAGATCACTGGGGCCTCACCTCAGCCTCTCAGGGGTGAGCAGTGGTTGAAATGTAAATAAATATGTAGATTAAGATACTGAAGGATGGCGTGACCAGGGGATGTAACCACTGTGATGACAGCCTATTGCCTCTCCCTTCCCCCAAGGCTGAGACACACTTACAGCAGGAATCTTCAGTTCTTAGTCTGAAGTGCAAAGAAAACACCAATCTGTGATGGCCTCCAGGCCTTAAGCACTGGAATTAAATACCTCTGATTTACATCCTCAAAGCAGCTCATCATCTTGATTTTAGTCACTTTATCAAGGGGGGTACAAATAAAATGGCTTGAAAGCCCACTGAAAGAGAAAATCGAGCGAAAATCTGCCAACAGAAGATTAGAAAGTTCTTGTTTACTCTGCCAGGCTGTGCAGATTAGTCCGATAGTCTGATTATGCTTGCAACAGCACAGACACAAAGGAGACTGTTGTCAGTATCAGCACAGATGCACTCTCATAAACAAATAAAAAATATGTAAAAATGTAAATATGAAGAAAACGTATACGTAATTTTATTCATCAATAACAAAAAAATCTGTGGGTTCAATAACAGATTTTTTAAAATTTCGCTAGACAACTAAACTATCTATTAAAAAAAAGTCTTGCAGCTTATGTAAAACAGATTAGGTCCGGGAGCATGCTGTCACAATTAAGCATGCCTTAGAAGATCTTTTTTAACGTCACAAAGGTTGTTGTTTGTGAGAGTGTGTGTGTGGGGCTACAGCTGGCACTAGACGGAGAGCTGTTTATTTTGGTGCTACAGAGCATATGTGCGAAATGAACATGGCCTTTATCCCCTTCATAAGGCTCTGATTGTGTAACTGCATCAGCGTAGTTGGCCCACACGATAACCAATCCGCTGCAGTGCAGGCTCATCTGGTGTGTGTGGATGATAGCCCTGGAACTTGTTATAGATGTAGCTTGCAAAATCTCACACACTTATCATCTTTTGTCTAAAGCCAAAGTGCTGTGCTCGAAAACACTTTCCCCTTGGGGCAAGAAAGCGCGCATTCTTCCTAACGCCCTGGTCTCTTGGTCTGAACACACTCCAGAAGTGGATTAATTTTGCAGGAAGTCCACTGGTCACTACAAAGACCTCAATTCATGCCTCAACTCTTCATGTGATGGTGGAGGGTGTACAGGAAAATAGTTTCCCTCCTTCGCAGTATGCCATTGTTTTAGACGCCTCCGAAGTAAACCAGCAATTCAGAATTGGTGGAGGAGAAAGTGACTCTGGCCCTGTACTAAAGCTTTTTCATTGTTTCGTCTTGTTGATCCATGATGAAAATAATTGTGGTTGAAATTTTTCTCTTCCTGTACAGGAGGTAGAAAAATGAGCTCACAGTATTCTGTATACTGTGACCTGAAAATTTAGCCACCAAAACATTTTGGCTGAAAGTGATTCATTATTAATCACTTTCAACCAAAATGTTTTGGTGGCTAAATTTATTAAATTAAATTATCAAAAAAAGAGAG
>JBBPCX010000011.1:13843693-13858994 GCA_037974365.1 Hydrocynus forskahlii | reverse complement strand
TAGTTTTCATGGGTTTCAATTGGCCAAAAGTGTCCACGAGGAAGCTGAATGTATAGTAAAAACGAGGAGGGCCAGAGAGTTAATATGTTTCCTAAATTAGTTCAAGGTAAGCTATTTTAAGTGTCAACTTTTTGTGCCCAGTGTGCCACTTTAAACAATTGAAACTGTAATCCAAGAGTTTTCATTTCTCTTATATGAAAGACCACCTGTTACATTAGGTAACACACGTGCTGATCCTATTCTCTGTCCATCTGTGTCTCTCTAGCTCTTTTACCGTGTCACAGATGAACATGCCAAAAGGAGTGAACTCCAGTTGGTTGGAATGATTTGCTATTCCAGCAAACACTACTGTTCCTTCGCCTTCCATACCAAGTCTTCCAAATGGGTCTTCTTTGATGATGCCACAGTCAAGGAGGTGAGTGTTTTACATAATAATAATAGTATTGTGGTGGTGGTTGTTGTTGTTGTTGTTAGTAATAGTATTATCAAGGACAAATAACGACACAACTCTATCAAAATAAAGATAATACTAAAACATAGTCTCACAGTATAAATATACACACATACTTTACATTAAATAGTTTACATATAATCCGGCATGTTGATTCTCATTATCACAATTATATTGTTTCAAATCAATAATTTGTAATGCACTGTCATGCATTTGTGTGCACATGTGTTGATGCACATGTGTGTTCTGAGATGCAATGCAAGGTTTAGCTCTGTAGCCCTTCATCAATCCATCAGCAGTGCAGTGCTTGTGCTGTGTGTGCACTTCAGCTCTCACTGGGCTGGAGGTGCCCATCGCCCCCACCAAGATGGATTACTTTGCTCTCTCTCTCTCTCTCTCGCACTCTTTCTCTCACTCTCTCTTGCACTGACTCTCTCTCATTCCCTCTCTGGCACACGCCTGCACACTGCTGAACAATGCTTGCTTACAGATAACTTGCACATTTTCTGTTCAAGCTGAAGTGATGGAAGTACAATGTTCAGGCTCTGACTGAATAAGTACTCAGTCCTAATGTTTCCGGGTGCTTTTTAGCTGTGTGTCTGTTTCATATTTATATTTTACACATGCACAGGCACTGTGGAGGTACAACTTCCACGTACCTTAACAACTGACAAATACATACCTTCTAACGATCAAGGAAATCCATTGTGGTGATCTGCTTTTGTAGTACACCTGGATCACATTCTCATTTTTTCTTCTCACGGTGTATCTCTTTCTTCGTCTTGTTCACATGCACAAATGCACACACATGCAAACACATGTTTTACTCCTGCTGTGTTAATTAAGGAGCAAGGTTCCATCTGTTTGCCTGGAGTGGCCTATTTTGGCTCTCGCATTCGGTCATTAACTCACTTGTACCTGAACCATCCCAAGCCATTCATGCTTTTATCTCTAAAAATAAACTTTGCTGGAGAAGAGACTAGTGCATCATTCTTTTTCAACAGGCTTAGAATGCATCCAGTTTTGGTTGTTTATATATATTAAAATATTGTGCAACCCAAAAAGGGAGGTACAAGAATTAAATTAAACTTCTCTGGCATTTATATTGTCCAAGACCTATCAAATGGCTCTTGTATTTAATTCTCATTCTTTTAGTTGTATGAATGTTAAGTGGAAGAATGTGGTTACTAAATGCTTGCATCTGTATGTTTGTATAGGTTGGCACTAGGTGGAAGGATGTGGTCACTAAATGTATCCGAGGACACTTCCAGCCCCTGCTGTTGTTTTATTCCAATCCTGAGGGCAGCGCAGTGTCTGTCAACGACGCCTCTCGGACCAACAATGCATCTAACAATTATAAGAGCCAGGTCAATGGTGACATCTCAGGTGCAGTACCACATTCTATATCTCAAGGACTTTATGAACTATACTCGTGACATTAGATGCTTTGTCCTTTATTTTGTTTAGAGATTGACGATTTAAAAAATATGGATTACTTGATGAATCTTCAAAGTAATGGCTAGATTAACTTATTTTTAAAAATGTAATATAGTCAATAGCAACAGTCCTACTTTTGTTAGTAATGCATAAGGATGTTGAAAGATCTGAATGTTATGAGAGATTATAGTTTCATATCACATTAGTGCATATATTCAATATAATGTTAGAAATAAGTCAAATAAATTGAATTGAATTCTGGTTAAGTCTGAGAAGAAGCGATGGAGTACCCCATTGCCCTGTGCATCATTGTGTTTTCCTTGCTCTAACACACTTGAGGGAGGGACACATTACAGAGAGTAGGGTACTCCAGTACCAGGTTTGGGAGGATGTACCCTAAAGAACTGTAATTGAACTTTATCACTGTGTGGGCATTAATTAATATTGCTATTTATTGTTAAAATTCAGAGTTTATATAGAAATAGAAAAAAGCGACAAGAAAGCACCAAATGATGCAAGTTAGACTTATAATTTAATTGTAAAAACAGTTGCTTACAAACTTTAATTGCTTAACATTTAACCATCACTTATTTGGAAATTATTCTCAGATTTTTAGAATCATCTAGAATAAGACAGGTGCTTATTATTTCAAGCTTCTGACGTCCTAGCTTGACCCTGATCTATGCAACAGCTCAATGACCTCCTTTGACCAAATTCTGCCCTGTGTGAACTCTGTAGGTCTGGGATAGAAATAGCTGCTCTTCATTAGTGCTGTTTCAAAGGTACCATTTGGTGCTGACATTCATGCTCTTAAATTCTGTCTGACGAGCTGCAGAGTTCATAAGGACTCACAAATGAACTAATGTAGTATCCAGTATAGGTACCCAATCAGAGGTGGGGTCATGTGTTTGGTGCTCCAGGGGACAGCGATGATACTGTGAATCTGAGCTAATGTTCATATTGATCTTACAAATTGACTACAGTATTCTAATTTTAGAACCAATGCAGTCGGTTATTTGCTACTTTGATAGCTCTCATCTGGTTCCATATATAACCTCTTCAGTGTTTCCACAGGAATAAACCTTAAAATAAATCTTCCAGCATGCATATGTCCGGTTTTTGCAGTGTTCTTGTGAAAAGATTTGAAAGCTTTCTGAAGAAATGGATAACATCTTGCCAAAAAAGCTGGCCTAGACCAGAGGCAGAGCTAAAAGCTGATGTACTGTGCACTGACAGTAGTGCTTTCAGTCATCTGGAAGTAATGCAAACTAGTGTTCTTAGTGCTCTCCCTGGGAGTTTAGCTGTTTGTTTGACCTCATATGCCCCAAATGGCAACCTTAGTCAATGACTGTCACTAGATGATGCCTGTAATTTGATTATATTTACTTGTGTAATGAGTTTGTTTGCTTATTTTTCTGTCTCTATGCCTTACACACACACAAACAGACACACACACACAAACACACACTCATACAGGCGCTCCACAGCAGGGTACTAAGAAGTTGGAGTTGACCCGAGAGAACCTCACCGCACTGTTGTCGGGTCATGGCACTTTAAAGCCAAAGAGTGTGTCTGCATTCAGCCGTGGCAGCAACCAGACCAGCGGCGGGAGAGGGCCAGGTATAGTAATAGGCACACGCAACAAGAATCAAATGTGGGGAGAAGGAAACAGAAAGAAAGGGAGGGAGGAAAAAAGAGATAAAGAGAACATATCCATCCATCTCATTCATCCACCCAAACATTCATCCAATTCCATTTCACACCATCCTTCCAAAATGTGGGCCTGTCTGTTTTAAGTGACCTAAAAGATGAATTATATTGTCTCAAATAGAGGGAGAGATGCAGAAAATGGCCAAAGTTTCACAGCCCTGGTCACAGCCCTGGTCTTTTTTGTAGAATAGGCTATGTGAAATGTTTAGTGGTGCTTCTTTAATGGACATACATTGTTATTTGATCATGATGCTTTCCCCAAAATCTTTAGACAAGGTAAATGAAGAGACCTGCAGGAGGAAGTATTGCTTCTTACTTTATTACTCTACATTCCATTCTTATTACCACCTCTGATAACTTAATGCCTGTTCTGTTTTTATTAGACTTTTTCTTTGAGCAAGAGCTTTCAACTAAACATCTTTCCTGTCCCCAAGTAGTGAAGAGTTTTTTTCCCTGGCTCAATGATATAGAACCAATAAAGGCTGGCTCCATCTCAATTTAAAAAATGAAGTTCCAAAGGTTTAAACAAGCACAATCCCGGATGCAGAATTTTATGAAAGCATTATACAAATTGTGAGACTTCATCATATGTCATGCCTCCTCTGACTAGGGATAGATATGGAAGTATTTTAAGGCCTTATTTTTTTACTCATACTTTATTTTTTTCTTGTAAAATTTGCTGTGGGGTCTGCTGAATAAAAGGCAGCCAAAAGGGCTGAAAATGGTATAGGTAACCTGCTGCATTACAGAAGGCACATTTCATGACATCACAAGAAATATTTACTCAAAACAAGCTGTTGCAGCTTGTTTTCCAGTTTTTAATATTAATTTTTCTGATTTTGATTTATTCCGTTATAAAAAGTACACACACACACACACACACACACACACACACACACACACACACACACACACACACACACACACAAACACTCTTGTGGTGCTGCTTTCACATTGAGAAGTGTTGGAGGTATTGGGTCTAACTCACTCCTGCAACACTTGACTGCTTTCCCCCTCGCACAGCAAAACCGGAAATGCACACACACTCATCTCACACATCGATTGCACTTAAGTCTCTCCTGGCTCCTTCAGAAGCCTCCGGGGTGTATTTAAAGAGTGCAGTAGCAATTTTTTCTGCCATCCCAGTGATGTTCGGCTTAAGACATACGATAATGTACTGTAAAATATACACTGAGGGCATGAAAGCACTGGGCAGGGATTTTATGGGACTGCCATAAAGCAGAGCTGACATTTTAATATTGGATATGTTAACATTTTATGAATACTTATGTAGACAAGCTGCTGCTGCTTCCAGATTGAGATATGTTTACAGTATTTTACTGATGATGCCACTTTTCTTTGAACATGTTTTATTTTATCAGCAGGTTTTGTGACACTTGTATATGTCAAATTCAGGTCTGAATTATACAGTTTGTGATTTAAAATTAATTCAGATATAGAATGGTACAAATTATTTCTGTTCTGTTTTAATTTTTGCTGTTTTGTGTTTTTAGGGGGGTTGTTAGATCTGTGATGGTCTACAATCAATGTATAGATTCTGTTCATCTTTTAAATTGCACTGTCACTCAGTTGTTGTTGGTCCTTTTTGTCATGGATTTTAATTTAATACAGAAACCTATTGTTCCTTTTACAGTGAAAATTAGCAGTGATCCAAAAGGTTACTTCCGAGAGCTCTCCAAGGAGGTGGCCAGAGAAGCCCGCAACATCAACATTATGAAGAAAGACTCGGACAGATCACATCGGAGGCAAGAAACACTCAGAAACAGAGGTAAAACAGAATAAGAATGCAAATAAACGTAATTAAACTGTACACATTTGATTCGCATCGCTTGAGTAAATTAATGAGATCAACCAAGAATATTGTTTTCTTGGAAGAACCATTAATGTCTTCAGTAGTGGCCGGTTCTCCAGAAGCTTTAGATTGGAGGGAACAGGCAACTTTCCTGGCTCTTATATAACCTGAGGTCAGAGAGAAGTGTCTAAAACATGGATTACCTCTGATGTGTGCTCCATCCCCTGCACTGCAACCCAATAATCTGTCCCCATTCCCAATGTCACATACACACCCAGCCTCACCCATTACACACAGACTAAGAAATACAGCTTTTATTCCATGCATTTATACAAAAGGTATGCCTCTTCTATAGAAAACACATTTCTGTGCATTTAAAGTCTTTTCTTTTTCTTTAAAAAAAGCACAATTTTACTGTTCAAACTTATTTGAATTGGAACTGGAATTGATGTGTCCTTTGTGCCTCTTTCTATGAAACCTACTGGAGCATGAAATTAATGCAAGATCTCCACTCCATATTTGCCATTTACCTCTACACCTGCACTAAGGTCATGTCTATGCTGAGAAGCACTTGAAAGCATTATCTGTAATTATGGAAACTTTTTCAGTTAAACATGATTATAAGTTTGACACATGATCCACATTTGTAATTTATTGTGAGCACCGACACACATCTGCCCTCATTCTGGTGTGTTAAATCCATTCCCCACACAGGCCTGTATACACACACAGACCCACACACTTACAAATGTGCATAAAATGATTTAAAGTCATTCTCCAACATAGTCAGCAAAATGAAACTACAGGGCTGACCTACCCTCAGTAAAAGCCCTGTACTTTCATATTTAATGATTGATACAGCATCCCAGCCAATATTAGCTCACACACCATATCACATAACTGTCACTGCCGTACATTTACTCGTATGCTCTCTGCTTTCTGTCTCACTGAAGTGTCTTTGTGAGTTCAGAGCCCAAGTCCAACATTTCTTTCCATTTGCACAAATTGAAGTGTCAAAACGTGCTTATAAAACATACACACTCTCACACGTGCGCATTTTGCACCCAGTTATACCTTTAAGGCATTAAGGTATAAATGTGCTTTTTTGCACTGGCCTATAGGGACAGTATATAAGTGAATGCTAATTTTGCCCTGAGTTGCTAATGGTCTGTAACAGTTTTTTGCATGTGTTATGGGGGATTATGTCTGTGTATGGAATTTGTGTGTGTGTGTGTTTCTCATTACTTGCCTGGGAAAGCACTAGAGCCATTATCGGCATCAGCGTCAAACTAAGTGTTGGGCTTTAGTGTAAATGTCTATGGGGGAAATTGATGTCAAACACTAAACTTGCTTGTCCTCCATTTAGCAGCTAGGCTTTATAAACATGGTGTGAGTGTCAAGTTGTCACCTCATCGTGTTCATTTACACCAGCATGCCACACTGCACTGTCCTTCCACCAACTTCTGGCATTTGCTTTAATACCCTCAGTCCGTGTAAAATCTACATATAAGCCAAATTGTTTAATTACTAACAAACTGACATATATACAAACCATTTTTTTAAACTGTTCTGTTGATATTTGAAAGTAAACATCTCTGACAATGTCTGAAACTTTGTATATTTGATTAGATGTGAAGATTCCAATATGTTAAAATCCGTTTTGTTTTGTTTTTTTAATTTCATTTAGTTGCACTTTTTCACAAAAACAGAAATGTCATTTAGTGGTACAGTCCATTACATTGTAAGTCTAGTTAGACATTAATTCTTTTGACATTCATTCTTTTGTTAACATAATACTACATGTGACTATTGGTAATACATGACCTGCTATATTTTGCTTTATGTTGGGCTACAAGCAATTCTGCGATATATTGGGCTCGATTTTTCCAGTCCTGTCTGACCCAGCATATTCTGCTTTGAGCAAGCAAAATTCTCACCAAGCCATTCCATGAATAGAAGTGTGTGTGTGGAAGTTTGTTGTGCCCACAAAGCATAACTGCACTTATGCTTAAACTAAAATGATTATACTTATTTTAAATGAGGTTCAAGGCTATAATTATCCTTGAAATCACCTGCAGTGACCTATCATAATAAAGGAAGGCCTTCACCTACACACTGGTTCCTCTACATAAAGTAGAGGAACACTCATTTTACATACATGCTCTTAGAGAGACTGATATATACAAGGTCTCCATAAATATCTGTGTCATGAATAGGGTGAACCATCAGCATCCGCTAGCTCTCATCCTACTGCTCTGTCTGAAGAGACAATAAAGGTCTTTGCCAAAATCTTCTACACTAAACCTGCACATGAAGAGCAGGAGGGGTCAGTGGACCTGGCAACCACAGAATGACAACACAGCATTACACATTAGTCTTACAGCAGGGGAACTACATCAGCCTATAGGACAATGCCAGGATCAGCATTGTTCAGCCGTAAGGGTCACACTTCCACTTTCATCAAAAAAAAAAAAAGTCAAGTCACATGGTGTACTTACTCTAAACTAAAGCAAGTGATGCCAAAGTACAAGATTAAGGAGTAAAAATGTAACATATCTGATTCTGTACCAAATCTTGCATCAAATACCAGAGAATTGGTTGTAGATTTCTGTGAAAGCAGAGTAAATAAGCTTATGTAATAACAAAACCAGTCACATTTTGCCTAAAGTTAACATAAGGACACGCTAGCTGAATAATATGGTGCACATATATTCATCTTCTTCAGTTTATTTAGTTTGTCTGGTTTAAGAAGGGGGTGGATAATTGCTGGATTGATTGTGCAGTTAACTAAAAAGTAAAATGTTTCAATTTTTTTCCCCCCCAGACGCAGCCTCAGACAGGACCTATTCGCGCTCCCTATCTCCACCTGAGAATGGTTTTAAAACTGTGGAGTCACGGTTCTACAGCAGTCAGGGCCGGGGCCCAACACGAGCTGAACGTCCTCCTTACTCAAACAGCCGTGCAGCCCATCCACCTCGTTCACACTCTCAGCCTCGTGTCCCACTCCACCCTCCAAGGGCTGACCTCTCCAATGGTTACGATACAGACAGCAGCCAGGATTCAAGAGAGCGGCGCAACGGAGCCTCGCACAGCCGCCCCTACCGAAACTGGAGGCCTATGAGAGAAGCCCTGAATGTAGACAGCATCCTCACAAGTGATGATCGACAACCCCCGAGCCAGCGACGCCATATGCCCAGACAAGAGAGGGTGGTACACGAACGTGATCCAGCCTGGTCTGGACGTGAAGAGAATAAACCTAAAAGTTTGATGACCATTTACGAGGATGAGCAACGGCATGAATTGGGCAGCCGGAGCTCCTTGGATTCAGATGGTCGTGAGAAGGAGAGGACTAAAGGTACACTTAACAGTCTTGTTGTAAGAAGTGATAACTGGAAGATCCAGCGAACAGAATCTGGCTACGAGAGCAGTGACAGACTCAGCAACGGCTCCGCTAACCTGGACTCTCCAGTGGTGGAGAATTTGGGCAACAAAGAACTTCGACCCATTCCTGAGGTACACATGTCCAGGTAAGGGCAGGTTTCTGTGAAGATTGCTTTTTAATACTTCACCATCCTGTTTATTTTGTGTTTCTCTGATTGCTTTCCCTAAGTGGTCCTATTGTTTGAATATGCCACTTTTGCCATCTTCTGATCAGATGGTTCCTGCCTCTTATTAGCCTAACTTCAGAGGCTGTTTAAAATGCTGCTGCAAGCAAATCAGATCCTTTAAATCTGGATATTAATGTAAAGGTCAGACGTGACCTGAAACATGTAAAATGTGTAACTTGTGTATTCAGTAAACTTGCAAATAAATGTATTTATGTGTAAGTTTATTGAGAATCACGAATATCAATTTTGATTCATAATTTTTATGGTGCCTTGAATTGCTGCTATTTGTGAGTAATTGAGTCAGTTACAGTGGTTACATGAGCGGGCAAACCCGCTCCAATAACTAATTAATATGTTTGGTGATGGGTAGGGTTGTGTTTAGGCTTTTTCAATCAGATTTTACTGCGTTTGTAACAATTGAGGTTTACAGTACTTGGCATTTTTTACTGCACCTGTAATGTTCCTCCTATGTTAGAAGCCAATATAGTCCTTCAGCAGGTTTAATAACTTATTTGATGTTTTAGTCTGTATAGAAATTGTGGGTACTTATACTCACAAGTAAATAGCACAACCTAAAGACCCCAAGATTAACTTGTTACTTGTGTGAAACATCAGCCTTTGCCTGATGTCCTGCTGAGTAGTGTGACGAGGAGACTCATTGCTGCAATAAATTTCAGACTCACTCAGTAAAATTAATTGTCTTCTGTACTTGGCAGCATTACCCAGATAAAAAAAATGATTATGAATTGATAATATGAAGCATTGATTTAAGAATATGAAGTCTCTTTGAAGTTTGTCTGTAAAGACGCCAAATGAAGATGTTTGAATTGAAAGTGTATTGTGTTTCTGTTAAAATCGTCTACTAGTTTAATATTGTTACAACTTGACATTTCAATAAATTTGGGTTTTAAAAATAGCTGGGCAATATGACAAAATTTATTGTTATTGTGATGGATTATATCACTGCATTGTCTCTGTATGCTTTTCTGAGAATATTGTGATACTGCCAGTATTTACTGACGAAGAGAATGGTTTTTCTACCATTAGAATGAGCGTGTGTGTATGTGTGTGTGTGTGGGGGGGGTACTCTGTTATTAATAGTAAATAGTGTTTTGAATTAGGCACTACTAGCTTTTTCCATTCGATTTCATCAGAAATAATATATGTTGTGATGGATTGTGAAAAAGTCTTGTTGAAAGGATGGTGAAATCATATTTTTTTGCCACGCCAAAAATGTAAATGGGAGTGAATCTTGCTTGGTGAATATAAATATTAAAAAGCTTCTAATTCAGAATTCAACTCCCAATTATGATCTGGGATCCTGTCAGCAAAACCAAATAGTGGCCTCTCCTGTATTTTCTGACAAGCTGATGATGAAAAGCCTATTAGAGGAAACTCAAATTTCAGCTTTTAACCGGACCTGTGCGCTGTTCACCTGTAATTTACATAGTTCATACATAGTTTTGTAATATATTTTCTCTATTGGACATATTGTAAGACTTCAGATTACCATTCTAGGGTCATTAAGGGTACTGAGGGTTTTTACTCATTTCAGTTTGTTGAGTATGTCTAAGCAAAACTTATCTCTTAAAGCTAAAGTAATTAGGACAGTCTAACATTTTTGTTGTAGAATTGAATTGTTTGAATGTTTTTAAAGTCTGTAAAAGATGTTAATTATGTACTGTTTTGATTAATAAATGTTAAAAATGTTCAATATTTGTTTTTTTTTCTCATGAAAAATAAACAGAATTCATCTGTTAGTGTCCTAAAACGTTGAGTTTACGGTTATTTACCATCAAATTTATGTTAACTGTTATTTGTGCTTCACGTTGCTAATAGAGCTACAGCTTACCCTTAAACAGTTCACAGTTGGATAGTAATTTGTTATTGTTATTAAGTGTTCTTAAGTTCAGTTATGTAAAACACTATTTGTACAGTGCAGAAAAAAAGGACTGTAACAGATTCCAGTGTGGAGAAGCGATGTTTTGGCTGAGGGTGTTGGTGCCAGTCTATGGATTTAACTTAATCTCCTAAAAAGGGTGGGTGTCAGGGGAAAACCTGTATGCTGGCATACACACTGACTAAGCCACCTGGGGAGCTCTGCTATGTACCTCGTGACTGAGTCCAATTAATTGTGTATTTATAGGGACCTGAATCACTTACGGAGGTACGATGAAGTGAAGACAGACATCTCGCAGACCTCATTTTCCTACGGTAAGCACCCTATGAGTTAAAAAAAAAAAAAAAGAAAGAAAAGCCAAATGCAGCAGCATCATCGCACACAAATCTGACTTAAAGTTTGAGTAGGGCTATCACATTCATTTATACTGTACTGATTTATAGTGTACTGATTTATTTAGACACAAAAACCATATATACGACAACAGGGAACAGCTTTAAATAACTGTACTGAGGGAAAAAAATAAACATGGACTTCTTTTACTGGAAACAACACTACAATAGAAATAGTGGAATGTTCTAGACAATGTTAAAGTTTCACAGATTATAGTCAGCCCTGGTTCAGTGTACTACTGCGCCTTTTGTGCAAAAGCTGCATCTGCGCTGCTCTTGGTTCGTCATTACACCAAAATTAATCTGAAAGCCCATAAACAAAAAAAGGTCAGAAATTGTCCCAGTGTTTATTTTTACATGTTGATGAGACTAAAGACGATTACACTGAAGTGAGTCATGGTGTGGGAGTGAGCAGATGGAACATTATAGCTGTCTGCTGCCTGTCTCGCACATCTCTCTCTTCAACCAGACTCGTTCAGGAGGTCAGACGACCCCCGCAGATCTGATGGGGTCATGGTATAACTGCCAGTCGCGATGGAAAATAAACAATGTCAGCAAAAACAAAGAAACCCAGCTCTCCGAATTACAGTTCAGGGTGTTGCTCATCTCAACGGGAGCAAATCAGAACGAGCTCGCTAGGGCTGCCCAGCTGTGCCCAACCAGCCAGAAAAAAAGACGACGAGAGCAGGGTTGTCAGGAGGGTGGCATTTAAACCCCCACACAAATTAAAAAGAAAAAACAAAACAAAAAGCTTTTCACGGCTGCATGCACGCTGTTTTCTCCCTGTTTTCCCCATGTTATCACACTGCAGCTGAACTGGTGAGGTAAAGGGGCGAATGTTGTCAGGCAGCAAAGCATTTGTCCTGATTGTCAGTGCTAGGAGGCGGAGTTTAGGGGAGGTGGGGGTCTGTTTTTCCCCTGATGAAGGTGGTTTATATAAGCTTTGAGTTGATGAATTGAAGCGGAAAGGACAGCGTTTAGGGCTGTCCTCATGCTGGCCTTTGAGGGTCTCTGTACCCATGCAAGTGTTTGCTGGCAGAATACGAGACAGTGGCTTTAAGGTAGTTTTTCAGGCTTGGAGAGTTCAGCATTCTGTTTTCCCATCTCTTCCTTTTTTTCTAAATGACGCCCGTGTGATGAACAGTCAACTATCAAAAGCGCAGCTTGTGCTGGAATAGAGAAACTTGGTTTTGAAAGGTGTCGGTACCGTCTCTTGTGTGATGATTTTGCTATTAGTGTGTTTAGTGTGTGGTTATTCTTGAGCTCCTGTGTTCCCTGCTGTTTTTGTTCTGTTCCATTTGCCGATTGAATTGGCAGGCGAATGTGTCA
This sequence comes from Hydrocynus forskahlii, assembly GCA_037974365.1. Classification (NCBI taxonomy): domain Eukaryota; kingdom Metazoa; phylum Chordata; class Actinopteri; order Characiformes; family Alestidae; genus Hydrocynus; species Hydrocynus forskahlii. The sequence goes on along the minus strand of JBBPCX010000011.1, from coordinate 13,846,354 downwards.
ATCTGGCACCCATTCAGACCCACTGTCTACAGTGTGGGATGTCTGTCAAATACCACTGTCTAGCTTCTGCTGACCATTAGAACCGACATTCCTTTTTAAAGACCTCAGAAAGGAGAGAAGAGGGAAAAGAAAGCAAGGAAACCTCTTTACTAGTTAAGCTAATCGAGAAAAGTGCCCCCCAGAAACTCCACTTAGACATTTTGCTAGCAGGTGCTTGTAGCCCCTGTGTTTGCCAGAAGTGCTGTGTTGATTTTTTTTTTTTTTTTTTGGAGAGCGTGTTTAAAAGGGAGATGCTTTGTCTTGCGGTTTTCCTCCAGTTCTCAAATGGCAACTGTCTCGTTTATGCTAGCATCATTTGTTTAATCTCGCTGCTGTGTTCACACATTTCCAGGCTGAGAGCGGCACTTTGTTTCCCAGCAGCTAAAGGTCAAGTCAGCAAGAGCTGATGAAAGTTCAGCCTGTTAAATAGCCATACGACAGTCTTGCTGTAAACCCAAACACTGCTGCCTTTTGTCCTCAGCATTCACAGAGACTTGTCTTTGCCTGTGTTCCATCTGGCGTCATCTCACTAGATGTTTTGCAAAGAGTGTTTCTGAGATCCAGAACTTTCCAGAGCGTGTATTAACATGCTCGCAAGTCTGTGTGCATCTCGGCCCATGCTCTCCTGAATGACCTGTCCTCCCACATGACGAAGCTTTTGTCATACAGATTGAAACATGATGAGGCATTCCTTTAGTCTTCATAAACATAATTTGTTTACATATTTGTAAAGAGTTTAAACCAGACTAACTTTTCTTACCTTGCAGCAAAGAAACGTGAACACTGTTAAATTAAGCTGAAAAAATGCTCGTTTTAAATATGATGATTTTAGAATGTCATGAAAACCAACACATTTAAACATACAGACAGCTGACAAATAAGAGAATGTGTGGAGAAACATAAGGAGTGCAGATGCCAGTATGCGGGTGTACTGCACCATGCGGTTAAGCAATTAATTCTTTAGCATTCTCTGTGGTCTGTAAAAAGAAAAAAATGCTGAACAAGCCCAGTGGACCTTGATTTTAGATCAAGATGACAACAGGTAAAAATCGAAGTGACTTTGAAAGCAGGTTCATTATTGGGGCACAAAGGACAGGAGGTTCAGTCACAAGGACCTCTGAACTGGCTCATGTTTCAGCAACAATGATTTAATCCTCATCTGCATTTACATCAGTGAGAGAGACATCACTAAACAAGGTTGGAAATTGGAGTTGAAGGCGCACATTCAGTGAATATTGGAAAATGTAGCAAATTACCTTTTCACACCATTGAATGCTAATAACTGATAGCACTGCCCAAGCACTTTTGTTTGCATGCTTTTCTTAATGGTTTTAATAACATTCTGTGCCTGGGCTATAAAATGTCTCTTTTGTGAAATCCTTATGACATGGTTAGACATTTGACCTGACCATATAAAGGGCAAAACATTCATGTCTAGATGTATTGAACATTAGTACTGGACTCGTTAGATCATCTTAAAATTTATTGGGAGCTATGTTACTAATATGCATAATTTTAAATACTATCCTGTTGCACACTGGAAAATAGTTATACTTAGACATCGATAAATATGTCCGACAAGTAAGCTGATACAGCTGAGACTTGTCCAGCGCCAGACATAGCTTCGTAGTGATGACTACGTTTGGAACTGCATTTCTTGTGACGTAACTGAGAGTGACGTATGGCTCATTTTAGCATTTGCCTTCCAAATATATCTTGTTAGAGTCGTCTTCACTTTTGAAGAATGATGTTTGTGCTGCATGTTTTGAATAATTCAGGACACCATAAAATGTTTGCGTATGTATTTATACGCACACACACACATACACACACAGTAGTTTTAAAACCTGGTTTATTCGGTAATAACTTGAACTACTAGCCTGCAATGTAAGCTTGGGACCAGAAGATATTGTCAGATGTTTTATGTATTATTTGCTTTTTCCTGAAACACCAGTGTTATTAATTAATGATAAAAGTACACTTCTGTTATTGCTTCATTTATGTTGTATGGGATTTTTCTAGTATTACTTAATACCTCTATTTATCCTTCTAGACAACTCTATTTTTAAACCTATTACATTGGAATGGCAACATATTAATAGAGTGTTTGTACAGAAGTCAGATGTTTAGAGGAACCATTGTTTTCAGTAATATATAAAACCAGTTTTGGTGCAGGCTAGTGTATAAAATGTTACTCGTGTATGATTTCACAGATATCAAATAATTACTAGGGAGCTGTTTGATGTGCCCAGAATGATGAAAGAAAAGTATATCCAAAATGTTTCATGTTTCAGAAGAGACTATCATATCTAAAGGCAGATGACTTGAAAAATTACCAGTTTTGTGGCTTGTGTGTTCATAGAATTCTTCAAATTTTGAGCGCATCTGAAACATAGGTCAAATCATTTACATTTACAGCATTTGGCGGACATCTTTATCCAAAGCGCCTTCCATTCCCTAACTGCAGGGGGCAGTCTTCCTGGAGCAACTTGGGGTTAAGGGCAACTTGGGGTTAAGGAACCCTGTGGTGGTCCAGATGCAAATATATAATACTTTTGACACAATATTATGGGAACTGTTATATGTGTGTATTTTTATCTATTTATATATATATATACACAT
>JBBPCX010000011.1:13830325-13843593 GCA_037974365.1 Hydrocynus forskahlii | reverse complement strand
TATATATAAGATTATATTTTTTTTTTTTGAGAAAATGAAATGCCAAATGCAATGTACAGTACCAGGGTCAAACTGAATCAGAGTTGAGGGAGTTGGCATGAAATCCTTTCCAGTAGATGCTGTTAGCTCCTTTACCTATTAAATGAGGGAGGATCCAGTTATTTAACTACAGCAGACTCAGAATTTCTTTCTTTAGCATATTTCACTGACACAGCAATGTTCTCTACAACCACTAGGTGGCAATAGAAAATCACATCTATTCCTCAAAGAATTGGCCGCCACTCAAAAAAGAGTTTTTGTTTCAGTGCATTTAAGGTTGAAAACAAAAGCCTTCTTTGGTTCACCTTGACAGTTACATATGATGAATCCTGCATATTTCCTTTTCGCTGAACTGTAAACGAGAGTGGTCCGTGGCCTTCACACACACGATACTCTGTCTTAGCCAGCTCTATTCTCGCCCAGGAGAAGTCTAACCTGCAGGAAATCACACACAAATAAACCAAGTTATCAATTAGTTGCATCTCTCCTCACCCGATACGCCTTAAGGAAGATACAAATACAGAAAAACAGATGTTTGGCCACTGGCACTTTTCCTGACCTTTAATATAAAAATATGCCACATCAAAATTTTTGTGCAACTCTAAAGCGTCTTTACCTGTGCGACGGTCCAGTGTTGCCCAGTTGGTCAGAGACTGCAAATTCCAGACTGTCAGTCAAAGCCTCCAGTGCAGAGTTAATTATATAGAGAATATTCCTCCTGTTCAGATCTTTCTGAGTGAACCGCTGACGCACAAACTCACCTGCAGACAAACAGGATGAATGATAGTTCACACAACACACCAACACAAAAAAATGCACAAATTAGCCCCCTTAGTGCATCCTTTCAGAGAAAAGTGGGCAAGGTGAGGTGTGGCTTATGCTGTACAAGCACATGTGGGTGGGTTTTTTTCTCAGATGCAATAAACTCTATGGCTTGTGATTTTTTAGGATTTATTTTGTCAGAGCATAGCACAGGATGCAATGCTGAAGTTGCAATGCAGAACTTTTAACTATTTTTGTAGTTTAAAATTAGACCTGTAGAGTCAGGATGCTTTGGCACATAAAATATTAGGAGTGTGTGATACACTTAACACGTGATTCAATACATGACAGTGCATCCACAATTTGCTATTCTTATTTTGAACATCTGAATGAAGAAAAATGATGATTGTATTTATCCTCTTGAGATCTATTTGACTGTATTTATCCACTTGAGGCTACAGCTGGGAGGTGGGAGGAGTGTGGTGAATGATACTGGTCATTGTCAAATTTTGGTGTTGTATTTGGTACCATAATGAACAGAATTCTTACTCTCCACAATGCGTTGTCACATATCCACAATGCAAATTTTGCATTGTGATATGATTTTTAGATGCATTGTTACGTCCCTATAGGTTATTGGCAATCAAATCAGATCTCTATCTCAGAAAATATGTGTATTCTTCTACCCCTAATCTACCTTATACTCTAATCTACTTTACACTTGTTTTGTAATAAACCACCTTCTTACCATTGGTGGCATTCTCCAAGTAACCAAAGTAAGGAGCTCTGAGAATGTGGAAGGTGAGATCTTCATCAGCAGAATTAGGGTCCTGAGCCTTCAATTCTCTGGACGAGATGTAAATTCCATAACGACCATCTTTAAGAAGCTCCACTTTCCACAAAGTCTCCAGCACCATTACTCTAGGGGCAGAGCTATCTAATGCTTCAATCTGAACACACACATATACAGTTTGCATGGTTACACACTTTCATTAATCAAATTCAATATTAAGAAAATGTTAACATTGAATTAATTCCCACCTGTATGGTGAAGAAGGCTGGTTCTGTCTGCACGTTCCCTTCCACTAGAAAGCCTCGGTCAGTGCTATCAGCAGCAGTGAATATAAAGTTGTCAATCTGTGAAGCTCCACCTGAATGCCTGTACGCAACATCCAGATCCTGAATGTTCTGCTGGGTGAAGTTACTTGCCGCAGTTAGGGGGATTCCCTTCACAATCAGTTGTCCATACTGAGGAGGCTGGACCACCCTGAAGACCAGGGAATAAGGAGGGGTGTCGGGGTCAGACAGGTGGAGGTTATCAGGGGTTAAAGTGATAGTGGAACCTTGAGGAACAAGTAGACCAGCTTTCCGCACTAATGTAGGCAGAACCCTGTCTGTCATCTCCACCAAAATCTCCAGAGTTCCATTACGGGTGGATTTTCCATTGCTGATGACAAACCTAGAGACAGTTTAAGAAAGGAAGTCAAACTGAGAATGTAAACACAAGATCCGCAAAACAAAAAGAGCAAAAAGGAGAACGGAATGTTTTCACAATTGTTATTGATATGGTGAGATGATTAGAAGAAATGAAATTTGTCTCTTCTTGTTCTTGGTGAACTCCAGTCATTGCATGGACTCGTTGCATTACACACTCGCACCCCTGATTTAACTTAAGCATTGATTTGCCTTTCATTGTGGTCATAGTAAATCATTTGACATGACTATTCTCCAGCCTTACATTATCCCTTAGAATTAAATAGCCTTTCTATACTGTGCCTTTATGACCGGTATGTGTAAATGATCTCCATTCTGACTGACTGTCCTGAAGTGTGCCTCATAAAAAACTGAGCTGAAACACTCCTGTAGTTCCTATATAAGCACAGGGGAGTGAAAGGTTTTGACAGTGTTTATATACTACATCAAAATGTCATTTTTCCATGATATGAGTACTTTAATGTACTTTAATTTATTCATAAACAGTCATTGCCCAGATAAATCAGTGTATGATTTTCTCAGGTGCTCTAAGTCATCTGCATTGGACTGTACAACAAAAGTTAAACGATACAAAATGATATAAACTCTAAGGCCTGCAATGATTTTGCGGATCTGATGTAAAATGAGTTTCTTACAGAAACCACAGCTGATGTGGCACTATACAATTAAAGCAATTTCACTTAATATACATACAAACCACGCATTAACAAATTCAAGGTAAAAGAACCGTGCTGTGCTTACTGCAGTGTTTCTCTAGGCGAGGTGGCTCTGTTGTCATGGACGTAGCACACCAGATTAGCCGCTATATCGAGCTGGCTGAAAGAGTCGATGGGTACTCCCGTGTGTTTGATGTACTCCACGTGGCCATGTGCTGGGGGCACAGTGATGACATACAGCAGCTCTTCTGGCTTGTCAGCACCGTCCACAGCCAGCAAGACATCAGTGGTGATCACAACATGCTCTCCACGGCTCGCTCTCACGGGCTTCACGAATAATGCAATGTCACCTGAGGTACAAACGTGTTTGGCACAAATGTTAAGACTGCACCAGATATACTAATTGTACCAACATTCAAACTGATCTGAGACGTGACTTCTTATATCGTAAAATACACACTACCGTTCCAGTGTTTGGAATCAATGTTTTAATCAATATAATGTACCATTTACAGAGTATCATTGTCTAATTTGTTTCTAACACAAACTTTTGAGTGACCAGTGCATGCACATAAGTACCTTTCACTATATCTCTCAGTGAAATGTGGAAGTGTTGTGCAGGGGAACGATTCCTGCCATCCTGCAGATGGAAGACGAGCTTGTCTTGTGTGTGAACCCCGGGCTGAGCTGTGTGTACATAGCGCAGCAGGTTCATATCCAGATACTCCTGGGAACAGTTCATTCCTGCTGATACATCCACCCAGTCCAGGCCTGCCTGAGAGGGCACCAGAGGCATTGGTTGCATGATATGATAATATAAAGCCAGAGCCACAGTCCAAGTGCATACACATATTACAACTATTAAGTGACCACAGAAGCCTTGAAAAGATCTACTTTAGTCACTTGTTATCCTCATTTCATGCACCGACCTTGATCTGAAGCAGGCCATGCATAGGGACACTCTCAAAAACGTAGATGATGTCAGAGGAGGGAGTGTCGCTGTCGTGGGCACTTAGCACAGCACCGGAAATTAGTCTAGCTTCTCCTGCGTTCACCTCAATCCCAGTGTTTCTGTGGTACAGACACACCACAGATATCACCACAATTTATTTTACGTGTTATAAAATAGAGAGGTCATTTTCTAAAATCTGATTGGTTGAGCCACATTTAAAGGCAATGTTAAATACTCCACATACACATATATGACTGATTTTTGCATGACCTCGAGAAGGTTTGTGAAGAATTATGTGAAGAATCACTATGTTGCCAGGCAACAAAAGCTAACAGATTATATCTGCAGAAAAACTGCTGATTGCTCTGAAACTATCTAACAACATGTCTACACTGTATGGACAAAAGTAGTAGGATGCCTGACCATTACACCAACAGGGACTTTAATGACAATGCATTCAGACAGACAGACTTTAATGTGGAGTTGATCCACCTTTGCAGCTACAACAGCTTCCACTCCTCTTGGAAGGTTTTCCACAAGATTTTGGAGGTTCTGCGGGAAATTTGTCCCCATTCGTTGCGTAAGGCATTTATGAGGTCAGGCACTGATGTCTCCATTCCAGTTCATCCCAAGGGTGCTGGATTGGGTTGAGGTCAGCGCTCTGTGCGGGCCAGTCAAGTTCTTCTGCTCTGACCTCATCCAGCCATGCCTTTATGGAGCTTGCTTTGTGTACTTGGAAGCATGGCGTTGTCCAAAATGTCTTGGTATGCTGAAGATTAAGATTGCCCTTCACTGGAAGTAAGGGGCCACCTGATTTCAATAATTAAGAGATGTCCCAATACCTTCGTCCATATAGTGTGAGAAGAGATTAAAACCAGCCTCAAACCGTCTGCTAATTGAGAGCTACCAGGGAGCTGATGCCAAAAGTGTGGCGAAGCAAAGGAAAAGACATACCACAATGAAAGCTGGGCTTAGATGTTACTAGTAATCCAGAACTAGATAGCTGCACTTTGAACTATCACGATGCTGTTTGTGCACTGATAATGCACTACTCAGTAAAATTCCATTTACACTCTGTAAAAGATAGAGAGAGCCTGCCTAAAATGGCTCTTTCATACCGTATGACGTGTGGCCTCTCATCGTTGACTGGCAGAACTTTAACCTGCATGTGTCTTTGAAGCTGGTGCTTCCCATCAGAGAGCTGAATAATGAAGCCATCCTGCTCACTCTCTGAGTCATCATGCATGTACATCAGAGCCATTCCTGAAAAGAGAGTCACAGAGAGAACTCCCTCAGACTTCACAGACCATAGGTTATAATTAAATAAAGATCAAGGGTCACACTATGAGTGTGTTATAGACAATGTACATAGATCACATTTACAAATGACAGCTTTCACTAGTGTAGGCAGAACTGACTAAATTATTGAAGATCATTATGGGCTACAGGGGATGCGGAAATAGAATACAAAATATCTGGTGTAATACAAAATATTTTGTGAATGTTGCCATCATGATACAGTACCATTTCTGAGATCTTCCAAGCTGAAGTCTTGTACATGGATCTCAGTTCCATGCTTTTGGGTGGATCTTTTATAATGAGCCACTTCATTACCATGAAGCCTGCCCATAATAACACCATACTGAGGCTGCTCAATGATGCTGAAGGTTAAACGATCTCTGGGAACATCCAGATCCACCGCATTAATAATAGATGGATCCAACTCCTTCATATCCCCCTCTCGGACCTGTGAAACAGACCTCCATATTCACTTTTCCTGGCACAGGGCTCAGCACAGAGTGTTACATACTTCATTTAACATCTTCTTTTCATGCTTCTAGCACCAGTCTTTAACTCACTGTAAAGTTTCTGGCTAAGAAGTCTGGAGTTTCATCATTAGTTGGGTGGATGATGATGTAAAAGGGGACTGCAGAAGACTGGTGTTTCCCATCAGAGACACACAGTGTGAACTGGTCAGCAGTGGGTTCGATTCTTTGGTGTCTGGACTGCACATAGTTGATGTGCCCATTCAGTATATCCCTATAGGAAAAAGAGGCTGAGAGACAGAACATGTCAAAGCCAACAATGTTGGCAAGTGATTGATACCTAGCATTTTAATTAATTAATTAATTAGCTTATTTATTTAAGTGAAACCTTTAATTTTCACGCAAGTAATCACTGGTCCCATAATCTCCTTATACAGTGCACTATATACAGGGGTTGACGTAAGTGGTACACGCGGGATAAACAGTAAAATGCCCAGCAGTTTTCAGTCTTAGCGGTGCAAAAGCGTGCCTAATCTGAGTAACTTCATACTGGATCTCTAACTCAGCTGAGGAAAATCTTAAAAAGAAAAATAATAATTATGTTTTAAAACAATTAAAAGTGTGTACTATATGCGGTCTAAACGTTTTAGCCATCCAGTTTTTGATAAACATGAAGCTGACAAAGAGGATGACATGGATAGTGAGGGTCAGGGGCTGGAGGCAGTTTTAATGTTGGGGGGACAAATCGAAGGTTTTTGAAAAATGCTAGAATTGATTTTTCCACAGAACCGAACTAATAATTGTTTGCGGAAAGCCCCGCAAATTCACGGAAACCACAAATATCCTCTGCATTTTTTGTGTGTGCCTTTTTCGTGGCAATACATAATTTTTCATGCATTTTAGTGCTAAATTATTAAGAAATATATAATTTACTAATTTTGTAACATAAATATTAACTTAAATTCAGCTAAATGTCCATCTCAAATATAACTGTATAAATTGTTTAGTACTGTTGAGACGACGCAAAGCAACCGTATATGGGCTGCTGCCCTGTGACGCAGTCCTGCATTACCGCATCAGAACAGTTTCCTGTGTGGAGCTCTCGAGTGTTTCACTGAGTGTTCTCATGTGTTTCGTTGTGTGCTTCTTAAAGCCCTTTTTTATTACAGTAAATTAAATTCATTTCTTACTGTATATACCTGCTTATGCCAAAGAAAACGACAGCGCGCATGAATTACAGTACAGTCTATACAGGGGTAACATCGGTATTTACATTTTAGCACTGCGGAAGTTTAAAATGAAATTAAAGTGTTTATGAAGCATATCTGGAGGCATATTTAGCATTTAGACTATAAAAATAGGCATTTTAGGCATTACCACATCACAACATCACGTTTTTTCACAATTCGCGGGTGCTCTTGGAACGTACCAACCGCGTATTAATACAAAATAAAATAAAAGTGCTAATAATGGTACCAGCGCCCATGGTGAGGTGGGAAATCTTTTAATTTCGGTGCGTACCAATTTATTAATGTTGGTACTCGTTAGAGTACTAGAGCAAAAAAAATATGTCAGCCCCTGACTGTCTAAGTTAAAAACGTAAGGCTTTTACCATCAAATACAATCTGGCTGAATCCCAAATGTATCTCTTAACAAGGTAATACTATATTTGAATACTGAGGGTATTGTGCTGTGCACTATACAGCGAGTATTTAAGCCATTTAAGATTCAACCAGCTAGAGAGTTGTGTGCAGTCAAATAACTACACATTTGCTGTCAGGGCACTGACCAATGCTGATGCCCATGTTACTCTTCTCAAACCCTGGACTGGGCAGGATGTTCTCTATGTAGCCAAACTGTGGTGGAAAGATCAGACCGAGCTGCAGGTCCTCCACAAGAGTGTCCTGGTCAGAAACTCTTAAATGGGCCACAGTAATAGTAGCAGAGCCACCTTCATCAACCCCAAACATTGCACCTGTGGAGAGAGGAAATGAGTATGGTGTGGTCCTTGTGACCTTTAAAACCATCCACAAAAGATATGTGTATTTTGCTTGTGCCTTTGTTGTTTGTATCTTTTTATCTGATATTTGCATAATTTGTCTGCTGCAAGTTTTAGGAAATCTTCCCCGCCTAACTAATTAAACCCTAAGGGCCAGTATGTGGGTCCTTGCTTCAGTTTTTGACCTCCATAATGACATAACATAAACATTAGTTAATAAATAATTCACAGAGGTAAATAAATAATTTATATTAGGTCTGAGGATTAATAACCTGGGATTATATTAGGCCAGGGATGTCTGGGGAACCCCAATGACAAAAAATGTAGTGTTCCCTCCACATGCACACAAGGGCACCCATGGTTACCATGAAACCACAGAGCCTCAACACAAAACAAATCTAAATGTCACCGCAATAAATATGGTTTAAAAGGGTTGATTTCATTCAGTTTAAAAGCATGTAATAGCAGTGTGTATTTAAATGTAGTATGTACAGCCATGGAAATAAATAAGAGACCATATCATTTTTTACTGGTTATAGCTCTTGTAATTTGTGGGAGTGTGTCTGTGTAAAACTATTGTTTTATACACTACTGACCGTATATAATTATTGACCGTATATAATTTATTATACCTTGGAAATGTTAAACTACACAACACTTACATTATTTTACAACTGCAACAATTAAAAATAGTGATGTTAAGAGCATCGTTTGTGCATGTATAGAAACTGAATCAGGAGTGAAGTTGTTGGAATACAGCACATAGAAAAGCTGCGATACAAACACTGCACTTACAACACATACGGAGCCGTTTCTTATTTTTACACGCACACACTGCCACAAATTGTACAAACAGTGAACAGAAAAAAAGGGAAAGTGGTCTCTAATTTTTTTCATGGCTGTATATTTTAGTTTGTAGTAGTAGTAATAGGTATTTAAGTTTAGTATGTACATTTTATTCATGTAAATTACCACCAAGCAGACAGAATTTTGTATGATCATAACAGCAATATGTGACAGTGATACCTATTGATGTATGCAAGTACATCACATTTAATCTAAAATAAGATTTTGTTCCCCATAAATAATCAAATAATTGAAATTGAAAAAAAATTGAATTACTATCAGAAGAATTGTACGATTACCAATAGTGATGGATGGTGGCTGGTTGTCCACAGGATAAACGGTTACATTGAGGTCGTAGACTGGCAGGGAGTCCTCTAGGCGTGTTTTTGGTCTGTTAAAAATTCGAGTGCTCTCATAGCAGCAAACAGGAATTGGATCTGTCTGTCCATCAGAGACCACGAACGTGATGGTGTCATGACGAGGGAGCAATCCAATCTCTTGTCCTTATAAATGTAAAGTTAAATAATATAAATGTTGCCACAATTAATCCATGATAAAGTCACAAATGGATCTACTGGTGGAAAAGGTTTGATCTGCTTTCATTACTGAGATGATTAAAGGTCAAAATGTAGCTGCTTAATTCAATGTAATCCAAAGAAAAAAGATTCAGCCCTGGTACCTGTGTGTTTGTAGGTGATGATTCCAGCTTTTATGTCCTCCTGAATGAATCTGTCTACTATATTACCATTTCTTAGCACCACACCATAATAAGGCTGACGGGCAATCATGTAGGTCAGTCCACTGTCATCGCTGTCAGCATCGGTTGCAAAGATATACTCTGCAGTAATCACAACTTCCTGTCCCTCTGCACACTCCACCGTCGGCTTCAAGTCTGGCATCAGCACCGGCACCTCATCATTGACTAAAGTCACCTGTCAATTCATGTACAAAGTCAGACCGAAGTACATCTAGTGTGACATCAAGATGTTTACATTTTTTTATTTACATTTAAAATTTGCAAACTCTGTTACCTTAACAGGCAAAACAAAAGCGATTGAATTCAGCCCATCCGTGGCTACGCATTCAATGTCATCTTGTTCTGTCTCTGAACTATCGTGGTGATATCTGTGGAGGTGAATGCAGAACAGTCATCATGCTGAAGAATGTTAAACTACTGCAATATTGTACCCGCTGGGTAGAATATCTGAGCAAAGGAGGGAAAATTCACTGAGCTAGTGCATAGTAAATTAATTAAACGATGAAAATGAAATGTTGCCATATCTGACCTAACTTTTAGGTTTTTCAGGTCCCTAACAGTGAAGGTCTGGCCCTGACTCAAGGGAGCTCCATCCAGATACACATCTCCATGCTCAGGTCTTCTCTTCAACTCCACACGCAGTGAATCCTCCAGAGAGTCCACATCAGTCAGGCGCAAGTGGTCCACACTTATCCAGCATTCTCCTCCCTCATCCACCGTCAGCTGGTTCACATGTACCTGAAAGCCAACAGCATTACTGTGACCATTTGTTTATTTATATGGTCATTTTGTGATACATTTTACGTACTTTAAAACATATATATACATACATTATATGGACAAAAACACTGGGATTGCATTAAATTACAATTTTATTTGCACATTGTATTTGCATTATGCCACAATACCTGGAATAATTACGACAAGGTAAACTAGACTACACTGCTAATGGCTCCAGACTTTAATGGCAACATCAGTTTTTATTTTTTCTTTTGAGTAAATCACATTTTTAGGTTATGATCATTTAAGGTAAATATTTTATGATTGTGTAACAAATACAATGTCAGTAGTTCATTATAGATCACACTTATGTATTTGATTAACCAACTTATTTAATTAACCTGTCAATTAAACATTAAATGCAATTACCCAAGGGTCAAAATACCACCATTACCAAGGCACTGTAACATTCACTTCATAATGAAGAGGTGGTTATGGGTTACCTCTGGTCTCTGATTGTCTACCGGAAGCAGGGTGATGTTGAAACAGATTCCAGCGGTGGTGCGGCCTTCCTGGCTGGTCACGGACAGGACAAACTGAACGTGTTGAGGGTAAGGCCCGATGTCATGGATAGGAGGCATGTAGGCCACCTTCATATAGTTGACAGCATGCTAGGTAGATAAAACAGGGTGTTAGAGTTCACACTCACCTCAAACTACCTGTGAGAAAACACAAAGTTCAACTTATTTTACCTGTGTGAATAGTCTGAGCACTGGGGCATTGGGATCCTTTTGAAATTTTGGGATGCTGTCTACCAGGAACAGCCTCCCTGCATCAGTACCCCTGACAAACAGAAGCATATGAACAAATTTCTAAATTAAAGTATGTGACCATAATTTCCATGCAAAAAACATTACCTCTGTAGACTAACATCTTCAGAAGTTTCTTGATATTCTCTTTATTCTCTTTATTCTTCGTTTACCGTGCATTTTTGATTTTACTCGACATTAAAGATACTATGCTTTATTCCAAAAATTAAAATATATGACCACCTACCCATAGGTGGGGCTGTAGAAAGGTGGAGTGGTTACAGTGTAGGTAAGCTCACAGTCTGGTGACTCCAAGTCAATAAAGTGCAACTGTTGCTTGGTCAGATACACCACATCTGTCTCTTTGACTATTAGGTATCGTGTTGCTCCTGGTGCCTCTTTAGGTGGCTGATCTGGCACAGGCTGAATTTGAACCACAATGATCTGCAAAAGTTGAAAAGATGCATAAAAATCCTGACCAGGGTCTGAAATCTCAAATGAAAGATCCCTGTAAATGTTAAACCTTAAGAAGATTTTATGCAAAAATATCCAGACTGACACATATTGTAGATATAGAATGCATCACTGCATTATACCTGAGGGTCTGAGAGATTGGGAGGATCATGGAAGTCAGACAACACCACCTCAAAAGAGTCATCAAATACTTCATTGCCAAAATGCCTGTAGTAGATGATCGAATGGAAGAGGTCCTTCTGGAGGAAACGTGTTACAGGGTAGCCTGCAAAGAAAATATGAAACAACAGATATGAAGTTCAAAGAAAAGTATAGGTTAAGAGGGAGTTAAAAGCAAGGTAAATAAACCCCTCTCACCTGTGATTCCTGGACCTGGCATCTTCATGATCTCCCCTGCTTGAGGATGTCTGGTGATGTTGAACATAATGTAATCATCACTGGAGTCCATATCTGAGGCCTGCAGGATTGACCCTCTAAGGAGAGCCGTTTGCCCCTCAGACAGTTCCAGGACCATATTGGTGATGAGGAAGGGTGGACTGTCATCCTTAGGCAGGATGTTGATGGGGAACTTGTGCCTGGTCTGGTGACGGCCATCGGTGATCCGAAAGATCACAAAGTCTTTGGTGGTATCGCTGTCATCATGGTGATAGCGCACCACTCCGGCCTTGATGTCACTTACAGTGAACAGGAATCCTTTCCCACCTAAAATCAACCAGATAAAATGAACCACCAGGGAAACACAAAAAGGTTTTGTTTTGTTTTTGGGATAATAGTTTCATTAGCTGATGTAGATAAATCACCCCTGACAGTCAGTCTCCCGTGCTGTAAGCCATCCACAGTGATGATTCTCACAGCCTTTAGATCATCATTGTCCACAATCTGGAGCTGCTCCCATGTGATGGGTCGTGACTGACCTTCCAGAAGGCTGAGACCTGTAAACGTCCCGGCATAACGAGAATCAGCATTCAGCTGTCTGGACAAATGTTGAAACTGTCTACAGCTACAGCAACTCGTTTCTAACTAGGATAGAATACATACCCATGTTCCACGATACTCTTGGCGCATTAGTGTCTGCTGTCCTGATCGACAGATGAACCATCACAGGCTGGCTTTTCTCAAAGTAGAAATCGTGGACCTCAAACTCCACCTAGCAGAGTACAGGCTAAAGGCTCAGATACACACATCCAATATTTACAGTCACATTATTACAGTTATACTATTTTAAAAGGACATTTCAATAAATTATTTTACAGGATATCTGTAATGTTTAAGAGAAAGTTGACTTGGATTGCTGCCTTAAGACTACATTCACAAGCCTATGATCCTACACATACTCTACATACGCTACACATACTCTACATACACTACATTTTTCTTGTATTTCATCCTCTATGTTCTTATTGATGGCATTTGTGTGTTTTTAATGTAAAACAATAATAACATTTTCCAAGCATTTTTTTTTATCCTTTAGAACAGATTGTTACTGTGATTTCAGATATAAATCTCTGTTCTATAAAGTTCTATTCTGATTGGTTTTGTGTTGTGTCTCATTTAAAAAGCATTCCAGGCTGAAACACTCTTTTAACTTGGATGGGTGAGGCTATACTGCTGTTGGCTGAAGCAGAAGATCTACGCACCAATCAGCAATAATATTAAAACCATTGACAGATGAAGTGAATAACGTTCATTATCTCATTCCACCTGTCAAGGGGTGATATTTATAAGACAGCATGTGAACAGTTAGTTCTTAAAGTCTCTGAATGATCTGATTGTCTTTGACAAGGACCAAATTGTGATGGCTAGGTAACTGGGCCAGAGCATCTCCAAAGGAACCCAATAAAGAGTTCTAGAGGTTGTTTTGACCTACAAATTCCCCAAATCTCAATCCAATCAAGCATCTGTGGGAACTAGCCTCATCAATGGAGTCTGTTGACGTCTTGGTGCCAGATATCACAGCACACCCTCAGAGGTCTTGAGGGGCACCTATACAGTAC
>JBBPCX010000011.1:13808573-13830225 GCA_037974365.1 Hydrocynus forskahlii | reverse complement strand
AGAGCATCTCCAAAGGAACCCAATAAAGAGTTCTAGAGGTTGTTTTGACCTACAAATTCCCCAAATCTCAATCCAATGGAGTCTGTTGACGTCTTGGTGCCAGATATCACAGCACACCCTCAGAGGTCTTGAGGGGCACCTATACAGTACACAACATTAGCTAGTTTTAATGTGTTAATGGTATGGCTGATCAGTGTATAAAGCTGGCTTCAATTACTCCAGAGGTTCCTACTCAAAACTATGGAGATTGTAAGAAAGATGTGACAAGCGTTGAAGTGGTTTTGGGTGGCACGCCTTCTGTTTACTTTTTTTTTTACTTTTCTCTAAAAAAAATAAGAGTAGGAGGATGCATATTGGATCAGCTTAGAAGAATCACCAGCATATGCTCATATCAGTTTCCATGTGTGGATGACAGTTTACAGTGCAAATATCAGCAATGCTTTTATTTATTGACCCCCCTTTATTGACTTATTGAGAGATCCCAATAGTATAGAAAAATAAGTTTTCCACAAATTACTAATTATGTGCACTCATCTCGTACACACAACATTCTTGCATAGTACATCTATTTTATTTGAAATCTGAAATGGCCATTTAATATCTTCAGTGCAAATTATTGCTTTGATATTCACTATAATTACTTATATCACCACAAGTCTGCATACAGCATGATACCTAAATCTGCCAGAAGGGCACTCCTCTAATAAGTCCTTTTAAATGTTTTGTACTTTTTGATGTTCAATGTTATACACTTAGAACTCAAGTGAAAGTCACCATTCTGTACTATGTGAACACACCACAGCACACAGTTTGAACAGCACAAAATTCTTCTTCTGTATTTAACCCATTCACCAAGTGAAGCAGCGGGCAGCCAGGAACACAGCACCCAAGGAGCAGTGTGTGGGGACAGTACCTTCTTCAAGGGTTCCTCAGTGATGACACTAGCAGTGTTGGGCTTTGAACCCACGATTTTCTAACTATGGCAATACTTATCAGTTTGATCTGGAGACCAGCGAAGTGCCTCCGTACTTAAGGAAGTGATTCATGGGATTTTTGGTACCTCATAGTTCCTGCGTTGAGTGTGGCTGGAATTGGGGGGCTGGAAGCAGATGAGCATGTCATTGAGGTCCGTCCAGGAGAAGGATGAGACAGGCTTGGTGTGGTCAGACAAATGCGAGATGAAGCCCTCACTCGGGGGGTTGGTTATATTGAACACAAGCCTGTTCTTAGGGGTCTCAGCATCTACTGCATCCAGAGTGGCTGTGGAGATTGGAGTCAGGATGAACTGATCCACCTCTAGGATGAACATGGACATGAAGGCGGGCCTGGGGGGCTGGTTGGGGACAGCACCTTTAATCGTCACAGGAATCCAGGCTTGCTCTGACTGGGTGTAAAAGGGATGCAGAGGATTAAAACACACATTGTTAAATATCGGCTCTTGAACATGTGTATTCTGAGACAACACCTAGAACAAGGGGACAACTTGGGAACAATTTGACTGTAACAACTCTCCAGCTTGAATGCAGGGCCATGCTAATGTCATATTTACCTGAATTATGCTCCTGCTCCTGGTGTCTGTGAGGTCCAGTCTGATTGCAATGTAATCAATGTCAGGTGAAGGAGGAGAAATATGCTGATAGCGAATCCCCAGCATTAAGAATTCCTCACAGGACACTTTTGTGATCTTCACTAGTTTTAATCCTTTCAAACAAGCTTCACTCTTGCAGCTGGCTCTGGCCTTATTATCTAAAAGTTATGGAAAGTTATAAAAAAACAATATTGCTTCCTGACAATATCAAAAACATATAACATCTGTTGAACAAATGCTAACTTAATTGTGCATAAAGTGTAATAAAAGCCCCATTTAACATAAAAAATTTATAATTCGCTAGTACCACAATGATTTTTTCTTTCGCTATGATGGCGGATTATGGTGAATTACTTATTGTGTGGCACTGAAAAGTCTGGTGTGTGTGAAGGTCACTTATGTAACTGTAAAACAAAAATGGATGGAAACGGCTTTTACATTTAATTCAACCCTTTTCTTGTTTCATATGAAAATGGTCCAGATGTAAATACTATAATTCAATGTGGAATGCTCCATTTTAGAGAAACTTACAAACTCAGAACTGTCCACAGTGGTAGTGATGGGAACCAGGCATCTAATGCCTGTACATGCAACACGATCTCACGACTTTTCGTGCAGCCATCACAACATAAAATCTATTTAAAAATGTGCTGCAATCATGCTTTAGGCCTTTTTTCCATGCTAGGAGAATGCTTCACTACCCTATGTGTTTTAATGCGCAGTGTGTAACACAGCCAGTATCAGCGCTAACTGGTGACTGTTAGGGTTAGAATTAGGGTTAGGGTTAGGGTTAGGGCTGGGTTAGGGTTAGGGCTGGGTTAGGGACTTTCCCCGTCTCACCGCCTTACAACCTGTTTCAACTGCTTTGCAAACAAAAATGATAAGGAATCAACTCATTATTTCTCTCTTACTGTCCCTCAGTCATCAGTTAGCGCTGATACTGGCGATGTTACGCAATGCACATTAAAATACATAGGGTACTGAAGCGTTGTCCTACCACGAAAAAAAGGCCTAAAGCATGATCGCAGCATGTTTTTTGAAAAGATTGTATATCGTGATGGCTTCGCGAAAACTCGTGAGACCGGCCTCCTACATGCTACTTCACCAAAAGTTATTACATGAAATGTAACATTGTTTTAGGATAGTTTGGGAAGGTTTTAGACTAAAACCTTTTACTTTTTTTATTCCATTCATGGCAGAGAGATACATACAGTGCGCAGAATAGTACATAAAACCTCACTATTTTACCATCAACACCACATATAAAACTCAGAGGGCAGATGTTGATTTGCTGGAAGTTTCGGCTTGTTAATGAAGTGACTATATGTGTTATGCAGACATCATAACCCCTAGTTTGCATCACATCTACTGTAAAGAGGTCTGAGTAAATGTTTTCTAGTAAGTGTAATCTAATGATTAAATGACTACAGTGAGTTACAGCTGTTTTTTAATGCGTGGAACTCCCCTTCAATGCATTTCGGAACCAGGTTCTTGAAATATTCACAATAAAACTGTGCAATGCTGCTAATGCACAACACATATGATGAAAAGTAGAGTTTTTGAATGGTGCCATACCTAATTGTTGTCGGATAGACACAAAGCTATCAGGTTCATCTCCTCTTGGCCCCTCTAGCTTGTCAGGTTCCCCAGTCACCAGCTGACCATGTCCAGGTAAATGAGACTCTGGTGTCATCACCCTAATTGTGCATTCTATGTTGGATCGATGCTCATAATGGAAGGACACCACATTACCATCCAGCACGTTGGACAGGCCATAGAATTCGGGAACCTGCAGTGTCTGTGGTCCCATTTTTATAACATTACAGTCAGGATCCAATACCTCAACATGGAGTGAGAACACTTCACTGTACGTCTCTGTCTCTGTGAACCTTAATGCAAAAAAATCATGTAAGCTTATAACAATTAACTTTTGTCTCAGATGTGTATAACATATATCAATGCAATGAGACAAACACTGCAATATAACCCATACCTGTAGAGTCGAAGTTTGACTGTATCTTCTTTTAAAATGGGACAGCCATTATGAGTATATTTAACCTCGTCAACCAAATAGTGGCAGTCAAAAACCTGACAAAAGAAACAGCGGTTAGGAAACTCATAAGAAACTCTCTGCATGAGAAACAAATGAAAAGAAAACACCAGATGAAATCTGTTAAGTCTGCAGAGGCCCATAATGATGAAACATGAAAGGACAATGGCAGTCCTTTCTGTACTGTGATAGACTGTGGTGGTACGCCACATGTTCAGCTGCTTTTGCCACATGATGAATACATAAAGAAGCAATTACAACACTGTTAAAATCTGTACATCATTATTTAAACAGGCACCGGACAAAATGTGAGGAATTACAAGCAAACAATAACAATTCCAACACGCTAAGAACATAAGTTCATTTTTATGTAGGCCTGTGGATTCCATTCCTGTGGTCACTTCGTGGAAATAATTGCAAACACACTGATTATAGCAGTAAAAGAAAAAATGTTGGGGCTTCTACATCCTGTTTACAAATTAAGCTAATTCAACAAAAAACACAAAACATGATTGAGCAAAAATGATTGACAGTCAATTAAACAGCAGTTCATTTTAAAATGAATCAAAATAAGCCAAAATAATGGCCTGCAATAGTATGTTCTTTCACAGTAACATCTGCAGTACCTGTATTATGCAAATTTGTTTGTGCATTACAATTATTTTTCAATGCTATAATGAGAAAAAAATCCAAACGTCACTGAGGCTGATATAAACTAGTGCTAATGTGCAGAGATATCGCTTTACAAGTCAGCATTTTTCTGTCATCACATTCTTATTTCTCTTAGGTTCACTGTGTAGGGCTGAGGGTAACACTAATTAGATGGCTATCCTTCTGAATGGCAATAAACTCAAATCTGAATGAGATGTCGTTTGATACTGTGGTTTCTATCACCATCAGAAGTCCATGCGACACACAATGTGATCATTAACATTGGATCAGCAGAATGAAACTCTGTCTGATTCAGTGAGTGTCTGACATCTGATCCATCTGATTCCAAAGGTTCTACTACACAGTTGCAGCAAAGACCTTGAAAAAGAAAGTAGAGGGCAGCCAGAACTATGGGAACTGCAAAACAATCTTACAAGTCTTCAAGTGCAGCTGTTTCTACACAGGGTCACAATTACCAGCTTCTAAAACAGGTGGTTTGCGTATTTATATATGCAATGAGTTCAGTTACAGCACACCGGAAGAGGTTTCATTGAATTACCTGCCATGCAGTAAAAAGTGTTGGTTTTCTTTTTTTTTTTAAAGTGTGTTAACGGCAGGCACATTTAGACGGTGTTGTATTGACTTCACGAGAAGTGAGAACATATAGCTGGTACTCTGTGATTTTAATACCTTCATATTATACTGAGTTTTTTTTTTTACCTAAAAAGTTTCTTTATCTTCATCCATCATTTATAACGGGTTTTTAAAAAAACAAGTCACTCAAAAAGTCCTACAGAAAACCAAAAGTGACAAGGTGAGTGGTCACTTATCTTCAAAGCCCTGGTGCAGCTGTAGGTTTCTATTTCAACCAAGCAACAGCACATCTGATCAATTGTTTGAAGACAGAGAACTGATTAAACAAGTAGACTCTAAGGTGTTTGTGCTTGGTTGGAATGAAACACTGCAGCCACACCAGCCCTCTGTAGATAAGATTGGACCCCTTTGATCAAGTCTCTCAAATAAATCAATATGTTGTGTTATGGAAGCATAAAAGAGGGCTGTGTGATACCTGGGGGGACAGCGTGCCAACACGTTGTGCAATAGGTTCCTTCAGGACCACCTCCAGCTTGCAAGCATCCTTCTCTCTGGGTATATGGAACTGCAAATCTCCTTCCTGCAAGAAAACTGACTGGCCTCTTTTCACCCGCAGGCCAAGATTGGTCTTCACCAAGGAGCCACAAGTCCAGTGCAGGAGTCCCAGCAAAAGGAGAAGCCAAAACAGGTACATATGGGTCCTTATCTGAAGAGTCATCCTCAGTTTGTTCAATCAAAGTTCCTCATTAAGCATTCAGTTTGACAGAATTCTTTCTTGAGAATGTACTGATGTGAAATAACTGAGATTTCTGATAATCCTCATGTGTGAGACTCTTCCTGATAAGCTCTCTGCTTCAAAGTGGATGATTTACATTCGTCTTCTCTCTTTGTCACCTGATCAGATGAGATCTGTAAAAGACTAGGACAGAAAAACAC
The DNA here is from genome assembly GCA_037974365.1 of Hydrocynus forskahlii. Classification (NCBI taxonomy): domain Eukaryota; kingdom Metazoa; phylum Chordata; class Actinopteri; order Characiformes; family Alestidae; genus Hydrocynus; species Hydrocynus forskahlii. The sequence continues at coordinate 13,824,406 of JBBPCX010000011.1, read as the reverse complement.
ATAAATAACACACATATATATTCATAGCTGTGACTTGCTTCTTCACCTACACTATATGGACAAAAATACTGGGACGCCTGACCATTACACCAACAGGGACTTTAATGACATTGCATTCAAATACAGAGACTTTAATGTGGAGTTGGTCCCCTCTTTGCAGCTACAACAGCTTCCACTCTTCTTGAAAGGCTTTCCACAAGATTTTGGAGTTTCTGTGGGGAATTTGTGCCCATTCATTCTGTAGAGCATTTATGAGTTCAGGCACTGATGTTGGATGAGAAGATCTGGCTCGCAATCTCCATTCCAGTTCATCCCAAAGGTGTTGGATGGGGTTGAGGTCAGGGCCCTGTGCGCGTCAGTCATCCCACCATGCCTTTATGGATCTTGCTTTGTGCACGGGGGCACAGTCAATATGGAATAGAAAAGGTTCTTCCACAAACGCTGTCCACAAAGTTGGAAGCATGGTGTTATCCAAAATGCCCTGGTGTGCTGAAGCATTAAGAGTGATCTACACTGGGAGTAAAGGGCCTAGCCCAAACTCTGAATTAAGAGGTGTGCCCCAATACTTTTGTCTATATAGTGTAGGAAAGTCAGCTGCCAGTGTCTCAGCCAATCACATTACAAGGTTGTAACTAACTGTGGCATCAATGGTTATTCCTTTTAAGGAGTCCTTTGAAATTCATAATGAACACAGAAAAAAGCACAAACAAAACCAAAGACAGTGGTTCTCACAGATAGCTCAGTCTACTAGCCACGCATTGTGATGCTGTTTCCATTTTTTGACCATTCTTTACAGAACTGAACAATACACACCACAAATATTTCCCTCTGGCTTGGAAAAATGTTTCATTTACACATCCACCTGACATGTTTGTAGAGAAAGGAGAAAACACTGCCCAGTCTCACCTAAGTGTGATGTCAACTTGAATGAATGACCTTTGACCTCAAACAATCCTCAAGCCCTGCCCTAACAGGTCTAAGGGGAGAGGACAAAAACACAGCTAAATGGGGTTAATTTCTTTAACCACCATTAATTGACAAAGCTTCAAGGACATGAAAAATGGCTCCCACCTGTCATATAACAGGCATAGTGACTGGAACTCGGAAGGGCTGTAAAGATAGTCTAAAAACTTGCTGGAAAAACACTTCAAAGGCAAATACCCAGTAGTTAAAACTCTTTTTCCCCATTTATTATATCAACTATTAACCTAAGATTTGGATTTAAAGTAGTAAAACATTCAAACAATGTACTGTAAATCAAATTTAGCTTAACCAGTGGGTCATATTTCTGCTGTTTAGAAATTAGTCTTGGACTTTTTCTTAATTACTCACTTTTTTAGTTTTTCATTTAGAGCCCTCCTGTGCACGTACATTGTGCTTCTTCTGTTTCAGAGACCCAGTGCAGCTCCTCTCTTATTTATTTGTCTTGTCAAGTCTTGTCAAGGAAATAACCCTATGTTTGAGCAAGTTACATGCATTTTAAGGAATGTCATTTTTAACTAGTGTTAGTGGGTAGCTGGGTTGTAGGCAACTGAACTAGTTGCATTCTCTAGCAGTATTTGGATCAACCACTATAAAATCAGTTTGTTTTACAATCACTCCCTAAATACTTTTTAAAAATCCGAAGGTTTACTAAATATCAACACTCAAGCATAAAAATTCTTTGCACACTTTCTTGGAAAGCGCCAAACCATTTCTAGTGCAGTGAATGTGCTCTGTATTATACAGCACACCTAAAACTCATACTAGAATATGTTTGTAATATGTTTATAACCCAACTAAACATAACAGATGGACGACCTGAAGTCTTCTCAGAATAGAAAATGTGATTAAGGACCTCCTTAGACATTGTCAGTTAGGACTAGCTAAAACAATATGGTGCTAGAGTCATGTTTAACATTAGAAAAATCATAACCTGTTAACACTACATCTACATTATGATGGACATCATGCGCCCTCTATGGCAATTAAACAGAATTAATCTGTTAGTTGGCAGTGAGCATGTATCATGTTGGCATAATTTCAGTATGAAAATGATTGTTAAAACTGTGGATCAGGAAAGAGGTCCCCCTGGTATGGATGTCAAAACAGGAATCATAATTGCTGAAATCTAGAGAGTGGTGAGCATGCAAGCACCATAACTCTTCTGAGGCACGAGGAATTAACTTTAGCTTTGCTGTGTACATGACTTTTTACTGAATGAGGTTAAAAGGTCTATCATGTGTAAATGGTTCTGTGAATCATCACCATTCTGAATGAATGATAATCACTGTTCAGCTGTGAGGAGCCACATGAGATCTAATATCATGGTCATGGACTTTAACAGAAACACACCTGAAACTGGGAAACAGATGTGGTTCCGAATCTCTCCCCTAACCCCTAAACCACTGTTTAACTCTCCTCCTGGACTCTTTTTTGTTTTCAGTATTACATCATACTCTTCATTGAGAGCACATGTCAACACCTGGTCATTCACACACATGGTTTACATTAAAAGTCTCCTACCCCCTGGAACAAATTTACTGTACCCATCTGCAGTTAAAAGCCACCTTCAGTTTCCCTTAATATTACTTCTTATAAATAATCATTACTGAAGAGCATTTTTGTAGAACTCTCTCAAACATTAATGTTTTGGAGTGGGGTTTTTCTATGTCTATGGATAAATGGCCAGATAATTAGGAAAAGAAATAAAGGCCTCAGATAGGGCCTCAGATGGGTTAAAGCTTCGAACAAAACATCCAACCCCGTCCTTACTGCGACTGGTGGAGTCTCTAATTTGTTGTTCTAAAATCACATTTGGGCTTTCTTTGTGTAGCAAATCACTGAGGTAGTTAACAGAGCAAGAGCAAGAGCTAAGAGCCCTTAAACAAATCAAACCATGCACTCAGTGCAAGAGTATTTAAAGAACCCATTAGGCCAAAACTGAGTGCTCCTTCTAACAGTGACCTCAACCCTCCCTTCCACACAAGAACTTAAAAGGCCAGTAACTTAACAATCTCACTTTTTCCCCAAAAACTGACCCATGATCTTTGCTTCCATCTAAAAACAACCATAGGCTTCCCAGATTTTAAATTACACTCCAAAAAGATCCAGTCTTACTGTCTGAGTCAATGATGAATCCAGTAACTGTCTGTTTCTCTTGTCTTTTGAAACAGGGATTCCCTTTTACTCGTGTTTCTTCAATGCCAGAGCTCATAAAAACAGCATTCCTGGATCACAAAACGACCATAATGACTGATCTGTCCCAGATGGATCAAGTCCAAAACAAGCACAGTATTCCCTTGTGGAGACCAGCAGATTTGACTCATTCATCACCCTGGTCCAAGACACAAGGGGGATAAAATGTCAGAAATGTGGTCAGGATGCATTCTACCCCATGACATTTATGCAGTTTCTTAAGTTTTATTGTTAACCACAAAAATCTTTAAAGTCGTTTTGCATGTAATAATAGGTAGTATTAGGCAATGTAGAGAGAAGCTCACACATTTCACATTTGCTCTAATCATGGTTTTCCTTCTTTCCTACTGGTGGAGACGATGCACTCCACTTTCGGGGAGCCCCTTATTTCCACAGCGCCTTACCCCTCGAGGCACAATATCTCTCTCCAGCAGCTTTAAAAAACACTCCTAATCCCTTCCTGTGAGGACAACTCATGGATTCCAAACATTCTAATTGATGCTAAATGAGTGTTGCTTTGAAACGATCATCTTTGGGAAGTGATCTATGCTACAGATGCAGCAAATGTTACATTTCCTTAAAGTTGTCGATAGTTATTCATTTCAGTCACACTTTTCACTAACATCACTATATACATCATTATGTACAAGATACCTCCGAGTGGAATTCCATCAACGTGTGACCTGATCTATGCAGGTACATATATAGCTCTGTGTATAGCTCTGGTAATACACGCATTCTGTTTAATCAAAGGTTATTTCTGAAACCTGATTTGCCATTCAGGAAGGCCAGGGTATCTGTGAACAAAAAATGTTTCCGCCCACCACAGAACATGTATGTGTAGTTAATTTAACTAACCTAATAAGATGCTAAGCCAATTTCTTGAGAACTCATGTAAGCTGAGCCTTCACAACACTGCAGGCCCAGGATGTCTATAACATGAAGAGGATTAAGTGGGAGCTCCATGGGTTGCTCTCCGAAAAAGGGCCAAATTCCTTACTGTGCTTGGGGCAGATTAGCACTGGGACCTTTTCCCATCCCCATGGTCCTTTCTGACAACATGTTACTTATCCTAGATCAATCCAGGGGCTCTCCTCTAGAGTAAACATCACTCCCTAAATCTATGAAAGCCCCTCTCTGGTCAGTTCCTTGAATAATTACTTGTTTCACTCTGAAAAAGAACTATGTGAAAATGGTTTAATACTCACAAAACAGCTGTGTAGCACTATACACGTCCAGAGTCTTTATTTTTCCTCACACACGTGATCAAAGCCAGAGAATGCATGTTTATCTTAAAGCGCAAATCTTATCTGGTTAAGTGTTTGATCAGGGCTATGCTTGAAGTTGGGAGAGTATATAATGTAAGCATTACAGTTTGCTGTAAAAATCATTAAAACCTTAACAAAACTATATCCCCAAAAAGAAAAGCTTTCTTTAAAACATTAAGATAAATGTACATTACGTAAACATTGTATTCAGGTTAACTTTGGACCCTTTCATTCCTCATGGAAGTAACAATCGTTTTCTTTGGATAATGAGGATATACAATTTTATGTCTAATAATCTGTAATAAATCATGTTGATATTTGGAAATAGAGCACTGAGAATAGCTTTATGATCAGATTATGATGTTCAAATAGGCTCCTATCTATTTGAGGCCTGTTTCGGAAGCCCTGCAGCAAAAACAGTAGACTACACAATGCCTCAAGTGTTTTCCCACTACATTCCCAGCACTTCACTTGATCACACAGCATGATCTCACAGTTTCAAAACCGCAAACATTGTTCTCAAGGGCAAGATTCAACATGTAAAGACCTTGTCTATGATTATACCATTCTCCTCATTTAAGGTGTTTGCAATAAGGTCTGAAGCAAGTTCAGCAACTTGGTGTTGAAAGTTCTCTGTGTGAGCTCAGATAAACAATAGTAAAAGAGCTCTGCTTAGGTAACGCAGGTTCGGAGAGAAAAACTGTAGGGCACACTCAACAGAAAAATAGAAGACTGACAGCCGAAGGAATGAAACTGAAAGCACTGAAAGAAATGAAGAAATGTACTTACAAACCATGAGACAAATTTTGACACTCGATATATGGATATACTGAACTATTATATTTTTGTCTACAACTGTAAATTAATATTCCAACAGTACTGTGTAACAGTGATCTATAGTACTTAGTATTCTTAAGAAAACTATGATAATAATCTAAATCTGCCATAAGAAGAAGTGTAGAACTGTGGAGGTTCCTCAGGTATCACTATACACCTTTTAAATTAGGTTAGCAAGAACAGTAGGTAAATAAATAAATAGTAAAATTAATGTAAACTAAGCTTGACTACCCTGTGTGCAGACTTTTCCGTGCATTTTCATGGCATGTGACACATTTTTACAATAGCAATATAATAAAAATGCACAGTACACATTCTTTTCAAAAGAAAACCACAAGACAGTATACCACACCTTCAAAAGCCAGCACACTGTGGCTGTATACACTTTGTGTAAAAGAGAAATGTCCCAGGTTGTTTTGTTTGCAGAGTTAACAAATAAATCCCATGGAATCTGAGAGTATGGTCAATGCTCCAAGATACACTAATCTACATGTGGTTTTACATGCATGGAGGGCCAAATTAGTAACCGAGACTGAGAGGTTCCGCCGAAGGAAAGCCGAAGGCAGTCTGGGTGGGTGGCCCGCACCCCACTGCACTTTCTCTGAACTGTCACATCTCAGACTTGGATTCCGCTCGAGCATGTGGGGGCAGAGCTTCCGAGCCATCAAGATGTGGGGTGGGGGATAATAAATAAAATGGAAAAACAAAACAATGACATAATGTGTAAAACATAATGATTAAAACCATGCCTGGTCAAAATCTTCCTTATGCTTTTGAAATATTATTTCCTAAATCATTCTTGGATGTACTGTTCTAAGAAATAAAGTGGTACAAAACAAGCTCTTTAAACTTCGGAAAGGTTCCTTACATCTAATTTTCAATTATGGTTCATTGGAGAACTGTCCACTGCAAGGTTCTTCAGAGTACCAATAGCAGGACCCTCCAAAGGGCCTATTTTTGCATCTTTATGTTTAACCAGATTTACCTTTAGAACTCAGAGCATATTAATAAAATCTGAGTTCAACAAATAAACACATTTTAAAACAGTCTAAAATGTTCTCCTACACGCTCCTACATGCTCTTTTGCTTAGCACACTGATACTAGGCCACTCTCCGGACCCCCCGTCCACTTGTTGGTGGTTACTACCCAGTAAGTTTTACCCGTTTCAAAGATGTTATGGGTTTTTTTGCATTTGTTTCTATGACCTAAGATAAAAGAAATGTGGACATTTTTGTTCTTTGTGGGCTTTTGCATGTGTCCTCATTTTTAAAAACCCAATAGTGGTATTATTGCAACTTTTAAAAAAATTACAATAACTTTAATTCTATGTGACACAGAAACACCAAACAATGCTCAGCAAGACGTCTGACGCGTCGAGCATCCACGCAAACTGGGGGAACTTCCATATAAGGAGCTGTTTTGCTGTATGACAACAATTTACTGTGTGATGCACTTCTGGCACGCATCTGTGGCGTACGTGTTAAACAGGCTTAAATAGACGTGTAGAAGGTTGTGCAAGGAAGATTTATATTTTACTTTATTGCTACAACAAATTTGTTGTGCTTGACCAGCAACATTCAAGAATGATGAAAAGTACACTTTCAAGAGATCTCCATCTCCTACAAACCCTCCTATAGTGTGAAAGATTATATCACTGAAGGATAATTGCCACTGTGCCTCTACAGCAAGTACACCTTCAAAAAGATACAATTTTGGGTCACAAGGAAAGAATGTGGCGTTCCTTTCTTGACAAGTGGGCACTCTCCACAGCTGGGAGGGAGTGAGACAACACGGCTGGAGCCTGCAGAACCGGTTGCTTTTTCTTCACAGCGCACAGCCCTGCTTCTCATCTCGCTAATGACAGGGTCCCAGGCAGCCAACTGTTTCCAAAGCAAAGATGAGTAAAACACAAGGGGGGCGAGGGGCAGGCAAAAGCTCCCTCTCGTCTTTCTAAACAGCCTTGGCCTCCATTTGGCAGCGTACCAGTATGGCCTTCTCCAGTGTGCAGAAGTGCTGACGACTCCCAGGCAAGGGGGGAAGTGTATTTGTCAGACAGGGTAAAGATGAATCCAGGGCTAGAAATCTAAGTGGAGGTCGTGCACTTGTCTTATTCTCAAAGCACAATATATGACCCAGAGCCCAGTGGTTTACAGTTGACTTCAAACCAGAAAAAAACTCTTTTGCTGAGCCATGGCCCTATCAAAGTCAATCAAGTCTGAAATCACTTCATGATGGCGGATCTATCCTGGTTTCCCAGACAGGGATTAAGCCTAGTCTTGGACTACCCTTTCCTTTTCAATGGAAAATCTCTATTCACAGCACTACATAATCCAGGACTAGGCTTAATCCCTGTCTGGGAAACCCACCCTAAGAGTCAGGTTTCTGGACAAGGTTTAAGCCTAGCACTGGACTACACATCAATCTGGATACTCTCTATTAAAATAAATGGTAGTCTGAAACTAGTCCTTGTCCAAGAAACACTTAAACAACCAGTACACCAGTATATTTACTACATAGTGAGTAGACCATGATTGACTCCCCTCCTTATCATACGGCATATAAGTAGAGATGCATGTAGTGTATGCATGTCAACAGAACACTGTGCAATATTCTTTTGTACTTTGTCCTACAATACACTAAGAATATTATGTTTTATAGCTTTTATTCTACTGATTTTGCTGCTCTTAACTTTGTACTGTCCACTTTCTGCCATAGCAATGCAAATTCTCCACTTGTGGGACTAATAAAGGATTATCTTATCTTTTTTTCACCAGAGACTTCAATAGTGTAAATGCATCAAAATTTTTCAATCACGTCTAGTATATTATTCCTTCATTTTTTGACTAAACATTTGCTTGACAAGTGTTTGTGAGTTCATTTTCTGTGTCTACTCAAAATATCCATTATATACATTACATTATATCATCCAGCAAATGCAAACACTCATCACATACAGACAAACCTGGTCCTACCTGAAATCCACAGAGCAGAAACCTCAAACGCAAACGTGGACTCTCGTCTCCTGTCGGAGAGCACCCCGCTGCTTCAGAATGCTGCTCCGCTTTCCACAGCAACTGTCTAATTGACAAGACTCTCTCTGCCAGCGCCAATGGCAATCCACACCCCTCCACAGAGACAGAGGGAGGGAAGGAGGGAGGCAGAGAGTGGGAGCTCAGGGGAGGGATGTTGTCCCACTCCAGAGACTCCAGAAGGAGGGAGGGGTGCATGGAGGTACGCAGTGTCTTCTAATAAAGAGCAGAAAAGAAATGCAAAGGCAAACAGAATGGAGAGGCGCAAAACACAAAGAAAGATCAAAGAGCATACTGAATGCTTTTAGCGCTCCGTGCTGTGACAACGCCTGCCCCATTAGATAATTAAAGACTGGGGACAAAGTGCAGGACCTTTCATCGTATACACAAGGAATTGGCACAATAAATATATGTATATGTCACTATTTGTATATGTCACTATTTGTGATGAACTCTTTGTAAATATATACAATTTACAAGCTCAATGCTGTAAGTACAAAAACAGATTAACCACACTTGTATATTGTCTCTACATTCTTAAAAAATAAAGGTGCTAAACTATTTCCTCACCATAGAAGTACTACTTTGGGTTCCTTTAAAAAACATTTCAATAATTCTTAAAAGGACTGAAAATTGAAGAACTGGGAAATCGTTCAGTCTTTAGGATAAAGATGGTCCATCTGTTCAAAAAAGTTTTGGGACCTTCATGTTTAAAACGGCCCTTTTTACTGAATCTTGAGCGGTAACTTGCAGTGATAGACAGAAACAAAAAAGTGCCTTTCTGAACACAATTTGGTTATAAGTAAGTAACGTTTGAACCGCAGCAGCTATTTGGCCAAGTCACATCGCTGACACCAGTTTCCTGTGCCATGTGGCCTTTGACCTGAAAATCACTGGCAGTGAATAGCTCAGCTAAATCTAATCTAGAAGGTTCATAACACAGAATCAGAGGCAGAATTATTGAAAAATTATTGCTAACCTTAACTGGAGTGATAAAAGAGTCTAATCTCTAACATGAACTAATGTCTCAAAAAACATAACCATTCATATTAACCAACAGAATTTAGACCTAGTTTTGGAATACTTCTTTCTTCTGGTGGGGACCATTCAGAATGCTTTGTAGACTAGAACTGGGCTTAACCCTTAGAAGCCATATTAATAAAACATTCAACAAATCAAAATGGTCTAAATGGTCCGATGTTTGCTCTCCTACACTCACTTCACTCACTTTGGTTCCACATGACACAGGAATACCAAACAAAGCTCAGCATGACATCTGACACCTTGAGCATCAGCATAAACTGGGGGAACTTCCAAATAAGAAGTTGTTTTGCTGTATGATGACGGTTCACCATTTGTGGCACGGATCTGTGCCACTCATTTTCTAAAGGTGAAGCCCGGACTGAGAAACCAACTCATAGTGTTTCTGTATGGCTCACTTAAAAATGGACTATGTGTACTTACAAATTCACTGTAAAATAAATCAACACTGACCACACAAATAAATATGAAAAATGCCCCTCGAACTAGTGGAAACTAGAGCAGAACACAGTAAACACAGCTGCCTCCAAACCAACAGCAATTAGTTGCAAAGAGGAACCTCCTCCGCCTTGCACCTCAGTCTTCCCCACCAACAGCGAAAGAGTCCGCACATACAGCCTATTATCTGCAGCGCTCTCTCCCTGGGGCCTGTTGGCACATGACCGTGTTTTAAAAAGTAAGTGGATCCAGGTTCACCCTTCTCACATTGACAAACTGCAGGAGGTTAATGTGTGCTCAGTGGTGGCATTAAAACTGTTTTTTTTTTTTTTTTTTATTCCTAAGGTAATGAATTAATGACTGTGAGGAATGATCAGACTCTTTAAACCGGAATGAAAGAGAAGTCAAAGGTTGCAGGACATTATTTTAAGTGAAAATGTCCCATGCCATCCCTCACGTGGTCTGTTGCCAGGTAGGTTTCCATGACTATTCTGTTGTGAACACTGTGATAAAAACTAATCCTTCTCTTGGCTGTGCGTAGAAAAAAAGATTAATAAATGCTTGTGTGAAAAGTAAAGCCTCAGCTCTTAAGATAGACCTGCTTAACTCAGCAAACACTAAACCCTATCAATCTGTTCTCTTCCAAAGTAAAACAACACATTTTTTTGCAATAAAAATCACTTGTTATGACACTTTGTGTTTTTAAAAAATGAACCTCATTTGTTTGAGAAGCAGCTGTTAGCAAGGCCTTGAAACAAACTAAAAAAAATCATCTCGGCAGAGCTAATATTTTGATATTTTTTTTCCTTGTGTTTCAACCCCAACACAAAATTCCTAAACTTTTCAGAGAAAAATGAAAACCTGTTCATTTTGTTACCTTTTAAATATGCTATGAGATAGCACCTTAGAAATATTAAAAAATAAAAATAAAAAGTCTTTGGCCTAGCAGATCAAATAATATAGCCATAATTATTTCCTAGAAATGGATGTGATAGCAATCAAGCCCCATTATGTGCCCAATGCATTGTTTCATGCTGAGAAAATGTGTAATAAGCTCAGTTTACTATAGAATTGTGTGCCGCCAGTCAAATGTTAACATTGTTTCCTTCTTGCCTCCTTCAATCATTTACAGTCAGCTCTGTACAGCATCTGCAAAATGGTTTGTAATGAAATGAACAGTTAATGCAAGTACATGAGACATACTTTGGTTAAGTTGCATAATTTTGTTTTGAAGTAAGTTCAAATTATTTTTTGTTGTGTTCTACTCAGAACTGAGAATGCAGGCCAAACATAAACCCAGCCCACAATACAATACTATTCCATAATGAAGCTTACATCCACTGATCAAGGTACAACTTTTATCCCAGTGAATTATATATAAAGCAACTAAATTACACTTGGACAACTCTATTAAACTCAAGAGCACCTGCATATAGTGAAAAACCGTGTTGTTGTGATGTGGTAAAAAAATGCCTAGAATGTCTATTTTTATAGTGTAAACTCTAAATATGCCCCCAAATATGCTCCCAAACCACTTTAATTTCATTTAAACCTGGCTTAATACATGACCCTGAAAGAAAACGTAAAGGTAAATCCATATCTGTTCTGCAGTGCTTGAATGTAAATACCAGTGTTACCCCTGTATAGACTGGACTGTAATTCATGTAATTCATTTTCTTTGGTATGCGCTGTCATTTTCTTTGGTATAATAGAGTAAATACAGTCAAAATTAATTTCATGTACAGTAATAAAAATACAGGGCTTTAAGAAGAACAAAACGAAAAACACGGGAACACTCGAGTCGCTGGGGGAAATTCTGGACTGCAGACGCGTCAAAGGGCAGCAGCCAATCAGCAGCAAGGAGAAATAAATAGCGTTCTTGGATTGGCTACTTTCAAACCTCCCGCCTCTGAGTACAGCGCATTTCACCATCCCAAGACACGCTTTCTTTGTGTTTCTCTCCACAGTACCAAAAACGTTATTGTAATTTTTTATATGGAAATGTGGCTGAATTTATGTTATAATTTATGTTACAATATTAGTAAAGTTTGTTTTTCTTAATAATTTTAGCACTTAAATGTATGAAAATTTATATATTGCCACATAAAAAGCTGTGTCGTACGGGCCTCATCCGCCACGCACGTCACATTGAACATATCATTGCCTGATGGGGGAAGCTAGTCCGGGGTCCACTCCTCTCTCCTCTGTTCTGCTTCACTCTGAGAAGAGCACGTGTCAGTTAGTGCTGTGACATGCATGATCAATGGCTCATTTATCTTCTCCCATCTAAACAGGAGCATAATGAAGGAAACCTCATCTTTTAACAGCTCGTTTAACAGGTCTGTTGAATAATAAGAGGAAGGGTTTCCACCTGCTTTAAGGCAATTTCAGGAGTAATGGTAACCACTCTCATTTAAGTGAAATAAGATTCTCTAAAACAGCCGATTTCCAGAGGAAGCGATACAAAAGGGAAAGGAATAAACTTCAAATAAAAAAATAGAAACATTCATAGAAACAAAATGAATAACATTTTGCAAAGAACTACAACACTGAACAGGTAGTCATCCTTTGCGTTTGGAACCTGTAAACAAAGTGTTGCGTTCTGCCAACTTTTTATTCATTTTGTTTCTATGAATGCGTTTTCTTATTTGAAGTTTATTCCTTTTCCTTTTGTATCGCTTCCTGTTTTAGAGAATCACTTATTTCACTTAAATGAGAGTGGTTACCATTTGCCTTAAAGCAGGTGGAAACCCTCCCTCTTACAAGAGAGGCTTGTCAACAGAACTGTTAAAAGATGAGGTTTCCTCCACTGGGCTCCTGTTTAGATGGGAGAAGATAAATGAGCCATTGATCATGCACGTCACAGCACTAACTGACACGTGCTCTTCTCAGAGTGAAGCAGAACAGAGGAGAGAGAAGTGGAGCTGAACAAGAAGCTGGAATCACTGCAGAGCTCTGAGAAGAGCTGTACATGACGTGGGTAAAAATACTTTTATTGCACCAGCTAGGTTTATTTTTTACAAAATGTTCAGTTTGGCACATTTTAAACTGCTGTAAAGGACTCTGTACAAACGCGTACACATGAACACACATATCAGCAGAATCCTGTATTCATGTGTTAAGTTAATCAAAATTGAGTCTTACACAATATGGACAAAAGTTTTGAGACACACCTCTTAATTATTGAATTCAGGTGTTTCAATCATAACTATTGTCAAGTGTAGAAAATCAAGCATACCAAGACATTTTAGAGAATGTCACGCTCTCAACTTTGTGGACACGGTTTGGGGAAGAACCTTTTCTATTCCAGCATGACTGTTCTCCAGTGCACAAAGCGAGCTCCATAAAGACATGGCTGGGTTAGTTCTGTGAGGAAGAACTTGACTGGCCCGCACAGAGCCCTGACCTCAACCCCATCCAACACCTTTGGGATGAATTGGAACGAAGATTGCGGGCCTGGCCTTCTCGTCCAACATCAGTGTCAGACCTCATAACTGCTTTACAGAATGAATGAAGCTCAAATTCCTACAGAAACTCCAAGAAGAGTGGAAGCTATTATAGCTGTAAATGGGGGGACAACTCCATATTAAAGTCTATGTATTTGAATGCAGTGTCACTAAAGTCCCTGTTGGTGTAATGGCCAGGTGTCCCAATACTTTTGTCCACATCGTGTCTGTTGCTTGAAAACGTGTGTAACTAACAACACCTTTAAATAATGGTAAAAGATATTTAAAGCAAATCACTTGGTTGATGACCATCTGGGCAACACAGCATGAGCATGAATTACACAGAAAGTCATTTGGTCAAATGCAACACCCCAGTAACATTTTCTAAGACGCTCAGGCCTAGTTCTATGTGGAGTTTCATGTTCATATTTTCCAGCTATTCTATGTCTCCCCCTACAGTAAATCCTGTTACAACACCAAGAAAGGTTTCCTATCTTCAATGCACACCAGTGCCAAGTGGGAACAAAAGTCATTCCTTCTTGTTAAAAGGGCCTTTTAATGAAACATTCATAACGAACCGTCTTTGATTTCACAAAAAAAAAAGGTTTTTTACTCATTCTTTATTTCTTCCTTGAACCAAGATGACCAAATTCTATGCAATTTTATGAAGGTTTTTTTTCAATGTTAATAGTTAACAGTAGCTAACATGTCATCACTATTAGAACAAAACTTCATACATAAAAAATGTTTACAGGAAAAGGAAAAAGCACACATATCTTTTAAAACAAGTTAATATGAGATTTTATTCAATGTAATTTTGGACAATTTCTATAGGTCTGTTCATTTGTCAATTTCCTCCCAAGAGCAACAGGTGCTTCCAAATTATATTTAAAACTGAAAAGTGAAAATGAAGATATGGTTCTGTGAAAATGAAGTGAAAATGAAGATAAGTGTCTGCATATTGCTAGGAACTTACATCATCATGCTTTTAAACATTAACAATAGTTTATGAAACCTCACTTACCAATGTTTTTTTTTTTTTTTTTACCCAACTACAGGTTGTGTACACTTGAACATGCACTGAAGAAGGGAAGATGATTAAATAATTCACTAAAGACATTATGTAAATGAGTATTAATACCTAAGTATTGGGGCAGCTGGTGACCTGGTGGTAAGGGTGTTGCCGCTGCGATCAGAGGGTTGTGGGTTCTAATCCCAGGACTGCCAGTGGCACCACTGTGGCATCCTCGAGCAAGGTACGGTCCCCACACACTGTTCCCCGGGCGCTGCGTCACTGGCTGCCCACTGGTTAAATGTAGAGAAAGAATTTCACATCGTTCATGCATAACTATAAAGGGCCTAAATAAATAAAAGGTTGTTCAGATAAATGATGCATGAACAAGCGTAAAAACAAAATCATCATAAAAATCCATAAAAACTACTGAGAAACGCCAGTGAGATAAATCAATGCTGACACCTGCTGTTGAAATGTTATACCTTCAGATAATGTTCTTCAGATTTCAAGCGTCCTAAAAAACTCTTAATCATGAATCTTCCTGTAACTTTGTGCATAGAACTTTGAACAATTAAAAATGTAATTAAATACACCCCTCCCCATTAGAGTAAAACTTATAATTTACTGCAAGAAGTCTATTCATAAGCCGAAGCTGTCTGTCTATTCTGACTCCGGATCACCAAGTGTAAAGAAAGAAGGATTTCAATTAATAGTGCAAGAGTTGAAAAGAGCCCTTGATTCCACAAAGTGAAAAGTAATCATCCCTCAAACCAAACAAAGCTCTCCTCTTTGCTCAGCTGCCAAGAACAGCAAGGGCACAATGCCTGTCAAATGAACTGTGACATTCCAGGGGTTTTCTGTGTGAGCAGTAATTGCTTTCTCTCCAAGTTTTGGCTGTGGGGTCCCCCCTCCTCATCCCTCCCCAATTAGCAAGTGAGGTTTGCCCTCCCTACTTGGTCCCTCATCTTGTTGGGAGGTGCAGTCAAGGAACAATCTCCTGCTTATCCCGTATCAGTGTTTTCAACATGGAGCTCAGAAGATGTTTGTGTGTGGTTCTTCTTCTGGATACAGTTCATACCTTAATGTTAGAAGAGGATCTTGCAGAAGATCTGGAGAACAGGGATCTCGGCAAGGCCATTTTGGAGATGCTGCACATCAACAAGCTGTCGGTGCCTCGCCAGACTAAGCCACACCCGTACATGAAGCAGGTTTACCAGTTACTGGACACACAGGAGTCAACGCACAGGAGTGATGCAGACGGGACACTGGTGCAGAGCTTCCGCAGCATCCAAGGTGAGAAAACCCCTCAGATCTGTCACCCGACATTCAAAAACTCTAGCAGGAAATATTTCTTACTGCTTATCACACTATATGGTGCACCTCCAAAAACACAGCAGAAAACTTGCAGTACAATTTGAAAGATTGGAATAACTTACTATATCATTAACTGTTGCTTTACATATATGAATAATAATAAAAGTTCTAATAAATACCATGTAGATTTAAATACACTGCGTTCCAAATTATTATGCAAATCATATTTTTCTTAGATTTTCCAAATTACCTATATGAATTGCAGTC
>JBBPCX010000011.1:13777447-13806153 GCA_037974365.1 Hydrocynus forskahlii | reverse complement strand
TCTTCACTAATGAAAAACAGTTTTCTCTCAAACTGGTTCCAACTTTCAGCTTTGCTGGATGGAGCCTTGTCATTAATTTTTGGTCAGACTGAGATCTGAACCATTTGCTAAACATTGAGTCACTGAATTCATAACTTTAACACGTTTTAATAATCTATGGCAAAATATGACCATCACCAAATCTGACCATCACCAAATCTATTTTCTGTCACTGGAATGGAAAAGTGTCTGGTACACCTGTGCATTGATGGCAGAGGTAATGATGGCCAAACCCCCCTGGTCCTAACCTGACATGCAACCCTAGATCAGTTCGCTTTATATTATTCAGAAGCATGACATGAGACAGAAGCACCAACATCATGTTCTTGGCCAATGCAGATTTGTAATTCTACCAATGTTTTCTTTTGGACCAGAGACTCAAACTACTGACTCCAACATAAACTACCTCTACTGACACTTAACTGACTCTTAACTGTACCTCTACCAAAAACTGCCACTACGGACTCTTGACTGTACCAGTTCTGTTAGCCATAGATGGCCAATCTGTCCAACAGTGATTAAGCTGTACATGAAGGCCGTCTATTGTATTCTCCCTCTTTCTCTGGGTCGACCAGAGAGGGATGGGTTCCCCTTTTGAGTCTTGTTTCCTCCTGTGGTTTCTTTCTTCAGCTTTAGGGAGTTTTTCCTCGTCTCTGTTACCTTTGGCTTGCTCACTTGGGACTCGGACCTGGATTCTGTAACGCGGCTTTGTGACAACATTGGTTGTAAAAAGAGCTACATAAATAAAATTTGATGGAATAACCTTCCCATTTTGTTTATACTTACGTCAAAGTATTTTGACGTAAGTATTTTGAACAACATTTTTTTTCCACACTCTGTGTGGATCTGTGATTTGTTTATTTGCCATGTGGGTCAACATTCTCTAAATGAAGTGATTCCATGATTCTTGCCAGGAGCTGTATGTTATTAACTATTAAAATATTTTCTGTTTCAAAAGCCAGGCTGTATTTGCACAGCACAGGCCACTGATGGTCTTCACTTGCCTCCCCGGTTTGCCGCTCAGCCTGCCAAAACCTCTTGAAAAGCCCACATCCCTGGCACCAACTAAATGAAACCATGCCCCCACGCACCCTTCTGCTTTGCATTAGTTATGTGGGAAGAGGAGAGCAATTAAAGAATCCTTAAAAGACTCTGGGGGCATTTCTGGGTCAATGGCATAATACGTTCTAAGAGATTAACTGTAATGACTACTAGTATATTTTGAGGGCTAAGTAAGTAGAAAAGTGTTGTATTTATCTTATCATGTATCTGTTGAAAGACAACCTGAGCCCTTGCTGGTTATTTTTTATTCAAGAGGCAGCAGCTGGCATGCAGATGAAAGTAACATTCTATTCCTAACTTCAAACTTCAGCTCCCTTCAGTGCACTTTCCATATTCCCTGTATTCTGCTTTCAGGGTGGGTGTCAAGCTCCACTAGCTTGTTCCCTCAGTGAAAGCACTCCTTTGTTTTCTACATGGCATTTTTCTGGCAACACCATGCAGGGTTTCAAAGGCATTTTCTGAGGCGATGCTTATTTCCTGATGTTTTAAATCCTCAGTGATTCAAGTGTTTTTGAATTCTCAAACAAGAGGGTTTTTTTCATTATTCTCAGTGAAATAATGAAGCATTTTGGAAGATTAGGTAGGTGAAACATCCATCCATTTTCATTGCAAGAGCACTAATAAAGTCTGAAGGAAATGCACAGATGCCTTTACATTAATGGACTGTGGTGTCAGTGCCCTAGATTTCGGAACGAGTGCTAGAAAAAGTTTCCTCTGGATGAGAAGAGTATAGTCTATATAATATGCTTGTCAAATACATGCGCTTAATTGTGGATTTTTTCTGAGAACCGAACTAGTAATTGTTTGTGAAAACCCCAACACTATCGCGGAAACTGCAGATATTCTCTGCATTTTTTTTTTTGCTTTGGGCCTGCCGGTCCTTGTCCACTTAGCCCCCTCGTCCTCATGCTGGTCGTTTTGTGTTTGGGCGCAGAGGTTAGCAAGGCAATCAGACACCTGCTGTTCAGCGCCGCGTCCAAACATAAACAACCAGGACGAGGGGGCGTGGCGGACGAGGCCTGGACGTCACAATCACCTGTACTCAGAGAGGGGAGGTTTGAAAGTAGCCAATCCGAGAACATTATTTATTTCTCCTTGCTGCTGATTGGCTGCTGCCCCTTTGACGCATCTGGTGCAGACACAGTCCAGAATTTCCCCCGTGGAGCGTCTCGTGTGTTCTCGTGTTTTTCGTTTTGTTCTTCTTAAACCCTGTATTTTTATTACTGTAAATTAAATTAATTTATTACTGTATTTACCTGCTTATACCAAAGAAAACGACAGTACATACCAAAGAAAACGTGCGTGCATGAATTACAGTGCAGTCTGTATAGGGGTAACATCGGTATTTACATTCTGGGACTGTGAGAGACGGCAGTTCAGTGTAAACTGTACAGTACGAATATAGGTTTACCTTTACATTTTCCTTAAGGGTAAAGTATTAAGCCGAGTTTTAAATGAAATTAAAGTGTTTAGTGAGCATATTTGTGGGCATATGTAGGGTTTACGCTATAAAAATAGGCATTTTTAGGCCTTTTTTTTTTTAGGCCCTTTTTTACGACATCACAGTCGCGGTCATTAACTCTATGCTGGTGCTCTTGGAACATTTATTGTATGAACATTTTCATCATAGTGGATTGATGGCACTCGTACAAGAGGCACATAAAATACACACTGATGCTAGCAGTTAACAGTTTTGGTCCTGAAGAACCACTGCATTGTTTAGCATTTCCCATGCTATAAAACACCCATTTAAACTCAGGAATAGCTTTTTAATTAGCTGATGCTCAGGTAAACCATTGAAATATAAAGGGCAGAGCTAAGCCATAACCATGATTGAGAAATAAATCTTTGTATCTCAGAAGTGGTGAGCTATTTAGGATATTTCATTTCAAGTAATTTTGCATCGTTTCTTTTGGTTAGTTTGTCATGCAGTAATCTCACATTTTAAAAGAGCAGCTGATGCTTTAAAATGGTGAAAATAAATATCATTAGTGTTAGGTTTTGACATCATTTAATGTTGATTGTACTTGTGTCTGAAAGTGTTTGAAACAGGCCTAGTGTTTGGTACACAAGTGATCATCATAGCTCTGCTCATTATAACTGCTCCTACTCAACTGTGCAAACATGATGGTGAGTCATAAAACAAGACTGAGAGCAGATTATCTGTTCATAGCTGTGTGTGAGCGGAGGGGTTTGCAAAAATGTAACTGAAAGGCAGCTGTTAAGCTTTCATGAGAAACCTGTACCAGTCCGAGGAAAGTACCTATATAGAGGACAGTTCTGTAATTCGCGATTGCCTTTCTGTTTGTCAAAGTATCACATACCTACTGGTGCTGTAGAGAGAAATGGATACAATACTCATATGTAAAATCATGAAGGGTATGAAGTGGTTTTGGATAGAGCCTTGTTTCCGGCTTGATTGAACCACGTTGATTGACGGCAAACAAATGAGAATGAAATTCTAATCAAATTCTGACAAATGGTCTCTGCAGTGTAACAAGCCCTGCACCAGCAGATGTGTGTGTCTTTAAATTGGCTGGTGTTTATAGTGCAGCTCTTGTACTGCTGTTGAGAATGGGCATCATGCATCCACTTTCCGAATGGCCACCTTTATTTCTCAAATAACCAGCAACACTGCAGTAATTATTTCCTGGCCAATGAAAGACACTTAAACAAAAATAATGCACAATATTCAATCTATTGTTCAACATATTTACATACTTATGAGTAACTAGTATCTACTGTATTATTTTATTATGCTAATCTCAAAATAGGCCTGGATGATATGGATGAAATAGTGGTATTGCAGTTATTTGGGAACATGTGGTTGGAGTGAACCTAGAAGAAGTAAAGAATGCATTGACAATGTGACAGACAGGCCAATATCATTTTAGCAAAATAATTTACTTTTGTTGGAAGGAGTGTATACCTTGACTCCTCAAAACACCCACAGAAACACTCATGTGGACTGATTAGAAGGTTCATTTGCAGTTTGCAGCCTTCTCTGATACCAGTAAGGCTAGTGTCAAGATATCATCTCTTGCTTCATTTGTCCTTAATGGCAGGAAAGCGTAACAAAATTTGTTTCTACACTCTGTGTGGCACTCAGGGTCAAATAAACTGATAGATCATATCATCAGGCCAGAGCAGAGCAGTTTATCAGGATTGCACTAAGTCTGGAGTAGCTACTGGCTCACAATCTATGATCCAATAAATGTACACAAACTGACACATAGTGTAACACCTAGGGCTGCAACTATCGAATATTTTTGGAATCGAGCATTCTGTCGTTTTTTTTCATCGATTAATCGAGTAATCGGATAAATCATACTTTTGTGTTTTTAAACGACTATATCAATAGTGTGTTATGCAACATGAAAGGCCTCTTAAAATGAGCAAGCAATTGGCTGTTATTCCTCCCAAAAAAAGGTTATTTTTCAAACTCAACACTTTTATCAGATCAAACCTTAAACCCTTTGGCTTATTGGCTCCAGAACTAAGCCTCTTTTAATGAACCTTTCTGTGAAACATATAGGATGTACATGAAAAAAACTAAACAAACACAGATTAGCCTATTTGTCCTTAGATTTATCTTAATAGAGAAAAGGAAAAAGTGTACCACCTGCAATAGCCCATCTGATAATGAAGAGTGAATAACAAAAACTATAAAGGTACAAAATAGCAATAATCCAACTTAAACAGTACAGTTCAGTTTCCAGCTGTATCCAGATGAGAGAGGTAGGTAGAGTAGAATGCAATGCTGCAGCACCTGAACCGAAAGCATCCTCACGTTAACCCATTAAGTGCCCGGGTTTTTAAAAAAAACTGGATTTTGACATCAAAATTTCAAAAGCTTGTGGCTTAAAAGGGGTTAAAGATAGAGACTTACTGTAAATGAGAAAAATGGTCACGTGTTTTTACGATTGCTAACTGAAATGAACACTAGCGCTTGTTAGAACGTGCAGTATTTGTAATTATTTGTAGGCTGTGTTATGAGTCGATAGTGACGAGGCATGATAAGTAGCAAGAGGGCAAATGCACTAAGATCTTTTTTTGTTTGTTTGTTTTTTTGCACCAAGATCTCACTCCTCATCTCTCCCTCGCTCCCTCCCGCACACACACACACACTGGTCCCACACTTTAGACACTTTCTGCCTTTTATGCACCCCGGGATCTCCATATTCCGCCATTTCCATAGAGAGCAAAATAAACGCGCCGTCTTAAATCTCTGAAATGCGCGTCAGTTACATCAGTCTGTGTGAAACAATGATACCGGAGCTGCGGAGTGTCTACACAGCAGGAGTGATACGATAGCAGAGACATTTTACATAGATGGACTTTGGTGACATAAATTAAACGAAGCCTTGAGGCAAAGAATTTGCCTCAAACATTTTTTGGAATCGAATTATTCGAGTTACTCAAATAATCGTTTCAGCCCTAGTAACACCGGTAACATGTATGCGTCCTCATGTTTGTCTTTAGTATTTCTCATAATATTTTACCAAGGACCTTTTTTTTTTTTTTGATGGTTACCAACATGGTCAGGGAGTTCAGTTTTCATCATACATGCTTAATTAAAAAAATATGTAAAGACAAGGTGGTCAAGAGAGAGTAGATGTGTCAATTATGCTTTGTTGTTTCACTCTAAGAGATGAGTAGGAAAAAAGCAAAATATGCATTATATGAGTCTGCCATTAAATTGGCATAACTGTAAAACAATGGGTGAAAAATCACTTGATGTAATTGTTTTAGCTTATTGGCTTTAAATAACACAAATCAAAAGCAAAACATCATTGTTTATTTTGTTGTATAGTTTATTGGGACCTCACAGGATTTGTTGCCCTATTATTTGTCAAATTAAGCATTTTTATCTTTCCAGAAATAATTTAAAATCCATCTGTTCCTTTGTTTGTGCATTGGATAATTGTCATGCTGGAACAGGAAAGGGCCAGAAACTGTTCCACAAAATTTGAAGCACGCAATGCTGTACAAAGTTATTGTTATGCTGTGGCTTTAAGACTGAGGTGTCATGTAGTGAGTGCGTAATGGCAAAGAAACTATATGCAGTTGTGCTCATAAGTTTACATACCCTGGCAGAATGTATGATTTCTTCATTTTTGAGAGAATATGAATGATAACACAAAAACATTTCTTCCACTCATGGTTAGTGGTTGGCTGAAGCCATTTATTGTCAAACAACTGTGTTTACTCTTTTTAAATCATAATCACAACACAGGCTACCCTGATCTTATCAAAAGTTTACATACCCTGGTGATTTGGCCTGATAACATGCACACAACTTGACACAAACTGGTTTGAATGGCTATTAAAGGTAACCATCTTCACTGTAGATAAAAAAACATACTATATTTATAGTAATAAAAAATGGGTGAAAACTTTGAGCAACCATGCACTTTTAGAAATGTTTTTGCTTGGGTAATGCTGAGGAAAATGTGCAGAATTTATTATTTGTGGCTATCCTGAGTGTGTTCTGTAGATGGTGAGGATATTAAGAAGCTTACTAGCAGCTTGTTTTAATACAGATGTTCAGGGAGCGTATACATATCTTTCTAATTCCTCTCGGCCACTAAATCCCTGGAAAATTCCCTAAAAATCCACAGTCACAGCTGTGCAATGCACAGGGATGTGTTTGGTGTGAATCAGTAACATTCCTGACCGAATATAAATCATAAACAATAAATTGTAAGCTTATCACCCCTCTGGGTCATTTCCAAAGCTCAGCCTCAGCCTAGTTTTGTTTCTTAAACAAAAGGCTGAAAAGGCAGCACACCCACATTCGCATAAATAGTTAATGCACACAGTAATGGCTGTGTGGAGCATACGCATGCACCCAGGGGGGCTGCAAATGAAAAGATGACCGTTATGAGAGACAAAAACAGCCATTTAAAATGAAACGGCCGTGCAAAAAGGGGGTAGTGGGGGGTTTTCAGAACTGTGAATAGAGTTCTGGATGGCTTTCAAGTCTGTGTTGGAATGAAAAAAGGAAACATGGGCAAACAAAAGCCCATCTACCCTGAGACCATGCATGCACTTTTCAAATCTGAAGCCGAGATCTGTACTGATACAGCTTAATAAATCTGATTACACCTCAGAAAATGCTGATTAATACATTTTAAACTTGATTTTGAAAGTGCTGGGTGATTTGGGAGCTCCTCAGGAAGAGAATTCCTGAGCTTTAGGTCAAAGTGGTAACTCAGCGTTCTTTAACCATGTTTTGGGGACTAGCAGTATTTTTCTGTGTGATGACCTGAGTGTCCCAGTTGGGAAATATTTAACGATCATTTCACTAAGATAAAGAGGAGCAAAACCATGAAGACATTAAAAACCGACAATAGAGTTTTAAAATAAGTTCTGAAAGACACAGATAATTGATTGGAGTGCAGGTATGATGTGGTCCCTCCTGCAGGTCAGGACTCTAATCTCAGATGTGTAACAGAGCTCTTGGGTAGAACAGATAGAAGAGCACTACAGTGGTCCAGTCTTGATGTTACAAAGAGCACATTGGATTGGATATTGTAATAAATGTGTATAAAACTGTGACCATCAA
Source organism: Hydrocynus forskahlii (assembly GCA_037974365.1). NCBI lineage: Eukaryota > Metazoa > Chordata > Actinopteri > Characiformes > Alestidae > Hydrocynus > Hydrocynus forskahlii. The sequence goes on along the minus strand of JBBPCX010000011.1, from coordinate 13,798,484 downwards.
TTTAACGTTTGTTTTTAATGTAGATTTTTAGTTAATAATAATAATAATACAGATTAGAATCTAAAGTGATGTAAAAAAGGATCAAAATAAAGCAAATTAGTCTTGTTTGTACATCCATCTGTTCTGATCTAATCTCAGCTGTTAACATCAAGAATTGATTTGTAAATTCCTAAACCTTCTTTTCAACTATTTACAGATATAAAGAAATAATGAGATGATTGGAAGGACCAGTTGAATGGTTGATAGTTTTTTTCTGTATATTCTCTCTCTCTCTTGCTCTCTCTCTCGCTCTCTCTCTCTCTTGTTCTCTCTCTTTTTGGCTCTTTGGGGCCCCTTCTTTTGGAGACTTGACAGACAAAACAACCAGTCTTTTGGGAAATACAGAGCTGTTCCTGTTTTCCCACATGACAGTAAAAGCTGCCTCATCCACTGTGAACATGTACCTGCACTCAAAAAAAGGTGCGACTAAGGGTTCTTTGAGTGATGCTGTAGCAGGGCCCCCCACACCAGCAACCAGAACCCTGTTTAAAAAAACAGAGATATGTGAGTGTGAACAACCTTTTAAAGGTTTAAAAACATTTCTATGTTCTATACCAATGGGCCAGGATTCTTCCCAGAACCTTTACATTATGCAAAGGGTCTTTAAATTTTAAAAACAGCCTCATATACTATATTTAATTTGTTTCTATGTTTCTAAAGATCCATCCATTTCTGATTTATTGGAGCACCAACAGTAGCCCCTCTGTGGTATCATGCAAGAACCCTTTTTGGATTCTAAAGATGCTTGTACAATAATAACACATTTGTAACTAGTACAGTGTGTACTTCCCAAAGACATTAGTGAAAAAAGAGATTTGCAGAAAATGAAGCGGCAGAAGTGTTGGCATTCATGCAACATTCTCATCCTGTCTGAATTCACAGATGTCAATGACTAGCATTGTGGAATATGAAAGAAAACGCTTTCAATTGACATTTCATCCACTACAAAGGTGGTTTGTATCTCAGATCTTCATTCAGAATAAGTGATTTGTTACATGAAACATTTCAGTGCCCGGAGCATAGTGCTCTCTATAGACTATTAAAGTCATTCCAGAAGCTTGTCTATGGAATTGGCAAAACAGCACCATGCTTGCCCCAGACTGACCCCGCTGACAACATCAGACAACTAGGAGCATGAGATGTATATCTCAGTTTAGTTGCTGTTGATATGCCGGCTCTTCTCACAGTGGTTCCAGATTGGCCAGACTGTCCAAGCAGGAAAACAAATCATTGCATTACTTGCTATGGTAACAGGAATATCAGATAGGAGTTGAAAGTAGTTATTGTTCTTTTAAACATTCTCTTGCTGACCTCTGATGCAAACCGACATTTTTGGTCCGATTTTGAAAGACCGAATAGCTATTGTTCTTATGAAGGAGGTATTCAAGTGATCAGGGTGCCGTCGCCAACTGAGGAAAAAGGAACAAGCTCTAAACTAGCTTTAAACTAGATTTTCAGACATTCGTTTGGAATAGCATCATACTATTTTAGGAGTACTCCTGATCCTGAATCTCATTATATTGACTAGTGATGCTCCTATTGGCATTAAAGTCAACATTAAACAGAAATCATACTTCATTTATTTCCCATACTGTGATCAGAATTTGACCATTTTTTTAAATGTTCCTTAGACAAAGCGGCCTATCCATGATTATATAGGGGGGAAAAATGAAGGGGGAGAGAGAGAGTGTTGATTCCCATTCACAAAATTCAAATCCCAGATTACAGTGAGAAGGAAGAACAGATTGAATATGAATCCTGTCTATTCTATGCCCAGCTCACAGTCATGATTTCAGACAGCTTTCAGGAAACGACTGGTGACAAAATTACCATTGAATAATATCACACAGAAGGCGTCTGTCTGTCTAAGATTTTATAAAGATCCTGTTTCAGGCTGGCATTGATCAACTTTATGAAAATTCTATAAGGAAAAATATTAGGGAAAACGATGTAATAATGTTTGTCTAATTAAAGCAGCGTACCTACCCTGACACCATTTCCAGATCTCTCTGTTTAAGCTCAGTAGTACTTGTAATTAACAGGGGTGATGCAATACCACTTTTTTCACATCCAACACCAATACCACAACCTCAGGATCCTGCCTTTTTCCTTCTCCTTAACAACTTGGCTGGTAAAAATATATTTGTATGCATACACTTTGAATCTGAAATAGCTCGCTGCTTCTAAGCGCTCTGTTCAAAAAAACATGTCCAGACCACTTAGAGGCAAAAGGGGAAACCCAGGAAAGGAAAGGCCTATGGAGCCGAACGTAAACAAGCAAAAGAAACTAAAATACAGAACTAAACACCAACTATGGAGAGAGTGGAAGAGAAACGAAATTGTGGAACTAAACATTACTCGGGAGAGAACATTACTGCGAGAGAGGAACTGACTAAGGATAGAAAGAAACTAAGAGCTAAGGACAAAATGTTGAATAAGCAGGGGAAAAAGAAACTAAGGCAAAGGCAATAATGATAACAGGCTAGAGAAAGAGAGGCTGACTAAACAAACAGAAGACTGCGGACTAGAGAGATAGATTAACACAAGAACTAACAGTGGGGCAAAGTAGACTTTTTACTGAGCTACAGCTGATTTTGTATATAAGGGTGGTGATGGAAGGAACAAATGAAGGGGTACCTGGGAAGCACATGATTAATGTAAAACAATAATGAGAAGTACTTCCCCCAGGTGGCCAGTTGGGGTACTACAACCAAGAGTTACTCGAGTCGTCATCTATGTATCTCTCTTCATGGCATGTTGCGTTTAACAGTCTGATACACTTTTTTCCGTATCTGAGCCAGTGGTTTTTGGCTCGTTTCAGACATACTAATACTGAATATTGGATCGGCACACCTCTAGTAATTCAAATATCAAATACTTTATTACATTAAATCAGATGAGCTGCTAGTTCCATGAATCCACAAAATATCAGTTACATTTTCGAAAAAAAAATCTCGATATGTCCTTGTTTGTTTGCATATGTTCTTATGTTGACTTGTGTTTTTCTAGGCAGAAAGACACTGCTAAGATGATTAGGTTTAAACATTTTGGTCAAGACTAAATTATCATTGATAAATACCATGCTGTACCAAAAGTCATATGCTGGTTTGACCAACTGAGAATGTTGGTTGTACCAGTGCTACCCATTCAAAAGTCTGGAGCGATGTATGATACTACTGGCTTACTGTTAACAGCACTCAGGAGAGAACGCTGATAAAACATTTGTGCGGAGACTAGGGCAGCCTGACCTAGTGCCTATTAATAAGTCCAGGCCTCGTGTTGACTCATTTTGAGGCCAGACATGTAACTCAGTGAGCTGCTGCAAATGATCCAGAAGACAGCATGCTGTCCCGCTTCTCGACTTCTAGTCTTGATTTTGATTTTGACACAAACAAACCTTTGTGAATATGTATTGATTACTGGTGCATTAATTACTGGTGAATAAAATAATAACTAAACCTCTCTTTTGCTTTGCAGTTGTTGGGGGTGGCCTTCCTGGGCATTGGTCTGTGGGCATGGAGTGAAAAGGTGAGAATCAGCTGTAAACAACACATTCTGCTAGTCTACATATCTCAATTATAGGGTTGCTTCTCTTCAGACAGTATTTGGGATTGAAGTATTGTACAAAAAGACAACAGCAAACATACAGTGCAACAGTCTCCTTGTCCTTTTCCACATTTTGGCTTTTTGTAATGTTCTGTTTTCTGGTCTGTTCTTTACATTCACCATGTGCCTTTGTTATGTGTCTGTTCCGTGTGAGTATGTTTTGGTTGTGGCCCTCCCTAAGCCCCGCCCTGTTTGTTCTCCTGTTCAACTGTGTGAAGTTCCTGTCTCTGCCCCTGGCCAGGTGTTCTAATGCCCTTAATTCATATAAATATCCCTTGTAATACAGTCTGTTTTTGTGGATTCTTTGTAAAACTTGCTTTATGGTCATTTCTAGTTGTGTGGGAATGTTTGTGTTTTTGTTTATTTTCCCTGTTTCTGTGGTGCTCCTGTTCTTATCAATTGGACATTCTTGTGTTTTTGTATTTTCATGGTCTTTTTGCTTGAACCCCACTGATAATTCATGGAAAATCTTTGAATCGCAGTCAAAGACACCCCTTTAAAACCTTGGGGAATTAAATTGGTTTGCCAAGAGGAATGGGCTGAAATTGAGCCACAATGCTGCAAAAAGCCCGTTACCTCTTACTGTAGATGTCTTGAGGATGTACATGCCAACAACACCATTACAACAAAGTACTAATGTTACTTATTTTCAATATGTTGTTCTTATCAGTTTTTTTAATCTTTGTCTATCCTTATGAATACACACTTTTGTGCGACTGCAGTGACTGTGAGAAACGTATGTATGCAATCAGGCCACCTCCAGGCTGTTTCTGATTATTTTTTTCCTTTTTCACTCACAGATTAGTCACAGTTCTGTTTGTTTCACAGTCAGGGGTGCACAAACATGAATAATTTATGACAAATACTGATTGCACTTTCTTCTCAGCTAAACCTTTAAGCCACAGGCGATAAAAACAGAGGCATTGTTTATTCACTTTGCTGGCTAAATTAGTGCTCTAAAATGAATACAGAAGTTAATAAACAAATTCTGATTCTGAAAATGCAGACCCTATGCATAGTTAAAGCTAAGATTGTGATTGTAGCACCACAGGTAAGAAAGGACAAAGACAAAAGTAGAGAGAAACCCTATTGTCCTTCTCTCCCAGTGACAAAGTGACTGATCACTTCCATAAGGACCACCTGCCACAGGACACACCTGGCAATGCTAAGCGTTGCTAGGAGTATCAGTAGGCCTCACTCGATGAACTAAGTGCTGTCTGTAACCAGATGCATTTTTGAGGATGATTTGCCCAATCTTCTGTTTTGCTCACTGTTAGAAAAAGAGGTTTTCAGACCTCTTTAAAACATAAAGATTTGTTGAAATTAAAATGATACATACTATATATGTATATGCATAAAACTGGTAGAAACATACTCCAACAGAATTAGCAAGCAACAGTTTTTAAAACTTGAAAGTTTTATTTACTGTCCAAAATAACCAGTGAACCAGCTCATGTCTGTTTTATATTATGTAATGTTGAAAATGGTTAAATTGTGGTAAATCTGAGAAAAACCTTTTGGTTCGAATTTGCCCTACAACCTCCTGCATGAACCCCTCTGCTATTAATATAAAACAAAACCATCATAAAACAATGACTCTGAACGCTTTGGACATCTGGTTCCTGTTGACATTGTGAGCAGTTTTGGTTTCTGTAGAGAAAAGCATTTCACATCAAACCACTTCAAATTCTAACTGTTATATTTTGAAAGAAGTGTAGAAAAATCATTGGAATTTCCCCTGAATGTTCGTTTTTGAATAGTCACTCAGACACATTTCTTCCTGCAGGGCACCAGCCGTTTGCACAAAGTGTACCTTTGGGAGTCTGTTGCTCAAGCTGTAAAGATAAGTGTGCCAGGCACTGAAGGCTCAGAGGATCTCCTGTTTAAACTACACTGTGTTTTAGTGGAAAGTGATTCACTGCTCCAGTGACTCACAGCACTTTTTATACAAAACCTCTAGATCCCTTCTCGCTCAGCCTCTCTATGAAAGAATTTGGCTTGGGAGGTGCTTGCATGTGTGTTTTACTAGAAATGCTTGGTTTGAAATCACGTTAATCAAACCCAAGACAGCACTGCGTTTTGCAGACTAGATTAATTTGCAGATCACTATTTAATTTAATACTATGCACTTTTCATTTTACACTACAGTTGTGTTCCCTGTTGCTCGGACAAATCATACACAGGGTCGGATGGATCAGGTTCAGAAAGTATTCTGTGTCAGATTTTGTGCCTGGTTTATCTAATTAGTTCAAAGCAGCAGCAATAATGTTTTTCTTCCTTTATTTTTTTTCACCTCCAACATAAATGACTCTGTAATGACCCCTCTCTCTCTCTCTCTCTCTCTCTGTCTCTCTCTCTCTCTCTGTCTCTCTGTCTCTCTGTCTCTCTCTCTCTGTGTGCGCACGCCAGGGCGTGCTCTCAAATATCTCCTCCATCACTGATCTTGGTGGCTTTGACCCCGTATGGCTCTTTCTGGTGGTGGGAGGTGTGATGTTTATTCTGGGCTTTGCTGGCTGTATCGGAGCGCTGAGAGAGAACACCTTCCTGCTCAAATTTGTGAGTACTGACTTACGTTACACTGACCATAATAGCCTTATTAACCAATAGTATGATGTGTGTGAAGGTCGTCCCTATCAGATTAATGTAGAACTCCCTAATCTTCATCCTGACCTTTCTCTCATATCCCAACACAAGTTTCCTTTTGTAGTTCTCTGGTATTACTTAGACTCATGGTAGTGAACTATGACTGGGCTCTTACCTTGATTCTGGTTTTCTCTAGTTCTCCGTCTTCCTGGGGATTATATTCTTCCTGGAGCTGACAGCAGGAGTTCTAGCCTTTGTTTTTAAGGACTGGATCAAGGACCAGCTCAACTTCTTCATCAATAACAACATCAGAGCCTACAGAGATGACATTGACCTCCAGAATCTTATTGACTTTACTCAGGAATACGTAAGTTACAGAACCTGCTGTTTTTATGCCAAATAGTGTATTAAACTACCAGGAGATACACACACACACACACACACACACACACCAGATCTAACTCTAAGGAGATGGGCCATGCTTGTTCCAATAGCAACCTGATCTAATTGTTAAGACCTGTTTTTACTAAGAATATCTGTGTACCTCACAGTATCATCATCATTGGTTTGAGGGCATGGCGTGGAAGTGGGCCAGTGAGCAGGATACTTGCTTCTGGACCAAGGGGTCATGGGTTTGAGCCCTACCTTCAGTATACCACCTGAGCAAGACCCTTAACCCCAAGCTGCTCCAGGGAGATTGCCCCCTGCAGTTAGGGAATGGAAGTCGCTTTGGATAAAAGCGTCCGCTAAATGCCGTAAATGTAAATGTAAAGAGGCCTACTTGTTCTACATACACTGTACAAGCTGTTTCTTTCAAGACGTGATATCTTTCAGTAGTGGTTTATGTGTGGTAATTGTTGCAGTGACTTTTTTCTAACTAGAGATTAATGAGCAATGTTTTCATTAAAATAGTTCAAAAATAACAAACATAAGTAAAAAGAACAGAAATGTACATAATGATCATCTAAGCCAAATCAGTTCACACCGTTGTGTAAGAATAGTTGAAATGTTATCATCTAGTGTAATCCGTCTTCACTTTGTGCTATTGGTAAGCTACACTAAAGTAAAAGACAAATGGCCACTTTATCCGGAATCAGCTGTGTGCAAAGAGACGCTTGAGAGTTTGTGGATATCACAGCAGTGCAGTTTTTTAACTTTGTTTAGGTCTCGCTGCAGTTGCCATATCCGCTCCAGGCAGATGACTCTCCCAGGACAAATGTAATTAGATATTGGAGTTCAGCAGAGCTCATCACCCACTAGGCAGAACTGTGACCCTGCCTGACAGAAATGATAAAGCATTCTGTATTAGCATTAGCTACGAACATGGCAAGCGATTTGGCTTTGCTGAGTTCTTCTAATTTGGAATGAAAAACCAATTAATCAAAGAGTTTCAACTCTCTGATGTTTAGTTTGGTCCTCTTTGGTTATTTTGTTTGATCATAAAACAGGTTTTACGCTAAACGATACTTCTTGTATGTAGTATATAATAGACATCAGATGAGACCTCTATGTTGTGTATAGTATATAATAGACATCTGTCTCTTATGTGCAGTGGGAGTGCTGTGGCGCTTTTGGAGCTGACGACTGGAATCTCAACATTTACTTCAACTGTACAGACAGCAACCCGAGCAGGGAGAAGTGTGGGGTGCCCTTCTCCTGCTGCACCAAGGATCCAGCGGTAAGAGAGAGATACACAGATCTGAGTAGGAGTAAGAACACAGGTATAGGGCTGTATTGATAAGACATAAAATTCTGAATTTAGAGGCTAAAAGTGTTACTATTGCAGAGCACATACTGTTACTGTGCCGAACACTCGATGTCAGATGGACAAACTTTTCTCTTCACTTCTGTGTCCGTCTTAGCAAATAGAGAAAAATCAAGTCAAAGTGTCTTCCCTTAGAGAACGTATTGCACAGCGGCAGATATTGACTTCAGTGCCTACGATATTAGTCTTAGTGTGTTAATGGTTCACTTATGCTCAATCTCCTTTCTTATGCCATTTGTAATGAGTTAATAAGATGCAACCAAAGGTGCTGAGAAAAACACTCTTTGAAATACAGGAAGACCATCTAACTGGCATAATAGAGAAACGGGAGCTGTGAATAAAAAAGCATTTACTCCCAATAAACAAGGGCTTCTGTAGAGTATGCCTGAGGCAGAGAGCATTGATTACAGCACACTGTGAGTTATTATCCATTCACAAATCATCATCTGAAGGCATTAAACACTTCAACTGTTGGCTTTTTTCCTCCTGCATGTGGTTAAATCACACCAGCAGTCAGACGGAGGAGGCTTGGGCGCCATCTGGAGAGAGATTTCTTGAACAGGGACAGTACAGGCAAAAACGGAGCAGTGCAGGATTGTGTCATATCTGAATCTGATTTCAAGAGGTGCTGAAGGGAAGGAAGGGCAACAACCTAAAAACAATCCAAGTGTGTTCTATTGGAGGTGGATTACTTATTTCATATTATGTGTACCAGAAAACAGGAAACTCAACATTATGTAGTGACCCTGTGCTCATTTACAGCTTCTCATTAGATTCATGGGATTTTTGGCTATGCTGTGTGCAGCTACAGTTGCTGGAGAAGGACGTATTTGTGGGTGAAGCTTTGGATAGGTCATTTGTTTAATGCAGAATTAGTCTTTCCGTCCTGCTTCTTATCTCTCCCATTCAGAGAGATGCCCCAGGGCTGCTGCCATAGTGCCTCTTCAGAAACACATCGCCTCCCTCCACTCTCTTCTCCGTCTGAAGAGTCTTTATTTATAGTCTGCTTCCTGTTTTTCAGGAGGATGTCATCAATACGCAGTGCGGATATGATGTCCGAGCTAAATCAGTGAGTTGACCTCTGAGTTGGTTCTTACTTTCAGTACATTCAGAAGAGTATCAAGAAGCTGCCAGCCTCTAACTGCCAGAGTTAAGTCGGCATGTAGCGTGCAGCTTCGCAACAACACATCATGCTAGTGAAGAAAATCTGTCTAGTGTCATTTAGTATCAGGGCTCAAACAGGAAAATAAATGCCTAAAAGGAAACATGCTTTGGCCAATAGATCTTAGATAAACAGAAAGAAATCTGCTTCAAAAATTGGATGTGAGGTTAGATTCCTAATCCGGATCATACAGTGAGCAGAAGGAGCCTCCTGCAGGCCATAAAAGGTACAACAAAGCTATCATTGTACAAGTGACCATGTTGTAATGTAATTGCTATTAATCATATTAAAAGCAAAAGGACATGGAAGGGAACATTTATTCATAGTGGTGTAGTTTGACTTAAGATTTCTGTTTTCTCTTTTTCCCTCAGAGTGATGAGCAAAGAACCTACATACATATAAAAGGCTGCGTACCTCAGTTTGAGAAGTGGTTACAGGACAACCTCACAGTAGTGGCAGGCATCTTTATAGGAATTGCACTTCTTCAGGTGATCCCCTGTCTTACGTGTTCATTAATAAAAAAAAAAAAAACAAGCTTGTATTAAATCCTTTTTAGAAAAAAAGTAAGCTTTTCATAATCTGTTTCTTTGAAAATGAGTTTATCTAAATGTATTTTCTGTATGGCAGATATTTGGAATATGCCTGGCCCAAAACCTAGTGAGTGATATTGAAGCAGTACGGGCAAGCTGGTAAGTGAAGTGTATTTAAAAACATCTTTTGCTCTGTCTGCTCTTCAGCACGCTGCATCTTTACCCACAGCCACCTGAACTGATTTCCTTAATACACTCGTAAACTGGGCCTGCTTTTTTTTTTCCAACCTGTTCTCATATGTCAGATTTTTTTAACGAAAATTCATTCCATCAGTCAAGGTTTGGTTTTGCAGATCTTTGAGGCTAATGATGCTACAAGTAGGGAAAACAGGATTAGGATTATCATCCTCAAACTATACCTAGTTTTTCAGCAGTCTCAAATTGACTTGATTTTGTGGTTTCTGGTACTGTATGAGATTGTTACCTATAAAAATGAACAAAAGTGCAGATGAAAAAATACCAGCTTTTCATCTGCACTTTTGAGCGCAAATCTGATCTGAGCGCAAAACCTGGCAGCTTTATTTTCAGAGACACAGTTTTTATCCATGTAAAAACAATCAATACGTTATCTATTTGTCTATTGGTGTTAATCCTATTTTTACAAGGAGCATATATGCATTTGTTACAAGTAGATCCAATATTGTAGTGTTCTTTTTACTGGACATCCAAAGAAAACACTAAACCCTCTGTAAAAGCAGGATGGATCCCAACAAAAACAAGAAAGAAAGCTCATTTCTGTTTTCACAGGACTGCACTGGTTGCCTGTATGTTTCAGGTTAGATTTTAAAGCTCCCAATGGCTGAGCGCCTGTGTACATCACTGAATGTCTGTGTATGTTCCAACATGATCTTAGAACTCACAGAGGCCCGAGAGCGGCCTGCTTCTGTTATTATGCTTCAAAACTTTGGAGCTCATTTTGATGGTTTATTAGGCTCAAGTCACACTTTTCAGAAGCATTTGCAAATGTATTGTTTTTAGCTTTTAATTTATTATGTTAATTATTTAAATGAAATAAAACCTGTACCTCTGTTTGTGTCATCTTATTTGATGGCTTTTTTTTTCCTTTTTATGGTGACTATGAAAAAGCTACAGTTTTGCATTAAGTTACAATTATATAAATCACTAAACTCAACTTTATTTTAATGAATTTTCTCCCCGTTAAACTTTGCTGGTCTTTAAAGCATGTTTGAGCTGCTACATGCATAAAAGTGCTCTATAGTCATTTAACACTACTTGTGCTGTTACATACATCGTTCTGTGTGTTTTTGTAGGTAACAGTAGGTCACAGAGTGTCAGAAACCACATAATTATATCTGAGATTCCTTAAAAAGTCAACATAATTTGAGGCATGTGTGATGAGTTCACAAAGTGATTTAGATTCAGGACTGCATCCTTGTGGACAGTATTTGGGAATTAGGATAAACCTTCTGGTCGATGTATTTTCAAGATAGTATCATTTAAAATGATCAATATTTTGTATTAGTAATTAATCCCAGATGTAAAGCATATGCAAATCTTAGATTATATGTATGTTTTTGTGGAAGATAGAGCTATAGAGGTAGGTGTACAGCATTAGTTTGTCAGTGACTTTATTTTCAGTTCTTATTTCAGAACAGCTTCCACCCCCATAATCCTCCTCTTCCCTGTGTGGGTCCACCTCAGGCTCAGTGTGTTTGTGTGTGTGTTACACACTACCATGCCCACTGCTATGCCAGCTCACCTCACCACTTCACTTCTCCTCCCCATGCTTCCATCAGGCCGCCGCCCCCCCTTTACGCTGTACGTCGCCCCATGCCCCACTCCAGCAAGAAAGTACACTCGTGAGGGCAGTGTGTGCTCACCTGGTGCGTGCAAACGGAGGCCTCTTTCTGAACCTTGTCATCCCTCCTCTCCCAACATCACACACAGGATTACATCTTCAGAAAGTTTTCATAGAAAACATCATCTAACGCTTCACGCCATTTAATAACACTGGATAGCATCATCGAAGTATCGTTCATTCTAGACCCCAAGTAGTACTTACAGTGCAGTACTTTTTCTTTAGTAATTGTTTAATACAAATATGTAGAGTGCCAGTTAAAAGTTTGGACACACATGAAAATATTTGTACTTTTTCCACATTTAAGAATAATGAAGACATTTCGATCCTTTGTGGTTCATGAGAGCATATTTGACGTCTGTCTTCTATCCTCTCTCAGAAAAACAGGGTGGGTGTTAGCCTGTTAGCTGATGTAACATAATTGACAATTGGTGTTCTTCAAGCATAGTTACTCTGTCCAGTTATGCTGCATAAGTAGCAGTTTGAAAAGATGCAGTGGTGTTTCATATGCACATGCATGCTTGCTTTCACCCTTCAGGCAGCTTCATACTTTTTGGCAGCTTCATGAGGAGTCCGCTGGGATGTGCACTTTGTTGCTTGCTGATACCTGAATGCTTTTATTTAAAATGTTTGATTTAAAAATAAGTCCTGGAAACATATTTCAAACATTTTATCATATGCATTTAAAACATATTGTCTGTGAAATCAATCAATCAAGTGTCCAAACTTTTGACTCTTCACCATGCGCTCATCAGTAACATCAGCAAATTAGTCATTACTAATATTGTCATTATTTTTTACTAAACTTGGCATAATTACATTATTCATTTGAACAAGGGTTTTTATGATCTGCGCTGACAATGTCAGGGACACTTTCACGATCTGAAAAACATCAAATGTAAATCATAAAACATCAACCTCGTCTACTGACAAACACAAATGGAGCTGAAAGTTTAGAATATGCACTTTTGACAGAATTTCTGTGAGCCAATAGGAAATCACATCACGCCTCTGTCAGCACCAGCCTTGGGTGTGATTTTGAAGAGTTAATGCAGTGTGTAAATGGGATCTGTTTCTGTCTCAGGGCTCAGTACAGAGATCGAAACCTTAATCACCTCAGGCTCTTTGGAATTTTAGCGCAGGCCTCTTGCTCCTCCAGGTTCTGTCCCGTGTCTGTGTGTCTCTGTAGGCATCATGCTGTGGACAGTGTTGTGCCGCAGCCATTTCTCTAACTCCTCTCTTCACCTGCTGGCTTGCTTCGCTACTCTATCCCAACCTCACCCTCCTCTGAGAGTTAGGGATGCATATAGAGAGGATATATTAATGTTTACCTCATGCTTCACAGTGCAGTCTGTAAGTAATGAAATGGTGACACTATTTTTGTCTCTCTGTACTCTGGACCTGAAATAAAAGGATGACGGCAAGGTTCAGGCACACAGTAACAGCTTTATTAATCTGAGGCTACAGTGTATTGGGTGAAATATATTTTAGTATACTGGGTGAATGAGGGTTTTTTTTTTCAGATAACCCAACTGTTAATGTCCATCCACTTATTCCATCCTGTCTATAAGGAGCTTTAAAGCCTTCTGCTGTGAAATGGGAGTTTATGACCAGTTCATGATGTCATTTTAATGTTTTTTCAAGCCTTCAAAACTGTAACATGTAAAGTGGCGAGTATTAATCCATCCATTTCATATACATTAAGTCGGTAGAGCAAGTCACTGCTGCTAGTAACTCGAGACAATTAGAGCTTGAAGTAGCATTAACATGATTCCTGGAGGGCCACAGCACTGCAGAGTTTAGTGTTTTCTCTGAATCAGCTTCTTAGATAATCACCGAGCCCTAATGAGATGGATCAAGTGCGCTTGGCTTTGTGCAGAGAGGCAGCTCGCATTTGTCTTTTTGGCATGGAAAGATTTTCTACACAGTGAATGGCAAAGAGCTTTTTTCAGCTGAATTCAAGCCACATCATTTTATTTTTTTTTGTCTTATACAAATAGCTACTTGTATCTCGCAATGGGAACACAGTATAAAAATACTAATAAAAAAATGATGAATAAAATTCTGCGCTGCTGTGGTTTCCAGGACTGAAGATTATATTTACAGAACAACTGTTTAATGGTCAAAACACCTGACTGTATTTTTTACTAAATATTAGCAAACAGACGTATTGTACGAACAGAGCTCACAACTTACATTCAGCTGTCTGAGATAAGGCCAAATGTGATCCAACACATTAAATTTTCTTCTTCTGCAGCTTGTTTTCCTGAAGCAGCAGAAACCATCCCCTCACAAAATTACAGGTAACACATAATGAACTAAACACGCCTTTACAAGACTGTGGTGGTACAGCTATCATGACTGTCATATTGAAATCTGAATCTATGCTGTTCTTTTCAAGCAGGACTACGACTGAGTAGGAGCAGCAGCAAGGCAGCAACCCTATATGCCAAGATCACTGGGGTCAAGCGTGTACAGATGTGACCTGCACCATTATCTTTTACTATGTGTAAATACTGATTTTTCTAGAGTGTTCCATGTGTCAAACACTTGTGTAAGAAATGGGGGGGAGTAATGTGTGGCTATACGTGTGATTCTCTGAGTGTGGGTGTGTTTGAACTTTGAGAGCTGTCTCTGAATGCGCAGCATGCCTTTCACGCTGGCATTGAGCATCCCTTATTACAGAAATTCTCCAGCATTTTCAGTCTAATCTCTATCTGCTGCATCTGTGTTGTAATGCCGATTTCCACTGAGGGATATTTGGACTCTTTTCCTTGTATTCAGTAAAAGAATGGAAAGTATGTTGAATTGAAATGTACTTATTACATCACATTACATTCATTTGGCAGATGCTTGTATTCAAGGCAACTTACAAGTTGAGGAGTCGAGGAAACACTCAAGTTTCAGGACCGTGTGAGAACCAGAGCAAGGTTCTAAGTGTTAAAAAATGTAGGGAGTAGTGCAAGATCTCTGAAGCCCAGTCATAGAAGACACTGGGCTTATGCATGATTCTGTGATTAACTGTAATATAGAAATATGTGATTTACTAAAGATGTTCGTTTTATCCAAATTTCAGAAAAATAAGTTATGGCTACATTTGCCTTCTGTATCTGCACCCAGATTTTTATATCGGTAATTATATCTTCTCTGGAAGAACACATTATTGAGATTAATTTATTCAGATTAAATGACATCTTAATTTACAGATTACACCGATGACTTAACATTGACTCAAGATGTGTCTGAAAAGTGCACTCGTTCACTATGTAGGGCACTATGTAGTGAATCAGCCATTTTGTAGTGTTGTCCGAAATTCCAGCCGTTAATTTCACCCACTAGTTAGTGCTCTACAAAATTGCTGTGTGGTGCCAAAATCTAGTGTCCAGACACTGTACACTACATGAATACACATGTACCATCATGCACTGCGGTTTACTTTTATTGTGCCCTACATAGTGAACGAGTGCACTTTTCAAATACACACTACACTACTGTTTCCCGCAAAAGTCAAGAAGAGGAGTGAGGCGGAGGGAGGAGAGATGGGGGGGAAGTGGGGCTTCAAACGGAGGAGATTCTCTCTCTCTCTCTCTCTCTCTCTCTCTTATCTAGCTGTCACCGTGCCCACCAGACCCCGCCTCATGTGTGGGCTGTGTATGAACTAGAGAGACAAGACGTATGTTCATGCGACAGAGATAAATTGCCAAGAGCCGGCGCACTATTTAAGCAACAGTAAAAACGTAACATCCCGAGTGTCCGAAATAAACGAAACGTCGCCTCCCCTTGTCCACTAGTTAGCCCCCTATATAGCAAACACTATGTAGCGAACGAGTGCACTTTTCGAACGTAAGGTCATTTAAACACTGACTCAGTTCAGCACCTGCTCACTGGCGTCAGCTGTTTGTCTGTGGACTAGCTTTTTAATTCGTTTTGAAAAACAGAAACTTGTATGTCCATGGTACCTAACCATACGCTACAGATACAGCAGAGAGAGATTCTGGATGATCCTGTTTATTGTAAGTTTACGGACAGCTGTGTAATGTGGATGCTCAAGCATTTGGGGAAGACAAGCTATTATGAAGGGATTCTTGGTCCACATTGAGGACCATTTCATCATTTTGTGTATTTGTTCCACATTACAGTGTCAAGAAATGTAAGGTCAGCTCATTTCATCTGTAAACTCCATTTAAACACTTTAATTTATGCCCACTACCTGGTTGCATTCTAATGTCTGGGAGTGTGTGTAATTATTCTGCCTCAAGGGACAGTCTGCAGTCTTTTCTGAACCAGCCCTGCTCCTGCAGCAGAGTAAACCTAGACAGTATATTCAGGCAGTTTATGAACTAATCAGAAAGTTGCTACTTCAGAGGTCGAGTTATAGCTAACATGCAATACATAAGCA
Source organism: Hydrocynus forskahlii (assembly GCA_037974365.1). Taxonomy (NCBI): domain Eukaryota; kingdom Metazoa; phylum Chordata; class Actinopteri; order Characiformes; family Alestidae; genus Hydrocynus; species Hydrocynus forskahlii. The sequence goes on along the minus strand of JBBPCX010000011.1, from coordinate 13,782,521 downwards.
GATGGCTTTATATATTTAGCACATTCAGGGTGACCTGAGGTCAGTTGTTTTTTTTCATTCTTTGACAGCAGTGTGAATAATGAATTAAGATCATAAAACTGGACCGCACTCAACAAAAGGACTTCAAAAGACTTCTAGAGTCAAACACTTTCTACAGAAACCAAGTATTTTTTAGTACTTTCATATGTAGTGTTCCATACAAAAGCACTCCTTTCACAGTTTGGTATCTGAAGCATTAAAATGCCTGGAGTTCAACAAAAGTGCACAGACACAAATGCAAATCTGTAGAGTGATGTACAAATGTGTAAGGAAATGTTTTATTAAAAATAGTGTTGGGGGGGGTGGGGGGGTTCTGACAAATTGTATTAATTTGGTCAAATAAACTAATGTGCTGACATTGTGAAGAATGGTATTAACATTAAAGCTGAGGAAGGGATCACAAAATGTGGTCGGTGTGGTGATTATGTCTGGTTTAGCGCTCTCAGTGTTACACCGAGACGAAGGTTTGCAGTTTCTGCCAGTCCAAACTGCTCTAAGAGCTAAAAAATGCAACCGTCCCATGTGGATAGATCACTACTCGCTGGCAGATTGCCAAAATTGTCTTTTTGCCAGAGCTGTCAATAGTCCACAATATATCAAACACTTTCCCAAATGTTTCATTTAATATGCTGAATAATTACAACCAATTACCTAGCACTGATTATCATTGTTCCATACAATTCTACTGTTCATATAGAGCAAACACATGGTCACAGGTTCCCAACTACCCTGCGCAGTTTAGTTTTCCTGCTTTAAAACACCCATTTCAGCCCAGAAAAGCTTCATTAGGTTGAATCAGGTCACATGGAAAAAAGAGAAGTAGAGAAGGTGAGATCTAGGACCAGTGTCGCATAGCACCATCATAGATCAGACTTTTCATGGGGAAAAGACCTCAAACTCATCAGCACTGGGAGCAAATGATCATGTATTCATCTCACGGATGTAAATGCAGAAAACACATCAGTCTGGCCATCGAGATCAGGTCAATATCTAAACATACAGAACATACAGTACAAAGAGTATCAGATCCCTTCATATCCTTTAGAAATACACGGTTGAGCCGTGGATAAGACACCCATAGGTATCTCACAGACACATTTTTGGATGAAAGACTATCAGAGCAACATTTCCTGACAGTTTGGGCACCACTTCCCCTGGAAACACTGGAATATTTGAAGGCTGTCGTAAACAACATGACAAACTATTTGGAAGGAGTGTCTAAGCCTCACACAAGAGCCCACTGACCATTAACAAGGCAAGGCAACCATCTGGGTTCATAGCTTATTATAAATGGGGCTGCACCAATCTGAAAACTGATCTGATTTAGATTCCTGTGCAGCCAAACTGGCTAATGACTGTTTTGTTGGCCTTTTTTTTTTTTTAAACCTGAAGCTCAGCCTGTGTGGGCTAAATGAGCATATGAAACACACACACACTTCCAGCACTGTATATTAGCCAAAGTCACAATATAAATCCCTTTAGTTGCTCTGTAAAGCGCCTGGCATTTTCAATTCTAAATCAGTTGCCTGTTTAAATAACATGAATCAAATAAATTGCTGCATCAAAAGTAAGAGGCAACTGGTTATTTAACACAGTGACTCATTCTCTGACATTTAGGCCCAGGTGTAGCAGCAGCTTTCAAATACAGTGCAAGTGCAATTACCCGACTCATGCAATTTACATCTTTAAATTACAACATGGAGTGTCCAAAATCAGACTGGCTGATCGCCAGTGATGTGTTTGGAGCAAAATCCTGATTTCAATTGGGCACTCCTGACTATATTTGACCTAAATCTGTGGCAAAAATACAGATGTGGGAATATTAGTTTTTCGGAACCTGAACCTGAATGTTTCTTTGAACTGAAAAAAGTGAAATGCTTGGATACCGAGGTTAAGGTATGCATTAGTTTTGGAGCTTTTTTCTATGAATTCATGATTTGTAATGTCCAGTGGCCACAGTACGCAATGCAGTGTACACGTTCTCTGCGTCTCACTTTTGTGTTCTGATATTTACCAGGTGTTTCATGCAGAGCTGTGCATCAGCGCTCCATTTAAAGTTGAACGAGATGATCAAGCTCTACAGAGGTTCATTCACTGCCTCCAGAGGGGATCCTTCTGTGAATGAGTTGGTGATAAACGATTTATATCTCTTCAATGAGAGTGGAGCCTCTGTTGCAGTTCGATTCTGCATGAGAAAGCACATTCTAGCACATAAAACTTTTTTACATTATATAGTGAATATATACTTACCCTGATGAACAGATCGTTTTAAAAACAGCCAGCATTTACCATTCAAAGGGACTGCCGTCAAAAGACTGATTGATCACAAGCCTTCACCACGAAAAGCCTCTAAAAACAGGCCCATTGTGGAACCAGGAGTCATAAAACAAGAATTCATCGCCAGCAATTGTCTTTAATAATCAGTCTCAATCTTCCAAATGTACAATTCATCAATTACATTTACAACAACTAGTCGCGCTTATATTTGTAATGCAGTTATTATGGATATGTCAAATTGCTGTGTGGTTCCATGAGGTTACAAATCAGATAAATAAGAATCATTTACCAAACGTAAAACAGCCACATCGGGGTGGGGATGGGGGTGGTAACAGTATCCTGACATGCAGGGGAGGTGCATGTTCGATGATACTCCTAAACAAACCCGTACACATGCAAAAATCCATCTGAGGAAATAAAAATGTACCACAGTATCGAATACACACATTTGATGGAGAACACACAACAGCACATTTCCTAAGACAACCAAGAGGTTGTGTGTTCACTCAGTGGTTTGGTGGAGTTGTTGGCAGTATTTCAGCCACCCTCAAGCATAACATTAACATTCACTCACACACACACACGCCAACTTGTCAAAGCCCTTTCATGATGCGTTATTCTTGTCTATGAACCGCTACATCCCTTTAAACTGAACTATAGACTGACACAGTCACTTCATTAAGTCCATCTACATATAAGTCCATCTACATTATATCTATTATCTGTCCATTTTATCAACTCCACATACTGTATTGGGGCACTTTGTAGTTTAGCCCATCTGTTTCTGAGTGTGTTGCAGAGTGTATCGCACACAGCAGAGCTGCTGCAGGTTTAAAGCTCCTCAGCATCACTGCTGGACTGAAAACATGGAGTAAAGGGGGCTAATAATATTGCAGAGAAATGGATGCACTACAGTCTATAACTGTAAACTACAAAGTGCACTTATATGATAAGTGGAACTGATAAAAGGGACATTAGAGTGAAGGTTGTATCTAGCTAATGAAGTGGACGATTAGATTCATCTTATTATACCTGTATTGACTGTCATGTCAAGCTCCATTCCAACTGCTTCTACAGTATACATTTATCAGCAGTACTCTGAGTAGTCCACTGTAGATACAACTACTCATCAACTAAGTATCCAATAATAATATGAACTTTTAACGCTTAACTAAAAAACCATCACCCATCATCAGCAGTTCCACCAGTTTGTGGTCTGTTAATTATTTAAGCATCTGTAGCCAATCTATAGCGGACTACCTAAATAAAGCGGCACCAAGTTATTGATTATTGATACTGTGACGTGCCCTCGCATGCTCAACAGCAAGCTGCTCCTTCGCTCATGGCAACAGCTGCTCAACATACACACACGCGTTCATGGCTGAAGTGTATTCTACCTAGACAATGTGGTGAAAGGAAGGGCAACAGGCAGAACGAGTCATTCGTAAGTACCCAGACATGGTTATTTGTTCAAACGTCCCTTTGACAATAGTATTCTAGTTCAAAATGCAACAGACTAATGGCATGAAATTAGCTCTTTCCAGTAAAGTGACTTCCACAGATATGAACACGGCCGGCACTAGGACCAGGAGGTCAAATAGAAGAGTTCCATTCCGGTCCAGACCAATATACAGTACAAACACATTTTGATCTCTACTCATACATGTGAAAGGCAGGTTAGGAGAGAGAAGGGTGAGGGAGGGGGGGAGTGGTGTATCGTTACAAGCAGAGTCTGGCTAGCTGAACACGGATACACCATTAAATCAGACTATTTAAAAAACATGCAGTTTCAAAATCGGCTGATACTCAAGCTACATGAATGGAACACGTGGGTTTTTTGTATACAGCAAGGATGTATGGCTGCGCTCGCTCCTCCTCCAGCCCTCATGTGGTTATTGTCTAGCTCCTTTTTTTGATTTTTGAAGGGTTTTTTGGGTTGTTTTTTTTTTTTTTTTTTTTTTTGCACTTTTATTTTCCTCAATGACATGGATGCTTCATTTATCACAGCTATGGTCTTTTAAAAAGTCTTCCGCTCTCTGGTTATCACACAGAACCCTATTGCAGTATAGTCATGAAGAGTTATGAACACATGCGTTAGCACACTCCTAAAAATAAAGGTTCCTGAATGGTTCTTGGCTTTGGCGTACATTTGCAACTGGTAGAGAACCTGTATGATATATAATCTTTTACATATTCTTTACACGCATCTCATTTACAAAAGAGGTTCTGCTGAAGTTCTTCTTGCTTCTTCTTCCATTGAAAGGGCTCTTCATGGAATCAAGAAGGTTGTTCTATAGTATCACTCCAAAGAACCTTTTTTTGACACCTTTATTTTTAAGAGTGCAAAGGGAGAGAGAGGATCGTAGGGAGACGGGGAGAGAAGGGCTGGATAACCTTGGCACATGACAGTGGGAGACAGTGGGGGTCAGAGGAGGCTAAGGGGGTATATAGGAAGGGTTGGCAGGCAGAGAAAAGTTGAGGTGTGGGTATCTGTGTGTGTGTGTGTGTGTGTGTGTGTGTATGAGAGAGAGACTGTGTGTGTACACGTGTAATTGTGTAAAAGAGTCTTTTAGCTCTGTGCCGTTAGCCTCTGTTCTGTGAGTGAGGCCTGGTGTGCCACCGTTTTGTTCTCATGGGAGCGTAGTTTGGACACAACATCAATGAAGGCCAGGCTCTGTACTTCTTTATGCAATGGTTCTGAAGAAAGAGAGAGAGAGAGAGAGAGAGAGAGAGAGAGAGAGAGAGAGAGAAAGAGAGA
>JBBPCX010000011.1:13746456-13772091 GCA_037974365.1 Hydrocynus forskahlii | reverse complement strand
CAGTGTTCTCTCTGCCATCTTCGGCACTTTGTGCAAGCATGCAAGCATGCCTACATGTACGTGTGTGTGTGTGTGTGTGTGTGTGTGTGTGTGTTGCCACTTGTTGGGTCTGACAGGCAGACAAGGAGAAAAGGAGATGCTCAAGCACGATTCTCAGTTTGGCTGCATTGTTTTCAATACTGTTAATAAATACATATACAAATTATGATACCATGAATTTTCAAACCATGAAACCATCACACAGCTGTAACCCTAGTGAGGAGGGGAGGCGCTGACCTGGAATGGCCAGGTTCCTAAGGGCACTGAGGGCCGCATGCTGCACTGTAACGTTTCCCTCTTCTACATGTCTGTCCAGCAGCTCCAGTAGCATCTGCACGATACCGGTGTCAACCATGTGGATGCAGTTTCCATCTGACCATGGAAGAGACAAAATAATTATTGCAGTACAATTATTACAGATATTTTATTATATTGTTATGTCTAATATTGCAGGTATACAAAAAATATGTAAAAGACAATCACGTGTAAGATAATCACACCACATACTGACAACTGCATAGCTTCAAATTAGTGTCTTCTTTCTAGAAAGAACAGCAACATTTTATTTGGGTACCCTGCTGATGCTTTGTAGATGTTACTCTTAAATATAACTTATATTCAACTAAATGTCTCTCAATCAATCTTAACTGTCCCCAACTCTAATATTGGCCTTAACCCTAATTTCCACCCAAAACCTAACCATAAGCCTCACATGCTCCTAAACTTAAAACTGAGGAACTGTTGGTGGCATTTCAAATAAAGTGGGTCTGATATGAGTCCTACATAATTCTACCCCTCTAAATGACTCCAGTAAATGTAGTCCAAATGTTGTTTGACTATTAAAACAGGTTGGTTTGCACTACATTTTAACAACCTTAGCCTGCAAGCAACACATTGGGCATCCCTGGGCTAAAGTATAAAAAGCACTGTTAGTTTCAGTATATCTGGTCATATGGGGATATGTCTCATTCAGGAATGCATCTCTATAAACATTAAGAGATCTCAAAGGAATCCTCACTGCAGCGTCTAAGTCTTAATTTGGTCACAGAGCACCATAACAGGCATCACTTGGTATTCATGTCTGTATTGGTGCATCTGGTATCTGTAATGCACTACAGCTGATGTTAGCAAATAGTGATCGCTGACCTTCACCACTGGGGAAAAAAACCTACAAACCCAAGAAAGCTAAACATTTATTTAAAAAAAAAGTAATAGTTAATTCTGCTACTTTTACACTGCAGGCATCCAGTGAGAATGTTTTATATCACATACGACAACTCTGTTAGTCAGACTATGAATAATCAAGGATCAGACGGGAGCTCTTACCATTGCGGGCAAAGTTAGCGATGGCCAGTGCCCCGGCTAGCTGCAGCTGGTGGTTGTTAGACGGAACCCAAGAGAGAACCCTTTGGAACACACTACCTTTACCCCCCTCAAAGAGCTTCTGCATTGACTCATCTGGAAAAGAAAATGAATCACCATGACAATGCCATTAAAATATATGGAGTTTTGCAGTAATCACAGTGACTCAGGCATTCTTCACCAAAATCCACTGTGAAATACTTTGTCACAGACAGTCGTGCGTAAAGGTCTAGTTCCTCGTCTACAGCATGGAACATGACGCACCAGTGTGAATCTAAATTAAGTGTTTAACACCATAATTTTGGGAAAAATAACCATCTAATCAGCACAGTGTCCTTAGCGTATGGCACGTATCTTTTTTTTCAGCCAAATAAGCCATCTTAAGATTTGTCATCCCTCGGTACAGTTTTTTCCCTTTCTGACATTAAAGTTAACAAAAGTCTGCGATGCTGAATCATCAGGCAAAGCTGCTCATTCACCTCTCGCTACATGAACTAATGATCTAAACCAATTATAATAGGAACTCATATCTTTCTCATATTGAAATGTTATCTGCCTGATAGAAGATTGATTATTTAAATGAATCCTATCTAAAGTACTTTGGAAAAAAAGGGAATGGAAATTACTTCAGCAGAATGTAAACTACCACATAAACCAAGGAGTACTCCCTCAGGCACCTGATTTCATGGAAAGATCTCAGCAGCCCCTCTCCTTCACCGAGGGGGAACCCAGAATAAAGCGTTCCTCCCATCCATAAAATGCCACAGAGTGGAAGTCAGATTGCTTTAGCACCCCAGGACCCAATCTGCTGGCATTAATTATTCAGACCGAGATGAAAAATACATCCTGCTTTGCCTCCTGTACACTCAGGAGCCTGCTAAGTAGAGAGAGGAACAGAGCCCATCCAAGTCAACAAAGAAGATTCTCTCTCTGTCCCACCCCTTCTCTCTCAGCTGAGATGTAAAAATACCTCGCAAAGCGAAATTTATAGCAGCAACTTAGAGTATTGATTTGAACATAATAGATGTTGTTTGGGTCAGTGCTTATGTTTCTCTGTTACAGTCCACTTTCTTTCAGTTTAAACCCTGGTTATCAATCGCTCAAGTTAAACTTACAACTTGGTAAAAATAAGACAGACCTCTGAAGATACAATCTTTGTTTTTTAGTCCTGCCTAAGGATCTGTGTAGGTACTGGATCTGAGCCATTTTTGTCCATGGAAAATGGCTTATTCAAAAACAAACTTTATTTGAAAAGGTTTAAAAGCCTATGTTTTTTTCCCCACAAGATTTCACTGTTGTTTGATTAACAACATTGTTAAGTAGTCAGAAAGGAATATTGCTATACTTAAACTAATCCACCTGCCCACTAAACTGAGGTCATAAATCCGGCAACCATGCCCCACAAAAAACAGCAGACTTAAGTGAAATAAAGTAAGTAAGTGACTTTGAAAGTAGCAACCTGCAATTTCTGTAAGTTATAAAGTTGAAGTAGTGTGTGGTTCTGGTAGTCGCCTTATTTCTTGTACCTTAGTGACTGAAATTAAATGCGCTGGAAGGCAGCTTGTAGCATGTATTTATATTTCACCTATTTGATGATCTCGTTATTCGGAGGACCCAGCGACACTTGAGAAAAACACATAGAACAAAACACCAGTTGCAAATTTCAAAAACCCAATACATTTTTTTTCCCCACAGAGTTTTAGAGACGTCTTATTTGGGATTGTCACCGACTCCAAAATAACACACAACCTCAGAGGCCTGAGCTGGACTTTCTGCATACTAACATAGAAGTAAACACCCCTCAATTAAAGCTGTCACTCTACACTTGTGGCAGAGTGTGTCACGGTTCAAATACTAATCCAACTGCACTGCACAGTGAATGTAATTTAAATAGGGTTCTGCTGTAAACTGGACTTTAGCGTAGGGTAGTTTTCCTGTATAAATACATATTCATAAACATAATCATAAAACCTGTGAATAAACACGAATAAAAAAAACTAGATGCATTCCCACAAGAAAATGCAAAGTTGATTGTGTGGTTGCTATAAAACCCCAAACACTGGGAACACCCAAACATTGGTTTTATGGGCAAAAAATGTTTGCATTTAAAAAAAGTCTTCTCCCACCGAAGATTCAAACCCCAATCTTCTGATTCAGAGCTGAACATTTTAACGTTGCATTAGTGGGGGACAGGGGAAACTTGGCGACTCTTACCAAGCCATTTATGGGTACTGCTTAAGACATTCACGGGCTGATTATTTTTAATTAAACCACAACAAACAGTGAGACACTTCACCTGAGCTTAAGAAGAGCTTAAGAAAACTAATGAAGAACAGCACTGTGATTGCTGCCACAATCAGACTGATAACATTGCTGAAGCCTGGTGCGGTACCTCCTAGCAGCAGCAACACCATGAGGTCCGAGGCTGTTTTGAGCTGAGCCACATCCTCCTCTCTGTCACTGTCCACCGTCTGACCGACCACATCCAGCAGACACTCCACCAGCCCTGCCTCCACCAGCTGCAGTTTTATCACATCTGGGAAAGAGTCAGACGAAGAGAGGGAAAGGGAAAAGTAGACAGAGACAGAGACAGAGAGACAGAGAGAGAGAGAGAGAAAGAGAGAAAGAAACAGAGAAAGAGAGAGAGAGAGAGAGAGAGAGCGAGAGAGAGCGAGAGAGAGCGAAAGAGAGCAGGAAGGAAAAATTTGGTAAACACGTATGAATTTAATGAATGACTGCTTACAAATTTTCAACCAGCACCTCAAAACATCAAAGCAGTTACCACACATTCATCTATATACACGGGTTTTAAACATGACGTTTTATCATTTATATAATATGAATAATTAAATAGCAGTAGAACAAGCTAGGATTTCCTTTCTAAAATTGCATAACACCTATTACACAATAGAGTCAGATGCAAGAACTCATATGTTACAATAAAAACGGGTCATAAATGTGCCAGTAATTAATGACACAAGGCATCTCACTTATTTCTTTTACCAGAACCAATACTGAAACAGTTTATTGGGTGATAATCATTAGGGCTGGGGGGATTCAATGACATTCATTCTTTTATATAGAAATTCTAAACAAATTCATAAACAAATGACTAATTTGATCATCTGTTATATCTCTATATAACAGCTGCTGTTACGGTTTACCCCTGATTCATATATCTGTTTAAAACTACAAAGCTAGAAATGATCAGAGAAGATTTTAACCCCTGTTCAAACTTCTTAGCTAAGTATGTTTGTGTTAAAACTCATTTTAGGAAACGAAAATAACCTGAACACTTCTTGTTAGCTTTAGCCTACAGCATGTTCCAGTGAGGTAAAGCTTCACACCCTAGCGATCACAATGACAGGTCAAACTTCAGTTTGTCCATTTATGTTAATTTATTTTACTCTGGTATCCTCTGTAGGGGTTAACTTTTGCCAATTTATTGTAGAAAGATGGTCAGATCTATGAAATACCATTCGTTTCTCGATCCCAGACTTTCTGTTTCTCTATTCTCATTTTCTCTGCTGCACTTCAAAGTCCAAATATTTTTTTATCAGCTTTACACTTGATTAATGATTAATCAACTAATAATTTATTATCTCTTATGATGGTTATCGATACTGATTGATATGAAAACTTTTTGGCCATATCATCCAGCCCTCCTCAGATTGAGAGAAGTTTGAAAAAATAAATCAGTCCTATTAATTTATTTCTACTATTATTAGTTTCAAGGCTACCCAAATGTTTTTGTATGTCTATTGCTGCTCTAAAGTGAACTTGGTAAAGGTATGACAAGGTGCTATACCAGTTTAACTTTCTTCTTCTTATTATTATTATTATTCCTTTTCTTAGTAGTGATAGCAGTAGTAGTCGTACTACAGATACAGCTTTTTATTATTTCACAAACAAATCAGAAATGTGAACTATTTAAAGCAGGGATTTCCAAAACGTATGCAAATGCTTAGCTAGTCACTTTTTTCTTCTTAAATCATTGTTACATGAGGCCACGTATTGTTACATTACTTTGCATTACCTTATGTTGTGCTACAAGCAATTTTATGATATTTCTGAACTATTCTGATTCAGCACTTCCTACTGATACCACCCACTCTCCCAAACTAAAGACAAAACCATAAACCCATCTATATACATGACCGCTGCTAAAGACATATGGCCCTTTGTGACTCTCTTGGCTGGTTATGAAACCCCTGCAACGTTTAGGTATTTTCTCTCTCTCTCCGTCTGCCTGTAGGGCTGTGTAGTGGCTTTAAGTAGGACGTTGTCTTGGAGACTGGCAGTCCAGGAGAGCAGCTCTGTGCACTGAATGATAACAAGCAGCCAGACGGTCACTCTCTCACCGGAGATTCTCTCTCTCTCTCTCTCTCTCTCTCTCTCTCTCTCTCTCGCACACACACACACACACACACAGTCTCCATCACTCACACTTTTCCTCTTTCTTCTTGCCCCTCACTTGCTGCAATTCAGCACCATCTGCACTCTATCCACCTCTCTCTTCATTAGAATGTGAATAAATTCTCAGCACTCTCCCTTTATCCCTTTATTCCCTTCTTTTTTCAAAGCATCTCTTACACAAGCTCTCCCTGTGGCTTATTTGCTCTCTTATATTTCACACACGAATCTGTGTGTGTGTGTCTCTCTCTCTCGTACATATATCTGGGTATACACCTTTACTTGCTCGCTAGTATTTCTGCCTTTGTCCATCACGCTAAAACCTACAAACACTTTTTGACACCGATACACAAATATATACATATATATGTATGAACATTGTATGAAATGACGTCCATGTGTGTCTAAGTCAAAAAGTGTTTACAAAAAAGTAAAAATCCAAAAATGATTTTGAAATTAATAATAACCTAAGAATTTGTTTTTGAAATGACTTTGAAATGATTTTGAAATTAATTATAATCTAAGAATGTGGGTTTTTTTTCCACTTTTTTCTGTAAAGTTTGGATATACCAGGTCTTAGAAGTAACAAAAAGTTACAGTAGCTGATGCTGAAAATGTACAAAAATAAACACACACTTAAATACACAGTACTTGTTGCCACACTTTCCCCTTTAAAATGTCCAGTCTCCCAGACAAAAGGCAGAAGGAGGCAGCTGGGAGCAGATTCAATGTCACAGCAGCAGTGCAGCCTGCAGCTGCTCCCGCTCCCCACACTCCTACTGTGGGCGCGATGGCACGGGGGGCAAGTGACAGCACTTATTATCCAAATGCAGACTGAGCTTAAATCACTCCAGCATCTGCCTAATTGTAGACCACTCTCTAAAACTGGTACGTCTGGAGAAGGCTCAAAGCGTTATAGGCCTATAATTGAAGTAGCTATACTTGTTCTAACTAACAAAATATTCTAGACAGAGTAAAAAAATGCCTGTGCACTTGCTTACAGACACACATTTGTAGTATCAAATTTCTCACATCCAGACTTAACAGGTGGCCTCTGTGTTGTATGTCACTCGGTATGATATGCTGAGCTTCGAGTTGGGATGAAACGCCACCGATGCTGCACCACAGGCCATGTTCTCTTGCAGGACAGAGTCACAGTGGGACTGTCCATGGACTCTACACTGGCAGGCAAAAAGAACTGCTCACATACACCTGTGTTATAAACTGATGTTTCGCAACAGCTTTCCTTCTGGTCACTTAAGAGAAAAAACACAAAAAAAATTGTTGACTTTCTAAGACAATGTGAGATGTCACACTGCTCCTTTAGTGATTTAAGTGGTCTGAGGTAGAAGAAATCCAAGCACTGACATGGTCAGGATGACTAGATTTAAATCCCACAAAGAATTTGTGGGGCTATGTTGGGAAATGTGTGGAGAAAAATTCATCAATGATGGTGGGCCTTACAACAGCAATGAAAAAATGAGAGGGAATTCTTTTACATCACTATAAAAGTATTTTATGGAACTATGGCAATTTAGTATTTAATAGTTCATGGAGTGTTTCCACAGTGGACAATAAAAAAAGGAGACTAATGTAAAATCAAAGGCTGCTTCACAACCAGTTTTAAAATTCATTTTAAGTTTACTAAGCCACTCTACACTAGAGGCCATTTTCCCAGACTGAGCCTGGTGAATCAACACTGGAAATTCCTTTTAGTCTACGCTCAGGCTTAATCTGGATCAGCAAAACAGTGTCTAGAAGGACAATTAGCTCACTAATAAATGAAAGGTGGTCACGAAGACCTGGTACATACAGTAAAAATGTTTGTAAACATTATGGTTAAAAACATTATGGTTATAAAATAGCAACTGTTAAAGACCATAAAGTCCAAACAGTAGATCATCATACTAGATACACTGAATTACCCTAAATCAAGAAACAGTACATATATTTAGTCCATTCGTAATGTTTTACTGTTAAGCAGAATACACACAACTTTACTGTGAAAATAAAAAGCTTGAGCTCTTTTTTCCATCCCTAATCCAGTCCATCTCCAGTGCTTCACTCAACAAGGTAACAACAGCCAAACTGTGTGTGTGGGACTCAAATTAGCAGGTATGTTGTGGGAAGTGCGTCTCCCCGGTGTGTGTGAGAAGTACCAGCACATTGCCGCAGTCACAGAAACGCGCATGCCATGAGTGGTCTTGTTATTTTAGTCAGCCATAACGTTAGTTTATAAGCTCCAGGTGCAGTATAGTAGTTACTGAGAGAGAAGAGAGACGGGATAAGGGCTAAGCCTACCCATCTTAGACCTAAGAGAGCGAGAGGAGAGATGCGTTTTTGCCCCCCACCACACAAAATGTCTGTTCCGTTTACCCACATCATCCATTTTCACTGAAAAATACCTCAGTAAACACATCCCATTACAACTTTATAAGAGCGTCTCCTAAATGCCAATGTAATACAGGCTATGAGTGCCATTATCCAACTCAATTCCATCACGTGTGCATGGGGTGCGGGGGCGGGAATCAGGCTTCCCAGGAGAGTCATCAAGACGTGGATTAGATGATTGGTTAGATTGATTTTTTTATTTATTTTTTTTTGCCATGACAGCGAAGATTTTTGGTGTGATGGGCTGCCACTCAGAAACGTTTTCAGGAGAAACACAGAATCAGCTGTGGTTGCCAGAGTTTATTTAGATTGTTGATAGGGTGTTTGTAGGTGGTTAGCATTGACGCCTCACAGCGAGAAGATTTTGGGTTTGAAACCCAGCCAGGGTCCTGTCTGTGCTGTCTGCTGTCCCTGTGCCTGAGTGGGTTTCTGCTGGGAGCTCCGGTTTGCAGTTCAAAGACATACATGTCACGTGAACTAGATACACTAAATTGCCTCCAGGTGGGAGTGAGTGAGGGAGTGAGTGAGTGAGTGAATGAATGGATACATTTTACTGTGCATTTGAAAAAATAGACTCAGGAATACTATGTAATGCTAAACCAAAAGATGTTATAAACAAACATTTTTACACATTCAAAGATGACCTTCTAATTTGGTAAAACCTACCACTTTCCATCCCTAATACAACATTTCATTCTTACCATTCTCAGCCAGCGGAGCCAGCACCTCAAAGATCATCTCCTTCTTTTCATGTTCCACCTGCTTCCGGAACAGCCTCACCAGCTCCTCAGCGATATTCGTTGATGCAAACTGCTCCTTACTGGATTCTGCACAGAACAAAAGCACAAAAACTATCACAGTGAAAGAATAAAAAATAATGTCTCAATCATCATACCATGCATAAGTTAGCACCAAAAACACAAAGATGTGTAAACCACTGACATTCCAGTCTGAACAAAATTCTAATCTGAACTGGCAAAAAGCCCGGCTAGCTTTTTATGTTTGTTATTTTTTGAAAGGCAAAAACAGACGTCGGCAGAAGTAACCTTGAACAACACACATCAGGCAAACTTACACATGTTCCTACCAACAAACTATGTGCTCAGTTCATGCTGACAGTTCACTGATGAGAAAGAATGTTCTGAAATATAAGGCAGAACATACATGACATAGCACAAGCCTGGCATAACACTAAATACAAATATTTTTTCCTCTGCTTTGTGGTGTATGTAGCATTGGTGTGATTGTTGCAGGGCTAAGAATTGTTGTAGGCCTTGTGGGACTGAGGCTGATGGTGCAGTCAGTGTCATCTGAGAGCAAAAACTGGTAGAAGCCAGACTACCTTTTGCCTTCTTTAATTTTGGCTCAGCAGTACTTGGCTGCAGCAGCCACAAACAGCAAAGACAAATGTGCTGGGTTAATGCAATACAAAAACCAGTTCCAGTTAAAACAATCCTGAAGGTTTGGGATGCTGGGCAGCCATAGCAACCCGGCTTTCCTCATCCCTGTTACCCAGGCAAATAACAGGCGCGGAGAAGAATGGCAAGTGTGTCAGTTACTCACCCAGTTCTGCCAGGTTTCCGAAGGCGATGAGGCACATTTCTGTTAGCGCTGTGTTCTGCGCATGGACCCCCAGAAGCTTCACCAGAGTGGGGATCACCCCCATGCTAATAAGCTGGGCCTGCAATGTGTCTGGAGACGCAAAGAAACAAGACGCACCGTGAGTGTTTGAATGCTTCGGCGCAGCAAAATGGAGCTGTGAGCTTTGAAACAGGTGTGTTTTTTGCAATTATCTCTGGAATACTGTGGCTGTTGCTAGACACATGAATTACACGGATGCTATATTTAGCATTTTGTTTTGTCGCTTGCTTGGTTGGTTCAGTGTTACTTGATAAGCAGCCGCCTAATCTTGAAATACAAAAGAGCCTAGATCACAAATGCAAATGCAAAATGAAGTGTATAAATTGACACCTCGGCTGAGTATCCTGTAGGTCTAAACACTCCCCTAACAGCTTCAGCTTGCTTAGACATGCGCCAGCGTGAAATTATCCTCGAACTGACAGTTTGGCTGATAGCTGAAGATCTCACAGGGACAGGAAGTGTTACCTTGCACAGAAATGAATCTTTGCGCCCTCTCACATCAGGATGGTACAACATGTATGTGCTAATATAACAAAAATACCTGATAAAATGAACTTCTATAAATGTTTTAATGGATGTGTGCACGCAACACACATTTTGACCTGATTCTACACTGTCTGTGATTGCGTCCCTGACTGCTGCAATATGGGTAAGCCCTGTCACATTCGATTCTATCACATTATCAGCTTGCAGTAGTTTCTTTCCCCATGAATGCAGCAAAAGGGTGAAAAGGCCTGAAAGAATCTTCTAGAGCACAGGCAGGGTGGAAGAATCTGTTCTCAAGGACCCAAATACTGAGGAGAAGAGAGGAAAAAAAAAAAAACAGAGGAGAAGCAGACAAAAAGGAGGCGAGCCAAGAGGGAGCGATAAAAAGACAGGAATGAGACGGAGACATAAAAGCATTTGGGAGAACTAATGGAAACAAGAGTGAGAAAGAAGAAGCAGCCAGGGTCTGGAGACTGTGGTTGAGGCCATATTACAGTGCATACACCATGGAAACAAAAGCAGTGTAGGGTTAAGTAGGCCACAATGTGTCCTGAGCTTTATCTTCTACATATAAACTAAACCAGACAGAACCAACAAGGACTCCTTCTGCAAGTTTAACTGTTTATAGAAATATTCCAACATTTTTCAGTATTACTTTAGTCTTCCACATTTGTACACTATGGCTGCTGGGAAAAAATACAGTTTGACCTGTTTCCTGCAGCAAAACTACAGAAAATAAGAAATTACACCGACTAGAAACACTCCTACAAAAAAGCCAACAGACAGTTGCTCAAAAAAAACCCTTAACATAACACTTTGTCTGCTTGACTAGTCATGGTCAGTTTTAAAAGTTTTCATTATTATGGCAGACGAAAACCAGTTTAAAGATGCTTAGGATAAAATATTTAAAATATCTAACAAGTGTGCTCTAAGGTTAACCATAAGATAATGGGGGGCATTTTAAAAACAGAGATATATTAGGTATAATATACATATAACATACTATATAAGGTATGATTATTTATAATATACTGCTACATGTCAGCGAAATGATTATAGGCCGTTGTGCATTAATAATTTGTCTGAATGCATTTAGGAATTCAAAAGATCTAACAAATACCCACAAAAAATTGTTAGGGGTGTTAGAGATTGATACGGACGCTCACAGCACACAGTAAAACATTTCGGCCACTTTAGCTATCTCCTCTTACAAACAATATCCTGTAATGCCCTAGTGTTGAGAAGTAACAACTGCCACACATCTCATTAATCTCTTATTCAAATCTCAACTGTCCAGAAATTTCTAAGCCAAGCAGCAGCTTCCCTTCTGTTCTTCTTTCTTTCAGCCCAGCCCCTCCTGGCAAGCTTCTGCAACCCTGTAGCCTCCATCAATATTAATGAGAGCTACATTAGCCACAGTGACAGTGTACAAACATCTAGCCACTGGCATCTGCACAAACTCATTTACACAAAATAATTGAAAGTGCTTCAACCGCTTCATAAAACTGCCCCACTTTGTCCCAGCACACAGCTACCAAACTTCTCAAACCATGAGAGATGCATTTGTTTAAAAGCCTCAGAGAAATCATTTACACACAAAGAGAAGCTCGTATATCCTTAACTGCACTGTCATAGTCGCAACTAGCACTCTATCAAAAACAGTCTCCTGCATATTATCATTAATTAATGCTAATACAGAGTTCACAGTATAATGTGAAACATGTTGAATATTTCCATTTCTGTCATTATGAGTTAGAAGTAGAAGTAAATTAGAAGTAAATTTCTGGTCATAAAATGCATGCAGTAATCCTGAGATAAGTAGCACTAGACTGAGGGAAAGAAGTATTTGATTCCATGCCGAGTTTGTACATTTGCCCTCTGACAAAGAAATTACGCATCTATAATTGTAATGGTAGGTTTATCATAGCTGTGAGAGACAGAATAACAAAAAAAAAAACTAAAAAACCTAAAAAACCCAGTGCACAAAAGGCAGCAATTGATATAAGGTAGTGGTCTGTAAGGGAGTGCTCCCAAACCCAGCTTGTTCCAGTATCTGTATAAAAGACACCTGTCCACAGAAGCAATCACTCAATCAGATTCCAAACTAGCCACTATGGCCAAGACCAAAGGGCTGTCCAAGGATGTCAGGGACAAGACTGTAGACCTACACAAGGGTGGATAACGGTTGGAAGGTTCGAGTTGTCAAACATCAGCCTCAAAACCTTACTGACTTGGAGAGGATCTGCAAAGAGAAGTACAAAATCCCGAGACGTGTGCAAACCTGGTGAAACGTCTGACCTCTGTGATTGCCAAGAAGAGTTTTTCCACCCAGTATTAAGTCATCTTTTGCGAGGGGATCATATATTTCACAAATTACAATGCACACCAATCTCTGACTTTTGTGTACTGGGTTTTTGAGGGATCTTTTTTGTTGTTATTCTGTCTCTCACAGCCACAATAAACCTACCATTACAATTACAGACTGGTCATTTCTTTGTCAGAGGGCAACGTACAAACTCAGCATGGAATCAAACACTTCTTTCCAGCACTGTACATATTTGAGATGATTCATTACCATGATTTCTTACCAACCTCTTATCATAAATATTGCACAGGGAATTTTTCTTGTGGTTTAATAGTTTAAAGCACCCCCACAACTATGATTCATCAGGCATCTCTGCTCTTTTGGCTTCAATGGCCATGTGAAAAGGGGTGCCGTTCATTTTACCATGCACTAATAATCACTGCCCTTGTAAAAGATCTTGATTAAATGTGTTATAGCTTAGGCCTGGCTTTAAAAAAGCTTCCAGATACTACCTAGAGACTCGAATGTCAGAAATGAATTAAGAAATAAAAATATTCTTGGGCCACACTGCAGTTTTGTCTAATTATTCAGGCCAAACCTACAATTTGAGTAAGTTATTGTGGAACACACAGATTTGGTCAATAAAAAAAAAAAAAAAACCTTTACATTGTTGTTGCTTTGAACCTGTCCGTACAGAAGGTGAAGAGAATATAATTTCTCATATAATGGTCACTTATTAAGCAATTTTGCAATTACATTTAAATACTATCGGAAAATGGTAGTAATAATCACACTTATGAAGATCAGTTATATAAATATATTTATGTTGAGTCTAACCCTGGGGCAAGTTTTATTCATCCCAGAGTCTTACCCTGGGATAAGGCACTGTAAAGTGTTAAAGCTAATTTTACCGCTCCAGCACAGTATGTACAATAATGGCTAATTATGTCTGGGTAGGATAAATGTCAATACAGAATGTTTGTCTAAATTAAAAATTGATCTAATACACTAGATCCAAAGCATGTGATCAGTTTTAATTAGGATTTTACCTAACTAGCCAACAGATTAGTACCCAAGAATTACATTAGTACAGAGACACAAAGAAAGAGGCACAGACAACCAGACAGTCAGTCAATCACAGGGACAAAGAGAATAAAAAGTAAGAACATAACAAGTGGTGTGTGCACTTTTATATTAAGATCAAATTTCACTATGCATTTTCCAATGATCAGAACAAAGAAGAAGCCTGACACACATTTAGCTAATCTGGACAACCTGTCAAACATCAGAGATCATATACTGACAAATAATTACTATTTCCTACTCAATAAGCCTGCTACAGTAAGTAGGAAATGGACCTGGCCTTCTCATTAATTATTCATCTCAGAAACAGAGAGGTAAACACACTACACACATTCTCTTTAGATTAAGGCACATAGTTACAGCCTGGGATGGAATAAACCACAGATATCTATTATTGATTCAAATGCAAAAAAATGGAACTGGACAGTTAGAGTTACTCATGGATTACTTATTTAATTATACATATATATCTGTAAGCACCTATACATGTAATAACAATTTTTTTTTGTCAGTTATAAACCACTGTAACAATTTGGATCTGAACTATATTTGCAGACATCTAGATTAGTCAACTTAGTTAATACCCGAAAGCACTTTTTATTACCTAATGAAGACACAGCCCAGCTAGAGCAATTCAGGACTACATTTCTGAAGAGAGGCTAATAACAGCAGCCATGGATTAAATCCACCATCTCTTAAATCAATCTCCCTGACCAGTGGGATTAAAGCCACATTAGCATCTAACACATCTTAAATCACAGAGATGGAGTACAGAATCAAGGCCACTACTAATGGGAAGGGGAAGGATAAAAGTCTCAGCTGAGCCATAGGGACTAAACACCAACACCAAAGCAGTGCGGGCAGCCGTAGAGCGCAAGGGTGACATCCGTGGACACAACTCCCTCTCCACAGCACCTCCTCAACAACTCACATCCTCAGTGCTCTCCCCTCACCATGCACACATCACACAGGACAATGTCAGCTTCATTTAAAGTTGCATTCTGTAAGATTCAGGACTGTCACAGGGCTGTCTCAGTTAATCATCTCAAATGAAACGTATGTTCTCAGTGAACCAACTAAGCTGTTAATTTGCGATTCAAAAGCTAAGCATGGTGCCTACTGCCATTATAAAGGCATGCTGTGCAGTCTGAACAATCTCTACTCAAGTCACTTTCAAAAAAGCATTCAGATCTAATATGACAGGGTTTCTGCTCGAGACAGCAGGAATGACATGGACGTTCCAAACGTACATTTTAAAAATCTTGCTGTAGCTGTTTTTTCACCATTGTTTTAGCTGTTCCACCATGAGTGAGACAACTTTGGTAGGTGAGCACACGACATATCAATGTTTGGAGGACATTTCATAGCCTGTATGAATCAGCTAAAGCAGTTAGCTAATCTTTATTAGTATATTTAGTTAGTTAGTTTATTCTTATAGAAAAGATACAGAATTTTGATTTTCATTATGTATAATCAACCTTATTATTACAATGCTTATTACAACTACAAAGCTGGCATTCACGTTTACTGTAAAGTTCACCGAGTTTATGATAAAACACTTTGTTAAAGTGGTCAATTAGCCTTGAATCCTAAAGAGTGTCAACCAAAACTGCTTACTAAATTAACCAGTATCACCAATAGTGACAATCCTAGTCAAATTTAATCCCTCTGCTCATTTGGATCAGCTTTAAAGAAACTCTGCTCAGACAATAACACCCTAAAATCAGATCTGATCAGTTTAGGTTAATCTAGGATGCCGATAGTACATTTCAGTGGATAGAGACAAGCTTTGGATTACCGCATGCATCGATCTTTCAAATCTTACAGAATGCATCTTTAAAGGTATTTCACAAAATCACTGACACGAGAAATCTTTACAAAGAAAAAGAAAGGTTAGTGATTAAATTCTGTAGAAAAAATGATGTGTTTTTGGACATGTTTGCATTGACTTCATCTAAAATGCATAGCTACTATTATAGAACATAAAAATGTACTGTTTATTCTGAACAAACACTATAGTACTTCCCACCACCTACTAAAGAGCACATTGTGAAAAGTATTAGTGACCCAGAATCTTTTAACACAAGTTTATCTCCATATATCTTGATTTGGATGGTCCCCTAGAGATTTTAGCATTGACACTCAACAACCTGTCATTTCGCCTACTTGTGACACCACATAAAGCATTAATACAAACAAAGCCAAAGTCTATAATAAATGAATAAACCATAGTTCAAACATGAACACTGAATTACCATTACAGCCAACTAGCCACTAAACCACTGGCAGTTTGTTGAGCATCTCAGAATACACCTATAGGGAAACATCCAAATTCATTTTTCAGGTTTGGTCATTACCATTATCATTGCTATAGTTCATCAGCATGCCACAAAAGACAGTCAAGAGCTTCCCGGTGGCCGGGTCAGTGTTATCGGCCATAGCCTTAATGTGCTCTGCTACTATCTGAGCACCGCCCGCTTCGTCAACTGCACTTCTGCCCTCATCTGCAAAACAAAGAGGTCACGTAAAAAACAATAAACAATAAACAAGACAACAAAAGGACACAAAGACAAGAACCTTCAAATCATAAACGATAGGAAAAAGAAGCTTTAACGCAAATGAAATCATATATGGTAACACATTGAGATACAATAATTAAAAAACAATAAGAAAGCACTGGCAATCAATAGAACAGGAAATACTCTGATAATACTGAGATTTGTTTGAACAATTGAAGTAAAGGAAAAGAAAATCAAAAGTAAAGTCCTAACAGAACATCCAGTCCCTTCTGACAGATAGTGTTTCTTTTCAGTGCCTCTCGTTTTTCCAAGTGTGCCGGCCGCTGTCTGGTTGACACGACCTGATGAACAGACCCAAGGGCAAGAGCTGACTCCGACCCTTAAAAGCGCCACAACATCAGTACAGCTCACATCCAGACTGTAACACTCGGGAAAACCCGAGGTGTCGACCCGAAGAGCACCTAAAGCCGCCGTGGTCAAGACTCCAAGATCGAGCACAGTAGGAACTTCAAGCACTGACGGCTGTAGGGGCGTTACAATGGCTGGAAATAAGTCTACATTAACGCCGAAGTCACTAAGAAATAACTCACTATGGCAGAATGGAGTGACCATTTTTGTTCACTGTTTAAAAAAATGGACAAATGAAACAAACAGATCTTTAAATAAACACGTTTTTAAGTAGTGTGGAGACACTGACAGTGTCATCTAGTAAAAACCAAATGCTTATTAATCACATAAAAGAAGCGACTACAACAAACTGGTGTATACAGGCCAAAGGAGCAAGTTACAATTATTTTTTGCGACAAACATCTGCAAATAATAGCAATGAGTTAATAGGAGATATTAATGTGTTACACTAAATAACTGGAGTAAAAATATGTTGTAAATGGTTATAACTGATTACAATAATATTTCCTTAATTACGTTTAAAGTATATTAAATTATTATTATTAAATTCTTTTTGGTGTGTTCAGGTGTGTTCATGTACAAATCCAAACAAAAAGCTTGGTGTATTATTTCTACTTATTGTCCACATTCCCCCCCCCCAATTTTCTGTATTTAGCATAAGCTGAATTCTGCATTACATCTAAATAAACACACAAAATGTGAGATTGTGATGCACTGAAACATTTCCAAAAAAAACATTCTTGAACTGAATTATAGAGGGCACAGATGTATCAAATGCTGTACAGCACTATAAAATGAAGGAACAGCCACTGGATTACAAATGGACTTCTCCAAACCTTTTCCTCTCCACCGTGGCACACGACGGTCCCAGGGAAAATAATATCAGAGTCTTTGTTACGTACCCTGTCGTATAAGTCATATCAGCTCAATCGCACCTTTGTTCCACTCTACTCCTCCCATTCCCCTCCGTTCCACTCCCCTCCTTTCTTCTTCTCCCCTCTGCTAGGAGAAAGAAACGTCTCTTTTTCTCCTGCACCAGCAAATTACAGGCCATCACTCAAAGGCACAGCTGCAGAGTTGACAGCGAAGCACGTCACCCACGCTCGGGAAGGACGCTGGGGGGTGCTGCTGGAACCCGAAGGGGGAAAGATGACAAGCACGATACCCTGAGTCATAGTCTTTAACCATGTGACCTTGTCTCACAACTATCAATTGTTTTAAAACAACTAATCAGTGGACGGAGCATGGACTGGTCAAGCATTACTTCAACCCACTGCGTCAATATTCAGGCTGGAGTCTATGTCAGTTAGTTTACTTTTTGGTGGCGCTGATCTCTAATGAGACGCAACTGAATCATAATAAGTGTGAACCTATCAAAGTAGGCTACATCAGCCAAGAAAATATATTTGACAGCTCTGTGGATTTTCTCACCTGCACAGCAACCAGCACTAGGCTGGACTCCTGCATTAGGAGCCACTATCAAACCAGCTGGGAGAAAAGCCAAAGCAGTGGGGGAGGTATGAATCACAGCTGAGCAGCGCTGAAAAGTCTGCCAGTGAGCGAGCTCTGTGCAAGGCTCCCGGAAAGCAGCACGGGAATTAAAGTTCTGTCAGACTGAGAGACACCTCGAGAGAGCAGTGCTTTGGACTCGCTTTCCAGCATTTCCTGTTGGTAATTATGAACAATATACAGAAATCAGCAGGAGGCGACTGATTTCTAGCTGCTGTCCAGCTTTTATCTGATATTCTATTAGTATCAATGGAATAACCCGATGCACCTCATTGTTTGTATTACAGAAACTGCAAAGCCTTTACAGACACTAATCTAATTCAATGGGATTAACATACGAACGATAAATACCTAAGTCCAATATAACGCAATCTAAGATCAAAGAAACAGATTAAAAGATGCCAAAAGAGGTTCATAAATCTCATTTGTACGTGGTGCTGTTTGCACCCAGGCTTTCAGGGACATTATGCAACTCCTACAGCTACGAGCACAAAGGCCCAAGCACCATGCTAACTACCTTGGACAGCAACCATCTATTCAATCACATAATGAATGAAAAGAGTGCTTCAGTGTTATTCGCTTACTCAAGTCTGCAGACATACAAAGAGAGTGCATGAAGCTATGTTTAAGGCCAAGGTCTAAACAATACATTTTACAAAATATGACTGTTATGCAATGCTCTGATATGTCATATTTACCCTCCATGGCAAACAAACTTTATTCCTTTTTAACTTACCATGCATAACAAAAATCGCAGGCTACATATTATAAAATGATCATAAGTGATGCACACACTGGAACTATCAAGCACAATCTCATTTCCACACACCACCATGTGGTATTTATGGTGTTTTGCTCCCGACAACTGCTGCATGCATAAACGGAGCAGATCAAACATTATTACTCAGTTACATAATCAAGACAGTCATCAACATAATCTTAAATGAATTCATCGTTCTGCAGTCTGAAAATGAGGCTATATGTAGATTTAAATGTATTATATGATTGCTTAGTCCAGGTTCAGGTCACAGGTCGCAGGACCAGAGAAATACACCCTTAAAAATAAAGTGTCATAGGAAATATATCTTTGAAAAGCCTATTTTAGTAAAGAATCTTTTAGCAGAATGCTTTAAAGACAGACTGAAAGGTTCTTTAAAGAGTAATTACATTTACTTAATTTAGTTCCATCCCTAATTGAACTCTAAAAATGGAAAGGATACTTGGGAGGGAAAGAGAGTGAGAGATTTTATGCAAAAAATGTCCATTTTATCAGCTCCATAGGAGCATTGCTGAAGTCTATAAACACCTCAGAGTCACTGCTGGAATAATCCACCAACTAAAAAAAAAAAAAAAAAACATCGAACAGAGTCCCAGAACTATTTTCAGTAACTTCACATCTGCAAAGACCAACAGATATATACACACACATTATACATATACTGGGAGGTAAATAATTATTTGATCCCCTGCTGACTTACAAAAAAATGAACTGTCTCTAATTCATGAGGTAGTTTCGTTTTTATGGAGAGAGACAGAATATCAACCAAATTTCAAGAAAAAGCATCAGAGTTATAAATTGATTTGCATATCATTGAGTGAAATAAGTATTTATCCCCCTACAGCCCAGCCAGACTTCTGGCTCCCACAGACTGGCTGTGTGTCCATGTTGCACACAGATTACAATCAAATTATCAGTTACAGAGACTCCTGATTTTAACTCGTTATGTGTATAAAGCACACCCGTCCACAGAATCACTTTCTTCCATTCCAACCTCTCCACCACCTTGGGCAAGACCTAAGAGCTGTCAAAGGACGTCAGGGACAAGATTGTAGACCTGCACGAGGCTCGAATGGGTTACAAAACCATCAGCAAGAAGCCTGGTGAGAAGGTGACAACTGCTGGTGCGATTATTCCGTAATGGAAGAAATATAATGGCCATCGACTGCCCTCCATCTGGAGCTCCATGCAGTATCTTGCTTCATGTGGTGAGGAGGATCATGAGAAAGGTGAGGGATCAGCCCAGAACTACACGGGAGGAGCTTGTTAATGATCTGAAGGCAGTTGGGACCACAGTCACTTGGGCTTGGGAGAAAGTGCTGTGGTCAGATGAGACCAAAATCGAGCTCTTTGGCATCAACTCGACCCGCCGTGTTAGGAGGAAGAGAAATGCTGGGTATGACCTGAAGAACACCATCCTCAAAAGAGTGGCTAAAGAAGAAGCACATTAAGGTACTGGAGTGGCTTAGCAAGACTCCAGATCACAGTCTTATTGAAAATCTGTGGAGGAGCTGAAGCTTCGAGTTGCCAAGCAGCAGCCAACCTAAAGGATTTAGAGTTTCTGTAAAGAGGAGTGGGCCAGAATCCCTCCTGAGATGTGTGCAAACCTGGTGACAGACTACAAGAAATGTCACTGCTGTGCTCGCCAACAAGGGTTTCTCCACCCAGTACTAAGTCGTGTTTTGCTTGGGTATCAAGTACTTATTTTACTCAGTGAAATGAAAATCAATTTATAACTTTTATTTAATATGTTTTTTGATTTTTGGTTGATATTCTGTCTCTCTCCATAAAAATGAAACTAGCAAACTTACAAATCAAATAATTAGATCCTCGGATCTAATCCCACACATCGCCTACATCATCAATGGCTCCTTAACAACTGGCTGTGTCCCATCTGCTTTCAAGTCTGCAGTGGTCACACCAACTCTGAAGAAACCCACACTGGACTCCTCAGAGATCAACAACTACAGACCAGTACCTCTTCTCTCCTCCTTTTCCAAAGTCCTGGAATGTGCTGTTCATAACCAACTCAACATCTTTCTTCTGCACTACTAGCCATCTCAGAAGAACTTCATGCAGCTAGATCAGTCAACCTGTCTTCTGCTCTGATTCTTCTTGACCTTTCTGCAGCCTTCGACATGGCTAACCATCAGATCCTCCTGGCTACTGTCTCCAGCCTTGTGGTTTTAGGCACAGCCTGGAGATGATTTGCTTCCTACCTTGATGACCGGAGGTACCAGGTAGCATGGCATGGCTCCCAGTCTACCCAGCGAAGATTTTCCACTGGTGTTCCACAGGGCTCTGTCCTTGGACCGCCTCTCTTTTCTCTATATAATGGTTCTCTTGGGGATGTAATAGCCTCACATGGCCCACCACTTTTATGCAGATGACACTCAACTTATTCTCTCTGTCCCTCCAGTGCTGATCAGGTCTCGACCCACATCTCAGACTGTCTGGCTGACATCTCCTCTTGGGTGATGGCCCAGTACCTCAAGCTGAATCCCAGCAAAAGTAGCCACTGATACACCGCTGCTTTCACATCATCATCACAAGAAGCTCCTTTGAGCAGACCGAAAAAGATGGAATTCAGATGGCGCTAAACAGTGCTAAACTCTCAGACACGCCCAATTACTACTCTTCCAGCCTTCACCTTTTCCGACAAAAATATAAAAGTGCAGAAACTTTCTGAACGGCCCTCACAGGATGTACATAATGTTTAAAAACTCCAACTGCACTGCATGTGATACAATATGTGCAGTACATAAACACACACACCACAATGTCAAGGTCACTCCTGTGCTGAGAATGATCCACCACCCGTATAATACCTTCTCACTGGTGGTCCTGTGGGGTCCAGACCACAGATGAACGTGAAACAGATGGACTACAGTCTGTTACTGTAAACTACAAAGTGCACCTTCATTTAATTGGAGCTGATAAAATAGACGAGTGTAGACACAGATGGACCTAATGATGTGGCTCACATATTCAAACATACAGGGTTATATTAAAGCCAGTAGGCAACACTGAAATCCAACTCAAACTCAAATCAAACTCAAGGCAAGCATCTTCATTAGGGGTGGCAAAAATGGCTGCTTTGCGCTTTGTGACGTAGACTGATACCCTAGTACCAACCAAGATCACACACACTCATAG
This sequence comes from Hydrocynus forskahlii, assembly GCA_037974365.1. NCBI lineage: Eukaryota > Metazoa > Chordata > Actinopteri > Characiformes > Alestidae > Hydrocynus > Hydrocynus forskahlii. The sequence continues at coordinate 13,750,001 of JBBPCX010000011.1, read as the reverse complement.
TAGAGTTGACCAAAAGGAGGCACTCTTATGTCTTCAACAAGACTGATCTTATTTAGTATTACAAAGCAATATGTTTTAAAGATCAACTGCAGGATGTAATCATTTTTAATAATCTTTAAACAATATTATTATAGGATAAATTTAGATTATAACAAAAAGTGGCTCTTTCATGGCATCCCTCCGAAGAATCTGTTGGCAGCTCTATTTTTAAGGGTGTATTGCATGGGAAAATCTGTTTTCCCTTGGCGAGCTTATTCTGGCTTCTGAAATTTTGAATAATATCTCAGATTACATTTCTACAGTTAGCCATACGGTCACAGCAGATTTATTCCAAATGCGTTATATACGTCTATTCAAGTAGAGTACATTCTAACTCAGCACTCTATAAATCTCTCTCGTTTATAGATGTAGCGGTGTGTGAGCCATGAGTCATTCCATTTGGCATGAACAAAGCTCCAGGTCTCACTCACCCATGCCCACACAGAGTCTAGGACAGCTGCCCACTACCCACAATCCTCACTCAAACACAGCTCACAAATCATGAAGAAAGGGAAAGATCGAGAAGGCTTTCATAGTCAGCCTTTTTGGTTGTGTTCCAAAGAGCAAGCATTAGCCCTGTCAGTCTTCTGCTTCAGAGAAAGACTTGATGCCTTACTCCAATCACTCTTTGAAATATTTACTCAAACCACACTGGAGGGCCATTTCTGTAGTATACATAAGAAGGCTATACAACATCCAAGGACATCCACATATATTCTCTGGTTAAAGATATTCAACACTCGTAGCCACGGACAAAGATTAATCTCAGCTGGTGTTTTCAGGACTGGTCTGGCTGACACTGCGATGACATGTGTTGGCCCAAGTCCAGGGTCATTCTCAGCTGGGCTCCAGTTCAGCTGCTCCATCACTCAGCTCTCCACAAAGCGGAACACTGGGCCATCTAACTCTGACACAGAGGCACGACAGCGGCCTCTCTTCACCACATAAATGGTCCTACTGTTGATATTATTTGGTCTGATGTTCACGACCAACTTTAAGAGCAACATCAGTGAAAATGACAGAAAAACATAATAAACTGCTACTTTATTACATGTTCTCTTCATTATTTAGTTCATGAGTAAGGACAAGAGGCTAACTTACACTAGAAGCCAACAGACACCAAAATCTGTGGAGCCAAAAGGAGCCAACAGCCATTTTTGACAAAAAAAGTGCTGAAATCTGACTCCCCATGGTGTGCGCACATATTATGCAGACATATAGACACTGGATTATGTTCACATTTTCTGTTGCTTCTATTTAGGGGAATCAGATTTCTGTTGACTTAAAAGGCTGCTTGCAGCGTTCAGCCACACTGTGGAATTCTGTTCATTTTTATAGCTCACAGAAAGTCACATAGCATCCTAAACCACATCGACAAGTCTGACTGTGTTTGTTAGCAATGTTAGCCTTAATGCAAAATTTGGCCCTGGCTGATCAGCTAAATCTGAGATGTAAATTAGATTTTTTAAACAAACCATTCCTGTTTAACTGACATCATGTTTTCAATAGACATCAAACATTGATGGTTAGGTATAAGTTTTAACCTTTAATTTTACTATGAGGTCAGCATTAGTGACTGCCTAAGTATTGTTCAAAAGACTCAGCTTTAACCTATTTATATACCATCAAAATGACTTTTCAGAACTTGGTGCTGCAGAACTAGAAAATATTAACGTTGTCTGTTCTTCTTGCCAGTGGCTAAGATATGTTAGTGACACTCTGGGAAAGGAATTACTTTGATACTCCCTGTCAGTCAGCCAGTAAAGTCACTTCTCACTTTCTGTCCACCCTGGTTAAATTCATATACCATTCCTTCCCTGCTTTCCAAAGCCCTAGCAATGGACTCAAGGAGGCAGTGAAGTGCTTTGCATTTTATAAGAAGGCCTCAACTAAACATATCACAACAATTTATCATGAAAGCAAAAGTCTAATTAGCATGCATGGAATGCTGCTAATTAGTTAAAAGAAAGCTCTAACCAAGCAAAAATGATTGGTGGATATTGTTTCTGCACCTTGAATTCACATATTGAATCAAATCCATTAGATACGCCATAGTAACAAAGCAATTAAGCTAAGGTAAGTGAGTGGGTGAGATGGAGTTATTTGCTGTGCTCCAAAAAGACAAACCGTAATGAGTCACAAAAAGGCCATGGCATCTGCTCCGTTCTCCATTTTATCAAACTGCTGTGACTCTGAATCATTTCTCCGCTAATCCTCTTTATAGTTTCCCTGCAAGCTCTGAAATGGCTCCTCTCAGACAGGCTAGGAGTAGGTGTGATTGAGGTGGGGGCTGGTGAAAGGTACTTACGACTGTCGTAGCAGATGTTGCCCAAGGCCCGACCTGTCTGAAGCAGAACTTCCTGTTCCTTGCAGTTGAGCAGCTGAACCAGAGGGGGTATGAGCCCCGCCTCCACACACGGACTCCGCATGAACTCTGGGGAAAGAGACAGAGATAATTTAACTTAACCGACACATACAGTAACAACTGGCCTTGACTGAAAGCAGGGCTATGAATGTTAGATTGACAATTAACTGAATAAAGAGGTAAATATTAATTGTAATCATTGTCATTCAAAAAAAGTTAAAGACCCAGAAGAATTGGAGTCTTACTGAACTACACTAAATGGACAAAAGTACTGAGACACAGCTGTTGGTCAGCATTTGGGCTAGGCCCCTTACTTCCAGTGAAGATCAATCTTAATGCATCAGCATACCAAGACAGTTTGGACAACGCCATGCTTCCAACTTTCTGGACACAGTTTGGGGAAGAAACTTTTCTATTCCAACAGGACTGTGTCCCAGTGCACAAAGCAAGCTCCATAAAGATATGGATGGATGAGTTCGGTGTGGAAGAACTGGACTGGATGGCACAAAGCCCTGACCTCAACCCCATCCAACAACTTTTGGGATGAACTGGAACGCAGATTGCGAGTCAGGCCTTCTCGCCCAACTGCATAAATGCTTTACAAAATGAATGTACACAAGTTCCCACAGAAACTCCAAAATCTTGTTTAAAGAGTGGAAGCTGTTAAAGCTTGAAATGGGGGACCAACTCCATATTAAAGACCATGTATGCGAATGCAAGGTGTCCCAATACTTTTGTCCGTATAGTGTATATTACTTTCATTCTGACCACAAAATCCTAGCCAAGTCAATCCTAGTCCTGTTCTAGGAGGCTGTTTGTCTATTAGTAGTTTGATACTTCAAGACCAGTTAGGATTGATTCCAAACAGGAACTCAGCCTTTAACCTTAGAAGCCCTTATAACGGTTTATATTCGGCAAGAACATCTAAGGAAGACAGTGCTGCGCTGCCGCTCCACGCTGAAAAAAGTGCTAAATGGTCTTAGCGAATGGCAAAAAATATTACATATGCAAAACTTTCGAACAAAGACTGAGCTGGAACAACGTACAACGTAGAAATGGAGGGCTGACTGTACACCCCTTAAATATTAGTGCAATTATTTTCATACACAGATATATATACAGATATCTATCTATATACAGT
>JBBPCX010000011.1:13728094-13746356 GCA_037974365.1 Hydrocynus forskahlii | reverse complement strand
CACTGAAGGAGCTGCTCAGTGCTGTCAGAGTCTCCTGCATGGGGTGGGAGATGTTGTCCAACAGGGATGACAGCTTAACCACCATTCTCCACCATTCTAATATAAGAAACGCAGTTGAGCGAAAAATGACCAACGCAAATGGTAGTTTGAATTAAGTTCATTAGGGAAGTTTTTTTTTTCTTGCAGCATTGCTCAAACCCTCTGGAGCACCTTTATTTAAGTGTATAGGCATATAGGTGAATAAACATCAAGCAAACTAAACAAAAAAAAGCAGCTCCGTAACGCTACAGAGATGTTTTCGTTCTTTACAAATGACACAGAAAATACACTGGAATTATTGGTAGAGTGTACCATACACTGAAATTTTTTTTTAAAGCCTGGTGTGTTTAAGCGAGGAAATCATTAACCTGGACTTATCCTGCATTTGAAGGACAGTTACCATTTTTTTGACATAAACTGCAACCAAAGAGCTGCCAAAGACGTATTAACAACTAGAAAACTCAGGCTGAAAAGATCAGGCGTCACTATTCTTATCTGCAAAGGGCCGGTGTGGCTGAAGGTTTTCACTAAATTCAAGCTCAAACTCACCTCCTTCCACTAATTAGTTAGACTGATTTGGAGAAAAAGTTGGAGATAAAGTTGGAGACCCCTGTTCTAAATGGTGAACAAGTTTCCTAGATATGACGTACCACACCATCTTTCCCGTCAGTGGAAAAATAGTAAACATGAAGGTCAATGTGCAGGGAAAAATATATTTTATGTGACTGCATGTTTTTGTTTTTTGTTTTTTTTTCACACAGCGAAGAAAAAGTGAGATTTGTGAAATCAAATTTACTTCCCCTGAGCACTGGGGTGCAGCATAAAAGCCTCCCAAACACAAGTGAGACACTAGCATGTAGTAAAACCATGCAGTAATGTTTATGGAAGAATTCTGTCACCTCGGTGGACAGGCCATGAGCATTAAGACTCAGCCAGTCAGTCATGTTTATGAAGTAGACTGCAGAAGGACGGCGATTTCACTGTTACAGTGTAGTGCAGGGCCATAAAGTCTCATCCACAAAGGTCTGGCGTGGCCAGAAAACAAGCAGGAACTCATCTGATTCTGCTCGATTAATCTGGTGGTCTCAGTCTTCAAACTGCTGGTCAGGTGAACCACTGCTTTGTTGGAATGAAAACCTGAAGCCACACCACTCCTTTGTGCATAAGACTGGTAAACAGAATATGGAATATTTCATAACCCGAACCAAAAAATGTATCCTAAAAAATTAAAACAAAAAGGGTGATTGTGTGATTTGCTTAAGGATCAGATCACTTTAAAGGGCTCATATCATATCGATGGTCTAACATATTTTAAATAATCAATCAATAATAAAAATTAAAAATCAACTTTATTTAAAATCATAGATAGATTGATGGTCATTTATCACATGAGCAAAAACAGCCTGTTTAAGGGATGAAGAAAGGAATGCAACTGGATTAGAAGAGTAAATTAAAAACTAATCCCAAAGTGCAGTATACAAGCCATTAATGCAATATCGGGCAAGAACTGTTCAAATCTACCACAGTTTAAGTGAAATTTAGCACACCACCAGAAAAACTGTAAACTCTGCAAACTCTTAAGTACTCAATATAATCAGAATCAGAAAACTTTATTGATCCTGGAGGAAATTGCTTAAAACACATTTGTTTTTATGTGTATTTTTATGGTTTCATTTAAAAAATGTCTATAGTTTTCATCTTCTGTAACTAATCTAATCTGGTTACTTTTTCACAGATTCTTCATTGCTTTTCTTTTATGGAGCCTTTATAGGTTGATATAGTTATATATCAAACTTGAGCAGGAAATGTCAAGCAGATTATTCATTCCTCTCGGATAACACTGGTTACTGGAAAATTGTTGACGCCCCACTTTGCATGTGGCACATCAAGTTATCTTCAGTGTCTGATTACAAATCACTGCTTTATCTCGCAGCCCAGTCATCAGCGCTGTGGGAGTTTATCACACTGTTGTCAACACTTGTGGGAATAAACTGTAAAGGGAGGCCCTTTCACTATCAGAACAACCTTAATTCAGTAAAGGAGTGTCAGTCACATGAGCGGCCATCATTCAAGTCTTTGGAGTTAATCAGTCAGTTTCCAGTGCATTCAGCATTAATTGTGGCAGTGTAGATCTGTGCCTGTTTCAAATGGCGCTGCTATAAATAGACATAGTTGTTCTTAACATCTTCAACAGCATGCAAAGACTCCTCCTTTCATGATTAATCCCAAAAGAGATAGCTCTCTCGTCCTTCAGAGATCTTTAAGCATTGCGCCGTGTACCGACAGTCACCATGATTTATCATAATAATGATGCTGAATTACTCACACCTGCCAAGGTTGTTTTAGAGCCTGTGCTGGTAGCTGCACTGCAATCTTTAAGAATTGTTCTCTTTCTTTTAACAGGAATCGGCTTGGGAGTGCTGGTGCGAGAGTATGCTGCTCTCTCCCAACTTGATAAGCAATATTTTGGCTTCCCTGGTGAAATCCTGATGAGAATGCTAAAGCTGGTCATTTTGCCTCTCATCATCTCTAGCATGATAACAGGTACCTGTCCAGGTCTTTTCCCCGTTGACAGCAATGTCACTGATGAGGACTGATGTCAGCCAGTTTCAAACAGGTTACATTTTTTCGATGCAGTGTGTAAATATTGTTAACACACTGATCATTTAGTCCTTTCTCCATATGGTCCATATATGGAACCTACACGGCAAAATCAACTCCTTTTGAACACATTCTGTTTATGAGAAGCTGTTAAGCTCCGCCCATTCATAGAAGTAGTGAAGAAGTGTTTCAAGCACAAAACAGCAACCAATCAGAGCAGAGGCCATTTACATAAACCATCCGTTTAATCTAAAGGGATTAAACAACGAGATTTAGAATTTGTGTGTGGACCTCTGTGGTGAAAACCAAAAATGCATCATATAATGATCATATGGATATGTTATAATATGGGTGTTAAAATATAATAATAATGTAACACCCATAATATATAAAAAAATAACATAATAAAAATTTGTCTGTAGGGTTGTAATTTAGCAAGACTAATAAAGAGAATTATTCCTATTTTAATGATACAAGCATTTATAAAGTTTCTCTAATGAAATAACAGTGATTTTTTTCTGAAAAACTATAAAGTATCACTGTTTTGATTGTGATACGAGCCTTCGGTTTACTCTGACAGAAAACAAACAAACAAGTTCGTAGTACCAGCTTTGGTTATGTTTTAAAGACTGATTGATCACCAAGACACCCCCTAGTTTAAAATTTTGCCTCTGTCTTGTCTCAAAAGTGCAATTTGATTCTCCACCCTACTTAACATAAGCTATAAACACACAGAAGCCCAGTCCCACCTCCGTACCCACAGCACCCATCCCAAAGTCCCCCTTGGAAGTAGCGAATGTGTGGGGTCTCAGTACTCTTTAAATGTACCTCCAAACATTTTCTCCAGCCTGTACTCCACAAACTGCCATACTCACACCTGTGAGTGGGATTAGCTTCATACTCACAACCTGCCAGTTGAACTACAAGCCAATCGGAGTGAAGAGCGTGGGGTCTGGAGAGCACCTGGCAAGATCTGGCCTGTGTAGTGTCATGTAATGAATAATGCTCACCAGTAAAAATCAGTAATTGTACAGAACAAAGGAGACTCTGTGCACAGAAATGTCGGTGGTAACTTGTAACTATTGTATAATGATTTATCCCTATCAGCTTCATTGTGTGTGCGAGCTCACGAAGTTCTGTTAAATGAATGTGAACTCAGCAGAGCTGCTCATAAACATGGAGCCTAGCCAAACGTCTTCGAGAGAAAAGAGGAAAAATAGCCAACAAAAAGGTCCCAGATTCCGTGGCACCCAATCAAAATACGAAAGGGCAAATGGAACCTAAGAACAAAAGCCCTGAGGTGAAGATCAATATGATTAAAACAGGCATTCACATGGACAGGACTGGGATTCCCAGAAGCACTGGAGCACATACACCATGTGGCCAAAAGTACTGGGACGCCTGACCATTACACCAACATTCAAATACATAGACTTCTATATGAAGTTGGTTCCCGCTTTGCTTTGTGCACTGAGGCACAGTCATGTTGGAAGAGAAAAGGACCTTCCACAAAGTTGGAAGCATGGCATTGTCCAAAATACTTTTGTCCCTAGTTTACTCTGAAATGGTTCAGTTGACAACTGAAATTGGTTGCTGTTTACTAAATAAGAGAATCTCAAGGCTCACATGCCCCTACTGATCCAGACAAAGGAAGCATAGATAGAACGGTGTAGTTTATTGTTTTATATTAGTATTGAACATTAGTTGAGTGTTTAACTAATTCAGTGTTTGCTTTCAGTATTAATAGTTATGAGTGTCTGCTTTTGCAGGAGTGGCAGCCCTGGATTCTGAAGTGTCAGGGAAGATTGGTTTTTATGCAGTAATTTACTACTTCTCCACCACCATCATCGCTGTCGTTCTTGGTGAGCAACTGAAGTAGATTTACTCCAAAGTTGTGCAGTTTCACACAATTTAAAGTAATATTCTGACAAACCTCAAATCCCCAATAGGAATCCTCTTGGTGACAACTATAAAACCTGGAGTCTCTCAGGATGCAGATAATATTGACAGAGCAGGATCCACCCCGAACGTCACCACCGTCGACACTCTCCTTGATCTTGTTAGGTGACCAGTCCATCCCAATCTTTGCAGTTTGATGAGCTTTTATAACAAACTGTGTTTTCGTCATGTTCTAATATGTGTTTTAAATATGTTAAAATCTACCCTAAGAAGTTAATGAGGATATTTTTTATTATTACAACAGGAATATGTTTCCGGAAAACCTTGTGCAAGCATGTTTTCAGCAGGTAAATGACGGGCCTCACAATTTTGGACAGATGTACATAGGAATGAATGAATCGTACTCTAGAGAGAATCACTATTTGACCATACGTGTCTCGTTTTGGCGTTCAGTACAAGACTCAGCGCAAGGAGATCGAACCACCCGCGTCCAACACAAGCACAGTTACAACGACTTTCCCACCATTTATCAGCATAATGACGACTGTTGCACAGGTAAAAAAAAAAAAAAAGAAGAAGCGGCTAAATCTGAGATTTGAATGAAACCTTTGTTTTGAACAATGACAAACGTTTCATATCAACTGTCTTTATATCCGCTGTTTTATCAGAACTTGACCAAGGACTACACTATAGTGGGGATGTACTCGGACGGGATCAATGTTCTTGGACTTATTGTGTTCTGTGTGGCATTTGGTCTGGTCATTGGAAAGATGGGAGAAAGGGGACGCATCCTGCTTGAGTTTTTTGATGCTCTTAACGAGGCCACAATGAGATTGGTCCACATCATCATGTGGTCAGTACTGACACTTCAGTTCAGATGTTATTACTAACAACAACAATAATGGTAGTTATTATTGTTGTAATTACTATTATTATTGTCATTGTTACACATGGCTCTTTTATAGCCTATACTCTGGGTGCCAAAAGCCCCAAAAGACATTGTAAACAAAAAGGAACGTGCTATGGTAATTTAACTGATTAGCTGAAATAGTCATCTGGAGACAAGCATTCTAATTCAGTTTTTAGATCGTTTATCTTCATAATGATACGAACTGACTTTTAAGGTGTTTATTTTGTTCTGGATGGTGTGCGACTTTTATTTTTTCAGCTACATGCCAGTGGGCATCCTCTTCCTAATTGCAGCGAAGATCATTGAGGTGGAAGACTGGGATATCTTCAGGAAAATGGGCCTGTACATGGTGACAGTGCTTAGTGGGTGAGCCTCCGCCAACATACTTGCATTGTCTTGTTGTTTTTCACTGAAGCGGATTTACTACAGCCGTCGCGGTGGCCTTTTCCTACCTGATACTGTTTAATATCAGCCCTGTCCGGGGACAGATAAGAGCCAAGGACTTTTAAAATTGCTTAACCCGCAAGATGCGGCAATAAAACCTTTCGCGGATGTACAATCCTTTAAATTCGCACCGACGTGAGTGATGCTCCTGACTGAACATTAGTGGGGAGATTCTTAGCCTCAGCTAAGCGGGTGCCGTCTGCACTGATGTGGAAAGGAAAGGTGCTAGAAAACCTCTATTGCTGAGTCACACCGAGAATGTTTGGATCTCACATGGCTGAACAGGACATAAATCTACACTTTACATGCCCTTGGTAAAATTGCAGGCCGTGCTTAAAAGTGCCCCCTCCTGCATGATACAGTTCACTCCAACTTCATCTTGATCAAGTGTGACCATCTTTGCAGTAACACTGGCTGATACTGAAAGTCTACAAAGAGAATTAATATTAGTATTAACAAAGAGATATTTGTATTGTAAAGAATGTACAAAAATTATATTACACAAAACACAAGATGCAAACAGTTATACATACAACAATAAGTTATCATTTCAAAACTCTTTATAACCTCTCAAAATAAGAACTTTTCAAACCTTTTCTAATGCGACAAACTTGTTAAGGATTCTGGGAATCCCCATGCTACAGTTTTTATATACTTATTTGCTCACAGAAATATACCTAAATATGACAAATGGGAACTGACAGTCACACGTTGCCATTCACAACTTAAGCTAAAGCTTACTAAAACTAAAGCAAAGGTTTTGACTAGATCAAATTATATCAGACAGTAGTTTTAGCTCCTTACAGTCATTATCAGTATCAGTCACAGAACATTTTTTATTGATTAGGCCCCTCTACCAATGCATTACCCTTCACTGATTATGTAATATAATTATATATTCTCTCTCTTGGTCCTCAGACTTGCCATCCATGCCATTGTGTGTCTGCCCCTGATCTACTTCGCCTTAGTAAGAAAGAATCCATACACTTTCGCTCTGGGGATGGCGCAGGCCTTGCTGACGGCTCTCATGATCTCCTCAAGGTGAGCTTCAGCTTATAGTGGGCTCTAAAAAGGAAGAGGATAGTGGATAAAGTAATATCTGGTCAGAGGTTAGATGGTAAAAAGGTTCCTGGATTAGAGTTCTCCCAGAAGACAGTTGGCTGTGAGAGCTGTACCCAATTGCTGAGCTCATGGAGCAATGAACCTAGTTCTTTTAATTATTTGGAGGGAAAGATAGATGAATTTAGAGCTAAGAGAAGATGGGAAACAATAATGGCTAAAATGGGGGAAAAATTCAGGAAAAATGTAGGGGAAAAAAAAACGGTTGATGTTTGAATTGGATGTTTAGAAAATGTTAATTATTAATACCTGAAAAGATACAATTATGAAAGGATTATGTGAAATATTAAGGCTCACACATTATTGTAAGCAAGAATGTTTTTTAAAACAATTATCTGAAAATGTGATACTAAATTTTCCTTCCCTTAGTTCCGCAACCTTACCGGTCACCTTCCGGTGTGCAGAGGAGAATAACAGGATCGACAAGAGGATCACCCGCTTTGTTCTCCCAGTGGGCGCTACCATTAACATGGATGGCACAGCACTCTATGAGGCAGTGGCGGCCATATTTATTGCTCAGCTGAATGGTCTACACCTTGATGCGGGACAAATAGTGACAATCAGGTGAGTACAGAACAAGTTGGAGCCTATATCGACACTTTATGGACAAACGTATTAGGATGCCCGACCATTACACCAGCAGGGACTTTAATGGCATTGGATTCAAATATGTAGACTGGAAGGCTTTACACAAGATTTTGGAGTTTCTGTGGGAATTTGTTCTGTAGAGCATGTATGAGTTCAGGCACTGATGTTGGACGAGAAGGTCTGGCTCGCATTCTCCGGTCCAGTTCATCCCAAAGGCGCTGGATGGAGTTGAGGTCAGGGCTCTGTGTGGGTCAGTCAAGTTCCCCCACACCGAACTCATTCAACCGTGTCTTTATGGAGCTTGCTTTGTGCACTGGGGCACAGTCATGCTGGAATAGAAAAGGTTCTTCCCCAAACTGTGTCTACAAAGTTGGAAGCATGGCGTTGTCCAAAATGTCTTGGTTATGCTGAAGCATTAAGATTGTCCTTCACTGGAAGTAAGGGGCCTAGCCCAAACGCTGAGAAACAGGTGTGTCCCAATACATTTGTCCATATAGTGTATTAGCAGAGCACCCTTAAGAGAAAGACCAATTACATCATGCTCTGTCAACAATATTATGTTGATCTTAAACAAGAACTTAAATTCTGTGATAAATGTCTGCTCTGTACTGCTGCAGTATCACAGCGACAGTGGCCAGCATCGGGGCGGCGGGGGTCCCAAATGCTGGACTGGTAACTATGGTGATCGTGCTGACTGCAGTGGGCCTTCCTGCCAGTGATGTCACCCTCATTGTGGCTGTGGATTGGCTGATGTAAGTACCAGTATTACCAGTCTGGTTCAGAAACAAATTCGAAATTGAGTGTAAAAGAGTGTTAAGTCTTGATCATACGTGAACACACCACAGCACACAGTGTGAAGCGCACAGAATTTGTTCTCTGTGTTTAACCCATTCACCAAGTAAGGCAGCGGGCAGCCAGGAACACAGTGCCCAGGCAGCAGTGTGTGGGGATGGTCCCTTGCTCAAGGGTACCTCAGTGGTGCCACTAGCAATCCTGGGATTTGAACCCAGAACCTTCTGATAACAGGGGCAACTCAATAACCACTAGGCCACCAGCAGCCCCAAACTACCAACAAACATGAATTTGTGTCCTCCTGCCCATCACAACACCATAGTAAACACAAAGTATGGGAACAGATCAGAGATGTTGTATAATAACATTTCACTACTTATTATAAAATTTATTTGTGACAATTTTGTAAACGATAGACTGTTTTCACTTCGAGTATCACATAGTGAAGCTTGTGCTTCAGTGGTAATACAGTATGTGGAACAATGGTAAAAATATAACCCCTTAGATCTCCAGACTTATTACACCCTGAATGTGTGTGATCATTAACTTGGAACATGAATCTGGGTTAAGTTACTCAGTTGAGTAAAAGATAAAAAAAAAACTGGTGCACTGAACAAAAACAACAGTTCGTTTGATTAGTTTTCCTATTTTTCTGTGTCGGGACAGCCAGGTGACACAGTGTTTTCATTTTTTTTTTCAGTTCTTAGTTACCCAGCACACCTTACGTTACAATTATGAGCGTTTGGTGGCGTGTGTAAATTTATTTTAAGTATAGGGATTAGAGGTTGTGAGGTTTTAGGATCCAAGTAGCAGATTCCAGACTTATTTTATTCTGGGAAATTTAGACAATTTCCCAAAGTAATTTCCTCAGTCTGTGTCCCCATAGAGAAATAGAATCTCAGCCAATATGTTTCTTATTTTTCAGACTTGTTCAGGTTTTCCTTTCCAGCTAAAAGAGTATAGTTTAAAAAAAAAGCCTTAATATTACACTAATGCCTATTTTGAAAGCTGATAAATTTGTATGTTTTAGATATTTAGACACCCGTACTATTGGAAAACCACAGTTTTGCATGTTGGTATGGTAATGGATTAGTGATCAAGTAATCTATTGTAATCTACTCCTAAGTGGTGCAAAAAACTGTAAGCGATCTATAATTAAGTGTCTGCCATCCATATCCAGTACAGCACAATTGACCTTCTTCTCTCTGGGCAGGTAGAAAAGCCCTCCCTCTCCCCATCACTCAGTGTGGTGCTAGTCAGTGTGGGTGTGTGTTGTTCAATATAATTTCAGTTCAATATCTGCATTTAAAAAATAAGTGGTGTGGCTTTATGTGACTCGGAGGAAGTTCATGCTAGACTTTACGCCTCCAGTGTTGGTAGATGTAGTATGTGTCCATAGTGTGTTGGTAGTGTGTGTCCATCAGGCTTTGTTTCTTACTCTAAGAGACACCAAATATTTTTAATGTATGTATATATACATAAAATTTATGATGTATAACTACTCACAGAAATTCAGTCAGAAGTTGAATGGGGCAATCAGGGAACTCTACATACATTGTTATAACGGTACTCCCACTGTCAAACCTGCATGCTGTCTCTTTTAGTGACCGTTTCCGCACTATGATCAACGTACTGGGGGACGCCTATGGTGCTGGTATTGTCCAGAAGCTCTCAAAGCGAGAGCTGGAGAGGATGGACCTCACTTCTGATGTGGACGTGGCCAACCCGTTCGCCCTGGAGACCACCCTCGACGATGACGAGTGCGAGAAGAAGTCCTACGTGAACGGTGGCTTTACCGTGGATAAGACTGATGCCATCTCCTTTACTGAGACCTCACAGTTTTAGTGCCAAGCCTTCATGTTCTAGAAGATTGGAAGGAATTACCTCTGGAAGGGTTCAAACGGGGGGAAACCGTTCATGAAATCAGTGCCATTACGAGGGGGAACACCCTTTTCAAAGGGCACGTTTGAACGCGGACATTATCAATAGCTGCCATTACTGTTCTCCCTCCTCATTTTCCCTATCGCTGTGCCCTTGAGCTGAACCTCCTTATTTGGTTGTGCCAGACAGAGAAAGTCTCTAAAGCTAGCGAAGAAAAAAAAAAAGCTGTGAGTGCTTCCAAAACGCATTGACCTGTTGCCAAGAATTATGCAAAGGCACTTTTTACACATTTTTCGTACCTGCATTGTTGTTTTTAACAGTTTCATACTAACAGTTGCTTGTGTAGATACTCAAAACTGTTCCTGCTTCAGAAGTGTGTTAAACATGTGCGCGTGCGCGGGATGTTGAATGTCTTTTGCGTGAAAAGAGACAATGCAGTGTCAGCAAAGTCGATTTGTGTGTATTCTTTGTACTGCAACGAAGCGCATGTCCTTAACAAAGCTATAATGTTAATCACCTGCAGTGTTAAAATAGAATTGGACATAAAAGCAATATGCTACTGCTCAGCTTTGTAACTGTTTTTAGCAGGTTCTTTTGAAGGCTTTCTCTTAAGTCATGAAGCTCGTCAGTTCTGTCTGTGCACTTGCTTTCGAGAGCCAAATGTTTGTGAGCTTTGACTGTGTTAGATTTGCAACTTGTGCCAAATTGATTGCGTCAAAAAGAAAGGAGCAACTTCTGATGAATTTTAAGAGGTATTGCATGGAGCAATATGGTGAATACTACAGATGAGGCCTTGAAAGAGTGAATCCAGGAGACATAATTTCATTTAGATTTTTCTTTTCTCAACAATAGCCAGCGAAGTAGGTGTCTTCACTGCTAGGTGACGATACTGTCAATCTGAGAAGGTGAATGTGCATTAAGCCTTTTTTCTCTAAGCTATAGCCACGGGGGACCGTTGAGTTTCTTAGAATCTCAATGGGAGGAGCCGTGACAATTTTCTTTTCTCCATTTTTGAGTAGAAACACACACCTTGGGCTACTGGAACGTTTTGCACAGCACCGTGTAAACTGTTATCAGACTGCCCTTAATGTGAATACACTTGATGTAGCTGTGTATTAGTGCCAATCTACTGTTGAGTTTGGTCATTTTTTTTTTTTGTACAGTTACTGTTTTTGCTTTGTGGGTTGCACTGGAAATGGCAGAAGTTATTATTGTGATACAACTGACATGAAATATTGTGAATCAGACTTTACACTATATGCTGTTCAAAGCACATTTTTGTCCAACTCTTAATTCCAAACATTTATAAATTAGCTTTCCATATAATGTAACATGTTATGTACCTACAACTGAATAAAACACAACTAATCTGACTACATATTCTTTGTTGCGTTGCTTTCTGTACACATGCTTTCTTTTACAGCTGCCCTTTACATGATATGAATGGTTCAACAGAAATGGTCAAAAATGACAAAAATACTTACGTTAATATGCATAAGAACATTCTAAGAACATTTTTCCTTTTCCTGAAAACTCGTAATTTTGGACATAAGGGTCAATTCCGCAACAAATTACTATATTTGTACCACTGCTGCTGGGACAAAAATGTAAGCGTCCTTCTAAACTGTGAAATAAGCTTCGGCTGCTTCTCCAGAGCAAAAAATCGATCATAAGAATAGTAGAGCAATCAGAATAATATATCCAGTGAAACTAAAGCAGACATTGCAGTTTTACACAGAGAGGGTCAGCTGTGGCCAACACATAATTTTCTCTTAATGGTCTTCGAGGTGACATACCTGAGGACTGCTCAAAGTCAGGAGCCTGCCTGCCCTACACACAGTGCTACTTCTGCAGCCACATTTGCCTTTGTACGAGAGTAATAAAGTAATTAATAAACACTACGAGAAACTACTCAATGGTTCAAATAGCTGTATACTATTTAGAAAATATATTGAATACATTCTGTGAAAAAGTTCACATAAGACATAAAACCTGGTGCATCTTAAACCCACCGACATCCTTCTTTTTGTTGAAAATTTCTTAAAGCTGGCAAGTTAATGGACAATCACAGATAAAGACAGCCGCACAGTGTGTTAATGTTTTATTCTTACTGAAGTCTAAGTAAACACTACAAAATCGAAGGGCTTTTTCAAACCACTTCAATCAGAGCCACAAAAATCAATACTTAAATATTCACATAATGATCCTGCCACGTACACATCACAGGAAAGTGTGCACACGTTCTGAATGCAGTGTTTTGCCATTCACTGCAAATCAGCCGTGAACTGGCTGCTTCAGAGGCCAGAGAGAGGTATAATGGGCTTCAAGTATCCATGGGTTCATATATAGCACCTAAAAATACAGTGGAACATTCATTTAAAGACAGCACATGTTAAACATCTTCACAGAGAGAGAGATTTTACGTTGTTTGAGCAAACATTAGATGGCTTTAGAAAATCCTAACTTATTACTTATTATCACAACTCATAGCTTTGATAAAACATTCATTCTAATTAGAGATGGCACAATACTACATTGTGGGTACCAATACTAATACTGGAATTTTGAGTATAAACATGTCATTTTAAACCTGTTAAAAACATATTATTATTCAGTTAGAATTAGAATGGTCTCTAATGTATTAGGTCCAAGGTATACACAAGTGTAATTTTAATAGGGGTGTAACAATGCTTTGAAATGTTGTGATATCACAATGCACAACTGTGACAATATGCATCATGGAGAGGAACCATTCAATTAATTATGATATTTAATGTAACAGTATTGTTTAAAGTGTTCAATCGGTATCAATCAACAACCCAGTCCAGCACATTCATCTTATACAGCCCCCCTCCCCCAGCTTGCAGCTCTGTTAGGGTGGTCGTGGCCTAGTGGGTAAAACACTTCCCTGTGACCCCGATGACCACAATGCTACAGATTCAAACCCCCACTTTCTACCATTGTGTCCTTGAAAAAGACACTTAACCCTCAGTTGCTCCAGAGGGACTCTCCCTGTAACTAATCATTGCTCTGGATAACTGGATAACTAACTCGCTCTAGATTAGAGCATCAGTCAAATGTCCCCTTTACCCTTTATTAGTAAACTGTTCCACAACTCAGTATTTTCTTCACTCAAATTTCATTCGAAATATTGTGAGAATACTAAATCTTATGTTGTTGAATCTTATGAAGTTGCTTGTATCGTTACACCGCTAATACTGAACAATCTATGCTGAATTTAGACTATACACAGCCGTTAACTCAGAACCTACTTTACTTCGCATTTTGTAGCACTAGAAAGATTTCTGGGATATTTCAGGCTACGCATCAGTACCAAAATCAGTCTGAATATATTTTCCATCCAACATTCTATGGTAGTATTGGTCTGATAAAAGTACTGGTTATCAGATTGGTGCCATCTCTATATTTAATATTTTTAGAAAGAAGTTTAGTGCCAGAACAAAACCTCACATCTTCAAAAAAAGTTGCTTATCAGAAGCGTTACTGGAGGTCAATGTAAAGAGATTTCTGACTATCTCTGTTGCTCTATTCTTTGTGAAACGTTGATTTCACAACTGTACAAGACAGCTGGCATTTTGAAATAATGTTAAAAACTTACAGCGACATTATATTTGTGCACACACCATGTTTTGATATTGAACAGCTGTTATGAATGTGGTGAAATGGACTTCCGCGCTAGCACCTCGTCTGCTTCAGACTCTGTGACACCCTGCCATTAGAGAGAAACAGATAAATAACATATCACAGTCACTTTGACACATCTGAGCAGTAAACCACACAGCATCTGCACTGGAAAAACGTGGTAATTCAAATTGTACTTAATTACCATGAATCTAAAATTCTATAAAAATATACACACTGCAGGCCTGAAGTTTAAGATAAGAAAAGATAAACCTTTATTACTCCCACAAGTGGGAAATTTGGTCCCACCCTCTGATTAAAAAAAAGGAAAACTCTTTTAAAGTTTTATTACAAGAAAACAATAGAAATAATTCAAACAAATGTAACTGCCTGGTTTGTGTGTAATTTAACAATATACATTTTAAGTGCAATTTAATGGATGCAAAAGCTTATGCACACACACACACACATATGTATATAAAGTATATGTGTGTGTTTAAGTGGATGTGATACTCACATGGGTTAGTCTGTGCACGGCTCTGGGCGAGGTTAGAAGACTGCGGACTCGCTCCTGAACTTCCTCCCACACATTCGGGGAACACAAGAGAGAACTGCTGAAATTTACAACAGAAACATGATTAAACATAATATTTAAATGAAGATGGACTGCGATTTGCAGTGTGTAGTATGACTTAAAGTAACAATCTGAGTGAGACCTAAGCAACATCAAGGAGCTCTGACACTAAACTGAGGCACAGTTCTCAAAATTGGGATTTTGGATACATTGTGAAGGGAGGAGTGGGAGAACTCTGAATGATAAAAGCACGCCAGTGCCACGTAAAGAAGATTCTGTATGGAGCATGTACAGGAACAGTTCAGCAAAATATAAAATTCAAATTATTTCCCTCTCACTTCATGTGTAGTCAATCAGCCTAGACTCCGCTGAACAGAGTCTGATTCTTTAGTTTTGCACTAGCTAATGAAAGCATGCAGCCCACCGGCTAATTCAGTAGCATGTGGACATTATGTGGATCCCCAAATCATCATGTACTTGCTTCAAACAACATCCAGTTGTTCAGTAATCTTAAATAGACATGCTTGTGTGGTTTCTGACACCCTGCATGATATACTGATATCTATAAAAATGGACAAAAGCATGCCTGGATTCTGTCCATATGTTTTCAATTTTAATTTCAAAGAATAAAAGAACAAAATATCTTTATTGTCATTGCAATACTCAGGAATGTACAGTGCAACGAAGTAAGATTTGCAGCTCTCTGGATGCCTATCTCTTTTTAACATATGTGTAAAATATATAAAACATAACAGTGAAGTGTGTTTTCAAGTGGAGAATGATTCAGCAGTACCAGAATTGTCCAGTGATTAAGGAGAATAACTTAAATACACTACTAAGAACTAGCAGCATGTGATAATAAATAGATAAATAATTAGAACTAACAGTACAGGTATCAATAGCAGCAAGTCAGTATCAAGAATAAATCATTAAGACACAGTACACAGTACTGAACGTGCTGCACTGAATGACAGTCACATTGCTCTGTAGTTGCTGAGTTTAGCTTTTTTTTAAAGCTTTCTAAGCAGTGTAAAACCTGTCTTGGCTGATTGCCCACATTTTTGGTGGTTGAAGTTTGCTTTCTCACACAATTATTCCTTCAATAATAAACAGTGTAGTGTTCAAATGAATGAAGTCACATTTCCACATTTCCACACACAAACCTGTTGTGCCTCGTGCTTGCCATGTTGGAGTGACTCACTGCAGCTGGGCGGGGGGATCCCTCATATCCCGGCTGGGGAGGACGCTGGCCCAGTTCTTCAGCATCGTCAAGGAGATCATCTGTGTCTGAGGAGGAGCTTTCAACAGGGAACTGAAGTGATAAACAGAGTGGCAGGTTATTAATACAGCAGGGATTTTCCAGGGACAACCTGTATACTTTTTGCAGCTTAACTGAGAGGTGAATGAAGTGAAAATCCATTTCAGGATTCCATATCGTCGCTGTCGGGCGGAAACCTCATATGTCCAAAACGGCTATTTTTCAGGAAACTCAAAAAACGATGTATATTCTAAATAAATGAATACTGTGTCATCAAAACTGGTATAACTATCTTTTCATTGGTTAATAAATTCTAAATTTTACAGACCCCCATGGAGACTGACCAACAGTATCGATTTATGAAAAAAAAAACAACAAAGACGAAAAGTGGAGTTACGAGGATTCCGCCAGACAGCGACGATAAGGTTAATAGGGCCTGTATTCTGTAGTTTTCTTGTATTTTTTTCCAGAGGCTCACTTATGACATTCATGGAGTTATTTTTCACAACACTGTTTTCCAACCTCTCTTCATCCCTTGGAACTAAACAGGCTGTGAAACAGCTAGTTACTGTGGTTTTGAGACTGATATATGTAAATCTGTCCTATACCGTGCCTTATTTAAATAGCAGTAAACCTTATAAACACTCGGTATAACCTCAGCATAAAAGGGGCGGGGTTAATCTACTGTCAGATTTATTTCAATGTGCTGGTTTTGGTAACATCACAAAACAGTATATTCAAAATGGGCTATTCTTGCAGCTCAGATTCTATATATGGACTTGTTATTATTTGTTTGGATTATTTTACCATGTTAATTAAAAATAACATTTAAACATGAAAATGAACCACTTACCAAGTGGCTGGAGTAGCTTCCTCTAATGTTTTCTATGACAAGATAAAAATATAAAAACATAAAGAAGGCTGAATTTTTTTCATCCTGCGCAGGCTAGGAATAGTGAAACCATGCCAACAGTGACAATAATCAAACTGAGTTGATAAAGAAAACGAGTCTCTTTGTACCTGATTCTCCTGGAGATTTTGGGCGAAAAGGCGATGGACTTCTTAACCTGACAATTTGGTCAGACTCAGCTGACCTGCGTGATGAGCGCCCACCCCTTGAAAATGAGCCATTTCTCTGAGAAAAAAAACAAATCTCTGATGAACACTGTGCCCTCTGCTGGCTGCTACTGTTTATAACATTATTAGGAGAGGTTTATTAGGAAATTGGCATATCATGACAAAGATACGGGTGCTTTCTGAAATCATTGAAAGCTGTGCTATAAAATTCATAAACAGCTTCTAATTGCAATATTTAAAATCACAGATTTATTTCCAGAGGATATATTTCTAGGAACAGGTGTAGATTAACCAAACACAAAACTGACACCATTATAATCAGTGCAAAGTTTACAGGGGGGTGCCAGCAGATGCTAAGTCACCCTGACCCCTTTATTAATGGTTTGTATTATTGTAATTATATGATATTGTCTAAGATATACATTGTTCATATCTGAATTCTCTCCATGTTTAAGATTAACTCACCAATTTGGTCTGAGAAATGTAAAAAAGCCAAACAAAAAATGTCATTGTAAGACCGTCAGACATTTGCTAGTTATATGTGAAGCTGGCTGTAGTGGCTAACCGGGTTCTTCTTTTGTATTATAAAACTTCTGTATAAAACCAAAAATAAGTGACATTTAGTACCAACTCAAGTTGAGCTTTGTCCTGTGTTCTGTACTGCCCATCTCCTTAGATTTTTTAACACTGGACTAAACTCAGATTAGCCACTGTGGGGGCCAGATCTTTTTGTATCACATACCCTAAACTCCCGTCCAGTCCTCCCTGGGTCTTTTAAACTCTTTTAAACACACCATGCATCTTTATAGCACTTCAACCAATGATACCAGTGACTTCTACTTATGGAACTTTAAAACAAATTGATTTAATTAATGTAACATCAGTCTGCAAGACTTACATGCCTGTAAACAGTTTCAGAAGAGGAGCTGGTCCTGCTTGACTCAGACCTTTTAAAAGGGGAGAGTGAACGGGCCCTAGGTGTCTGTGTGTTCCTCCATGCTGCGGTGGATCGGCCTCGCTGCCTGGCCTTTCTGCCTCTTTTCCTCGTCATAACCCTCTGAAGATAAAATAATAAGCATATGGTTATAAGTGAAATCCAATGGCATTTGCTTCTTGTTCCAATGATTGGAAAACTTCCTATCAGTACTTCTGTTGGACTTCAGTTTAACTTGGAATGTGGTTTGAGTGGTCTGAAATAAGATTTTGGGGAAGAACTACTGACTTCTAGTGTTCGTTTGCAACATTGGCCATGCAGCTGCAGTTTTAACCTAAAGAGGGAACATTTGGTTAGTGAGAAACTGTGGAAATGGCTCTTTTTTCAATTAATGTTATATTACAGTCTGTATTAACCTGAGATATAGATATATATATATATATATATATATTTGTGTGTGTGTGTGTGTGTGTGTGTGTGTGTGTGTGTGTGTGTGTGTGTGTG
>JBBPCX010000011.1:13685374-13713336 GCA_037974365.1 Hydrocynus forskahlii | reverse complement strand
CACACACATTAAACATCACCAAAATGTCCTGAGTGCCTATAGGACACTGACACCTTTCTCAGCACATGCCCATTTGCACCAAAGTTAGAGGTAAGTAGTCCAACTAGACAAGCTCATAAGAAATCTTTGTTGCCTCAGGGTTCATTCATTCAGTACTGTCAGAAGTTTAAAAAGAAAAATCACCAACATATTTCACATGTATACGTGCACAACAGTCACCCTCACGCACACCCCCCTTTCAGGAGAACTATAAGGCAGAGACGACCACTTGGAAGAAAGAAAAAAAAAAGACAGATTTCCCAGTCATTTTAAAGTTTGCCATCTCCACTTCCCTAAAGTCTTTTCAGTCCGGGCCTGGACCTTCGTCAAACCACCCTGGCATTGGGTGTTCTGGGAAGGTGCTGTCTACACTGAGGGAGAGAGGACGGGGAGATGCTCAAACGTTGAATAAGTCTCTGTGTTCAGCCTCTCAGAACAATCACCAAAGTCGATGCTGGTGGAGGTTTCGGCTAAGGACGGAGCGGACGTCAGAAGTGAACCTGCAAGACAAAATACAGATTCATATTAGAACACGGAACAAAGTTCAGCCTGGTCCAAGTTAATGCTTTTGTCCCTTTTATTTCTTTTTTCCTCACCTTAGTGCGTCCAACATTGGCAGCAGGTTAAGAAGTGCTGTGTCGCTGGGATCACTGAACCATGACTTTATAGGTATTGCGTTGTCTGTGGGAATAAGCCGAAAAGATGTGTAGCACACAACCGCTATACAAAAACTGCCTATGCTAGATATTTACATGAGAGAAAATGCAAACTTCAGCAACTGTTTAGCCTGTCATTTTTTTTTTTTTCACTTAATAATCTACTTCTGCACGGCTGGGAATCTCTGATGTCATTGATTATGGGTACCTGTATGACTGAATATAATTACGTTTCATTACATACTACCCATAATTTAGGTTTGGCCATGAAAATGACCCTTTTTATTTTACTTTACCCAATTTAGGGGGTGCTAATTAAGGACTTTGAAAGCAAGTGCGCACTGCATGCCAGGTGCAAAAAAACAAAAATGCACCATAAATCGTATTTTCCAGTTCTTATGCAATGAAAGCCAGCTGTGATCTGATGGATTCCAAGCCACAAGTGGCACTACTTGGAATCAAACTTAAATTAAATTCAAACCTTATACACAACAATCAATGCTGTTTGAGATATCAGTCATACAGAATCATACAGGAGACTACAATGTGAACTGAAAGCGTAGTATCGCTGACGTCACATGCCGCCTGATGTAGCGACCAACTGACAGACACAGACATCTAGACAACTAGTTATAAAATCCTATATGTCTGTAAGGAATGGAACATTAATAAAAGCAGAATACACAAAAGACTGTGTAATAATTTCCTACCTGGGTGACTGCGATATGCTCCAGGTGAGTTGTCAAGAATTACTATACTGGAAAGGTCACCATGTACAATGGATAAATCTTTTATATAACTACCTAAATCCAATGTGCAATGCTGTGGAAAAAGAACAAATAGTAAAGGACTATTCTATGATGGATATATATACAGTACAAGCCAAATTAACATGCTGGTTACCTGTCTGTAGTATCTGCGGTTCAGGATGCCTTTGTTGTTATCTAGCTTGTCAGCTACTGCAGAGCCATAGATTTCCATACTAGCAGTAAACACCACCAGTTCGTACCACTGACTCACCACCTCTAAGAAGAAGTCAACATGGGGCCTTTTATGCACGAAGAATCTGACTGGATGTTTGTCTATAACAACCTAAAACCAAAAAGAGAAGAAGAGAAAGAAACATAATCTGGGTCTGATTATTACCTGATTAAGTAAATCTGGTTTATTGGAGGACTTAAAACATGGCCATACCTTTCAAAACACCCTTACCTACATAACTTTCAAACACTCTTACTTTTTGGACTTTTAGAATAAGCAGAAGTGCACAAATGGGTGACTATGACTATGGGAGGGATGCCAAACCAATGGAGGCCAATGGAAGACTGTGAGATTAAGGAAGGTTTGGCCCACAGAATTATAAGGGGCACAAGTTGCACCAATAATTAACTAGAAGGCCAAAAGAAATAGCCTGAAAATAATAACCATACTTGACACTAGTTTTTACTAGTAAAAGTACCTAAAATGGGTGGTTACTAATAATAGAACCGAACTAATAATTGTCTGCGGAAACGACAAATATCCTCCGCATTTTTTTGCTTTTTTTGTGACAATATATAATTTTTTTTGCATTTTAGTGCTAAATTATTTAGAATATGTTGTGTTTACTCTTTAAAAATGGGCATTTTTAGGCATTTTTTTTAACCTCATCACAAATTCACATTTTTTCATAATTCGGAGGTGCTCTTGAAACAACCTCTGCAAATGTCGGGAGTTTACTGTACATGATTTTCGCTTCAGAAGAGAATCTTACTTTGAGGATGAAGTCTGGCGGAGTACCAGGCCGTACTGTCGGTCTCAGAACCCCATCATGATGAGAGTGAATGAGTGTCTCATCAAGATCCAAGACGAGAATCTTCCGTTTAACTGCATCTGCAAAAACACGCAAACACTCTTGGTCTGCATCAAGATACACATGCAAACTCTTCACTTTCCTTCATGCAGTGTCCTTCTACCACTGACAAACACTAAACCAAAACAAAAAACAAAACTTAAGTTTGCCTGATTGCAGGAAACAGCCGTAAACAGTCAACAACCGTCTATTTAGTCCGCTTGCAACACAACACCTTTTGTCAATGCATTTGTCTGCAGATCTGGTATTTTGCTAGCATCTATGTCTATTATTTTATTGCTGAGCATGATGTACTTTTGATGAAGAATTGGTAATTGGCAGACAAAAATAACATTTCCATTTTTAACGAGTTTTGGAAAAATCTTGCTAGATTCACAGCTGCTCTTTGGAAATGTGTTGGTCAATCTGTGGAACAAAGTTAGGAACTCTAAGAAATAAGCTAGCAGAAATGCTCAGCTAACCAGTAAATGTGTCAATCACAAAGCATACTCTCAGAGGGTTTACCATGAGATGAAAATAACAGAAACACATAACAGTCTGCAGGTAAAAAAAAAAAGAAGATTACCTGTAGAGTTAAAAGGACAGAGAGAAAGAGAGGGACAGAGAGAGAGCAAGAGAGTTGGAGAAAGAGAGAGAGAGACAGAGAAAGGGACAGAGAGAGAGAAAGAGAGAGAGAGATACTCACTTAGTCTGTTTCTGGACAGCGGTGACAAGGGTAAAGTGTCATATCGCACTGTCTGATACTGGATTATCTAGGACAGGAAATAGAGAAACAGGAAATTGACATATGGGCTCAGCAGAATGTATTACAATGTATTATGTGAGTCCTCGACCCTACAAATGATAACACTGTTGCGGCTTCTGTTGTGAGATAAATTCTATTAGGGGAGTAATGACTACTTACATTTAAAAGGATAAACAATTATTAAAATGTACTGTCTCAAAAAACTAACAATGGATAGTTGGCAGTTAATGTGACAGAATTTAATTGCATGATTACCATTCAATTTCTGAATCGGAAAAAAGTCAAAGTAAAAATGTATTGCCACCCTTTCAATCATATTATTAGTGTTATTTTTTTTGCAAGGCCTCAAACCTCATTAGACCTTCAGTCAGGTATGGACAGTTCAGAGCATGAATTCTGTGCTTATACTCAACAGCCATGAACTCACATAACAGACTGACTGAGGATTTGAAACAAGGTAAGCTATTTCAAAGCATACTGCCTGTGAAAGATACCTAAATATTTTCTGCTTGTAAATATTAACTGTCTAAAATGTCCTTCAGAAGTGTTGGAATTCAAAAAAAAAAAAAAAAAAAAAAAAAAAAACCTTTTAAAAGTCATCATGGACCGGTGAGCTTTGCAAAACCTCAATCTTACACATAAGGTCAGATGCCACTTTAATTGTTGAACAGTTATTTTGAACTATTTTTGCTACTACCTAATGGTCAAATTGCATAGGCTGCTTATTTTAATGAAGCTTAACTGTTGGACATTGGACATGCTCTTTAAATGATATCTATTGTTCTTTTTTTAAGTAAAGTACCAAAAGAAAAGACAACCTTTTCCTCTAGGTACAGATGTGGTAAGTGTGTAATTTTTTTCCTAAGAAGCAATAAGCAATTCCATTACAATTTGTGAGAAACAGTTAGTAATCTGTGATGGATTATAATAGTAATAATAAGTCTTTTGGGATAGGACAACTACCCCAAAGCTGTCTATATAATAGGGCCATCAGAAGGCATCTAAAGATAAATTAAGGTTTTTTTAAGCCACATTCAGCAAAACATGACTCAGATACAATTTTTCAGCAGATCCATTTTGAACAGGAAAGATTTCCTGCAGTCTGGATGGCTGAATGGGCTTTTTGGCCAATTCAAGCCACATCTGTAGGCTATTTACAGTTTTGACCATAGTTTATAAACACAAACAGTTCAGACGGGGAGCTTGACCCTTTATGATCATGAATGCTTAGGCGCTTTGTTACTATGGCAACCAATGTGGATTTGCAAGCAAATGCGGGTACAGTCTGACCACACAAATCAGATTTGGCTGCTTGTAACTTAAAATCTGAACCCTCAGGTCTAAAAATATTTTTTTAAATCTGATTTGTTCTGCAATGAGAATAAGGCCATTTAAGGTAACCCACTTTGTTTATATGCATCTCTATGAAACATATTCTAAGCATTTATGAGAACAGAGATTCAGTTGAACTGTTTCACTTAAGCATAAGACTTAAGTTTACCCCAAGACAGTTGATTCAGACTGACTCATGTTGTCATTTACTAATCAGGCAAATTGGAAACATGAAAGTCGGAAAACATCCTTTCTTTCCTTCGATTCTCAGACACCTGTACCTCTGTCCATTGACCACATAGTGAACACAATGCTCTCTACCCCTGAGGCCCACTCCAGGCTATTTTTAGCGGTCGGCAAGAGTCGGTGGGAATCTGGGGGCAAGTGGAAAGGGAAACCGCCAGGGTGACTTTGGCAGAGGGGGCGTTTTGTTTCAGCCTTTACAGGCCACCTTGCACTGTATGTGCTCATACACAGGCTGCACTACATTCTGAAGGCAGCTGCTACTCACAGCCTTCAGCTGGAATGCAACGAGAGTCTGGTGGGCCCAGCTGATCTGATCAGATGAGACTCAGACTGCAGAATAGGGAAGAGAATGGGGGGGTGGGGGGAGTGGTAAGGGGGAGACTGGGGCACCAGGAGTCTGAGTGGGATGTGGGTTGCATGTGTGTGTATTAAGAGTGCACACTTGACCTGTTTAAGAACAAATATTGTCATCCGCGTTGCAAGTTTGACTATCGGAAACTGCTGGAGATGTGGTAATGTGTTTCCTTTCGACCACAAGGTGAGAGCTTAAAAGAGACTGGTAAATTTGACTGCAGTAAAATAAAAATATATCTGCACATACGATAAACCACATATGATGTGAGCAGAGACATGAACAAACAAGGTAAAAAAAAAAAAAGTTGATTTCCAGTTTACTTAACTCATCAACCAACACAGGATTTGGAAGGAGATGAAACACTGTCACATTGAAAGCAACGTTAAGGGACATGAGTGCATGGACTCCCTTTTTCAAAAATAACTTCTGTGGTCAGTGGTCGATCTTACAGTACTTGCCTAGCAGGCCTGATATTATGGTTATGTTGTATTATACTATATTAAATTCTACGGTCATATTAAAGACTGTTCCTCAGTAGCTTATGTATGTATGTACTGCAGACACAGGATTACCCCACAACCTGTTTACAGCCGTTGATTGGCTGTGAGAGCATTGTGCCATTTGTCATGACTCGTGTGGACTACCTAAGTTCAAAAGGGGAAAAGCTTTCACGGTCAAGCATTTAACAAAGCAAATGCACACACGAAAAATCAATAAAGCGTTGGCGCTTCAATGTAATGTAATATCAGGGGTAATGTCTAGTGGACTGACGTGCTGTTTGTCAGTGTGACTGGACAAACAGGCAGGTCTTTGTGACGAGTAATCCCTAATACCTGGACGTAATCTACTGTTCAGCCCCCAGCAAAAATGAAGCAAGAGACTTAAGTTTCAAAAAACTTCTCTTCAAATCAAGCACCAACTGCTGCATTTCCAAAATTAGTAGTTGTAATCAAAGAGGAGTTGAATAGTAAAAAAAAAAAAAAAAAACTTTCTTCAGATGAAGCAGCAAAAAGTTCATAGCGTATGCCACAAGAATTTATCTGCATAGGAATTGATTGGTTAGCTAGCATTCTTCTTTTAGGGATCATATTGGCTTAAAATAAGATGCTAAAGCTCGAAAGTAAAAGCTGGGCAGCAGCAAGGCAGTACCTCTAGATGCTGTTACCAGCAAAACAGAGGGGAATTCAACACACAAAAAACGAACTGGCTAAATAAAACACGACAGTGTTACTGAGTGAAAAGGAGATGTCCTTCCTCACAGTAGAATTCAAGTTTAAAAATACTTCAAAGTAAATAAACAGCAAATAAGAAATATTTTAAATCTATTTTAGTACATAACAGTTATGAATCCAAGTATATTTTGCATTGCCAACTAAAAAGGGGGGCGAAGAAAGATTATAATGCATGCAACATCTAAAAATGTCATAATTCAGACTGCAGTTGTGGTGTATGGTTTTCCTGTCACGCAGCAGACTGGCAGCTGCACAAACCCACTGCTTTTGCCACTATGCGAGAACGAGCAGCTCACTATCCGGACATTACTAGTAAAAGTGAAATACTGGTTTAAACTAACACGCATAGCACTGTGGCGATTAAAGTAAACGCGTAGGACTGCGGCCTGGATTTTTTTGTTTGTTTTTTAATAAACACGTGTGAATCACGTCTTAAATTCCTCTGACATTTGAAGAAGACCTTGGTGCGAGGAGAGGAGAGACAGACTGTCCTGGGATCTTTTTTTTTTTTGGATGGCAGCTGGTGGTTAGGAAGTTGCCCCTGCAATCGGAAGGTTGTGGGTTCAAATCCCAGGGCTGCCAGTGGCACCACTGAGGTACCTTGAGCACGGTAATGTCCTCACACACTGTTCCCCGCTGGCTGGTGAATGGGTTAAATGCAGAGAAAGAATTTCACACTGTGTGCTGTGCTGTGTTCAAGTATGACAAAGGGACACTTGACACTGTCCTCCACTCCAGACATTACGAGTAAAAGTGAAATACACACTAACGTATTTAGCACTGTGTTGTGAAAGTAAACATGTGGGGCTGCTGGCTGGAATTAGTTGTTTGTTTGGGGTTTTTTATACACACATGTGTGAATCACATCGTCTCAAGTTTTCCTGACACGCCAAGACCCAGGCTGTCCTGTTATCTTGTTTTGTTGGTTTTAGAATTGGAAGGTTGTGGGTTCACATCCCAGGAATGCTAGTGGCACCACTGAGGTACCCTTGAGCAAGATACCATCCCCACACACTGCACACGCTGGCTGCATGCAGAGAAAGAATTTCACACTGTGTGCTGTGGGGTGTATTCAAGTATGACAAGTGGACACTTGACACTATTCTCCACTCCAGACATCACTTGTAAAAGTGAAACACTGGTTTAAACTAACAGGTGTGAAAGTAAACAGCTGGGACTGCTGCTTGGAATTTTTTAATCAATAAACACGTGTGAATCACTTTATCTTACATGTCCCTGACACTCTTTTATTCTATTGGTTATGCTGCTTGTACTATTTTCTTTTGTTCTGTCCAAAATGAACATTTCTCACTCGTGGGACTAATGAAGGGTTATCTCATCTCATCTTATCTTATCTACACTTTTACACCGCACACTGTCCTGGACCTCAGAGCCCCGGCCCGTGTACTCACCGTCCTTAGGTGTTTCCTGAGTATGTATAAGAAGAAACTCCATATCTTGGAGGTGACGCCAAAGAAAGTGCGCACACAGAGCATGCACTGTCGAGTCTTTATCATGTCAACCATTACAGCGTGGTGTTTCTGTTTTCTGGAGGCTCGAAGTTTGGCGTTCAGTTTTAACTCCACTCGAAACTTTAGCAGAAGGGGGTCTCGTTAATGTCAACGTGTAAGGCTGGACTCCTCTCCTCTCTGCAGTCCATCGCTCAGAGCTAGTCAGAGGAACGGAGACGGCACGCAGCTACGAGAAACTGCAGCATGTTTTTTGTTGTTTTTGGTTTTTTAAAAGAAGTGCATTAATGAAGTTTCTCTTTGGTGTCTGTTTTTCTGGAGGTAGTTTCCTTGTTGGAGCAGCAGAGCCCTGCAGTAGAACTTGATCTGCTGCCTGGCAATTGTGCTCTGAAGGCAGAAAGGTAGGAGGCGCAGGGAGAGGACGGGTCGTTCGGTTGGGGGGCGTCCGGACGAAGCGAGGCTCCCTCCAGCCGTGTCCAGACGGAGCAGGAGGTAAAAGCTGATCCAAAAAGTGTGTGACCGCTGAAAAACAGTTCAAAGCCGATCCGGAACAGGGCTGCCACCGTCAGAGACACGTCACATCCGAGAGAGTTCACCTCCAGTCCATTTTACTAGTCTCTAGTGGACAAAAGTATTGGGACAATAGTATTTGGGCTAGCCACCCCCCCAAAGAATGAATGGGCACAAATTCCCACAGAAAATCCAAAATCTCACGAGTGGAAGCTGTTATAGCTGCAAAGGGGGACAAACTAAATTAAGTCTATGTATTTGAATGCAACGTCATTTAAGTCTCTGTTGGTGGAATGACCAGGTGTCCCAATATTTTTGTCCATATTTTGTATGTGTTCAGCTTCAAGAACTGGGACTGTTCTGTGGTGTGACTGACAGATAAGTGGCCAGCAAAGCTGTTTAGGTTTAGAATAGTCTCTAAATACATATTTACTGAGTAGACAGAATGATGTATCGTTCTAAACCAAAACAGCCTAATTTGCAAGTGTTTGTGTATGTTAATGTCAGGCTTTGCAGTTCCTTGTCCTGAAAGGGTCGTGTTCCACTAATGGTTTAATATTTAAGTGATCAGATGTGAACAAAGCTAGTCCAAGTGTTTGTGTGTACCAGCTTAAAGCAGCAATGATTCCCAAAGATCACAGACCCATTAGTACTGTTAAAGGTCCTGCAAATTGCTCATCAGTTTTGTTGTAAGAAATGGTAAGTACACTGCTGTGGGTGTGGAAAAGGGGAGATACTTTGACTCTACAGAAGGACTATTACTTTGTTCTGCTAATTCTTTATGGCAGTGATCATCATCACACTCAAGAATTAAGTTGTACTCCAATATATTTTTGAAAAAATGATCTGTAGTAATCAGTATCCTTCAAATACAATGAAAAGTGAATGCAAATGAAGCACTTTTAATGAACTGCTTGCTCTTCCAGAGCTGCTTTTTAACACCCCAGATAATAAAATAAAAGTAGCATATTAAAATTCTTTAGCCATGTGTCACAATCTCCAGTAAAGAGTTTCAGTCCGTTTTCCACCACTGGTAGAGGTCCTGCCGCGCATTACTTTTACACATCGAGATCATCATCCGGGTCTTCTTCATCAAAATCATCACTGGCATCCGGTTCATATATAATCCGTCCAGAGCCCTGACCCTGCTTCAGCAAAGCCGACTTCCTAATTTCACATTAGGAAGAACAAAAAAAATGAGAAGGAGAATTAGTAAATGTCCCATTTTAACACACTGAATCAGTGTCTCTATTAGGAAAAATGGGAAACTTGTATCATACACTCTACATTAAAAGCATTATTTGTTTGACTCACTTCAGCCAGAAAAACAAAAATATTTGACAGCCCCTATTGGAACATGTAACCTAATACATTAGATACGGCCAAATGTTTGTAGAATGTGGTCGACCAATCAATGCTTCTGTAATCAAAAGGTACTAATAGGGAGTTTAGCCCCCTTTACTGCCGTAACAGACACAAATGCCACTCCAACTCATCCCAAAGGTACTTAATGGAGCTTCGTCCCTTCACAGTTCCATTGCTTCACAGCCCAATGTTGGGGGCTTTATACCCCTCTAGGCAATACTTGAAATTGGGCATGATGACCATAGGCTCATAAGCTTGTGGCCTAGTGATTAAGGGAATTGCCCCTGCAATCGGAAAGTTGCGGGTTCAAATCCCAGGACCGCCAACTGCACCACTGAGGCACCCCTGAGTCCACTGCTTCACTCAGGTGAATGGGTTAAATGCAGAGGACTCAAGTAATTAGTGTGATAGTGTGTAAAAAAAAAATGCAACTGATCTAGAGTCACCCATTCAATTGCGAGCGCGTTCTACTGAGATTACACAAGCTGTGTGTGTGTGTGTGTGTGTGTGTGTGTGTGTGTGTGAAACTCAACACCTGTATCAGCAATGGGTTCACCTAAAACTAACTTAATTCACTAATTAGAATGGGTGTCTGGAGACTTTTAACTTTAGGAACCCCCAACACCAACAGTAATTCATCTTACTTTTCTTGGCTGAAGACAAAAGGCAGGGCAACTTTTTCTTTTGCCTCTCTCTCCACATCAGACAGACGTAGATTAAAGGTCAAGTTTGACGTTGGATCCGCCTGCAGGATGCAGGAGGAGAAGGACAGACATGAGAAAACACATTTTATTCTTGAAGTGGGTGGATGTAAAGTGCAGAGTTAAGGCTTAGGAGCAAAACCTGACAAACTTACCTTCGTGTCTGGGTGCATCTGTACATGTCCAGACTGGCTGGGTCTTTTCTCTATAGATAGCGTTAAGTCCTCTGTCACATTGAAAAACTCTTCCTAGGATCAAACACCAATGTGACTGTTCTTGTCAGTTTTAACTGAAAAAGGCCTGGCGAGAGCAGCTTGGTAATCAACTACAATGATCTTACTTAGACCTTCACATTAACTCATGTTAAATGTAGTTTTTATTTTTGAAGAACAGCAGCTTATTCACCTCTTGGATGACCTTTCCAGATTTTTTACGGAGTGTTGTCTTGGCCACAGCATAATGTGCATTATTCACGGGTGCCACAGTGATTACAGTGCTGGCCAAGTGGCAAATACTTCTTACAGTTCCCTGCTGATGAAGGTCTATATGCAGGAGACCAAGAATCATCCTCAGAGAACTCCCTGTTTGTCAAAGAGAAAAATATCTGACAAAGTCTAGCCAGGCAGTAGGTTCAATATATAAAGACAAGTTGATGATAGTATTGGTTACTACCTGTACATCACCAAAGTGGCATAAGAGTTTAACAGAATGTTGTTCATTTTCCTTGTACAAGTACAATGAAATTTTGTTGTCAAGGGTGACACTTAGCATGAATCAGTTGTAAAAGAGGCACAATAACACTGATACATTCTCTTTTCCCCCTAATGTTATAAATCTGTATGTTCATGCATACATTACAATTGTACTGAAATAATATGAACCAATACAGTGATAGATTCGAGTATTGAGATGGTACACTAAAAACTATGGTAAAAAGTATGTGGACACCTGACCATCATATCTATATAGGCTGAAAAACAGCCCCAGGCCACTATTGCTCCTCCACCACACTTTACTAGAAGCATCATGCATTTCGGTATGTAGCGTTCTCCTGGAATCTGCCAAACAGAGATTGATCCATCAGATGGCTGGATAGTGAAGCTTAGTTCACACCCACTGTCCTCTGGTGGCATGCATTACACCACTTTTTCCAATGCATGGCTCTGCACTTAGTGATCTTAGGCTTGCATGCACCTAACCCAGCCATGGAAACCCATTTCATGAAGCTCCTGATGCATAGTCCTTTTGCTTCCAGAGGCGCTTATCTACTGCCAATTTTTTGTCTATGGAGATTGCATGGCTTGGTTTTGTAGCAAGGAGTGATGCAACTGAACTCAATAATAAGTGTCCACATACGTTTGTACATTTAGTACAAACTACTTAAGTATTTTGTCCAGTAATTTCAGTTTGATCCACATACTATTCAAAATCTTACCAAGTCAAAAACTAAAAGTACATATTACTTAGAACACAAACCTCTTTTGAGCTCCTGCAGTTGTTGACAAATGGCAACAGGATTATGATGCCTTATTACCCAAGATAGTGAGTCAATGACAAGTATTGGAGCTTTAGCATGATGTTTTTCACGGATCAGCCGTGTAACATCTGCTGCTGTGAACTGGTTTACTGTGAATGAGGATTGCTTGGTCCAGCCCAAAGGGTCGACATATGCATTGTGAAAGTGAAACCTATAAGCACAAAACGAGAACAGGTCACCACCTTTCTGCCATTTTAAAAGCTTAACACAGAGTAAAGCAAACTAAATTGTATACGCCTGCACATCCAATGTATGCATAATAAAAGGGAAATAGGACGTTTGATGCCTAGTTGTTAAAGCAACAGTCTCTACTCTAATAGGAGGGCTCTACACTAGATGTTGGAACATTACTGTGTGAGAATGTGTTTGCATCCACCCGCCAGGGGAATCAGTGTGAGCAAGTACTGATGCTGACAGCATGCCAACTCACTCCAAAGCTATGTTGCTCCATTCCTCCAGAAAACACACCTTCAGAGCCCAGTACTGCTGAGACTTTCTAACACTCTAGCCAGTACATTAGGCATGGTGATCTTAGGCCATGTTCCTGCTCCAGAGCATCCCATTCCATGCTTTTCTGGGTAGATTATACATATTGGTCTGTGCACACTGCTGTCAGCACTGGGTAATCACTATTTTGAAGAAGGGTCTAGATGCTCTTGGACAGACTGGGACGTCTAGACTAGAAAAGGTGATTTGCTGTTAGCCCTGCTGTTTAGCCCA
Source organism: Hydrocynus forskahlii (assembly GCA_037974365.1). Classification (NCBI taxonomy): domain Eukaryota; kingdom Metazoa; phylum Chordata; class Actinopteri; order Characiformes; family Alestidae; genus Hydrocynus; species Hydrocynus forskahlii. The sequence continues at coordinate 13,700,577 of JBBPCX010000011.1, read as the reverse complement.
AGACTAAGCTTAAAGTCATAGGTTATGTAGCTTAATTGTCTATTTAACCATTAGATCAGTCTCATGCTTTTGGTTGTGTGTGTTATTTAAATATGTAGGAAAAATCATAGTAAGATTAACTGAAAAAAAGAATAAGAAAATCATATTGCTCAAACTCACAAGTGCAGGTAATTACTGTCCAATCCTGCACGCAGTTCTTGCTCAGGAACCTCAAAGCCTAACACATGGACATCTTCCTCCCTTAAAAAGCAATTGGGAAGTCACTTAGAATTCTTTCAGACAGTTTATAGTACTGTAACAATAAAGCAGAGGTGTCAAATCTTTTTAACTGTTTAAAGACTGAAATCAAGTGACTAATCATACTTGAATGGAATGAAAACAAGCATTGGCCCTTACTGGATCAAATCAGACACCCCTGCACTAATCACTAAAGCAGTGATGGACACTAAAAACATCTGATATGTTTTGCTGACCAACTGCAAACAAATACTAGGGTACAAACATACATATGTGTTTTTGCTGTACTGATGATAAAAAAAAATGAATGCTATTTTTATGTACAGCATTAATGTTATGCAGAACAGAATTAAACAGTCCAATCAAAACAAACGGTCAAATTCCTAAGACATTCTGTGATGCCATGGCATACTTGGAAAATACTGCAATACTGAATTTTAACACAACCCAGCACTGTGTGTACAATCATTCTTCATCTTTTCACATTTTTCCATTATATAATCTATTTATTTACAGTACTGCATATAAGCCATCACATACCTCTTTAAGGCACAATTTATGTAATATTTAAGCAGGTGACGTCCAGAATAAGAGGAAGTGTCTGGAGAAAGATACAAAAATACATTAGATGCACGGATACCACTTGTGCCCCACTGATATTAAATATGTGGCGTCCCTCAACATTCACCCAGGCCTGTTACCTGAACACATTTACCCCATAAATTCAGCATGGATACTAATATAAAATTTTTAGATTTGTGTTTATTAACTCTAGATGCACTAAAAACACTGAATTCGTTAAACCCAGAAATCCTGATTTCTTATGTTCAGAACAATACAGAATACAATACAGTGACAACTTTAACAATTATTCCCTCGCACGTGGAATCTCTCGGCTGTTTTAAATAAAACACTCTATGTCTGAAATTGAACAATGATTAATATGCCCAGGCTGTCTCCTGTAATTACAGCCCTGTATACAGTGAGACGAGTTACAGGATATGTGACTGTTCAGCTGTTTCTTTACCAGGCTGAGAGTCACGCTGTCGTCTCTTCATATAACAGTGACAAGAAACCGAGCAGACTATGGATATGATGTTCGTCAATGGAGCTTGTAGCTCTTGTCTAACTCTGAAGGACCACATTCACATCACTAGTTTGAAACAAGTTTACCTCTAATAACAGCGATTCCTCCTGATCCCGCTCCCTCTAACACGTCCAGCAACATCGTGTGGTCCAGACGAGAGAAGATGAGACAGAATCCGACTCTCTGCGTCCTTACAGTCTTACTGTACTAGCTGGAATTTACTCGCACATCAAGAAAGGCCAATATAAACCTGCTGAACCCTTGAAACAGATCATGTTGACACATGTGCATCCGTATAACAGCGTTAAAGTCTGGTTTTCTTCATCAGCGACACTCTGAACGACGTTATCGAGCACATCGCCACCTGCTGTATGAGAGAAATTAACACAGTTCTGCATTTCCATCCTGTCTCCATGAACTTTCCAGCTACTCCTCACACAGATATCGCTACTGACTATTAACTGTACGTCCTGACTCAGACTCCAACAAAAACTACCTCTACTGACTCTTAACTGTACCTCCATAGCCACAGATGGCCAGTTTGTCTCTCAGCAATTGTCTGTACAGTGCCTTGCAAAAGTTTTCACCCCTTTGATTGTATGAGAGTTTGCGCTATTTCACTTACAGAACATGCCTACAGCTTTGAAGATGTATTTTTTTTATTGTGAAGCAAACAAATAAGACAAAAATAAAAAAACTTCAGCATGCAAAACTGTTCACTCCCCCTAAAGTCAGTACTTTGTAGAGCCACCTTTTGCAGCAATAACAGCTGCAAGTCACTTTGGGTAAGTCTCCATGAGCTTGCCACTTTCCCTTGACTCGGACCAGTTTCCCAGTCCCTGCTGCTGAAAAACACCGCCACAGCATGATGCGGCCACTACCATGTTTCACTGTGGCAATGGTATTCTTGGGGTGATGGGATGTGTTGGGTTTGTGCCAGACATAGCATTTTCCTTGGTGGCTGAAAAGTTTAATTTTAGTCTCATCTGACCAGGGCACCTTCCTCCATACATTTGTGGAGTTGCTCATATGCCTTTTGGCAAACTCAATACATGCCTTCTTTTCCATTTGAAGATCATGGATTTGATGGTGCTCAGAGGAATCATCAAAGATTTGGATATTTTTTTATATACCAACCCTGACTTCTCAACAACTTTGTCCCTGACTTGTTTGGAGAGCTTCTTGGTCTTCATGGTGTGATGCCTTTTGTTTAGTGGTGTTGCAGCTTCTGAGGCCTTTCAGAAAAGTTGTGTTTATACTGACAGATCATGTGACACTTAGCACACAGGTGGACTTCATTTCACTGGTTATGTGACTTTTGAAGGTAATTAGTAGCACCAGAACTTTTTAGGGGCTTCATAGCAAAGGGTGTGAATACATATGCACATGCCATTTTTCAGTATTTTATTTTTTAAATTCTTTTTTGTAATGTTTTTTTTTTTCACTTCACCAACTTAGACTATTTTGTGCAGATCCATCACATAAAATAGGATGAAAAAAACATTTAAATTACAGGTTGGAATGTAACAAAATAGGTAAAAAGCCAAGGAAGGTGAATACTTTTGCAAGTCACTGTACATAAAAGGCCTTTTATTGTTAGTTTTGCCAATAGAGTCTAAAGGAGCATGAGTCCCCTACTGACTCTTGGCTCCTCCTGAGGTTTCTTTCTCCAGCTTTAGGGAGTTTTTCCGAGACCCCAGTGGGAGAAAAAGAAATAAATGTACTTCAGAATCTTTTTTCCACACTTCTTAAATATGTTGTAGATTGCTGTTTTATTTTCCTATAGTAAACAACAGAAAGTTGTGTAGTTATGTTTTTTTTCTAATACTCTGTAAGACTTTTTACCTTAGCTTATCTATTTAAGCATATTAAATTGCTTTGCCTTAAATGTCTGTACAACATAAATGCTGAGTGACTTAATTTATTTTCGTCTAACATATTTCATTGTGAAGGTGATTCGATGTAAACGTACATACATTATATGGACAAAAGCTTTGTTACTCACCACTTAATTATTTAATTAAGAGGGGACCAACTCCATATAAAAATCTATGTATTGGAATACAATGTCCCTGTTGGTGTAATACTTTTGTCCATATTTATAGGTTTTAGCAGATGCTTTTAACCAAAGTCACTTCCATTCCCTAGCTACAGGGGACAGTCTCCCTGGCACAGCGGTGGTATGCTGAAGGTAAGATTCAAACCCATGACCTCTTGGCCCAAGCGCAAGTGTCCTACCCACTATGCCACCACTGCTGCTACCCCCCCATTTAGAGTACATATGATAGTAAAGGGGACCTGGTGGTTAGGGAGTTGCCCCTGCGATCAGTAGGTCGTGGGGGGTTCGAATCTCAGGACTGCCAGTGGCACCACTGATGTACCCTTGAGTAAGGTATTGTCCAAGACACTGCTCCACAGGGACTGTGTTCCTGGCTGGCTGCTGCTTCACTCGTTAAATGGGTCAAATGCAGAGAACAATTTGATGCTGTTCACACTTCGGTGTGTGCTTTGGTGTAGTGTAATCACGTATGATAAATGGACACTTTACACGCTTACACTACGTGTTGAACTACATTTCCCAGGCTCCTCTCTCTGTGCGGCTGCAGTTCTCGCTGGGTCCGCAAGGAGCTGCGAGGGGAGATCAGTGGTCTGAGCGAGGCGCGGCGCGGGGGACACGCAGTCGGATTTAGGAGAACTTCTCTTAGTCTTTTCTCCACATTTGTTGGAAAACGAAGATCAGTAGACCGTCCCATCGCTTCTACAAACTATGGCTTCGGAGAGCGTGTTTAACCTGCCGTCTCCTGAGGGCTCTCTGACTCTGAGTTGATCAGACTGTCTCGTCTGCCAGGATTATTTATGCAACGCCGTGACGAAGAAATTATCTGGCTCACTGCTAGGCGAGCAGGCTAGAAAAAGTTAAATACGACACCTGCGGACAGTGAGAAACGCGAGATCGTGTACAGATTGTCTGGTAGACTTTTATGAGACGAAGGAGGAGGAGTGGTCGTCCTTTTTGAAGCTTGTTTGGAGAAAGTGTGAGCTCCTTTAGCTTTAGCTGGAGAGCTAACTGCTCCGGACCTCGCCGGCTGGGGGATTTTGAGCCCAAAGCCGGTGAAGATACGCTGAACAGTGCCAAACCAAGCCGAGAGCACCTCGTAGCTGAGGTGACAATGCTTGAGATAATGTCTGAACACCAAGGTAAGAAGGCAAATCGAGTCAACATCTAGATGAGCTGAGTGAGACAGATCTGGACTCTGTTAGCAGTCTTTGCTGCTCTTGACCACTTAGTGGCAATCTGACAAAGCCAAAAGCTATAACACGACTCCATAACTCATCTATACACTAAAGTGGATGTTTGACATGCTTTTCGATTTTGTTTTACCCATTTGTTGTGTTACTGTGCCAGATAGATGCCAGATTGTCTATTTTGCAGCTAACAATTTGTTACTTGGCTAGGTGGCGTCTAAATTGAATGCCATGGCACATTTATGGCAAAATCTGTTAAAAGGCAAACAACATACATCAACCGTTATTTAAAAACAAATCGCCTAAATAATGTTACAAGCCTCCGGTTTAGGAAGCCTTAATTTGCCAGTCAGCTAAGTTAGCCACTCGTGCTAACGTTGAAGCCTGCCCTTTCCTCAGGAAATTAACCGTGTAAAACTGCTCAGTTAACGTTTTCCTCGGTTCCTCCAGTTTAAGAAGATACTATAGTATGTGTTTTTAACACGCAGACCAAGTATTTTTCATGAATCTAACCAGAAAACCTGAAAGCGTCTCTAACAGGTGGTGAGCACGGGGCGAGGCGTAAGTTAGCTAGCCGAGTTTAGCACGCTAACGTTAGCATTTTTTTTATCAGCGTCGCTAGCTTCATGTCTTTTTCGTTAGTTTAGTAAAGAAGAAAGTCGTCTTATATGATTTGTTAGACAATTTATAGCTGCTTTATCTCAAAATACGTTTAGGTTAAAGCCTAAATTCAACTAGAAATCCGTTGTTTCTCATGAGACAATTTGCTAATTAAAGCTGTCCGTCGAAAATAATGCTATGAAATGGTCGATAGCTTCTCTCTCAGGGCGAGGACCTTTTGGGGCGATATTTTTTTGAACATGTAAGCCAAACTCGACTCGTGAGCTGGCTAAGGTGATCTCCTGGTGGTCTGAATTGCTCCTCAGACTCGTTTTTGTGGACGTTAGCCTCTAAATGCTCTTTTTAAGCCACCTGCTAGCAACGTAGTCCAAACGTCTGGGTGTATTTGTGCTGCAGAAATCTAAATTAGGAGGGTAATTATGTAACTTTGTGCCGGGATTAAACAATCGAACGTTTCTAACTGTTATTTTCTTTATTTCTGACAGATTCGTTGCTGAAATGCAAAACGGAGCCTCTGGTAAGTTAACAAACTCTATTACAGTTTGACCATTGCAGTAAGATAAGAGTGTTCTTCAGTTCTTCAGAAATTTGCCACTAATTATTGAGATTTATTATTGCACTCAATATTGAGATTCCCATAGTCTTATAATATTAGCAAGGATCAGTTGAGCTAACTGGGAAATGTTACTGTAATTCTCAGCCACCAGAGAGAAGAAAGAGAACAGTGGAGGACTTCAACAAGTTCTGTAGTTTTGTCTTGGCCTATGCTGGGTATATCCCATCTTCAAAAGAGGTGAGTCTTATAAAGTAATGTTTTTGGCACTTAAATCAGTCTTTCTCTGGAACTGATCTTTTTTCCATCCACAATTCACTTTTTTGTGTGCACTTGCTAATTGTCCAATTAACACCATGTATTGCACCCCCTCCAAAGGAAAGACCATGGTCTCCAGCCTCGTCCAGTTCTCCACATAGCTCTGGTGCCTCAGGTAAAAGTGGCATGGGAGGTGGTGCCAGCTCCAACGTGACAGCAGACTGGGGGGATGGCACCTCGGACCTTCACACTATTCACACCTTTGTGCGGAAAGCCCGTGCCAACAAAGGTGTCAAGAGCATGCGCCGCCTGCCTTCTGACAGCACTCTGCTGGACAAAATGAGACTGAAGGACCCTTTTTACAAGGGTCAACCCAGCAGCAAAGCAGAGCGCAAGAAGGACAAAAAGCTGAAGCGGCTTTCTCTTGGCTCGGGCGCTGGAGATAGTAGCAGTAGTGGTGGCGAGAAGCGCGCCAGGATCAAACGCAGCAAAAACCCCAAGCAGCCTAAAGCCCTTAAGAAGCTTAAAAACTCGACACCCAGCGAGACAGACTCTGAAACCGGCCTTGGCCGGGGTGAGGAGCACTCGAGCCGGGCAGCAGTGCCGCTGCATGGACTGCAGGCGCAAGGAACCGACCTGGTAAAGGCTGAAAGGGAGGAGGCAGCAAGAGAGGCAGAAATGAGCTCCAGTGAGGGAGAGACATGGATAGCGGATGAGGATATCATGGTGGAGTCAGGTGAGTGTCTTTATCTGACCATACCAGTGGAGACAGTTAAATAATGCAGTAAGTTTTTATGTTCCAGTTTTATACCATGCAGTTCATAAGTAATAGGACAGTGACGCAATGAAATAATTTGGAATCCGGAACATATATTACTTGCAATGAAACTGAGATGAAATAGCATCAAATTTATGGATTTTTACAATTACATTGACTGAACCATATATGAAATACAGCCCTTATTGTGCATAGCTCAACCTCTAATTTGAGAGAAACAAATACAATTCAATAAATTGATTTTAAGTAAAGTTTATACACATGGATGCAGTTTCCTTCACATTTGAGAACCATCAGCCTGGTGTGCACACTTTGCTCTTGTGCACACTTTGCTCTTTCCTTAAGATTTCCAGGATGATGATCATACTTTCTGTCCACAGTTTGTCTGAATTTTACAGACTTATGTCTTTGTTGGCCTGGTGTAATACGAGGTCTCTGTTTTTGATGATCATTGGTAGTTTGTATCTTATGGTAAAAAGGGATATGTTGTTGTAAGCAGACATCCAGGTGCTTTTTTTTTATCAGTGCAGAACTGCTTTTACAGCTGTTACTGTGTACATAGATATGCATCTAGGTGGGCTGGGGTTGCATGGTGACCATGACACAAGGAAGTAAAAAGTACCCAAAGTGGACTGAGTGGTGCTATGGAGCAGATGGTCCACAGAAACATAGAATCTCCAAAATCTGTACATTCAAACTGGACATTAAAAAGTGCTTTAAGTGAATGCTCAACTTTCATTTTTTCTTAATCTTCATTGTAGTCTGTTTTTTAAATGATACAAAAGTTTATACAGCCCAGCTGTCACCTCAAAGGCAGGCGGTGCCTTATCATTTCAATACATTACAATAGATATAAGTCGTGAGTGTTTTTGGTCAGTCTTTATTCAGCCTGACAAACAGGTGCAGGGTGTGGGTCTGCCTTGGTGCGGTAATTTGGATTGCCTTGGCTGAAAAGGACCGAGGGATTAAACTCTCGTTCTTCCTCCTGTATCACTAGAGGGCGATAGAACACAAGTGACTTCTGCAAAGCCTAGACTCATAAACCCCAAGCTGTTTTTTTGTTGTTTGTTTTTTTTTTGTCAAAATTACTGCCTCTTTCACACAGATGCCACACACCGTAAGCCATTTTGCTGTCTAGCTTACAACCATGATATAAATAGTTATTGCCAAAAGCCACAAATGCTTATGTATGGGGAATGTGTCAAATTTCTGCAGTAGATTTACTCAAAGGACTAAAAAATGTCATTAAATAAAATAAATAGGTCATTCATAGCTTTAAAATAAGACTGTATAAAAAAGACTAATATTTGTAAATGGTGTATGTATTAAAGATGATCTCGACTTTTAGTCAACATTTCATTGTATGAAAGCACAAACACTTGCTGCCCAATTACTTATGGACTGCCATGCAATAGTTAGGCTATGAGTGAACTCTTCAAATGTCAGCTGTGTCTGTGGCTCTAACACGTGTCCTGTCCACCCTGTAGGTGACGATTCCTGGGACTTGATCACCTGTTACTGTGGGAAGCCTTTCGCTGGACGGCCCATGATCGAGTGCAACCAGTGCAGCATATGGGTGCACCTCTCTTGCGCGAAAATCAAGAAGTCCAATGTCCCGGACATCTTCTACTGCCACAAATGCAGGGATGCTCGAAGGTTAAGCCATAAAAAGGACACTTAGAGAAGGCGCCCACTTTCAAAGCCCTGAATGTTCCCGTCCTCCACTTTTTCTATCCAGTATGCGAAGAGAACACTGTTTCTGAGGAAGAATGGTTTTCTGCAGCCATTGTTGCTGGTTGGTGTCCCTCTTGCACATGTCACAGAACGATTAACATATTTGACAATCATAAACACCATTCAGATCACCAGACTAAGATCTACATGTTCATAGGCAAGCTTTTAAACAGCCTCTAATGCATCAGTCCAAGTGTCACATCAGTTAGGTCGTCAGAACAGACACCTTTTTATTTATAGTTGTATCTACAGCAGAAGTAGAAGAAGGTTTCACATTCAGACGAGAAAAATAATTAAAACAAGAGAGAGAAGGTCCTTAAGAGGCCAAGTATTGCCCATCCACATGAAGGACCTATCCATGTACAGGTTATTGATTCCTTTACTTATCATTTTTAGACATATCAGTTTTTGGTCTCAGCATAATTTTAACTCTAACTAAAGCATTTTGATTTATATTGCAAGATATTAACAGTTAGGCATTGTACAAATGTCTGTAGGTTACTAGTGCTTTATTATCTCAGTGTATGATCCTTTCAGCAGCAGCACCATGGCAATTCTGTCATTAACTAGCACTTAGCTGTCAACTCCAGTTCACTCGGTGTTTGAGAGGGAACATTATTCATTAAATTTCTCAAACAAAATCCAAAAAAAAACAAAAAACACTGCTGTTGCTTTTGGTGGGCTTCATTCAGCCAGTTAACTTTAAATTGGAATATTTCTCACCTCATCCCTGCCCAGAGTAAGCAGTTTCACATTGTGCGTTAATTATTTTTGTTCGGTTGACTTTTGAAGGAAGGTTTAAATTTTGTGAGACTTTGGAAGAGCGGAGTATGAGAGCTTTGCAGCAGCTGCCTGGTTGCTGAAGCTCAAGTAACACCAAGTTAATAGTTGTAATTTTTTTGTTGTTCATTTATTGTTTTAAGAAAAAAAAACAGCTAAAATGGGCTTTTAATATCTTGTCTGAGAACTGGTTGAGATTGCATCCAGAATACTAGACATTGTGTAACTCTATGACAAGCTGTCATTTGAAAGTAGTGTGGAGACCAGCTCTCTCTCTTTTTTGTTGTGTACAGAACAGAGTTTATGCTACAAACATTGTGGCATTTTTTTTCCCTTTCTGATCTTTTTCTTTTGTTTGTTTGGTGAGGTGGGGGTTCCTTAGCATCCCCAAAAGGTAGACTTCCACTCCCACCTCTCCCGTTTTACTCTGTAAATATCATATACTTTGAGAACTGTACATATATGAAAGCGAAGAGAAGAGCCAAGCAAATGGTATATTTTTGGCATCTGATGTTTTCTTTAACTGTACCTGAAGAAATAAACTTTTCTTTATTGGGGATCCTATCAGAAATTCTGTGTTAAGTGACTTGGTCTGCTCTCATCCAGCAATGACTCAACATGAATCATTGTGCTTTTGTTAAGTTTTTAATTAGTTTAGGCGCACAAGTACAGTGTCTGTCTCTTTGCATACCACTAGAGGGCGATATTAAATAGAAATAAATAAGGCAACAAGGCATACAACAACTTAAACAATACTGGTAAAAAAAAAAAAAAAAACAGAAATTGCTACATACAATGTTCTGGATACATATTAAGCCCAATCTTAGACAAAAAGGCTTTTCATTTCAGAATTCCCAGTGTAAGTACAATTTAGTGCAAGACGAGGCCTAATCTGCTCCTGTAAATCCAGCCAGTAGTGAACGTTAGTCAAAGTGTCTTCACGCCTGATGGCTGATCAGTCGTCATAATATTCCCAGGTCTCTTCTGGCTCGTCCTGAAAGGGAAAAAGACCATAATTTTAGGAAAACAACGTGAAGGTGAATCCTTTGTATGATCAATGCAATTGCAAATATATTTTGATGCGTACAGTAAAATGCAGTACTTGCATTGACACATTTAAGTCAGAACCCTTACCTTTCTGCTTCGGCTTGACAGATAGGAGTTACCGATGCGGTCCAGGGGAACTGTGACCCTCACCCTGGAACAAGGAGGTTAAAAAATGTTAAGGTACCAAATGTAAAGAAAGAATTGAACATTTTTATTTTTAGAAATTGTTAAGTGCATTAGAAGTTTGTCTCTGTCTTTGCTTCAGCCTCTTTGTCTACCTCTTGTCCTTATTCTTGAGGAGCTGGGGTTTTGGCTGGACTGGAATGTGGTCCACAGGCGGGGAGAGGGCAGGGACAGATTTGGCCGGGTTGGGCTCCCAGTCCTGGGTCATTTCCCCGCCATTGTCTGGCATAAACTCACCCAAGTCAGAGATTTCAGACAGGTGAGGAGACACGTCCCGGCTGAGCCTGAGAGCGTTCTGTCCAGGAGACAGGAGAATGCACAGAGAAGACAGTTAGCATCTTTTCAAGGTGGGGGAAATACTGTTAAAATTGTAAACTGTAAATCTACTGTGCATTGAATATTAGAAAACTGTAACAATAATATAAGAGCCAAACTATTCATGAATGCCTGTGGCAATGTAAAACCACTGAATGTTACTCAAAGTGTGATCTTGCAAGACATCAGTATTTCCATGATACATACTCTGGCTGACCGGAGTCTGTCTGGTAGCAGGAAAGCATAGAGCTCATCAATGAAGAAGCAGAGAGCCAAAACAGGCAACAAAGACTTGTAGGACAACATCTGGGAAAAGAAAATACAGTGGAAATATGAACGATTAGTAAAATGTTCTCTCAGTTCCATTAATAACATTGATCTGTAACACTCATATATTGGTAGAAATATAGCAATGCATTATCCTGCAGTGCTGGAAGAATTTTTAAGAAAGCAAGGCTGGTCATTTGAGGCTGGAAGATTTCAGAGCACGCAGTGGACTGCCTTACCTTCTCAGTGTCGTCTTCAGTAGTTGCTTGCAGCCGGTTGGTTCCTCTTGGGCAGCCGTTTGGTCAGGTTGTGATGCTGTCCACTCTGTCTTTGGGTATTTGTAGACATGAAGCTGGGGTGGGTTTATAAGTCCGAAGGATGGCAGGATGATTATGGATTGGGTGGGTGGGTGTGTGTGAGATGACTTCACCCACCCTGCATCTAAAGGACAAAGCAGAGATGAGAACGTGCTGGAGAAAACTGTTTACAGTTTTAGTTTTGATATGGATGAAAAATGGATGGAGTAGGCGAAGAGGTCAACAAGACTGTAGCAATTTAATTATGAGACAATTTAAGTGGAATATGTGGAATATGTCACTGGCTTGAACACTAAAACAAGTACGTTAATGACATGCACACAAATAACCTTCAATAATGAAATGGCTGGATTTAAAGCTACATATGAGATACACACTCTTCAAAATATGAGTACCAGTGAAAGGTGGCACATTCGTGGTTCCCTAAAGAATTTTCAAAAGCAATTGCTCTCAAAGCGGTCCACAGTGGCCCCACACAGTCCCAATTTTTTGATCTATAACTATACGTTGGGAGTTGGGTGACAAAATATGGACTGTTTGGAAGTCTCCGGTGACTGGCTTGAGAACAGCTGCTTCAAAGAACAGTTTCTGATAATAAGATGTGAGTGTGAAGTTTAAAGAACCCTCACATAATGTTCCTGAAAGCGCCCTTAAATTGTTGGGAGTGCCCTTAAAGCGCCCTGAAATTGCACAGTTTTCAAAGTATTAGGAAATAGCTGCTTTATATTAACAAATCATCACTTCAAACAGTATTTGGAAACAGAGTCATCACTAGAGATTCATGAATGGGGAGGGCTAAGACTTTACACTGGAGGTCCTGTCGGTGAGAGGGGTGAACAACCAAATGGGGATTAATAAAAATGTTGGGGTTTTTTTGAGTGGGAGTTCCTGAAACTTGGGAAATGTGAGGGTGCAAATGAATGGGAATAACTGCTGACAATTTAAATGAATACTGGACATATATTAAGGGGAACTGAAAAACATTTAGGGGTCTACAACCCCACCAGGCTCTCACAATATGCGTGCTTGGAAACGTTCAGAAAAAGACAAAGTGTCCTCTTTTTGTTTTGCATAATTCTGCTTTGTATATCTTCAACAGTATTAAGTTCTATCATTTGAAAATGATCACAGAATGTAAGCTAAAAAAAATGTAGCTACACTGTAAACATAATTTGTTGGTTCATCTTAAAAATGTCTCCTGTCTACATTCAAATGTTAAGTGTTAAGAGTAAGTTTTCAGGACAAAAGTCACTGTCTTACATTCTTTTAATGTACTATATAACGTTACCTTTATTAAGCTGAAATGCCAAATTATTCAAACTTTTTAGATACCGCTTACAATTACAGTCTAAGAAAATGTTCAACACTATAATTACTTCAGTTGTTTTAGTCTAAGCATCATTAATCAGTCAAAAGTAGACTTAACTAATAGCATAATGGACAGCGAGCAGAGAGAAACATGCCAAATAGGGATTATGAAATTGACTACTGTAAAATGTAAGATCAATGACAAAGATGCTCCAAGAGGGTTTTTTTTTGGAAGGATACTGTAGAATAACCACTAAAGAACCTAAAGAGCCTTATTTTATGAAAGAGGTTTGCAACTTTGTAGAAGCTTTTTAAACATGGAAAAAACCTCGACATGATGTAAAGGTTCCTAAAACCATATGTCTGAACCTAGAAGCTTTATTTTAATAAAGTGTGTAGTACAGAGGAATGAACCTCCCGCAAACCTCCCCTTCGTCTCGTTTTAATCTTTTTTTCTTTTTTTTTATTCTCAGGGCGAGCTGTCTTTGTTTCCTTTTTGCCTTCATGGGTACACCACGCGATCTGTCAACATTTAGAGGCTGAAAGTGACTCTAGGTTATGAAAGAGCAGTCGAACGCGCAGCGATCTGTCTCTGTGTGTGGTCAGCTGGGGCATCTGATAAAGTCATCTCGCCAATTTCATCGCTGGATTCCCATCGAACCCCCGTCGTCCACCAGGGACGGTAGTGTTGGCGGGCATCGAGTACACACAGCGAGCGGGAAGAGAGAGGATGGGGACTCTGTGGATGGCCTACCAGCCGTTCGACACGTTTTCTCTCTTCCTCTTTTCCCGCCCTATCCTAATTAATGCTATTTTTGGCCTGCAGGACCACCAAACACTGAGAGGCCGCTGACAGATAAAGAATGGTGTAAATAAACTCTCTGTACTACACATGCCCCACGAGCCCGCCCAGGAGTCTGTCAACACAGTCTGAGCCCAGTTAGGTTGGCGCCGATTTCTCTAATTAGTACCCCACCAAAAAAAGCACCAAAAAAAAAAAAAAAAAAGAAAAGAAAGAAAAGTGTGGGTGTGCGCGTGTGCTTGATCATCTCTGCCACCTCCCACCCTCGGGTCTCTGCCCTATAAGTACCCGGAGTGATCAGCAGTGCCAAATATAGAACAGCAGTCTGTAAAGCATGTCCAGGCTCCAATGAATCTCTTGTACGCTCAGTTTCCATTATAATACACTTGTAACTTACAGTAGATGTTCAAAATTACAGTGGGAAGCTCTGGAGCAAAAGCACATGAGCCTAAGATCAAAAATCAGCTAGAGGGGCTTAAAGCCTCACACTTCTGGACTGTGGAGCAGTGGAACTGTGTTCTCTGGAGTCATGGAGCTCTGTACAGTACCTTTAGACTGACCTGGAGTGAAGTTCATCGTTCATCATCTAGAACTAGTCATCCAACATCAGACCCCGAATTCACTAATTCTCTTGTAGCTGAATCAGATCCTCTCAGCAATGTTCCAGCATCTACTGTAAAGCTATTCCAGAAGAGTCAAGGCTCTAATACTCTTCATCTCAGAAGAAACGTTAAATAGGCAGGTTGGTGTACTCAAATGTAGTGCAATGAACTATCAGTCCTGAGGATGAAAAATTGTGTCTATGTATGGCATCTGTTTGCAGTCACTAAAAGAATAAATATGCAGTCTCTCTCTCTCTCTCTCTCTCTCTCTCTCTCTCTCTCTATATATATACATATAATACATATATACATATATATATAATATTTATATATGAATTGACATGCTGGTTTATATAAATATGATGACAGTATGAATATCTGACTGACATAAATGCAGAAACAGGGAGTTTTATCACTGTTTGCTTTAAATCTTTTTACAGATTTTTGTTACTCAAAGTTTGTGGTCTGCAGTTTTCAGTCTTTGACTTTTGTTGTGGCTTTAATGCTCAACTGAAATATACATTTTAATGAAGAATTTTAAATTATATTTCAAGTTGAAAAAAAAAAGATCTTGCTTAGACGTTCAGGTTGGATGTACAAGTACACCCACAGCACTGATGCCTTTTTGTAGGTTTATACTTACTGACGGTTCTATCAGTACAAGTAGACCTCTGTAGAATGACCACTGACCAGATACTGGTGGGTAGGCGAACTGAAAAAAAACACTTAAAAGTAATTCAAGGAACTAATGTTTCTGAGTATGAAAACTTGTACCTATGCATGACATCTGTTTGCCAATGAAAGGCTTGTCCTAGAGCCATATGTCCAAACATAGAACCTTTATTTTAGTAAAGTATATTTCAGATTTCTGTCTGATGATGAACAAGAGAAATGAACTTCCCACAAATCTCCCATTCATCAGATATTGTTATTATAGTGAACAAAAAACCCCACTGTGTACTCAAATGTAGTGCAATGAACTATCAATCCTGAGGATGAAAAATTGTGTCTATGTATGGCATCTGTTTGCAGTCACTAAAAGGATAAAAATGCAATCTCTCTTTCTCT
>JBBPCX010000011.1:13647979-13685274 GCA_037974365.1 Hydrocynus forskahlii | reverse complement strand
GTTAAAAAGCTCCTTATTTGTTTAAAGTGTTTGCAAACCAA
Organism: Hydrocynus forskahlii; assembly: GCA_037974365.1. Taxonomy (NCBI): domain Eukaryota; kingdom Metazoa; phylum Chordata; class Actinopteri; order Characiformes; family Alestidae; genus Hydrocynus; species Hydrocynus forskahlii. The sequence continues at coordinate 13,685,233 of JBBPCX010000011.1, read as the reverse complement.
ATGTTATTGCACTTTTGTTCATATAGCAGTACTTTTGAAATAAAAGTGCACAATACACTACTTTTGAATTCATTATTGAATTTTGCATATAACAATGCGATTAATCACAGAAAATCATGCAATTAATTAAAATAAAATGTTATCATTGCCCAGCATTAATATATATATACATATATATCAGATATGATTATTTCAGGTGATATATGATTATTTCAGGTGAATGTCTTCTCTACTAACAAAATAATTCTCCAGTAAAAGAAGTGTTAATGCCTCACCAGGCAAACGGGATGCGTCTGTGGGCTCCCATGATGTAGTGGTCTTTGTCCTGCCCCAGACCCCGCATCAGACCAAAGTCTCCAATCTTCACCAACTCTCTGGATGCCAGCAGCACATTTCGGGCTGCCAGGTCTCTGTGGATGAAACGTCGTGACTCCAGATACTCCATCCCTGCAGCAATCTGAGTGCTAAAAAGCCAAAGGCGAGCCAGTGGATATTCACACTGTCGCGAACGCAGTGTGTCGTACAGAGAGCCGAGTAGAGCCAACTCTGTCACCTGAGGAGAGCAAAATCACAACAGTTGTGTGAAAACAATGTACTAATTAGGTAGTTATGTAACTATCCTACATAAAAACAACTGTGTAATACAAATTAAATGTACAGAAAACATCAATAACAGTTCAGCCAACAATATAGTTTGACTGGGTCAGCACAAATCAGCACATTACATTGAATTTCAGGCCTTTGTTAAACCAACTGAACACCACAATGCACTTCAGATTTCATCTACCAAATGCCCCATATCACAATACAATACTACGTTACCTCAGCTTACCATTTTGAGAGGCTGTGTGAGGACCACACCATAGAGACGTATGATGTTAGGATGGTCTAAAGACTGCATGGTGGTGACTTCTTGCAGAAAGTCTGTCACTGTATCTGTCTCCCTGGATATACTGCTCCTCAGAGACTTCACCGCTACAGGCACCTGGAGAGAGCATGGTGAAGAGGAAAGTAAAGGTGGTTGCTACTGTAGTCTATCCCCTAGTCTTCTTATCTAAGAGTTATTTTTTATATGCTCCTCTTAATCCTGAACATCACATGACAAGGCCATTTTCCACCATATTTTGGACAGACTGATTAGCTAGTTTAACATGGATCAGTTTTCTGATTACAACTTGTTCATGACAATGTAATTCAGTTTAGTTTGTATAAGTGTGTTCTGTAAAGGTTTTTATATACAGTGGGGGAAATAATTATTTGATCCCCTGCTGCATTTGTAAGTTTGCTGACTTATACTTATTTCACTCAGTGACATGCAAATCTATTTATAACTTTTATGTAACATGTTTTGTCTTGATTTTTGGTTGATATTCTGTCTCTCTCCATAAAAATGAAACTACCTCATTAATTAGACTCAGCAAATAACAAATTTAGCAGGGGATCAAATAATTACTTCCCTTACAGTAACAGTCTCTGTTACAGCAGAACCTGCATCAAAACATATTCTACTAAGCAGGAATTTCAGACAGAATCTCCAACAGGTTCTTAGACTGAGATGAAGACCAATTAATGCACTGAGCTTGCATTTTTTTAGTGAGCATCACAAATAAATAGCTATATTAAAAGCCTAAATAATGTGAAGGGTGCTCTTTTAAGCCTGGAAGAGAATTTAAACAAGACCTCTTATATAGTACACCAGCTGCCTGCTGCAGGCCTCGATGTACAGGATGACCTATATAATGTTAAAAAAGACGAAGCTTGTGAATAGTGATGGGCGATTCTAAAAGAAACTGATATAAAAACACATTAAAAAGAGTTTTTGAGGAGACATTTGAAAAGTCTTTTGTAGGAATTTGACATGTTGCAATGACTTTATTATAATAAACATGTGTCTGTGTTTCTTCTGCATATTTAATATCGTTGCGTTCAAGCAAAACAATGAGGGGAAAGTGAACTCACCACTCGTCCAGTAGGCGTATGCCACTCTGCCTTCCTCACCACCCCAAATGAGCCTGAGCCCAGCCTCTCTCCAAACATCAGCTCACTGTCCTGGATGAGGCAGGTGAGAGCTCGTCCTACTTCCGGCCCCTGCATAGGCATACCACCACTCCACTGCTCTCCTTCTGGACCACGCCCACTGAAGACCTATTAAAGGTATTCGTTGTGAGGATTTGACTCAAATATATTATTATTAAGTGAAAGTGATCATTGTGTCATACGTGGACACGCCACAGCACACAGTGTGAACAGCACAAAATTCTTCCTCTGCATTTAACCCATTCACCAAGTGAAGCAGCAGGCAGCCAGGAACACAGCACCCAGGGAGCAGTGTGTGGGGACAGTACCTTCCTCAAGGGAACCTCAGAGGTGCTTAGTAGTCTTGGGAATTGAACCCACGACTTCCTGATCACAGGTTGAATGCCCTAACCACTAGGCTACCCGCTGCTCACTCATGACATTTTTACATGACCATTTCACCCTCTCTATACAGCCTCTACAGACTCATATATGTAAATGACCTCTGCTCTAATTGCACATCATGTGTCCCATTTTAAAATCAGTTCAGGCTGAAACCCTTATTTTAACTTCAGTTTAAATGAGTGGGCTGTAGGCTGAACTGCCTCTGTACACTGAATAGGCAGATATATGTAAATGCATTGTTTTTGTCCCAGTACAAAAAATACATTCAAAATGAGCTGTTTTTGTAGCTTAGTGTCCATTTATGAACTATATTTTTTTACACTTTACCCTCTTAAAACCTTCCAGCATGTCCAAATTCAGAACTCAGTCAGACTTACTCAGTCCATACTGTCCAATAATTGGAGTAAAAACTACATCAAAACGAATAGTATTGCTTCCTAATCATTGATGGCAACACACTGGCGAGATGTAACACTATACCTTGGACATCCATGACCGTGGTCTCATGTTGGTTTTGTAACGCCTGACTGCGTCCCATAGTCGTCTCTGTCCTGTTGATACCAAAGCAGTGACTATAAAAACAGCGGTAAACTTGCAACATATACTCAGTAATATCTAACTATGCTGCACACGTTGACCCTGACAGATAACAGCAATGCAACTGAAAGGTTCAGAATCAAAACTGGGTACAAACCTGGTTTGCTAATCCCAATCTGTTCCAAATCAGACTCCTTCACATAGTCCAGGTGCTCAATGCGCGTCACGTTGAGTCCATCTCGGACCCTCAGGTAGAAGCGCTCCAGCTGCACCTCTGCCAAAAGCTGGTACAGCCACTGAGTGTCTTGGTCCATCATAATTACATGGTCTTTCAACACAGCAGTTAACCTGAAAGGTAATGTAAAAATCACTTGTTTTTGAAAACAAATTACACACTGCATGTGTAAACCAATAAGTAAGTCCATTTCAGATCAAGACGATTTGAGGCAAGTGTGTAATGTTGCAGGCTGGTAGTTTGCACAATACTAGCCGCAGGTGTTTCAGCCCTGTAGCTCCAGTGCAAAACTAAAGAAACAAACCTCTGATATGAAACTTAGATTGGTTTGCTAATTATATTTGGGGCAAGAGTGAATCATGTGTCAACTGGGTACACACCACCCTTTTAGTTACCAGATCCTCCTTGACTACCTGAGTGATAAGGTAGATGACAATATATTGTTCACTTGCTACATCATTCTTTGGTACAAATGTTCTTTCATCAATAAAGGAACACTGGAAAGTATTTCAAGTCGGTTTGGAACATTTGTATGAAGCAGAATGTGCTACAATGTGGCAAGAGAAGGGAATATACACATAAAAATAGCATAAACCACTGACGCACATCTAGATCCCCCTCTTTTTGGACAAACATTATGCAAATGTGCTGAGCAGCAACTAATAAAGCCGTTGATATGTGGCACCGTTACCGACTGTGTCGTGTCCACAGTCACACGCTGAGATTGAACACTCGAACACACACTGAGATATAATGGTTGGAAAATAAACAAGTGTATCCAAAACAAATTAGTACATGGCATACCAGTTTAATAAACTTCCAAAATGTTTGTGCAACAAAACTAGGCCACAACTCTGCACATGTTGTTTTCTCTATACACAGTGAGGGGAAGCAGACTGGCTCACTGTGCATGGCTAGTGCAGCTACTGAAAATATATTTTAAAAAATGGTCACATCCAAATACAAACTTCACCCTGAAACAAGCTCACATTTTTTACTACACTCAAAACTGTTCTAGATTTTAAGTAGTCACTATCACAAAATCTGGGGGTGCCCCTAAACAGCCCCACTGTCCTGTCAATATTTATTTCACCAGAATGCAAAGCCACTTTTTACACCTGTTACCATGCCTAGAAAATCACTTTTGTAAATTTTCTTTTCCCAGTGATGCAGAACCCCAAACACAAACAAAGGCCATCGGTTCTGTCTCAAACTAGAGTGAGAGTAACAGACCAGACTACATAAAACCTAAAAACACAGAATGTAACTTACCTTAATTACTTTAAATCTTAGATCTTTTCACAACAAGACAGAAAAGAAAGGATAGAGAAAAGGCTTGTGGCTGTGTTGGAGCAGTATTTTGCACTGGAAAACCCTCTACACTGCCTGATAGCTAAGGGACATTCCCTGGGTTGCTATGGACATCAGACAGGCATCCAGCAGCAAGGTTTTCTGGCTCAGGAACAATTAAACTAATAGAGGAAGTGACGGGAGCTGACATTCCAGTGCCAAAAACACACACTCCTTCTACCTGTAACTTTCACTGCACCAACTATTAAAGAAGACTGCTATTACAGTTTTAGCAGTGCAACATATTATAGTCCATTTATAACAGTGTGCCATGCAGTATCAGAAACCACACAAACAAGGCTATATGATGTCACCTAATGGCTTGAGGCCAGGGTTTGATAAAGCACACTGTTTTCACCATGTTTACTGGGAGACTTATAAGGATCCAGTACTTGTTAGCTGCCTTTGTTTTTTAGCTCCAGAGCAAGTTTGAGTACATTCAAGAAATCATGTTAAGTCAATCCTTTTGTGTTTCCTAGTATTCAGTTAGGTAGATGTTGCGTATATTCCTATATCCACATGCACACACAACATATCGTCGCTGTCGGGCGGAAACCTCTTATGTCCAAAACGGCTATTTTTCAGAAAACTCAAAAAACGCTGTATACTCTAAATAAACGAATACTGAGTCATCAAAATTGGTATAACTATTTTCAACACTTTTTATTGGTTAATAATTTCTAAATTTTACAGACCCACGTGGAGACTGACCAAGAGTACTGATTTATGAAAAAAAACAACAAAGACGATAAGTTGAGTTACGAGGATTCCGCCAGACAGCGACGATATATATTGTGTGCCAAAATAATGAATAGACAAGATACGAGGAAAAATGACAGGTTTAGCTACAGACTGACAGATGGAGAGCAGGTCAGTGGGAGGGACAGGAAACGGGCAGATAAAAGCACCACACCTCACCCTCAGCATGCTGACGACACAGCTGGGGTTTAGACTGAGATCTGAAGGAAACAGGGCCAGCATTTATAAACCCAGCTAATTACTGATGCGTCATTAAAGATTTAAAGGAAGAGGGAGAGGTCAAGTATTGTTTGTGTGTGTGTGTGTGTGTGTGTGCGCGCATGTGAGTACCATTTACAAATGATTACCTTGTCATTTTGTGTCCTTTACTTTCATTTAAAAGTGAAAGGAAAACTTGGTTACGGAGGTTACAGCAAAACATAAGATTTTTGCCATTCATACACAGGCTTGCTTTTCGACTTTTCGCTGCACCCCAGTATTAATTTGTTCACCTAAATCATCACATGAAGGACTGATTAGATAAAGCAAGTGCTGGATTGTAGCTAAAAATACTGGATTTCCTCCAGGAAGGGTTTATACATAGTAAAGACAACATATTTGTATATATTAAGTTTTAGTGTACTGTTTATTTCTATTTGTATTCATTCTAATAATATCAAAAAAGAAAGTCTTATAACCCAGATAAAGTTCACAAGTTTGATCCCTGGTGATGCAAAGACAAAAGTCTCAGTAAACCTGGTGCCTGCAGGAGCCCTAGCTAGTCAGTGGAACTGGGCACAACTAAATTGGGGAGAAAATAAGGGAAAAAAAGAAAACATTTTATACAAAATGTCTGTTTGTCTTCCACACTGATGTCAGCAAAGCAGAAAAAAAGTAATTATACAATCGCCCCCCAGAACGTTACTAAACAGACCGTTGGTATTGTCGAACAAAATGCACGAAAGAACAGAACAAAAAGAACTAAATGACAGCAAGGGCAAAGGAAGTCCTCCTACAATGTAACCCATGCTTGCATAATTATTTGTGGAATGGAAATGGTAAGAGAAAAGGATACTGACTTTCTCTTTTCATGCACTGCACACGGCTTACCTAGATTCACTCTGAATACCGCAACTATCATTGCAATAAAAAACTCAGCAGACATAAGGGGGGAAAAATGGCTGCCTGCAGTTCTTGCTGATCTACAGTCTTAAAAATAAAAGTTCTAAATGGCTTTTGGCCCCTTCATTTATATAGAACATTTACATTATGTGAAAGTTATTTAAACTTGGGATGTAAGGTAAAATTATTCCATACTACCTATTTTAATATGACATATAAACACTAAAGACACATGTAAGTTCTTTGTTAGTTCTGGATAGTAGATAAAGTGGTCATAGATGTCACAACCTCTGGTTCCCATCAATACCATTGTAACTGAAGTTTTTCTACATCTTAAAGAAATGGTGTGATTATCTTCTGAAGGTCCACTATCCTGTATTTTGCCTTTATTTACTTTTTACAGCCTGCCAAAGAGAATTTTTTTTCATTTATTGCAGCCAGTGGAGAAAAAAAAACAAGGCATAGATGCCAAATCCAGGCACTCCAAACATTAAGGGGTCAAAGCATCTTACTGCTTTTTTATACCTTAAAAAAAGAATGTGACAACTCTAAATCTCTATCCTGAGATTTTCACCAATAACATTTTCACACTGAATGTTTCCATTCCCCCATGCTGCCCCTTACATGCTACTATAAGAAACTGTTTTTTTCCCCAACATTAGTATGTAAATGATGCAACAGAATCCAACAGGCTGTTTTTATTACTATGCTTTTACTAGACTTGTCTATGTAAATGACATCCATTCTGGATGACTGTCCTGTATTGCGCCTCTTTCAAAAAGCATTTTTACTCCTACCATGTAAATGGAAGGGGTAACCTCAAACCAGTTGCACAGTTCGACCTACATAAATGTGTTCCCTCACAGACCCACAGAGCACAAAAAAATATTTGTCCCCTCCTGACGTCCTCTTGTTTTGTGTCACAGTAAATGGCTTCATACCCTTATACAACTTATTAATATTAATATATTACAACAATTTTAATGATTATTAAGTGAAGGAAACATTAACACCTATATCAACCATGTACAAAAGGAACTGTCCCCTAAACATAATAACTGGTGGAGCCACCTTTCAGCAACTCCACCTACTTCTTATAACTAAGGATCAGTCTTTCACGTCACTGTAAACTAACTGCGGCTCACTCCTCTTACCAGAAATACTTTAATTAAGCTACCTTGGGGGGGGGTATGAACTGCCTATTTGGTTGAATCATGAGCAAGACCCACAATTCCCTAAATGTCCTTTTGTAAAAGTTCTTTTGTAGCTTCCCAGACGAATTGTGGGATGAATTATAGTTGGATGGCCGGTTTTGGGAAGCTTCTTCCATTGGAGTCATAAGCTCTCCTGTGGTTCACTGCAATCCCAGAGTCTTAGACACAGCTTGTAATCCTTTCCAGACAAATATATCACATATAGTGGACATTTTAATCATTTTTATCATTCTTTTTGGCAATATATTTGCTCTTGACAACAAGTGTGTTTCTTGCTGAGACCCTTCAGCCTCCTCCACATTGCTGGAAAAGCTCTGTTTAGACCATAGCAGGACTCTTACTGAACACAGCTGTGTAGGTATAGTCTAACTGATCCCAGTTATCCTACGGGGTTGACTGGTTGGTTGAGTAACTAAGGGTTCCATTACTTTTTCCACACAGGGTTAGTTGTATTGGATATTTTTTTCCCTCAATGAATGGCTGTTTAGAAACTGTATTTTATTTACACTTCGATTGCATTTGTCTGATATGAAATTTTGTCTGAAGACCTGAAACAATTCAGTGTGACAAGCAAAAAACAGAAGAAAAAAGGAGAGACAAATATTTTTTCAAGGCACTGCACATCTAATGTTCACATCCTACACTCTTTGATTAGACTTATCAGGTGTGTCACACCAGGGCTGGAACTAAGCTCTGCAGGCTGAGAGCTGTTATATAGAATTGCTCCAAAAACTCCTTTTCATTATCTATGTTCAGCCGTTCACTGCAAATCCAGCTCTGTTCTCTGACCATTATAACTATTAGGTCAGTGCAAAAGGATGACTTCCACACCTACATTTAGAGGTTTCCCCCATTCCTGTTTTGGAATGTAAGGACAAAAAGAGCCTGGCCTTGAACACAAACCTTTAGTGAATGATTAAACAGAAGTACGGAGTAAGAAATGTGGGGGCTAGTTCAGGCAGGTATAGAATAGCCAAGACAGCATCAACATAAGATTCTCTAAGACTACACCCAAAAGACACACACCCAGAACATTCACAAGAGACACATCGATGCCTCAATGAACAGTATCACAGGTGCACTTTTAAATTTGCGCAAGAGTTTCACAGTCTAAACGTAATCCTTGACTAAAACTAACCGTCACAGTCTCTCAATCTTTCTTCAGGCCACATGATATTAGGTTTCATTTGTCTCTACAACAAAACATGCAAGACTTAAAGAGATACAAAAGCTGTACTGACTAATGGAAGAGCCAAAGCAAGAGAAAAAAATAACATTTTGTTTAAGGGGCTTTAATGTGATATATTGAAAAAAAGCAACTGATTTGAATCTGATATTGTTTCTATTCAAAATACTCAGAGCTACAGTTACAGTCAAAACAGTCCAACTAGAAACAACAGCTAATACACATGAGAGACATCTGTTTTTTTTTTAAACCCTAAGTAACATCCAGGCACATGGGTTATCTTGAAATGTTGTATGTAATCAGATGTGCCGTCAATGTTCAGAATACTCACATTGAAAAAAGTTTCAACAATTGTGGAAAGAAACCCACAGATTTTAGCATTCATTACCTGCCATGCACTCTTAAAAATATTGGCAAAAAGTTTTGCTCACAGATTCCATAGAATCAGTTCTTTATATAAAGGTATTTTTGGCTAAACCAACTACACTAAAGGCTGCTGTAACTGAAATAAACCAGGTGATAACAGTAGGTGTGTCTTAATAAGCCATGAAGTGTCTACAATCTATAAGGAAATGGATACAGGTGTGTGGTAAATAATCATGACTAGGAAATTAGTCATAGAGGCCTATTAGGTTCAGTTACGGATCACTTCGAGTCAAATCACTTCAACATAAGTTTATTTTGATATAATGTCATTTAAAGGCTGTTCCTCATAAAAAAGAAGGTTTAATGACAAGTGTTTTAATGAGAATTTCCCTATTATTGAACTATTACAGACCAACTATGATCAAACAGACATTTAGATACGTACATAAAGATAAATAGATATTTCAGTAATCTATTAGTGTAAATTAATTTCTCACACGCACTGACTTGGTAATACTATGTAGTACATGATCAGGAAATAGTTAATTTTTTAAAAACTTGACATGTTATGTTATCCCATATGGTAACAACCAATAAGGATCAGTCATGGCTCCATATAATAGACATAGTCATCAAAATTAAGTCAGCTCTATCAAATGATGCTTAACAAAATGTTAAATACTGGTAACCTAGAACCAATGTGAGGTTTCACCTTTTGGTTTTGAATCCTTCTTTCACAAGAACAACACTTCAAAACGTTTTTTTTCTGTGAATGAACCTTTTCACAGGAAAGTTCAACAGATGCCTTGAGCATTTCTTGACCCCCTTTTGGAAAGATGTCTCTAAAATGTGCAACGGTCAAACCTGAGCAATCAGATGTGAAATAATTCCTTAAATGTCCTCCCAGTTCATAGTTAAACAGTATGGTCTTATTTAGGATCAAACCTATGTTTCTTAACCATCACCAACATGATGGTTGTGATTCACATATCATGATTTGTGATTTACAGCACATTAGACATCCTTAAAACCAGAAGGGACCAACAATGACTTTAATTTGCTTCAGAACAATTTTGATATACTTTTCATATTTTACTTTTCTTTGAGTTTTCTAATGTTAATATTTTTAGTTGTACTTAAGGTGAGGCAAGGAATTGCACTTTATACTCAATTATCTTAGCCATTAACATTTAGTCACTAAATCCTTTATTATGTTTAGTTTTATGTTATTTTAACCTCTAGACAGCTTTGCATAATCTCTTACTTTTGACTTTAGTATTCTATCATTTTAGACCAAACGGATCCCAAAAAAGAGACAGATAGAGTCTAATCAACACTTCCTATGCAGATAAACAGATGCTGAATGTAGCTTTTGACTTGGCACTTTAGTCTTTCTATTTGGTACCTTAGTACTTCCGTTTGTACTTTAGTACAGCTATTTAATATCAATACTTTTTAAGTAGCAAAACTTTCATTTGGCTATGATAATACAGACAAACTGGATTTGATCAACACAGACTGAGAGGACTCTGGTGTGGTTCTTTAGGTTCAGTGTGAGATGAGACCGTGTGTGTGTGTGTGTGAGCAGGCAGCCCGCGAGGTGGCAGAAAATTCTGACACCTCTGACGTAAACAAACAGAGTGTGGGCTGTGAGATCCACAGGTACTTACACTTTTACACTTTCTGGCACCTTTACTGGTTCTCCAGCTGAAGCTTCGTTTTTGTTTTCTTCTCTGTAAGCTGTGGCTGCCTTTCTCCTCCCGGGACCTTCTTTCCAGAGTCTTCAGGTCAGGACAGGTGTGTGTGTGTGTGTGTGTGTGTGTGTGTGCAGCCTCCAGAACCTGTGCTCACCTACAGCTCCTCGGATCCTTTAGGTTCTGATGTTAATCCACTTCGTGTCTGGGTTTCACTCCCGTGTTCGTGTCAGGAGTTTCTTTTCGTGAAGGTCCTGAACTCCCGAACCTCTTCGTCTCTACTGAATTTCCTCAAACTGGGAGCTGCAGCTCCGCCCCTTCCGCCCCTCCGCCCAGAACACCTGCACAGCCTGCAGCACGAGACATTATTAAAAATTAATAAACATTATTAAACATTATTAAAAGTTAATCAGGTGAGGGTCTCTCTGCTGTCTGTTTATTTTATTTACTTGATTGTTTGTTTTCTAATTATTTCTTCAGATGCCTTTTATTTGTCTCTCTTAATATATAAATGCATTCATTTATTAGTCTGCCTTGCAATATTTTTGTTTGTTTTTTATTTTGTTTATCTATCTATCTATCTATCTATCTATCTATCTATCTGTCTGTCTGTCTGTCTCAGTCTGTCTCTGTCTGTCTGTCTATCACATTTAAGACTAATTTATGGATGAAATCATTGTTAAACGATCGCTACAATAAAATGTACATTTCTAAAAAGGTGACAGTGCGTAAACATACTTTATTTAAAGATGTCTAATGAAATTGTAAATAAACAGGTTTTGTCAAACCAAAGCCATTTTGTTGTGGTGTTGTTTGGTGACACATGCACGCAGGTGCGCACGCACACACTCAGCATCATTAAGCTTACACTGAAACTACCTGTGAGAATGAGTCAGGTAAAAAAAAAGAGGTTTTGAGAGTCACAGGTTTCATTTCTATTCACGCTCCCAGAACTCGTCAAACGAGTCTGGCGGGATTTTAACAGTTTTCACCCCCACCCCCACCCCAGACAACAGACATCTTCCTGGTATGATGACATTTTCCTCTCAGCTACTACAAACCAAACATTATTAGTGTGTCATATGTGCAACAGGTTGCTTGCAGGTAGTCTCTTTGTGTGATAATGTGATAATCCTATAATGGATGTCAAGCAGTAAAAGCTATATTGAGAATGTGTTTAATGAATGAAAATGTTACAGTTTGCACTTATTGCGATGTCTTCTTTTATATAAAACTCGCTCCACTCAATATGCTACTACTTTTTTTTTTTACAGTGTGCATCTGCTGGTTTGCTTCAGACGTTACCTCACTGTACTTGTATAGTGATGATAAAGGCATCTAATCTAATTTCTAATTTCCTATGTTTATTGCACTTTTGCTCTGCATGAAGCTGTTTATGCCTTCTCTCCATTCGACTAAGAGTTTAGGAGAAAGAGAGGAAGAGAGAGGGAGGGAGAGATAGAGAGGGGGAAGAGAGAAAGAGTGTGTGAGAAAGAGAGAGAGAGAGAGAGAGAGAGAGAAAGAGTGAGTGAGAGAGAGAGAGAGAGAGAGAGAGAGGAAGCATCCACATGCCATGCCACTAACAAGTCAAGATGCTCTTAAAGAGTTTTGGATAACTGGTTTTTAATTCATCTCATGTTTATCTTCAATGGACTGTGCAAAGTATTTGAATCATCCCAAACTTTGTGGTCTGAAGCTCTCTGAGGCCCCCTGGCAGTCTGAGACCCCTGGACTGAAGTGGCCTGGTCAGTAATCCAGTCCCATGGTGCAATCAAAATTCAGAAAATTGTATAGGCGGGCAGAAGTTATCACATCATGATCAGAGCCTGAGAAAAACAAGAAATTAAAAAAATTATATGATATAGTGAATCATGTTTTCTGGGACAGAAACTAAGAATGCAAAAAAAGAGATTCGGTCTGACTTTAATACAGAGGTTAATATAATAGTGATACTGTATGACTGTGATTGTATGGAGTGGTTAACACAATGACCAAGATGGGAGATTACTAGAATATTATCTCATTTTATGACAAGTACACAAGTACATGACACGGAAAAAGGTTTACTCTTCATCACCAGCCTCTCATTGATTCCAGCCTCTCATTATAGTCTACCCGGAAACTGGTGGTCTGAATCCGAATATCATAAAGGCTGGTGATATTCAAGAACATACAGTGCTCCCAAAAATTATTTGGACACTTTTTGCATTTTAGCATTGGGAAACTTTAATTGAATTTTTTATGTTACTTGATCAGCTAAGAGAATAATATTTATTTTAGAATAAAATACTTTTAGAAAAAGGTTAAACTGGTGGGAGACTCATTGTGTGGAGAAAGCCTGGAGAAGAAATCCAACCAGACTGCACTAAGGAGGATGTGAAGCACTGAGGATTTGAGTTCAAGTGTACAAAAGTATTGTCCTCACTAACAGAAACAGATCGGCTGTCTTTTGAAAAAATACTTTGAAAAAGGAAAAGTGCGGTCTGAAAATGCTCTGTTTAAAATACATGCTGCATGGTTTTCCTAACAAAATGGACGTATATTTTTAGTATGGCATGATTTTTCATATATTTTTGTCAATGAGCCTTTCCATTATGCTGTTACTGAAATATGTTCCAGCAAACATGGATTACAGTTTTCTTGTGCTGGCTACACCAACACTTTAGAAAACTAGGCAAGTTCATTCTAAATAACCCGATGAGCGTCTGTGAAAATCATACAATTTAGACACTTGTTTCAATTTCCCTGCACATTAAAGATGTAATTAAATTTGCCTAATTGCTTCTCTCAGTTATTTATTAAGATATAAAATATTAAATGTTTAGATAGTCAGGATGACATTTACAAGTACAACCAAAACGTCAATATCTCTAAAAATGATTCTTCCTTTAGACAGTGTGAGGAGATGTTAGTAAGTTGTCTTCATTAAGTTTATTAAAGTAAGTATTGTTGACTCACGCCCTCCGTATCAAAGGACATCCCATCTGCACTTCTACTGGCCTACTTAACTGCTGACAGGCTTCGGCGAGGCCTGACATTAAGAATTGGTCAATTTATTTCCAGATTAGCTCAACCCTCAAGAAAGCTGATGGATAAACATCCCAAAGCAGGAGACTATTCAACCCTGATTAGATTAAGTGTAGTAAAAATAAAGATACTCAGTCCAGTTGACTTGAGCTGATACTGAGCTGATATTGAGAAAGCTAATCAAGCCAGAGCTCTGAGTTCACACTCATGTTCACACATGTGATATACCTGAACATTCCACCAACAGGGACTTTAATGACACTAGGTTCAAATTCATAAACTTTAATATGGAGTTGGTCCCCCCCTTTGCAGCTGTAACAGTTTTCTGTGGGATTTTGTACCCATTCAATCTGTAGAACATTTATGAGATCAGACACTGATGTTGGACGAGAAGGCCTGGCTCACAATCTCCATTCCAGTTCATCCCAAAGCTGTTGGATGTGGTTGAGGTCAGGGCTCTGTGCGGGTCTATCAAGTTCTTCCACACAAAACTCATCCAGCCATGTTTTTATGGAGTTGTCTTTGTGCACTGGGGCACAGTCATGCTGGAATAGAAAAGGTTCTTCCCCAAACTGCATCCAGTTGGAAGTATGGTGTTTTGGTATGCTGAAGCCTTAATACTGCCCTTCACTGAAAGTAAGGGCCCACTTGAATTCAATAATTAAGAGGTGCGTCCTGATACTTTTGTCCACGTAATTCATTGCACTGACCTGGTTGTTTGTTTACAATGTCAGAGAGCCATTGACAGTATGAAAAACAAGGTCCCCTCAGAGTCCAGAGCATTGTAGCACTGTACAGGAGGACCAGCTCCATATGAAAGTCTATGTATCTGAATGCAGTGTCACTCAGAGCCGTAGAGAGAGATTTTCTCTACCGCTCTTGTGTCACTGTAAATCCTATTGGTGTAATGGTCAGGCGTCCCAATACTTTTGTCCATATATAACTCCACACAGAAAGAATCTGCGCCCAACCCGGGAGTCAAACCCAGGACCTTATTGCTGTGCGGCAACAGCACAAACCCCTGCCCACAAAAGTTTCAAAACTTTCTAAATAATTTTAAAATCCTTGTTAAACTGACTGTATAAACTGAATATGCTTCAAGGTAGCATTTTTCGACAAGGCAGCATGAATCGATACACTGCTTATAAGTAAATATTTTTAATAAAATATATTTTTCTCTGATTATACAATTTATTTGTCAATTTCTCATCATTATCAGTGTTATAAACTGACCATAAACAGTATAAATGCAAGCGACGCAGTGCCCATGGAGCAGGGTGACTGGGGGCAGGGACGTTGCTCAAGGGTACCTCAGTGGTGCCACTAGCAGTCCTGAGATTCAAACCCACAACCTTCTGATGGCAGGGGCAACTACCTAACCACCAGGTGCCTTATAACAGACAGCTGAGCCAGCCAGGAGTCAAACCTAAAATCTACTGATTCGTAGTCAGACGAGTTATCCATTGTGCCACAATATACGTCTATATGTACAGCCAGATGTTAGAAATTGTTCTGGCCCCTCCCTTTAATTGTAGCGTCATAGCAGTTTGGAACATTTGTTCTGGTTCGGGTGTGTCTCAGGTGAGTCCGGTTGGAGCGCCCCCTCTGTTCTCCTCCGGGAGAGGCGAGAGGTGTGCTGACGCCGACAGCAGGGTCGTCATGCCTTCGAAGAAATAAAGCGACGGAGCTCATTGATTGGGGTTGAGTTCTCCGTGCTGCCAAATGTGCAAATAAACCTCTTAAATAAACAGCAGTCAATTTACTGAGCCTGAGTGCTCTGATACTGGTATAAAGCTGCAGTCGGACGGTGAGTGTTTTGTCCTAGTTAAAGCAGAACTGTCAGGACCGTGTCTGGGCTTTCAGCAGGGTCGCGTTAGCCACCTAGCAGGCTAATTTTACACGCTTTATTGAAGACCACACAGCAAATCCTGGATCGTGTCAGTTATCACTGCTGCAGTGTGACACGCACTGCAAATCGACACGAAACCAAAATAAGAGGTTTCTACACGAATAAAAGCAGAAACAGGTCGCCGTGTTTGTAAACACGCTGGATGCTACATGCTAATTGTGAAAATTTTCTCTGAAGTGCTGGCTAAGCTAACCCTGGGGTGTTTTGTGTGTGCAGATCGTACTACATTCAAATGATCGAAATATGTAGTGGGAAGACTGTACTGAACTAACATTTTGTTTTGGCAATGTGTAGTTTGAATTATTGCTATTATATAAGTTAGGAATGTATACGGAAAACATAAACACCGTTGTGTGTTTGTTTTATCCATCTAAGGCAAACCTCTAATATCTGTTGAAATGAAACGGTTCCTTGGCATCAGATCAAATATATGTTGATGTAGTGCTCCAAATGCTAACATCTCCCTAAATTCATCAGATTGTTGAATAATCTGTATATAATTGAGATTCCAGGTTTTCATAGGGAAATACTGGTGTTTTGGTTTTAAAAGGAATCATATTTGAGCAGAAGTTCTAATCATCTTCTAATCATCAGTTATAATCCTGTGTCCGGCGTAGTTTGGTGGTTTCCCTATTCAAACACACTTTATTAAACCTATCAGGTTGAGAAGGGGTGTTGGAGAAGGGAATGTCCTGAACTGATTTGCACTAGAGGCTCCTAATGTAATGCATAAGTTTGTCATGCATTGTGTGTGCTTTTCCAGACGGCGAGCTGGCGCAGGTAGCAGGGTGTCCGTGGACTATGAGAGACAGCGGGGCAAGCCTGGCTCATAACCGCTGGCAGGGTGAGCTCTCGCTGACTGTGAGCCACGAGGGCGCTCACGGAGGAATGGCAAGGGGGCATCTGCTGGGCCCTGATTCTCCACGCAATGCTCAAAGTGCCATGTCCTTGAAACTGAGCCAGAAGGAGCAGGTATGGGGTGGAGAATATACCAGACCAGATGAGATAGATGAAGATGATGATGATGATGATGATGAAGAGGAGGAGGATGAGGAGGAGGAGGAATTTGAAGATGAACAGATGGAAGAAGGTGAAGAGATTAATTCTGAATGTGCGCCATTAGAAGAGGAAGAGGGAGCAGAGGACTGGCACGTCCCACATGAATTGCAGTCACAAATACAGCAGTGTCAGAACCTGTCACCTTTAGATAAGGAGCAGGCCAAACTTGAAGCCAGGGACTTTCCTGACAGCCCTCTGCGAGTTCGGCTCAGAGGACTCAGACAGCAGAGGCTTAAACGGTGGAAGAGACTTCGCTCCTGCACGGGGTTGCGCTTCCGGCTCGCTCACAGCTGGAAGACATGGCGGCAGCGTGCCCAGTGGGTGGGCACACTTGGACACAGACGGGCACGTCGGTGGCGCCAGTATAGCCTTTATGCAAGCAGGCAGACACGGGACTCTGGCCTGAACAACTTGAGATTAGCAGCACAGAATCCAAGTAGAAATGAGACTGGTAAGACTTGTCAGGATTGGCTGAAACTTTTACCTACACTGGATGGATATATGGTTTCACTGAACAAAAATTATTAATTGTTGTAGAACCTTTACATTATGCTGAGGCTTTGTAGACTCATTGACAAATAAGTTTAAAGATCTATCCATTAAAAGGTTGTTTAGGGCACACTTGTGCTTTGTCTCCTCTACCACATCTGATTCAAAGTTTTTAACAGACTTCTCTTGGTCTGGATCAGGTATGCCGAATAGTGAAAACACAGAAATGTGCAGAACTTGGGTTCACCAGGACTGGAATTGGGAATCACTGGTTTAGAGAACCAGAAGTATTTTTCAGTGGCAGTGTTTCAAATAACACCTTTATTTTTGGGTGTAGCCTTTTTCTTCATTATTGTTTTAATGCAATAATATCTTTCTCCACTGTCCTCAGAAGCTGCGTTTGGTGACGCGAACGGTTATCATGGCATTTCACAGTCCAGCTCAGCAGGCAGTTTTGGGAAAACTGAAGGTTGGAATTTTCCCTCAGTGTTTGAGAAATCAGTCAAGCAGAAGATGGAGGTGGCTCTCACTGAAAAGCACGTGTCCTGTGTCCAAGGTAAAACACTAATATTAAAGGTTTCTCATAACAACTGTATATAAAATAAACTATTTCTTCTGCAGTTAAATCCCAGTCAGAAATTCCAGGACAAAAAGAGAGACCCTGATTCTAAATAAATTGGGGCATTTTCCTCTTTTAAAAAGTTATAGCTCAACCTCTACATGCAATGCATGATCTGACTGCTGGCGTGAAAAACATATTTCACATTGGTGATATTGTCCATTTGTTTTATATTTATTAGACATCACATCAGTCCATGCATAAGTCCATTACAAATCACACGACATGGATTTAATAAACTTGGGTACAACATATATGTAGACAGTATGTAGACGATACAATGATGAACAAGAACAGAACAAGATGACTCTGACAGTCGTGCTTTTAATTCATGCTAAAAAAAAGGCAAAGAAAAGGCGGTCTGACGGACCAGGATTCCTTTGTTTTGCCTACATGCTGTTTGGAATTTACGTGCTATGTCGCACTGATAAATGTCATTTCATGTTGCATTCTTAATGGCTAGTCAGTGAATGTAGGTCGTAAGAGTACACACACTGTGAGATGATCATGTTAAATTTCTGACATTGTCATAGACTGTCTTTGGTAGCCATAACGATGGCTGTCTTTTGACATCCCTCACAGTACGACCTAGGACCACCGTTTAGAAGCCATGACCAAAGAAATTGCCACGATTGCCAGTGACTGTTATCTTTTGTTTGGGGTAGCCCAAAATCGTATAATGTGTACCACCCATAAAAGGTGTTTATTCTTTTCTGGAGTTTAATGGCTACATGCCACTTTGTTTGTACCAGAAAGTCATTACACATTCCTAACTGTGGCTTTAACATGGCCTTAATGTTACAATTAAACTTCAGAAAGTAGTAGTCTGCTAATCCTGGTTCTTAGAACAGTTTGGCTAGCAGCAAGTCAGGTCTGTTTTAATTAATAACTGTGTATAACTCCAACAACTGACGAGCCTTTTTGATTTTCATGTTTGTCTCTCAGGCATTTTGGAAGAGTCTCTCCATAAATATGGCAGTCTGATTCCTATACATGCTGATGATATTGTTGAGCAGCTGCAAGAGATCTTCAATGAGAATTTCTCCCAACCTCATAGGTGTGTTCTCTAGAATATTCGTTAAGTAGTCTTGTGTGTTTGTCTGGTTTGTTAAGGATTTTAAATGTCATACATCTGTGTGTTACATACTTAGTGAACTTAATTTTATTCTAATTCTGATTCTGTTGTGTAACCAAAGATGCATTTTTATTATGTACACAACTATCTATTATATACCCAGAGCCCCAACATAGACATCTAAGAAAGCAGATATATTAATATAATTAATATATAGAAATTAACATGTTCATCATTGGTAAGTTACCATTTTTGCACATGCATTTACCTAAAATGGGTTGTGCTTGGCTCTTTCAGGAAGGCAGAGGTGCACCAGATAATCCAGTCCTACCAGCGGTCACCCGGTATGAGCATGGTTCGAGGGTTCAGTGTAAATTACAAGCGCCATGTCCTCACCATGGATGATCTTACTACCCTGTATGGACAAAACTGGCTCAATGACCAGGTAAAGAGTTGTACATTATAATTATGAAGATTTGTCAGTGTGTAGCCATATATGAGGGAGCTGCAGGATAAAATGTAACATATATTTATTTATCTACCTAAACTAGTACAAGTAGAACTTACTTCTGTCGATATTTCTCAAGATTCGCTCTGAAAACCCATGGAAATAATGTTTTCCAAAGTGTCTTTCGATTTACCTGAGTTTTAATCACACCATAAAACAGTATTGTCTTGAAGCATGTCAACAACTTGTACCAAAACAGTGAGAGAAATCCACATCCTTCCATACAAATTCAATACATGTTTTGAGTTTTGATGCAAGAACAGAAGTATACTATATATGCCATGTTGACAACATATTTCCGTTTTATCATGATTATCTTCCATGTTCTGCTTTGCTATGGAATTTGCTACTTTCCGTTGCTGTTTAGTTTTTGTTCAATGTTTCTGTTTTGTGTCCACTCTTACTCCTCAGGTCATGAACATGTATGGGGACCTTGTAATGGATTCAGTTCCTGAGAAGGTGATGCATAATAACAGCATCAGAATGTGTGTTGGATTTTAGGAAATGTATGAATGTTGTGTAATGCAAATATCTAAATGTATTTTAATCTATGCATCCTAGGTTCATTTCTTCAACAGCTTCTTTTATGACAAGCTGCGAACTAAAGGTTATGATGGAGTTAAACGGTGGACAAAAAATGTAAGATTTCCTCTTATCTAACTTGCCATGGGAATGTTCTAAATAGATGTTAGAGGATGATTAATTGATCCAGATGGTGTTTCAAGGAGCTTCATATGGGCTCTTACGTCTTGACTGCTGCTGTTTTTTGACAGGATAAAGTATTTGTTTGATGTATATGGCTTCTCTGTCATTTGTATTTAAGGTTGACATCTTCAGCAAGGATCTACTCTTGATTCCCATTCATCTGGAAGTACACTGGTCTCTGGTATCAGTGGACATCAAGCAGCGTTCCATCACCTACTTTGATTCCCAGCGAACTCTTAACCGTCGCTGTCCCAAGGTTAGAACTACTTCTGTGTGTGTGTGAGATTTTTTTATGTCCAAAATCTGTTCAAGGTTTAAATGGGCAGTTTAACATTACAACTGTTAAAACCACAGCCACTCTCAAAACCAGCTTTTTTTTCCTTTTCCCTTGTAGCATATTTTTAAGTATCTCCAGGCAGAAGCCATCATAAAACAGCAGAGAGATTTCCTCACAGGATGGAGAGGATTTTTCAAAATGGTGAGTCGCAGTTACCAAAGACTTGACCAGTGACCATGAGAAGTAATATATTGTTTATTATGCAAATTATGGATGACCGTATATAATCTGCTTTTGGTGTTTTTTGTCTAAAGCAGTTTGTGTTCCGTATGTCACGTCACATGTTCATAGATGCTGAATGCTGTGTCGTATATGTGTGTGTGTTGTGTGTATGAAATCATTATTATCATATTGGAAACTGCTGATTTTTATTTACATTATTAAAATATTAAAATTAAGATGTTGATCTTTATTAACATTTTAAATGGCACCCTTTCCATGCCACAGTTTTCCAGTGAAGCATCTTCCTTTAAGAGAAAAATGTGTAGTAATGTTGAATTTTTTAATTACACATCCAACATTCCTTTCCAAAATAAAGGGTGTAGGGAGTTAGTTCCCTTTTTAGTATTGTAGGAACCTCTACCCTTTCTGCCAACGCTTTACGCTAATTCAGCCACAAGAGAATAAGTGATGTCAGGTACGAATGTTAGATGCTGATTAGAAACACCCTTCCAACTTTTTCCCAAGGTATTTGATGTCATGCCAGAGAGCACTGTTCCCCTTCTTCACAGCCCAGTGCTGGGTGATGCTTGGCATTGTGTATAGTGACTTTTGGGCCATGTGCAGAAGCTCCAGACCCTTCCTGCTTTGTGCACATAATTAAATGCCTTTCCATAATGAGTGTACCTAGAAGGATTAAATACACTCTTAATTCAAAGAGATATCTAGATGCTTATGGAAATTTAATGTATGTGGTAGACGTTACCTGTCCACATAGTTAATATAAGATGGTTTGGTTGTTTTAGGGTGGATTAAGAGACAAAAGGCCTGACTTATGCCCTTTTGGGTCACCTCTGCCATTAATGGAATCAGTCTGCAGGTGTCATATATCGATTGTCTCTCTGACGGATTCAATTTATAACCTTTTAGTGGTTGTGTTTGTTTTTTAGAATGTGGGGAGGCAGAATAATGACAGTGACTGTGGAGCTTTTGTTCTTCAGGTGAGTTCCAAGAAAGACTTTTGGGGCACAAATAATTAATGCCATTGCACCCACTAGTAGTAATTCACTCAATATAACTCAATAGTAATAATCGCTCTCTTACACTACTTTTTTTTTTAATTCTAGTACTGCAAGTGTCTGGCGTTGGGACAGCTCTTTAGCTTCAGTCAGCAGGACATGCCTAAACTGAGGAGACTCATGTACAAAGAGCTTTGTCACTGCAAGCTCTTACTGTGATTCTTGTGTAAATGCAGTGCAGCCAGAGGAGGGTGAAAAAACATCTGGAAACTTCCATCTGTGCAAAACACAGGACATTTGCTGGACGCTACATTTTCAAGCCCACGGTTTCATTTTTGCTTTGTATCAGTGTTATTTTCTTGTGTTTGTCAAAGGCCAATGTCTTTTCTAATGGCTAATTTGTTGAAATGTGGCAAAATGGGAGCCACGTTGGACTCTTAGGAGAGGCTTCCAAATTGTTTTCTATCATTTTCCCCCTCTGTCTGTAAAGATGTAACACTTTTATTAAGTGTGGGGAAGTGTCATGTTACTCAAATGTGCAAGCATAATCGTGTTTAACTTTTATTTTCCAATAAATCATGCCTTATTGAAATGAATGCATGGGCTAATGTTGACTGCCTGTTTTTCTTCCACCCTACATAAGTGTCAACTAAACAATGTATATTTTGTATAGGGGATGTGAGAAAAGTTTGTAGTTTTTCTACACTTTGCTGATGATAATTTGTCATTATGACAAGAGCTGTCAATATATGCCTTGAGATTCTATAGCGTTTTGAGAAGTATAATCTAGTATAGTAATGTCCAAAGCTGTTTGATTGTAGTCATTTCCATGTAATCCACCAAAATTTTCACACTCAGAGTTGTTTCATGACTTCTTTTAATGATTTCAGTTCTAATTAATACACTGATGGGGAAGGCGGTTCACTTTTGAAGACCTGCTGTTTTTGGAGCTGCTCTGACTCTAGCCATTACTATTTAGCCCTTACTCAGGCCACTAAGACTCTTATGCTTTCCCATTTTCAAGTTTAAAATACACCAATTTCAAGAACTGATTGTTCACTTGCTGACTAACATATCCCAGCCCTTGACAAGCACTGTTGTAACTAGATAATCAATTATATTAATAATCAGTAAATTTCACCTTTCAGGGTTTTAATGTTGTGGCTGATCTGTGTATATTTAAGACAATATACTGTGTAACTACCTGTGTTAATCCCAGGCGGTTTCACTGTATCAGCACTTCAATTAGTCCAAGCACAGGCTTAATTCATATCTGGGGACAGCACTCACTGTAGGTAATTTATAGGTAATTAATGAAACCATGGACTGGTTTCCTAGACATGGATTACACCTAGACTAATTGGAATCCAGTATTTGAATCATATTTTAATTATTTTGGAAGACCTCATCCAGATGTGGGATTATATGAGGAACAAAGAGGTTGGGATTTATTTATTGATCAGTACCAGAACAATGGTAATAATGGTTTTAATGGACATAAACAGCAGTATAACACATCATATTTGGACACCTTATTTTCAGGGTTTAGGCTAGGCCCCTTACGTCCAGTGAAGGGCATACCAAGACATTTTGGACAACGCCATGCTTTCAACTTTGTGGACACAGTTTGGGAAGATCTTTTTCAATTCCAGCATGACTATAAAGACATGGCTGGATGAGTTTGGTGTGGAAGAACTTAACTGGCCTGCACGGAGCCCTGACCTTCCCTGCATCCAACACCTTTGGGATGAATTGGAACAGATATTGTGAGCAAGGGCTTCTCGTTCAACATCAGTTCCTGACCTCATAAATGCTCTACAGAATAAATGGACACAAATTCCCACGGAAATAAAATATTGTGGAAAGCTTTCCAGATATAGTGGAAGCTGTTATAGCTGCAAAGGGGGGAACCAACTCTATATTAAAGTCTATGTATTTGAATGCAATGTCATTAAAGTCCCTGTTGGGGTAATGGTCAGGCGTCCCTATACTTTTGTCCATATAGTGTACCTATTAACCAGTATCAGTACAATGGTAAGAACATTTTAATGAACAGCAGTTTTATAATCATGATTCATGAAGGTTGTGATTTACTGAGAATGTGACTAACACTCTGGCCTGACGTCAAAAGAACATGGGGCGGTGACCTTGCCTTGTGACGTTTTCGGTTAACTTATGAGAGGCCAGAGTTTGCGGACACTGCTTTGATTGACGGAGCTCTGGTCCAATCAGAAGCGCCCGTTTCACAAGGCCCCAGCGTATTTAACACATTTCCGCCGTTGTGCTGTTCTTTGTGATAATGTCGGCTGAACATGAGGATAGGTGAGTAAGAGCTACTGCAGTCTGTGGGCTAACTAGGATTTGCCTAAAAATATGGTGGAAACGATTTTTGACTGTGTTATGTGTATGGATGGTTAGACGTGTGGTTTAGTCTGTTCGTTCTTGTTCATAAATCGGCCTGACACGTTAAACTGTCTTACCGGCATTATGAAACTATAAAGGAGGGGCAGACATTCTTGTAAATTAATATATCTCGTTTTAGTGTGTTCGGCTGTCCAAAATTAGGTAAAAATATATTTTTTGTCCATTTATTTTTCAGTCTGTTAAAAATGCCGGCTCCTGTGACGCAACGTGACTTAGCTTAGCGTGCTAACACCGGCTCATGGGCCTCACATGGTGTCTCCATTACTGCTCGGGGTTTTGTTAAAAATATAAGTTTTTATTCCGTCTTTATGGCTCGGTATAGAAGAATAAGCTTTTATAAGCATCCTCGTAGTCTGGATACACCTCTAGTGAGCCGCATTTCTGTCTGGTTTGGAGAAAATGTCGAGGCGAAGAGCAGGCGCACATGGCCCTTCTGTTGGACAATGGAGAAGAAGCCTGTAATGAAGGGAGCAGGCCACAGCCTGTCTCCTCCACTCTTTAGCTCTTAAGTGGAGATCGGTCTAGTTTCTAAATGATAAAATAAATCTTATTGTGTTTCCATCTTGGTCTTTTTATTCTTCCGATCTTATTTTTTATTAGTATCAGTTAACGGTCGACTGCAGTTAGAATTGTCTTTCATCTTAGTTTAAAAACTCTATTTATATATATATATTCAACCGCCTCTGAAAGTCCTTTCCATCTAATCCATCCTCTAATTCTCTCTCAGACCCTGAATCTGTAGTTTAGCCGTAGTTTCTCCTCGGTCAGATCAACTCCCTAAATCGCAAAGGCAAAAGATGGCGCCCTCCGAAGCCTTTTTTCACAGAAAACTGCGACGTGTCTGGCTGTGTCCTCTCCCTCCATCTTACAGCTCACATCTTGTGTGTAGTGTTTTCCTTTTTTGAAATGCTCTATTCCGCCAAACTACTTGCTTTGCACAGAACATTCGAGATTCTATAGAATGATTTGATATGAAAGGAAAATTCCAAATGGAATTTTGGAATTTCCCTATTTTTTTTGCTTTTCGCCCCTCTAACTGCAGTTTTAGATGCTCGGGTTATCCGTTTCAAAGCCCTGCATTAATGATAGGTTTTGATGTCCTTTCAGACCTAGAGACAATGGCCCCGAGGGCATGGAGCCAGATGGAATCATTGAGGTAGGTGTTCAAACACATGTCCTCCCTCTGTTTAATAGCTCACTGTACTAGTGCTTCAGGATGGGGAGAATAACGTGGATTTTTTTATTCCACAGGGCAACTGGAAGGAGGTGGTCGATAGCTTTGATGACATGAACCTCCGTGAGAACCTCCTCAGAGGAATCTATGCCTATGGTTTTGAGAAACCTTCTGCTATTCAGCAGAGGGCGATTCTCCCTTGTATCAAGGGTACGTGTCGCAGAAATGGTTCACAAGCTGTTGAAATTGTTCCGAATTTTGGGTCTGGTCGCCTGCGTACAGCGTTTACTTATCTTGTTCACTTGTTTTCTAGCTCGCTTCATGGTATAGAATTTGATACAATGTGAATGATCATAGAACAATCAAAATATTGGAATGTGATACACAGCATGGCTGACACTAACATTACTTCTGCCATGTGGGGTGTTTTTTAAACTCATCTGGTGTTGGACCTCATATTTCTTGGTTCTGTCACCCTTATCAACTGGACAGGGCACAAATTACAAGTTCTATGTGGCCATTTCCTCCTGAAAGACCTACTGATAACGATTGTCTGCCGGGTTGTTTAATTTTGACCCCCTAGCCCATTAGTAACTTTGAACCTCTGTCTGTAGGGTATGATGTCATTGCGCAGGCTCAGTCTGGCACAGGGAAGACTGCCACCTTCGCCATCTCCATCTTGCAGCAGATTGACATTGATATGAAAGCTACACAAGCCATGGTCCTGGCTCCCACCAGAGAGCTTGCCCAACAAGTAAGATCCAGTACATGTTGACTTTGTTCCAGTTACACTAATGAAAATTAACAGAGGAAAGTGAATGGTTCAGTCAGGGATTATCACATATCTAGCTTTAGATCTGTAATAGGTGTTCCCTTATCATCTGGGCAAGGCAGTGTCTCAGTGGCACAGTCCTATATCTGGTAAGGGAAGAGGAAATGCAACCCATGTTCATCCCAGTCTACTCAGTACAGTGAGCAAAAGACTGTTTCATGCTATGGGTACATTTTCAACAACTTCTAAAATACCTGGGAGTTGACTTGATCTTTTGATTTTGTGCTTGAGTACCTAATTCCATCATGCACACTGGCAAAGCAAGTACTTTTAAGTGTGCCTAAAGTACACTGGGTTCTTTTTTTAGGTTAAGATTCGGCTTGCTCTGCCCAGAAAACCAGGGCATGTTAATTTATTTGGCCTTCTGCCCACCCTCAGATCCAAAAGGTGGTCCTTGCTCTTGGAGACTACATGGGTGCTACGTGCCATGCTTGTATCGGTGGGACCAACGTCCGTAACGAAGTGCAGAAGCTGCAGGCTGATGTGCCACACATCGTGGTGGGAACCCCTGGTCGGGTCTTTGACATGATCAACCGACGGTATCTCTGTAAGCCCCAGTATGAACCTTTGTAGTTGTGTAATTATTGTTGAAGGGCTTGAATGCTGTAATGATGATCCCCATGCGTGTCAACTGACTGCAGAGCCCCCTGTGCTCCCTGACCCTTCCTCAGCGTTCTGTTGGGGATGCGGTCAGAGACACAGGTCTCTGGAGGCATGATCAGACTTCACTGACCTGAACGCAGCATTGCCCCTCATTTCACAGTACTTATTCAGCACTGGATAAACTTGTGCACTTTACTGCAGAGTTAGTTTAAACACCGAGCTAGCACACCACTCCCCAGTTGACCTTTTTAGTATTTATTTGCCAACTTATTTATTGCATGGCATGAATTTTGGAGCTTCGATCAGTCAATTTGTCTTCATTGTCTTCTGTTTTCATCAGCTCCCAGACACATCAAGATGTTTGCACTGGATGAGGCTGATGAGATGTTGAGCCGAGGATTCAAGGACCAGATCTATGAAATTTTTCAGAAGCTGTCCTCTGACATTCAGGTAAATGACTCCGTACTCTTACAAATGGGTGTTCTTAGGTCTTTGTTTCATTAGGCTTATCAAGTAATCCGGTATCTAGAATCACCTTAAGTATTTCTGCTTAATGAACAACATACCTGGCCAAGGTTCCCTCTCCCCTCAGCTCTTTCTGCTGTAGAGGGAATTAAGTTCTTTGGTAGAGAATTTCTTCTGCTCTCCACTGTGTCTGGGTCTGCATGTCCCTCAGCACAACTATAAAGCAGAGTACATGTACAACAAAATTAATAGTAGTATTAAGTATTTCTACAATATATTGCATAATACCTGTAGTTTATATTTTGCATAATACCTGCAGTTTGAGTCCTTACAAGGAAATGAAGTTCAGTCTCAGTAAAATCGGGGACTATTTCTTCCTGTAGGTGATTCTCCTGTCAGCCACCATGCCCCAGGAGGTGCTGGATGTCACCTCTAAATTTATGCGGGACCCTGTGAGGATCCTTGTCAAGAAAGAGGAGCTGACCCTTGAGGGTATTCGTCAGTTCTACATTAATGTGGAGAAGGAGGTGAAGGAGCTTTTTCTGTTAACTTGTCTGCACATAGCTATTAAAATCTGAATGTCATTTACTTTTTGTATTAAACTTAAAACCTTCCAGTGGCTGCTCAACTGTTAATGGTTTGTGGTAGTATTTGACTCTGAACCTTGAATCAGTTTCCAGTTGGGATTGGTCACCTGGTGTTATGTACCAGAGATTTCCACAAATCCCTGGAAAATCCCAGGGGGTGAAAACACCTAGCAGTGTCTAATTGGATTATGAATGCTTTAACATTGATTTCACACAGGATAGGTAACAACGCATGACACCTTTTTATCCCTCTCATCTATCTCAGGAGTGGAAGCTGGACACTTTGTGTGACCTGTACGAGACTTTGACCATCACACAGGCTGTCATATTCATTAATACTCGTCGGAAGGTGGACTGGCTGACTGAAAAGATGCATGCTAGAGACTTCACTGTCTCTGCTCTGGTGAGTGAGCCATTTGATCCCTGTAAAATTCAGGTGTGGTTATGCTGCATAATGTCTAGAAGTCCTCTTTTTATACCCTTATCAACTGGGCAAGGCAGTGTCCATCAGTGGCACACAGTCCTATATCTGGTAGGGGTAGATAAATTGGCCCATATTCATCCCAGTCTACTCATTCATGAGATTAAGACTGTTTCATGCTATGGGCACAAGACTCTTAAAAGCTGGAAATGGTCTCCGACAATGTTTTTCAATACAAACTAACCTGACTGTTGGTTTACAGCATGGAGACATGGACCAGAAGGAAAGGGATTTGATCATGAAGGAGTTCCGCTCTGGTTCCAGTCGTGTGCTCATCACCACTGACTTACTGGTGAGTTGCTATTCTTTCTGATACTCCCCCATTCTTCTGTAATAAAATGATTCATGTGTGCTCAAGCTTAATGTTAACCTTCATGTACACTTAGTCCTGATGTATGTTTGTCTTGTTAGGCCAGAGGCATTGATGTGCAGCAGGTTTCCCTGGTCATCAACTATGACCTTCCTACAAACAGAGAAAATTACATCCACAGGCAAGTATCTCTCGACTCTAAGGGTGTGCTACATGATAAAAAAAAAACAAAAAAAACGTATTTGACACATTCATTTGTATTTGGTAGTATTTGAGATTGACATGACGATGCACTAAAACTGGTTGTATGTAGTCTACTGACATGTAAATTCTTCTGCAGCATGAAGTTGTTGGTTAGTGTTCTCTATAGGGCAGGCACACATGTAGAATTCTGCCTGTATGACCGTCAAGTGTAAAACGGCACCCTCTAGCGGTTATTCCTCATTAATACAGCATTTAGTGGTTTTACCAACTCTGGACCTTAAATCCATTTTCCAGTCCTTGTTTTTAGTCAGCTTACTGAAACTATTGAGGTAACAGGTTGGCCAACATGTATTGCATATACCAGGGACTGAGGTTGGACTGTGGCAGAACATAAATCCACGGTTTTCGTGATGCACTGAAATCATGAAAATGAACATTGTCATTTGTAACAGACAAACCTCAAATTAATAAAACAAAGACCCAGCATTTTCTCCTACACCTGTTTTTCTGTGACTGTAGTGAAACTGAATACATTCACTTCAGAATATGCAAAACGATCTAAGCAAGAGTGGTTGTACCATGGTTAGCATGGCATAGATACAATAGCAGTGAGTTCTATAGGAAGACTCGTTGCTGTTTTGTAACATTTCTGTAGCACTGACTTCATTTAGAAGTGGAAGTCTTAAATCGGTCTCTTGATTTATTTCTTAGGATTGGACGTGGTGGCCGTTTCGGCAGAAAAGGTGTTGCCATCAACATGGTGACTGAAGATGACAAGCGAACGCTCCGGGACATTGAGACCTTCTACAACACCACTGTGGAGGAGATGCCCATGAATGTGGCCGACTTGATCTAAGACATTCCCCACCCCTCTCTTCACTTTGCATTCCTTAGCTCCTTTTTTTTGGACTTGTACCTATTCCCCTTCCTCTGTAACTGTCTAACACCCAGTGATCATTATTGTTGTTCAGAGCAAAACACGAGTTGCATTGTACTCAAACTTGGTGTGCTTAGGATATAAAATGAAAAGAAGTGAGCCTTGCACATCGGAGCTGTTCCTTAAACGAGGTGTGCCATCCCCAGTTAAAGTGAGCCATGCAGGGCGTGTTTGTCTGACTAAAGAGCTCAACACCAAATGGCTGAAGTGGACCTTTTTGACTTTCCATTTTGCCATAAATTGTGATTGCTCTTTTAATGTTTATCAGGTTTACTTGGTGTGTTGGTGGCACGGTCCTACATCTGGAAGCCCATCTTTCTTAGATGGGTGTTCAGATGAGGATCAATCATGTTTTCCCAGTATTAACTCTGCTGTGTTTTGGGGGCAGGAAATGCTTGAGCAGTTGCTTTTTGCTGTGCTCACACAATTCCTGCTCTCTCCATTTGAAAAAACCTAGTACACAGCTGGGATGAGAAGAATCAGTAACTATATTACCAAACTTGTGATTTTTTTTTTTTTTTTTTTGGTTTTTCCTTTGTTAAACCACTTGTATAGTGCTGTTTTTGTAGTAGCAATTTCCTCCTAAAATAGACATTTCTTTCACTGGTGGGGCAGGTGGCACAGTGTGACTTAAGATGGCAGGTTACCACCACATGGCGTATTGTATAGATTCACTGTATTAAGTCCTTACATATTGGAGCACTGCTCCAGTAACCTACCTCACCAAAATATATTGGAGGGGTCTTAAAAGGACCAAACTACAAATGATTGAGTATATAGAGATTATAATGTTACTTTTTTTTTCCTGCTTGTTTAAAAATGCCTGTCTTGTGGGGATGTGGGGATTTACATTGGTCAGTGCTATTTTTAAATGAATTTATTAAGAATGTGATTGTTAACCTTTTTCAGACAGAAGCCGTGTATTAAACTTTTTTCTACATTGGATTCTGTATAGTATTTATTTTAATTCTCTTAAATAAAGGTATTTCTTTTTAACAAGTCAAACATGATTTCTTTCTTGAGGTGCTAGGGTCAATGGGCAGAGACTTTTTTCAGTCCTGAGCTGAGGCACCTTAATAAATGATGGATCCTGTAGCATTTACGGACAGGGTTGTGGGGAGGTAAAGTGAAAACATACCTGAGGGAAAGTATTGGCCTTGTGACTTGTGTAGTTCAATTAGAAAATATAAAGTCAAAAATCTGAGTAAGTGCATATGTTAATCAGTTATCACTTTAAAACCACCTACCTGCTATTGTGAAGGTCTCACAAGACCTGTGATTTCTGGAAGCAGATCCTTTAAGTTAGGGAAGTTGAGATGGGGTCTCAGGGTCAGTAAAGTTTGTCCAACACATCCCACGGAATCTTAAATTGGACTAAGAACTCGGGTATTTTGAGGTCAGGTGAACACTTCATGTTCCTCAGATCTAATGAACTAATTTTGCAGTGTCATGGTGCATTATCCTGCTGAAAGAGGCCGCTGCCACTAGGGAGTACTGTTGTCATGAAGGGGTGTACATGAACTGTACCCAATATGTAGGTAGGTGGGATATGTCTGAGTAACAACGTGAATGCCAGGACCCAAAGTTTCCCAGCACAACACCATACTGCCCCCGCTGGCTTGCCTTCCTCTTAAAATGCATTCTGGTGCCATTTGTTCTGCAGGTAAATGACACGCACCCGCGTGATGTAAGGGAAAATGTGATTCATCGTTTACATTTACGCCATTTAGCTGACGCTCTTATCCAGAACGACGTAAGTCAGTGCTCGAGTAGTCCGTATCTGTTCTTCAAACCTATACTTAAACCAACGTCCGCTATTCAGCCAAATTACTGCCAGCTAAGTACACCTAAACATCATCTTCCGTTGCTTCATGCACTACGAAACCAATTTTGCCCCTTAAAATGACCTTAATTCTGACCTTAATTTCCAGGAAGTTTAGGAAAATTAAGGCGAAAAGTGCACAGATTAAGGCTGATTAAGGGGTGAAACTACTGAATTTCCCCATTACTTTTTAAAAGTTTGCGCCTTAAATAATACCTTCTGAATTAATGCCTTATGTTTAAGATTAAGGGGTTTCACACTCGTGCCTTAAATCTACTTTTAAAAA
This sequence comes from Hydrocynus forskahlii, assembly GCA_037974365.1. NCBI lineage: Eukaryota > Metazoa > Chordata > Actinopteri > Characiformes > Alestidae > Hydrocynus > Hydrocynus forskahlii. The sequence goes on along the minus strand of JBBPCX010000011.1, from coordinate 13,653,339 downwards.
AATTAAGGGGTCGGTTCACAAATTAATGGCCACTTAATTCAAATTAATTGGTTTGGTGTATTTTCAGGGGTAAATTAAAGTAGGGTTAAGCATATTTTAAGTACATTGTGTTTCATAGTGATGGTCTAACCCCATATACAGCAAGCTGTGTTCTGACACCTCTCTATCATAGCCATCATTAACTTTCCAGCCTTCATTAACACCGTCACTGATTCAGTGGTTGTTCATCCTTGGACCTTCGGTAGGTGCTGAATTCTCCACACCAGGAATGTTCCACGAAACCTGCTGTTTTGGAGATGTTCTGACCCGGGTGTCAAGCCATTATAATTTGGCCCTTCACACACATCAAAAACGGACGGTTCACTTGCTGCCTAAACCATCCCACACCTTAACAGATGCCACTGGAACAAGTTAATTAATGTTATTCGCTTCATTTGTCAGTGGTATTAATGTTGTGTCTGATCTGTGCTCATTATGTGACCAAAAGTACGTGGACACCCTTTTCTAGTTACTGAGCCCAGATGTATCAGACACATCCATTGATGTATAAAATCATGCACATAGGTATGCGGTCTCCACAGACAAACACTGGCATTGGAATGTGAAGTTCTGAAGAGCTCAGTGTCTTTAAATGTAGCACAGTCATGGAATGCCTGTGTGAAATGCCTGCCCTGTTAAATCTGCCCAGGCCAACTTTAAGTGCCAGTAGTGTGCTAGTATCGTCACGCTTCACTACCTGGCAGTCTGATTTGAATCTGAGTTTAGTGGATGCCAAAAGAATGATATCTAACAATATACATAGTGCCAACAGTACAGTTTGGTGGAAGAGAGATATTGTGTTGGGTTTCCAGGGTTTCCAGTGAAGGGTAATGTTAACACTACAGCATACACATTTAAAAAAATAAATTTTATATGCTTCCATCTTTGTGCCAACTGGTTGAGAACTGTTTCACCATGGCTGTAAAGACTATTTGATGTGTGTGGTGCAGAGGAACTCCAGTGACCTGCACAGAGCCCTAACCTCCACCAAACTGAATATTCTGGTTTTTTTATGAGCACGAACCTGGTCTTCTTGTCCAACATTAGTACCTGACCTCAGAAATGAATAGGCACCAGTTCCTATAATCACACATGAAAATCTTGCGGAAAGCCTTCATAAAAGAGTGGAAGCTATGCAGCCACAAGTGTGATGTGCTGATTCTTTCACCAAGATACACTGGCATAGTCATGGGCAAGATTAACTTCACATTCATACATTTAATTGAATATTTTAGAATAAAATTAAGTTGTGCAGATTGCCAAGAAAAAATGGCCTTTGAGATATGTAGCGAGTACTTTGAAGGTCTGCATATATTTGTAAGAGATACAGTGTTCCGTTTCAGTAATGTACAAGTATACAAGTCTTGTATATACAAGTATACAAGTCAGTATAATAAACTACAGTTAATTATTCCCCATCCCTGCACTCTAACCCTTATGTGGACTCACACTGTCACAGCTCACACTGTCACTGGTCATGTGTCACTTTGAAATCATTGTGTGGTGTGTTGTGTAAATATACGCTGGTCAGAAGGAGTGGCACATGAGGAATGCTGCTTGTGTTCGTTGCTTTCTTATCCTACATCATGTTTAGTCTGTGTACTGTCTAATAATAGATCTTGTAGATTGTAGATAGGATATTTTAGTCTGACTTGGTAATTTATTGTGAGAGAAATGATTCACCTACGTATCATATTAGTAAATAGCTTCTCCTGTGAATTATACACCAAAATGAAAGTGTGGTCATTTAAAGGGGTTTCTTAAAGGCCTTTTTTTTTTTGCTGTGAACTTTCTGAATGACATGCTTACTGCATAGTTGGTCCTTATTTACATGAATTCTAATGTAAATGTGCACCCACTCCTGTCGTGGGTTTCACTAAACCTTGTTAGAATGCTGTCCACAGGGGGGCAGGCAAGCAGTCAAAGGTGGCAGAGACAGAAAGTTACACTGCGTTTGGTTCTGCTAGTCACTCTGCAGGCTGGCCGAGCTGTCCAAGAGTGTTACTGGCCAGTGGTTTACAGCGAGGCCTGTATGTCATTTTAATTCCATGCTAACAACTTTTAATCACTTTGGCCCAATCGCAAACCCCCAAACCACCGTCTCCTGAAACGTATGTGCTGCTCACAAAGACATGATCTCATTCAACCATCCATCAGCGAAACACTATGCTAATTCCCGCATCATGTACTCCTGTCTCATTTACCTCCACTTCATTCATTCCATGCTATTCCCCTGTCCTTTCTGCTTTTTTTCTATAGTCGCATTCCTCTTCTCCTACCATTACAGTCCTGCACTGAAACCAAAACAGCCCCCTGCTCCCCCCTGCTCCCCCTAGGCTAGGATGTTGTTTTGATTATACATCTTCAGTGTAGGTGGCCCTTCCAACACTTTCACCATGTCTGGATGGCAACCCCCACCAACTGCCCCCACTGCAGCTCACCCCCCTGCTGGGCGCGCGATTGTGGCCGGGGGGATTATGCGAGTGGGAGGCTCGTAAAGGGCCTGCCAGGGTCCTTCTGTGCAGTGACGGATGGCTGCAAGACTGAAGACCCCATTTACATGAGAAGAGGCAGAACAGAGGGCCCATTCAGGCAGCCTGTCAGGGAGGACTCGGGGACAAACTGCACTCTTTTCCAACTCGCCACCTTCCCCTCCGAGCTCCCGCTTTCTCCTCGGTCCTCCCCCCCCCATCCTTCCTTCTTCATTCTGCCTTCACCCGACGCATCCATGCACCTCATCTCTTCATTTTCATCCCACTTCATTTCCATCCTGCCCCACTTCATTTCCATGAGTTCAGATTTGTTTCCATTTCATAACAAATCTTCTTCTTGCTCTTCAACTTCTGAACGTCCAGCTGATGATGGGTCGCAGTTTGGAGAGCGACGACAAGTCTTGAACTTTCACAGCAAAGGGTTGTGTCTACTTTTCATTAAAGCAACCTAAATACACTGAATATAGGTGCTAAGTTGAACCGAGGCTTGATAGAAGAACCAATTTTGGTTCCCTAAAGAACCTTTTCGCTGGGTGATTCTTTAAAGCTTTTATGAAAAGGAGATATGTGAGTGTGAAGTACCTTTTATAGTCCACAAAACCTGGAGTTAAATTTTTTTTTTTTTTTTCCTGGAACCACACATCCAAACAAAAAAAAACCTTAAGGAAACCTTTATTTTAGTAGAGTTTTTATTAGCGTAGTAAAAAATATCGTACTGTCACTCTTTTATTTTGACAGACCTCTATAGATAACCTGCAGATGTGTTTTAGTTATTTGATCAGGTCAAATTTCAATGATTAATTATCAGCAGTGTTGACTTGTGGCTAGAACTATACTCTTCACAGTTCTCTACTATTAGCCAATAGTTTTGCACCTGTATTTAAACATTTTTGATGGGACATCATATGTTAAAAATGTAACTACTCTAAAAAGTCCCCAAGGTGCAACCACTTTCTCCTCCCCTCTGTGCTGGTCTCACAGCAAGAATAAGTGCCCCTAAATTCTCTAACATATTTCCAATTTAAATGTGACCGGGGTCCACCCAGCATCATCCGCATTAGATAAGTGGGGGCGAGCAGCAACAGATTTAAATCAGCTCGGCTACTGCCCATTAACACCTCCACAGTGACGGCAGATGTGATATTACACACTTAGGGCACTCACCAAGGTGTCAGGGTGATCACACTTAATGATCCCGAAACCATCAGCCCAACGACTTTACAATGGCGAAAGGTGCGAGGTAACGGCCCCTACCGAAATCTGTGTTAAAACTCTCTCATTTGAGCTGTTCTATGCAAAGGCCAACAGACTTAACAACTACGATTTGTTAAACACATTTTTTTTTTCATTTAAGGCAAGCAAATTCTTTAAAATATGCATCTGGAGCTCTAAAGCTGCCAAAGTTACACCCTTTTTTTTACTTCATAAAAATATGGAAAGTCTTTGGCAAATTTTGGCAAACTTTTCAAAAATGAACATAAAAAATTATCTAATTCTACACGCACATGCATACACAGAAAAATATATATTTATACACATAAGACTGTCAAACTATGCTGAATGTGTTGTGTTTACTTGATTCAAAAATGTACATCATTCCCACATGAATTAAAACACGTCTATGCTGTTTTAGCAACTGTGATGATGGAATGTGTTTTCTATATTTTATTTACGAGGAAATGGTGTACACAGAGCAATGATCAAGTCAGTGCAATACAATTAGGCCTTTCAGCTTCGTGCGTATATGGAATCCACAAAACGAACTCAAAATATTTCCCCTCGTTTACCACATCACATAGTAGTGCAAGCAACACACTCTCACAACTCAGTTAATGATACTGAGCTCAGGATTTGATATCCTCGCTTCTCTCTGAATGAAGAAGGATTATCATTGCTGCACAGCTTCCTCTAACAACACTACGGGAGGCATGAGGAGTGCTGAAGCGGGCTGATGATTGGTGATGGTCATTTACAAACTAGTTTTCAGACAATGCCGTGGTAGTAGATCTCATAATTGTTAGAGTGAATGATATCGCTAATGCTAATAAGGTAATGACAGCTGCTCTCAGCCATCTTAAATGATGCTCACACACAAAGTCTTCAAGAGTCTCAGCTGTCCCATAGGAGACCTTCTTTGAACGGTTAAAGAGAAGATGCTGCTATTAACCCACACTAAGAAGAGCTTATCTGAGGTTTGCATTCATTTGCCAGTTTCGACAGTTTCGTGTTTAATTCGGTGTAATGATTGAAACACAAACATTTCAAGTGACTGACGATGCTGTTACAAAAAAGTGGTAGCTCATTGCATAAAAAAAGTATTTATCTGAAAGTTAAACTACGCATTGTGAATGAAGTTAAGAAATACATTTAAAGTTGTGAATGTAAAATTTGAAACTGACAAAAATTGACAACTGTATTTATGACCTAAAACCTTTTTTAGTTTTACACTTGAATAGATTTGATGCAGTTCTGTTAAGGTAACTGGAAGGCTTAAGGCCCAAATTCTTTATGAAAGTGGGTGTTGAACTCAGTGTACAGGTGATATAGTTCAGATAGCTCTGCTAGAAGAGCTTAAGAGTTCAGACGTTTGAGAGCTTTTCTTTTGCACGGCATGTTATACCAGCGCTGTCCTAACTTGTTTGAGACTTACATTTCTGAACTGAAAATAGGCTCCACTGAAAGTCAGAACAGACACGGTCAGCGAGGGTTGGTGGGTGTGTATGCACACATAAGGACACAGGCTTATACGATATGCATATGTGTGTGTGTGTGTGTGTGTGTGTGTGTGTGTGTGTGTGTGTGTGTGTGTGTGTGTGTGTGTGTGTGTGT
>JBBPCX010000011.1:13625456-13646164 GCA_037974365.1 Hydrocynus forskahlii | reverse complement strand
GTTAAAATAGTTTATGAAACAGTCAAATCTATGTTTGCATTAATATAAATGTGAAACGCTAATAAATAGTTTTTATATAAAACGGGATTTGGTTTCGATGAGTAAAAGTAAACCTGTTTTAAAGAGTCAGTTTCTCTCCCTGTGCTCTGATAGAGCCTGTGAAAGTCCAGCTGAGCTCGAGCAACAAGTGCCCTTAAGCCCCGCCCCCTGCTATGGTTATCCTAAATGTAAATGAGCCGAGGGCAGCGCCCCGCCTTCTGATTGGTCCGCCGCGGAATACAAATTTGCCTAAAACCGCGAGTCTCGAGAGTGTGTTTTTGTTTCCCTCTCAGTCACCATTCACACCCTCAATCAGTGCTCAACAAGTGGCTCTGTGCACTTGTGACTTTGGGACAGAAAAGAGTTGCAGTTCAACTTTTTTTTCCTCTCTCTTTTTAAACACCAAACTGTTCTGACTGAAAGCGGTGACATGGTGAAAATTTTATGACACGTGTTTTTTTTGTCTTTTTGTTTCGTGGTCAGGTGAGCATGTGCCAATAGGCTGCACCTGCACCAGATTAGCTTGAAAACTTCGGCCGAGTTTGATTTTCGACTCTTAGTTCGTGGAGTGAGGGGTAAGTGCTAACACTCACATTTTTTAGCGAAGATGATGTACAGCATGATGGAACACGAGTTGAAGAGCACGGCGGTGCAGCAGAACTCTCACCCCGGCGGCCAGGTGCTGCAGGCGGGCGGCGGTTGTGGGAACGCACCGCCCCAGCAGCAGCAGGTCCAGCAGCAGCAGATCCAGAAAAACTCCTGCCCGGACCCCATGGACAAAGTAAAGAGGCCCATGAACGCCTTCATGGTGTGGTCTCGGGGCCAGAGGAGGAAGATGGCCCAGGAGAACCCCAAGATGCACAACTCCGAGATCAGTAAGCGCCTGGGGGCCGAGTGGAAGCTCCTGACTGACGCGGAGAAGAGGCCCTTCATCGACGAAGCCAAACGGCTGAGGGCCGTGCACATGAAGGAGTACCCGGACTACAAGTACAAACCGCGTCGCAAGACCAAGCCGCTGCTGAAGAAGGACGTGCCGCCCGGCAAGTACCCGCTCACCGCCGCGCAGGGCCAGGCGCTCAGCCCCAGGATGGACGGGTACGGCTGGGCTCCCGGAGGAGGATACACCGCCATGCAGAGCGACGCGCTGGGATACACTCAGCAGCTCCACCGCTACGACCTGAGCGGCCTGCAGTATCCCACACACTCCTACATGAACGGAGCCAACTCCTACAGGTGGGTGATCAAAATGAGTGAAAATAAATTAAGATGAATAAACTGTGTACATATGTGGGTGATCAAGAATTAAAAAACGAATATTTTTATTTTCCCCAAATGTGTATGTTGATTTTTGCTCGTTCATTTTTAGTAATAGCCTAAGTGAGGAAGTTTTTTTTCACCGAGCTTTTTTTTTTTTTTTAATTCGTGCACAAACTTTGTAATAAAAGTTGGTATCTTTCAAAAAGCAAAACATGATCATTTCAAAGAGACATTTGTACTTTTGGTTAGGTATGATCATTTAGACACAATCTTTGGTGTGATAAAGCTGGTAGCTTTTAAAGAAAAAAAAAAGCAAAAGTTCATTATAAAGGGATATTTGTACTTTATTGTTTGGGCAGACTCAATTTTAAATGAAGTTAAAATTTGCCACTGAAGTAGTTTCAGTTGTTTTTGAATTATTTATTGTGGTTCAGTTTCTAATTCATCTTTTTCTTTTTTCCCTCCACAGTCCGATGTCCTACAGCAGCAGCCCTCAGCAGCCCAGTCCAGTAATGTCCATGGTGAAGCCAGAGCCCTTGCCCCACTCCCCCACTGGAGCTTCAAACCACCATCGTGGAGCCATTCAGGGCGACCTCAGGGACATGATCAGCATGTACATTCCTGGAGGAGACGTAGGGGACCCTACGGCCCAGAGGGGTTATCCCAGTGTCCAGCAGCACTACCTGGGCAGTACTGTGCCCCTGACGCACATTTAAAAGTGGGGTAGAGGGGACTGACTGGGACTAGCTCAGCCGGATCATAACGTAGACTTGCCGTGCAACAAGTAATCTGTATGGATTCTTGATGGATGTTATGAGCAGCCGTTGCACATAGGATCATGTTCTACCTCTTTGAGTGATCACACCTATTTTTTAAAAACTAGATCTGTTCATTAACGCCCTCCTATTCTATATCTTGAGGCTTTTCTCTTTTTTTTTTTTTGCCCAGAACTTTTCTTATTGCATTTTACTTATTCTTTCCAGAGGAGTTTCTCAGGAAAGATGGGTAGTGCAATCCAGTCATTTTTGCAATCCAAAATTAATTCTTGTACAGGATGTTCAAAAATGCAATTTTTTCAAAATTCAGTTCTCACTGTAGGACATTTCCCTTGTATATGTGATCAGTCTTTCAGAATCTGACAATGTGCCTTTGTGCGCCATGCTTCATTAACGGGGACTGAGGTCATTCATGCAGTAATGGGCAATCAAAACCCAAACTAGGGTATAGAAAAGAGGACATAGGGTTGCTGGGAACTTGTCAGCCAATCACCAGCCTGATGGCCAATGGTATACAAATCATGTGACCTTTTGAGAGCATGGCTAAACTGGCTTGCTGTGCGATACACTGTGCCCCTGAAAACTGAAATAGCTTGGTTAACTATATGGTTGACTCCTCTGTTGAACCATTTTAGTGCCTTATACCAGTAGTGATTGTTTTCAGTGGTTATGGGGTGGTGAAGTGTGTAGGAATATTGGAAACTGAGAACGGGAAAGGTGGGCTTCATGACTAGTGCTTGAAGTGTCCATTCGTTGGTGACATTGGCACAGTTGAACTTGGCTTCTACCTTTTGGTTAGCGTGATATTTTGGAGAGGGCAATCACAATGGCTGTTGCCTTATTGTACCAAATTCTTTTGATCATGGAGAGTACCTTACTTTTCCACAGCACCCTTATAATAGAGTAGGTTATGCACTGGTTGCACAAATGTACTATCAGAATAGCCTTGGAAGGTAGACTGTGCAAAAAGATTCATGCATTTCAACAGGAAACAAAAGCAATAGTGACGTACAGTGTGTTTGCGTTTTCAGTGTGAGAGACTCTAGCACTATGACTTTCCCAAGTATCTGCTGATTTTTAAACCAATCAATGCACTGATCTTTACCCTCCAGTCAATACTAAGTATTGCTTTAGACCAATAATTTTCAATACTGAGCCCATTTGAAGGGACTCTCCCCACTTAGTTGTGGGATTTTTAAAAAGGAGGGTGTATCTTTCAGAATAACTTGTACGTCCTTTGGGCGAATAAGGAGCCTGCTTATGTTCACATAGCTAACGGCAGATTCAGCAGAATCCGAATGCCAACAGTGGTACGCAGGTGCTGCTAAGTGCAGAAAGTGCTGAAGTGTGTTGCCTTTTTTTGTTGGGTTATTTGATGGTCTAACGAGTCCAGTCAGTCTAGCATTTTGTGGGTTTTTTTGTTTTGTTTTGTTTTTTCAGTTCTCAATACAGTTTTAGTTTAGCAGTCTGGTAGCCACTAATGAGTTAAGAAGTTTAATGTTGTAATTTATAAAAGTAATGAAATGAGTGAATGTTTACATTTGCCATCCAAGTGAGTGTCCAACTTGCTGTTTTGATGTTTTTGTTTTTTTTTTATTCTGAGTGTTTTAATAATACTGTTTGTAAATAGTCTTTGTACAGTTAAACTTTTTATGGCCTGTAAAGGCTTTTTTTCGTAAACAAAAAAAATCTTAAAAAAATAAATGTAAATAAAAAAAAAACCAAAATCAAAGTGTTGTCTTTGTTCAGATAACGAATGAATATTCAGCTCATGTTTACCCTTATGTAATATAAAGGGGACTTTAGGTAATGTGCTGGTTTGAAGATATTTTTGGGGGTGTGGGGTGCTGGAAAGGGAAAGTTTTTTTTTTTTTTTTTTTTTTTTTTTTTTTGGGTGGGGGTGGTGATGTGCTGTTTAGTTGGTCTGCTATCTGAAAATTGTCATTTTTCAGGGGGGGGTGATGTGCTGGTTTGTCTGATATTTTGGGGATTTTTGGGGGGTCTAAAATTGCTGTATTAGTAACATTACCCTCAGTATTTATTTCAGCAGTCTAATTTTAGCTGGGTTTAGTTGGTCCAGGCTGGGTTAGTGTTCCCTCTCTCTGTTCAGCATGCAGGGTTAAAGATGAGAGGAGGACCCTCAGCCATGTGCAGAGAAAGCTGGGCACACATCCGTCGCAGGGCGGAGGGAGAGAATAATTGAGGGGCAATCGATTTGAATTTCTCCCCTTTTTTCTTTTGAAACCTCTCTGTCCTCCCCCTCGACACACCCATCCCGCTCGTAACAGGCCGTTTCGGAGCCATATTGTCCGGCTCTTTTCAGCTCGCAGGTGTGCGGGGTAAAGCCGCTGAACCCAGAGAGCCCCCCCTCGAGGGCCGCTTTGTTCGACCCCCCCGCCGAGCACTCAATTACTGCTACCGGCCTCTCCCCTCTCCAGCTCGGGGTTAACCCTTTCTCCACGTCCCGCTATTGTCATGGAAATCCCGGAGCCCGTTTCGGCTAATCGGAGGAGGAGGGGAGGAGGAGGACCGAACTCAGGCCCTGGCTGCTCAGAACCACTCACTGCTGTACTCTACTGAACGCAGCTACTGAGTGCACTATTCAGAATCGAGGAAACTGCTTGTTATGACCGCGCAGAGACAAGAACAATATAAACACTAAATAAAAGGTCTGTCGAAAAAAAAAACTGTATGAAATATATACACAAACGCTGGGTCCCCGCTCTGCTGTGCTGTACCAAACTACTGAGTGCACTGTTCAGAATCAGGAGACTATTGAGGGGATTCCGTATGAGTGCAAATACAGACACAAGAACCACAAAAAATATTAACTCCAAATAAATCCAATAAAACATCTGTAGAAAATGCTGGGTCCACACGTTGCTTTTCTGTACCAAACTATACCACTAAATGCATTACTTAGAATCAGAAAACTATTCGTGCCAGGGGATGTCTACTAAACCACTACGTGCACCATTAAGAATCAGAATCAGAAAACTTTACTGATCCCAGAAGGAAATTGCCATGACTGCACAGACAAACAGAGACACAGAGACAAAGAGTATAAAAAGTCTAAAATCCATTGAATGAATCTGTAGGAATAACTCAATATGAAACTTTATTCTTCCCGGAGGAAACTGCTTATGCCATGACTGCAAAGGCACACAGAGAACCATATAAAATATAAAGTCTAAGCAAATCCAATTTAAAAATCTTTGGAGAAAAAAAACCCTCAATATGAAATTCACTATGCTGTATACACAAATGCTAAGTGCACTATTCAGAATCAGAAAACTTTATTGATCCCAGAGGAAATTATGCTGTGACTGCAAAGACACAGAGACAAGAACAATTTACAGTCTAAATAAATCCAATAAAAAACTCAGTAAAAAAACAAACAATATGAAATACACTACGCTAAATACACAAATGCAGGGTATAAATACAATAGATGAGCAACTTACAGTTAAGTGAATTACTAATTACACAGAAGGTAGTTAGGAGTAGATTATTGCACTTTGTAGAGATAAGTTGTTTATAAGTAATGTTGACTTCAGAACATTGCACATAAGATGATGATGCACCATTTTTACTCACTTTAGTATGTTAGTTGTGCAGTTTCGGCCCTTAGTCTTCTTGGCTACATCTTCCTCCCTATCTAGTGCATCACATAAGTCACATCAGTATGGCTTTTCTAACATAGTTCAGTATAGAAATGCACAGTTCCAAATGTACACATTTCATACACTTATCTGGGTGAAGAAATCACTTCATGACGCATGTCGTGCACAGGGAGCATGAAACCAAGACAGTCAAAAGTCTAAAATCCATAGAGTGAATCTGTAGGAATAACTCAATATGAAACTTTATTCATCCCGGAGGAAACTGCTTTGATTATTGAACATCACTGGCCTACACACAAGAGCGTTATGTAAAAGTTTAAAACTGTCTCATTTCATCCGTGGCCATATAAATAACAGACGGTGGCACTTGTGACTTGTCAGGATTTCCCTTTTGAGCAAATAAAAGGCAGTTTACATATCCTAATAAAAGCGTTACCTCGAAACTCGCCTCGACTCTTTCGGTCAACAATAAAACGAAGAGAAATGAAAAAGTTCACTCCGACTAAATGTTGGAGTGTTCGGTGCAGAAGGTGGAGGTGGGGGTGGATGTGTGTGTGTGTGTGTGTATGTGTGTGTGTTTTGGGGGGGGTTCTGGGGGTGCAGCAGCATTTTCTGCCTGCACACAAACCGTCTCTTAGCAACGAGCAGTGAGGCCTCAACAAGTGGCCACCGTGCTGCTTATGGCAATTAGCAGAAACTCTGCTGTGAACAGAGGAGCTAGTTAAGTCAGTTAACAAAAAAAAAGCCTCTTCGTGAATGTGCTAGATCGGCCACGTTTGATTCCACGAGTTTGTCTGCTCTCAAAGACTGTTTTATCTGTGATTAGGTGTAATGCTGTCAGAACCGTAAAAGCAGGAAACCAAACATGAAAGGTTGCCATGGAGACGGGTGCGTATTATTTACCTGCATTCCGAGGGAATCCTAAAGCCACTCCCATCCCGCACGCACCAACAGAGAGAGGCACAGCGTGTGTGTGTGTGTGTGTGTACGTTTGTCGACAAATTTTTATTCAGTCATATTTGTGAAACTGAAAAATCACACATAGAAAAACAGAAAGTTTCCTTATCAAAATTCTACATCCCACATATGAATATGAACAACTACAATCTAACCCACTTAGTTATATGTACACCTGAAGGTATAGTCCTGAATCTGTACCTCCAGATTCCTCTCTGCAAGGAGCAGACACTTTTGTTTTATTGAGCGTGCAACACACACACATACACACACACACACAGAGCTACTCCATCACCCACTTGCACAATGTGTTGACAGACCTGGCCCAAACCTTGTTTGCGCGCAGGTGAGTGAGTGGGCGTAGAATTTTTTTTCCCTTCCCTTTTTTTTTAATAGAAGTGCTACGGTTGGTTGACATGCCACCAGCGCTGTGTACACGCATGCTTGACTCACCCTCACACGGCCCAGCTGAACACTGGCTGTCACGCAATAACAGGGCAGCTCTGAGGCAGGAGGAGGGGGAGATCAGACTGATAACGTGTGTGTGTTATGTCTGCCAGAAGCCAAATATGGGTAGTGGGGATATCCGTCCACTTTACTATCAATATCTACGGCATTGTGCCAAAATCTTCCACTGGCCATGAGCTTTTTATCTGGCCAGCAAGCACACTAATGTGTAGTCTTGTAAACAGTAAACAAAAATACAGGTATTGGATGCTACAAGTACTGGGCTTCCTCAAGGGGGGGCGTTTGGAAATGGTTAAACCATCTCACACACACACACACACACAAGATCACAAAACTACTGCACAGATGTTTATTCACACAAACTCTAAATGTGGTGTTTTGAGCAAACGAATGCTTACTGCCTTAACAAATAATCCCACGTATAATTTTAATTTGCTCCTCCAACAGCCCCGATTAGACTAAAAGCAAACGTGTGAACACTCTCAATGTCTTAAAGCAAGAAATTTAGTGAGAGAGAGAGAGAGAGAGAGAGCGAGAGAGAGAGAGAGAATGAGAGTCGGAAATAGTAACAAGGAAAGATAGAGTCAGAAAGAGAAAAGGTGAGAGTAAGGGGAAATAAAAATGAGGAAAAAAGTGAGAGATAACGAGAGAAAGAAAAGAGTGTGTATGAGACAAAAGAGTGAAAAGAAAGGGGTTCGAGAGAAAGAGGAAAGGGAAAGAAAGAACAAACAGGGGAGAGAGAAAGAAAGGGAGAAAGAACGAGAGAGAGAGAGAGAGTTAGTCAGGTCTTCTCAGCAGGAGGGAAGTTACTGGCAAATCTCTCAGCAGTTGCTGTCGAGGGTAACATTTTTGCCGCCTGTAGATTGGTGTGGATAGCGCGCTGAGCGGACGCAGATGAGCTGCTTTGGTTGTGTTTATAACTGCTTGATTGGCCGTGTTTGATTCACACAGTTCGTGATCAGATGAGACAAGCAGGCTCCAGCTAGTCACTGAAACATATCGACTCAACTTCAAACGACTGGCACTGAGCCACACAAATGCATCAGCCATTCATTTACTTCTTCACTGGCAAGCTGCTGATGCATTATCACTTTGACGAGAGGTGTATGATCAGAAAGGTCTTCATGTAACAAGCAATTTCTGTCATAGTTCTTGTGAAGTATTCAGTCTAAAAATATCCAGGGCTGCTTCAGTTTACACCCAAATGTCCCTGAAAACTTGAATTCTCATTAGAAACAGGGGTAAAAGAACATTAATGTAAAAAAAGCATTGGATGCCAAAATAAATCTACTTTTGTTTAATCATCATACTTAATCAAAGTTGCACAGAGTTTTTTGTCAAAATGATTTGAATTAAATTCTCAACTTTATTTAGATACAGCATTGCCATGCAAATCAATGCATGGCCTTTTTAAGTGAACCAGAAAAAGTATAACAATTATTCGCTTCGAACAATGTGCTAAGAGATTTCAGCAGAAGCAAAACAGCATTTTGAACCATTGCTGTTTGATTGTTTTCCTTATTAGTGATGAAGCCTCAGCAGAGTGTGCTGAGTGAGAGTGAGCGGAGGGGTGTATAGCAGAGCTCAGGAGGGTATGAGGTCAGAGCCCAGCTTTGTGAGCAGCTGCAGAGAGCTTTGACAGAGCATGTGTACATTAGAGCAGGGCTAATGCACCTAATAGTGTTTGCCAAGTGCAGAGAGAATGACTGACAACTAACACTAATGAGCCACACCCAGGACTAGACTGGTCCTGCAGCAAGCAGAAAGGGGGGGTGGGGTGGGGGTGTGGGGGGGGTGAGGACGGGAGAGGGAGGGACAAAGGATTCTGCAAAAAAAACTAAAAACAAACTAAAACAAATCTTTGCTGACTTCTGTGAAATCTTTCATTTTGTATTTTAGAGATTACATATTTATATACGTATCCTCAGTCAGCTGCCAGTTATGAATGGACGCATATGGACCGGTTTAAAAGTATTTGGAATTTCAGTTTCACAACTAAGGTTAATAAGGTTTTTTTTTTTTCCTTCAGGTAAAGTTACAATTCTCCTGATGTGTGATGACACCAGTGGTGCGCGTTAACCTTGTTTTTCCACATATCTTATATTTTAAAACTGAGACCCCCTAAAAATCTGACCCAAACCGGTCTGTCGCACGAACGTCTGAGCGTTATCACCGAACACCCCCGCATAGATAGGGCAGCGGCGCGTTCCACCGATTAAAAGATATGAATGCAGAAAATGCGCTCTCTGAGGTGGAGGGAGATAAGCGCTCGGGCCACACACTGCAGATCTGAACAGCTGTGCTTTGAGAGAAGCCGGCAGACCTCACCATTGGAAAAGCACCTTCAAGAGGAGACCTCCCAAGAACACACAGGTGATAAAAGCAGAGAGGACTGCACTGTAGATGCTCCTCTATAACACACCTCCTTGTTTGATCCTGTTTTTGCCCCAGATGTATGGAGGTGAACAGATCCCCCTTCCTGTGCTACTGTTCTTCCAGCTTCTGAGCTTCGACGATGTTAGCGCTGGGGAGTACTGTCAGTGATTATGACTATATTTTCTAGATCTAATGTTGCCTTAACGAATGAACCAGTGCTTCCGGAGTACAAAGGTGTCTGTTGTGTTCTGTTCTGCTTCCCTCAACTATTTATTTGGTTTCTAACGATGCAAAGGACTCAGTAAATGAAGTTGCAGTTAAATAAGTTTGTTATTTACCACATAGAACGTCAGAATGATTACAGAATTATGTATTCACACTTGTTTGAGCCTATAGCTATGTTAAACAGAACATAATTATTGTCCACTGCTTTATTTTCCACTGGGATGAGTTAAATGCATGTAAATGAAGGAAAAGGTACTTATTGAGAAACCTCATGGGTCTTCTGAAAATAACTCTGACCTCTGATGGGTACTGTAACAGCTTTAGAAAGCCAGGGTGAGTAATGTTGATCTATTTGACATTTGTTAATATGTTTAGAGGGCAGTGTAATTTGTTCAGGTGAATAACGTTCGGTTGTTTGCGCTCGAGCCGATTTTTTTGCCTTTACCTGGACACCACTGCGTACAGCTCCTGAAAAAAGAGAGACCACTGCAAAAGTGTTCAGGTTCTCAGGTTTTATCTCCAAATAAAAATATTGTTCCTTAAAGCATAATTTGAAAGGAAACAACAAAACATCAAAATAAGAGAAATGACGGAGTGTTTACAGAACTTGAATATTCAAAGAAAACAAATCTCTTGCTCACTCTAACAAAATGGCAATAATTACCTTTGATGTACTTCTAGTAGTGTTTTGCCACCCAACTGGTCACATTGCAAGAGTGTTGATTACAGCAGTGTTTTTTTTTTTTTAACTTTTCCTCATTAAATAAGATTAGATTCAGATGATCACTAATCAGTCCCTCATAAAGCAGAATGAGGTGCTTGTGTAGGAATTTAACAGACACTGGCATGGAATGGTTGTCATACTCATAGAGATGCTGATTTAGAAATAAATTGCAGTGCTCTCTTATTTTTTTTTTCCAGAGCTGCATTTTCAACTAGGAAGCAAACCAGTTAATTAACTCATTTGCACACTTTAGCCTAGTATTCTTATAGCTGCATACCTACCAACAAAACAACACATTGTTAAACAGTTATTTACATGGCCTTTAATTATCAGTTAAAATGTCTTGATTGTGACAGTCCTAAATATAGTTAAAAGTAAAACTCTACTTGTGCAACACCAATACCCGTCCACTAACAGATGATGTAAAACCCCACACTGCCGTAGATGTTTTTTCACATTTGCTGTTCAAGGTAATGCCTTCCAATCGGCTGTGTTATTTTAACCAAAATACCGTCCAAAGTCATTTCTGCATGATTGCCGGCCTGTTTCTTTCTAAACAGAGTCCAGCTAAAACTTAAAATAACGCCTTTCATTAAATTTTACACTTGAAAACAGCAGGATTAACTGAGATGAGATTTACTGCATGGCTGCACTGTGGTTAGGCCACTGTGTGTAGGGGTGAAGTTTGAGAGGATTAGTGTGGTACATCAGCAGTTACTCTGCTACCCTCTACAGGCTAAACTAATTCACACACCCACACACCATTTCATGTTCTGTTTTGAAGCACCAAAGCTTGGGAGTAGCAGACAAAAAATATTTTTGGTTTTAATTCCATTTGCAATGCACTTGAATAAAGCAAATTTCAGAATTTTCCTCTAATTTGCAAAACAGCACTGAACTGATAACAAAAATAGTGAAGCTTGAGCAATTAAGTTAAAAAGAAAGTGTACTTCAAGCATTTACATTTCCTTCTGCCCTTCATCCTGATGTGTTTTGTGGTAACTGTCCTTACTGTTCACCCTTCGAGACGGCATGCCGAGCAGACAAAGAGCAAAGGACATTACTCAGTTATCTGTTAAGATTTTACTGCATTCCAAAAAGCTTTTCCTATTTGATTGATTACAGTAATTCAGTCTGCCCCATGCTGCAATAAAACCGACCAGATGAAATCTGTATATCATTACTGTTGTAACAAAACCGAAACAGTCACTTTACAGGGAAAGGCAAAATGCTAATTTTAAAATGTGATTATGGACTATTTCTTTGGGTCCACACACCATTCAGTATTCACACAGTGTAAAAGAAGAACAGCAGGTTTTTCCAAACGGTATAAAACATGTAAAAAGATTTTCAATGCTATGAAAAACACCAGGAAAAATGACATATTTCTGGATGTGCAATTTACATGTATTTGGGACAAAAATATATCAGAGGAAATACAGTCACTCTTGATGGGTAAAACCGTTGTGGTCTCATTCTCACACAAACGTTTCATGGGAAAGCCCCAAAAGTCACGTTTTATCTGGCCCTCATTTTCATTTAGACTGCTTTGCTTTCGAAGCCTCACTCTACAATATATGTATACGGTGAACTGCCCCAACAGAAATCAAAAGTAGAAAGCGAGAAAATGTGGAGTAGAAAGTAAATGCAGAAAGTGAGAAAGTTTCTAAAACAATAGAAAGACAGTATTTCTTTCCCTGAGCTAAGGAAATGATAAAAGAATATAGCAAGCTGAAATCCTAGAGTAAATGAAATAATTAACTGTTGTTCAATACAAGGGGCCCATCTTATCAAAACTGCTTTTTTGGTCCTACAGTTCAGGCCTGCACAGTGTACTTCAGAGAATGACCATGATGATGGGTCTCCTCTATACAGTATTGCAGACATATTCCATCACTTGTTTTCTTACTCAACGTGTGCATTTATAGACACAGTGGAACCTGCTGCCCTAAACTACAAATAACTGAAGGCACTTCCAACCGATTAGTGCCTAACTGTGAACTTATAGCTGTTCAGAGCAGCAGGTTAACTGGAATGGATGTAGAGGTTTTAGCATCTTTCGTGCATCACCGTTCTGTGTTCTTGTGATTTACTCAGTCTTCTTCTTCAGAGCCAGACTGACATTCCAGTAATACAGGACCTGGGCAGCTATCAGTCCATTACAGCAAGATGAGATGATGTACGTGAGAGCCATCAGAGAGTCACCGGTCTCCTATTGAAATGCACAAATAAACAAAAAATGGGTTAGATATCTACATGCATGGGCCCAGTCTGTCTCTAGTGGTCAGTTTATGTTGGACTGATGCTTAGATTACACCTCTCTCACAATAGTTTTAAATCAATGTGAAAATGTGATTGTACCACTTTTCCAACTGCTATCATTCTAGTCCTATAATATAGAAAATAATGCAATAATATCTACATAGAGGCTGAGTCAACTTAAAGCAGGGATAGCCAATCCCATAAACAAAGGGCTGGTGTGGGTGCAGGTACACACATGTTCAGTTGTTTGAAGAGTGTGACCAACTGATTAAACAAGTGAAATAAGGTGAGCTCATGCTTGTTTGGAAGGAAAATCCTTTGTGGGTAAGACTGAACAACCCTGGTGTAAGGAGAGAGAGTTTTTCATATGGAGATATACTAAATACAGCTCCAGAAAAAAATAAGAGACCCCTGCAATTTATTTTTTAATCAGCATCTCTATGAGTATGACAACCATTCCATGCCAGTGTCTGTTAAATTCCTACACAAGCACCTCATTCTGCTTGATGTACTGATTAGGGATCACCTGAATCAAATCTTATTTAATGAGGAAAAGTATAAAAACACTGCTGTAATCAACACTCTCCTCTCGCAATGAGACCAGTTGGGTGGCAAAACTCTACTAGAAGTACTTCAAAGGTAATTATTGCCATTTTGTTTAAAAGTGAGCAAGAGATTTGTTTTCCTTGAATTATTCAAGTTCTGCATAATTTCTCTTATTTTGATGTTTTGTCATTTCCTTTAAAATGACGCTTTAAAGAATAATATTTTTTTGGAAACTAGTAGAGAAACTGAACATTTTTGCAGTGGTCTCTTATTTTTTTCCAGAGCTGCATGTTCCTTACATATGTGATATTTTTCAGCTCATCACTTGTGTCTGGTTGGAGTGTGTTCTGAAAACATACCTGCACTGTGGTGAATATCCGTGCCAGGGATCCAGCAAACAGCAAAAACACAGAAATGGCAGACAGCTGTCCTGTGTGGCCGTTTCTGTAGTTTGTGCCGGCCTGAATGAGCTAAAAAACAGAACGTTCAAAGAAGAGGTAAGCAAAGCCCTAAACTATTCACTTTCGAACTGAGGTAAATTTCCAGTTAGTTTAGTCCAGTGGTGTAACTGACCAGCCCTGGTGCAATGAAAATTAATGTATTTCTCATCATATGAGAAGTACATTTTCATATGATATTACCTTCACTGAATGAAGAAACTTGACATAGCAATGTAGTCAAACATTAACCTAAATGTTTACATTAACTTTACAGTAAAAAAAATATTAAATCTATCAAGTTGTAGATTGTGAAGCATCTACATGAAAAGATTACAGGTGAGGGAAATCTGTATGAAAAAGTGAGACATATACAAGCCTGTGCAGCGCTGATGGAAACTAGCTGGTGAGTAATGTTCTTCAGAAACCGGATGTTTCTGAGCCATGGATGCCATTAAGATTGGAATCAAGGAGTCATTAAACTGATCATAATGCCGCACTAAATCTAGCATTTTTTTTACATGCTTCTATAGTGGCAAGTGTCAAAAAGGATCAAAGTGAAGCCAAATTTCCTGTGTGCTGTCGCAGTTCTTGTCCAAAACAAAAATGAACATACAAGTGATTAACACAGCATGAATCACTTCATATTGGCTGCATTTAAGGGCTGTGGGAAGGCAAATAAGGAGACCAATTTTCTAAACAAATTCAAATGAATACAAAAATTAAGTATGTAAAATAACACATTTAAATGTGTGTCTCCCTTACAGACCTATATTGATTTCTTGACTCGTGGTTATTATTGCATAGATTGTTTTTCTTCTACATGGATACACTTCCCACCAGTGCCTTGTGATTTTCAAATGCCCACTCATGATTCAGGCCTGTGTGTCAGTATGGATATGGAGCCCCCTGTTGTTATACCACGGATTCAGGCTGTCTATTGCTAGTGCTCACGTACCCGTCCAAAGATAATAGCTGGCATGTTTGAAGCTTGCATGGTGGTGACAACAGACATGGGGGTGAGGGGAGATAGAAGGACGGCCACCAGGACAAAGTAGATGACCAGAAAGCCCAGGCCTGCAGATAACCAGAGAGGAAATTATATGAAGTTCAGAGAAAGAGAAGGACACATTTCACATCTTCTAGACTTAAAGTAACCATTTGTCATACATGAATACACCACAGCACAGTGTGAACAGCACAAAATTCCTTCTCTGCATTTAACCCATTCATCGGGCAGCCAGGAATACAGCGCCCGGGGAGCAGTGTGTGAGGATGGTCTCTTGCACAAGGGTACCTCAGTGGCGCCACCAGCAGTCCTGAGATACAAACTCTCAACCTTCTGATCGCAGGGGCAACGCCCTAACTACTAGGTAACCGGCTGCCCCAACTGCCCCAACTATATTTAGAATTATAATTATGATCTTCAAAGTTGGTTGATTTTTTTAATCCATCTGTTTAACTTTGTAAATGTCAAAATGTGTGCGGCTTGCCAGTGTTTTTCTGTACCTTTGATGGTGTGTCCTGTATAATGCTGGATAAGAAACCCAATAGCCACCGTCTGCAACATCAGGAATAAAGCCTCCCCCCAGGCACTGTGGATTATAGATGTAATGAATGTGTCAAAAACGTTAGTGTGTCACAGAGTCAGTATGTTCTGCACTGAAGACAGGCAAATCTGCACAGAAGGTATATTAATGATAAAAAATAACAGATTTTTTTTGCACTCATTTATTGTTTCAGACAGCCTTTTGAAAAAAAAAAAGGAAATGCTGCTGAATGGCACCTATACCCACAGAGGTAAGAAGTACTCAGACACGTTTTTTAAAATACAAAAACAGGTTATAGAAAATGAAACCACAAAAATAGTAATGATTCAATTATTCTCTTATATCTTATTTGTAGGTATGATGTCCATGTGATAATATGCATCTTCTGTCACCAAACCTGACAAGCTGGACTTTTGCCAAAGGGTTCTATTTTTGTTTCATTCAGCTTTTTGAAATGGCCGTGCAAATTTTAGATGCACATCTTTGTGCTTCTATTTTTAGTAGAGCAGTTTTGCATGAGGTGTAGGAGAGGATTGCATTGCTTATTGCTCTATGTGTAACAGTAGTTTCTGCGGCTTTCTGGTCATTTTGGTTCTCTAGCAATAATACTACATTATATTTATATTATGATTTTCTAAAACATTTTATACAGGCATATATCTGAATACTCCGCCCCCCCCCCAACATTATTATTCATAATTTACTCATGAATATATACCTTTTGTACAAATATAAATCAAAAGACATTGTTTGAGTAAAGTGGATTTATGGAAAAAAGGTTAAATATTTGTTTACTCTTCCTGTAATTTCAAAAATACTGCTGGCACTTCTTGGAAGATATTGTACAACTAACTTTTAAGAGGGAAAAGTAGTAAGATGGCCTAAAAAAAGTCCAATGACCGAATGGAAGTAAATGCAGATGCTGTTCCCTCAATGTAGAAACATCATAACACAAAACTGCTTCGCTGAGGGCTCACACATGGGCCTACCTGAACGGAAAGCTGTTGGCGATACTGTAGGCCATGGTCCCCGTGATGGCAAACAGCTCCAACAGCACGGAGTTAAAACTGAGACCTTCTGCACTCTTTGCCCCAATCAGCTTCAAGATCTGAGGCAACTTCACTGTGGAGATCAAAATAAAAATGAGGAATGCAGTTAAAACATGGAGAAAAGAAAGTGAAGCAGAGGAATAGTTGAAAGCAGTGGCTTTCTCTTACCCAGTACAGACCCAACGATGATTCCAATGCCCAGACCTTTGCTTATGACTATCTTCAGACATTCCACTGTGGGAAGATGTAAAAAAAAAAAAAAACCTCAGCCACCAATTTCCAACTTTAGATGAGGGTTTTACAAAAGTTTGCAGACATCTGTTTATCCACCACTTCTTCTGAAAAGGGCAGTAATAAGGATTGTGTCCCTTCCTTGATGAAAAAACTTTATTCTAGATGCTGGAACATTGCCGTGAGGATTTGTTTGCATTCAGCTACAAGAGCATTGGTGAATTCAGTTACTGACGTTGGAGGATTTGTTCTGGATCACAAACACCACCCCAGCTTGTTCCAAAGGTACTGTATGGTGCTCCAGGACTCCAGAGAATGCAGTTTTACAGCCAAGTGTGGGTTGGGGGTGGGGTTATGCCTCTGTATTTGATGTTTGACAGTAGGTATGTTGACCTTGTGTGGCTGTTCCACTGTCCCCTTGCTGCTGGTAAAGCTCTTTAGTGGAGATTATAAAGTAAAGTAAAGTGGCCCCTTATAGTCATGTATGAACATGAACCACAGCAGAGCACATACTGTGAAATTCTTGCCCTGCATTTAACCCATTCACCAAGTGAAACAGTGGGCTGTCACCAACGGGGAGTGCCTGGGGAGCACTGCATGGGACAGTACCCACGCAGGGATTTGAACCCACAGCCTTCTGAAAACAGGGGCAACTCACCCAAGGGGCACAGGAGCATCTCCACCCAGGGGCAACCAACTACCCCAAGCTGTGCAATGTGTTCACCTTAAAGCAGCTGATTTCACTCAACAGAATGGGTGACTTTTGGACTTGTAGTGTATATTGCATTCAGCCTTGTTTACGAAGATACAGGAAGATATCAGACAGCCTCCAATGAGAATGTGCCCTGTGTAAATCCACGCCCCTGGAACAAACATGCAAAACACACCAGGCAACTCATACCTTAGACTGAAGCCCTGTTTCACTTCAATAAAGGGACAGCTGCTTTATCAAACAATAATAAATATAATAGTAATTATTGATACTATTGATACCAAGAGGAATGACTACTCTTAAAGGCTGACACTGACAGAACGCAGAGGAACAGTCGGCTAGCGATGAAACCAGGCATGATGATTTCTCTTTAATACTGAATTAGTTTCATATTTCACTCAGGTGTAGTCTCCCCTTTCCTCTGGTTGGCACGGACAGGATTCACAGTAACTCTCACTGACAGCGCAATACCACTTTAACACAAAACGCTCAGCTTTACAGATCACCCACTGCGTTAGAAGTGCCCCTTCTTACCGTGCAGCAAGTTAAAATTCAGGAAAAATTCGTCGTAACATTTTTCTGGCATTAAATAATTAACCAAAAAGCCCTTGAATGGATCCATAAAGGAAGCAGACTCAACTCCCTCGGACGCCGCCATTGTACCGAATGTATGGGTGTGACGTCACGCGCGAGCTCCGCCCACCTGCTCCTGTCATAGAACACGGGCGGGAGAGACCACTGCCCTACTTACCCATACATACACTATATGGACAAAAGTATTGGGACGCCTGACCATTCCACAACCAGGGACTTTAGCGACATTGCATTAAAATACATAGACTCCCCCTTTGCAGCTATAACAGCTTCCACTCTTGTTTAAAGGCTTTCCACAAGATTTTGGAGAGTTTCTGTCGGGATGTGTGGCCCATTCATTCTATAGAGCATTTATGAGGTCAGGCACTGATGTTGGACGAGAAGGCCTTGCTCACAGTCTCAGTTACAGTTCATCCCAAAGGTGTCGGATGGGGTTAAGGTCGGGGCTCTGTGCAGGCCAGTCAAGTTCTTCCACACCGAACTGATCCAACCATGTCTTTATGGAGCTCACTTTGTGCACAGTCATGCTGGAATAGAAAAGGTTCTTCCCCAAACTGCATCCACAGAGTTGGAAACATGGCGTTGTCCAATCTGTCTTGATAAGCATTAAAACCGACCTTCACTGGAAGTAAGGGCAATATATAATATACTTATAATAATGTGTGTATAATAATGAACTTCAGACAAAATGTCAAAGAAGCTTTTTTAGAGCTTGTGAAGGTCAGCAAGTCAGAACAATGTCTGACTGACTGACAATGTTATGTGCGATAAATTTAATGTCCCATAGTAGTGCAAAATTCTATGAATTTGTAGAAAAACAACATAAGCAAAACTGTTTCCATACAAAAATAATAAAAACAATAAAATAATTATTATCGTAATTACAGTAAATTGGGACTATATAGTTTACTATGAGTTACTTTACTTTTTGTAGGGGTTTTCTGTATAATAATCATGAGAAAAGGTATAATAAAATAATAAGCAGAGAGAACCTGTCATTTATAATTGAATAGATGTCTTATACAGTTCATTCTCTAACATTTGCTTATTTGTTGACGCAGTGCTCATTAAAATACACAGGGTAGTGTAGCGTTCGCCTAGCATGAAAAAAAGGCCTAAAGCATGATCGCAGCACGTTTGAATAGATTGTATATCGTGATGGCTTCACGAACAGTCGTGAGACCGGGCTGGCTGAGGACTGTGCTGGTCTGGGAAAAGTATTATCCTACACTTTTGTTTATATATTCAGTTCACTGCTCACAGAAAACACATGAAGATCAGTTCTAAAATGTCAGCATTAATGTACCCATCCCCATCAACCAGGTACTGCTGAGTTGCAGACCATTCCCAGCTCAGTGCTGAGACTGACACGGTGAAGTGCGTTAGGGCTTATAATAATCCTTTCTATTGATGGCTAAGGTAGAGGGGGTTTTAGATGCAACAACAGATACTGTACATTTCTACATTTAAAATGGCACCTAAATTATAGGTGTTCCTGATAAATGACCAATGAGTATGGCTACAAGGTAGATGTACCAAATAAGCAGGCAACTCTATGTAAATCATTAATGTCCTTAACGAGACATTTAGATTGAGGATTCTTACCTGTGTTCAATTTCTCCGCTTGGCTGACAACCATAACCATAAATGTTCTCCTTGTTAAGGGAGAACAGGTTCAGCCTTTCTTTTAAATAACTGTTGTAGTACAGTGTTCCCACCTGCTCTACAAATTTTACTGCTTTCCACTCTCCCAACCCAAATGCACCAACTAATTAGCCAATTACCAAGCCGTTTCTGGGTTTGTCCGAGCAGGGGAATCACAAAAATGTGCAGAGCGGGAGGAACGCCAGTTGGGAACCAGTGTAACAGGGAATTCAAAAGAAATTCAGCAGCATGTAACTGGTCTGATAGTGGTCAGACTGGTCCAACGTGTATATATATTTTTTCTATATGTATTTATTTTACACACACACACACACACACACACACACACACACACATATATATGTAAGTTTGTTTTAGTGAGGCTATTCCTCATCATGCTGGTGTCCTATCATTAGACATTAGACATGCTGGTAGACTATCATTTCTTAGAGATTCAGTGCAACCATAAGTTTTTAAATGTATGCATGTTTTACCTTCCACCAAAGGTAGCTGATCAGTCAGGACATGTTTGGTGCCCAAAGTCAGCTTTTTTTTGTTTTGCACTGTACAAACACCAAGTGTTTAGTCTCCAAGCTTGTCTCGGCTAAACAAAAGTATGCTGCACAAAAAAACTGTAGCAGCAGCACTGTATGAATTTTGTTAGTACATTTGTCTGTTTTCATAGATCACTCATAGGGAGGTGAGTGATGACTGAGGGATATGTTTGCAAAGTGCTAATTGTTGTGACATAGGATTCTATGGCTTTTTAAGATTTACATATTTTCTAGAAGTGTGTTTTCCACCTAGTCAAATCATAAATAATGACAAGCAAGATTCCCTGGCAGCCACGAAAGCCTGTATTACCATGTCTTTGTGCGTGAGCAGCCTGGTACAGGTTAATATTCCTCTCATCGGTTCTCTGAGTCATTTTTTTTTTTTTTGGCTTTTTACATAAACAGTCTGAGATCATGCTGATAGTCATATTTTTATGATACATTTTTCTTCATGACTACCGTGAACTTTAACAGCTTTCTTCATTTAGACTTCCAATCAGGTAGATGCAATACTGGTCTGATAGTGGTCAGACAAAGTGTATATATATATATTGTGTTGCAAAGTGTATATATATAGTGTGTTGCCAAAGTGTATATATATATTTTCTATATGTATTTGTTTTACACACACACACACACACACACACACACACACACATAACCCTAACCCCAAACCTAACCCTA
>JBBPCX010000011.1:13596689-13625356 GCA_037974365.1 Hydrocynus forskahlii | reverse complement strand
TGTGTGTGTGTGTGTATCTATATATATGTGTGTGTATATATATATATATATATATATATATATAAGATACTAAGTTTGGGTAGAAAAAAAACAAACAAAAACCCCTTGCTTGTACAGGGCGACCCCAGTCGGAGCGCCTGGGAACTTTCCCCTCGAGGTTGTGGGAAAGTGTGCTGCCGAAAGCCCCCATTTATTATCATGGTAATTGCGAAGGGAGGTGGTTCGAAGGGGAGGTTTCGGTAGCTGCGCGTTTTTTTAAAACGAGGTCACAAGCATCTGATTTCAGTCGCCTGTTTACCAGAGCCACCACAGCATCACGGTTTTCGGTGGGGAGAAAAGAGGAGAACGAAACTGCAAAGCGAGGGCACTGAAAGCTCTCGAAAAAGTGTTAACTCTTTGAAGGACGCCTCACTTTAGTACTTAAACCATGACCGCTTCCAACCTCAGCAACGGAGCAGAGAAGAGCTTCAACGCCAAGGAGGAGAGGAAGGTAACCTGTTGCACAGTTTGCAAGGACCAATTTAAAATGACCTAATTATTACACTTCTAGGTGGCTACTTTGTGTTACTGAGTCTGCACTCTCCTCTGTATAACCACCTCTTTACATTCTTTTTTTTACTCTTGTTAGCTTCGAAAACCCCTGATAGAGAAGAGACGCAGGGAGCGCATCAACTCAAGCCTAGAGCAGCTCAAGGGGATCATGGTGGACGCCTACAATCTGGATGTGAGCTTTCTCCAACTGTCCACTCACCCCTGTTCTTGTAATGCTTCATGATTTGTTAGATTCGTTACTCATCTGTCAGTTTTGTATTCTCCTACAAGCAATCCAAGCTGGAGAAGGCAGATGTTCTTGAGATAACTGTGCAACACATGGAGGGTCTTCAAAGGGGTCATGGACCAGGTAGGCAGGATGTTATGCCAGATATGTCAGAAAATGTGAGAATAAAATTGTGTTACAGTATGAATAGATATCTTTTCAAGATATGATTGTTCTAACTTACCTTACAAAGTAAAGTAAATGAGCCAAAAGTTTCCCCATAGCAGCTCTTTTGGTTCCCTACAGAACTTTTCAGTTGATTTTTTTTTTTTTACAGAAGCATCCACTGAAATGTTCATTAGGCAACTAAAAGTGTTTCTTCTTCTTCTTTTTCTTGTTATGATTATGATTATTTTTGAAAGAGTGTAATCCTTTGTTTTCTACAGCTGGGGGTCAAGGGCCCAGCATGGCCTTTGAGTCACGCCAGCGTTACAGCAGCGGCTACATCCAGTGCATGCACGAGGTGCACAATCTGCTACTCAACTGTCCTGGAATGGACAAAACCCTGGGGGCCCGTCTACTAAACCACCTGCTGAAGTCTCTGCCCCAGATTGGTGCCGAGGGCAGTGCCAGTATTGGCTCTGCAGCCCCCAGCAGCACTGCTCCCACCTCCCCTACCCAGTCCCCTCTTTCTCTGTCCTCCTTTCAGCCCCACCCTCTCCACCTACACACCCCTCCCTCCCCTGTGACCCCTCCCTCACCCAGGAGCCCTCGCTGCTCTCCTGGTGTCCTTCCGCCGAGAGAGGGGGGAGGCATCAGGCCCCGGCAGCAGCCCTCCCCACCCAGGTCACCCTCGCCCTCCCCCCAGCCTCCAGCACAAGCAGCCCTTCCCCCATTCTTCCCAGGAGGCGACCCCTCTATGTGGAGGCCCTGGTGAGAGCATAACCCTCCCCCGTCTTTCCCTTACCCGCCCCCTGCTTCCACCGCTCCCTAATAGTGTCCATTACATCCTCATCTCCTGGGATGTTTGAGTGCTGGGACTTTTCATTCAGAGAGCTCAAGGGGTCACCAAATAATAGTAGGTCTCGAAGCCCCCTGGGGGTTTTCTAAAGCTCTATTCTGTGTGCCTGATTTATTACGGTGTGTGCTTGTTTGGCGAATTTGAAAAACAAAAGAGAAGCACCTCCTCACGTAGGAATGAGCGACTAAAAGAGAATTGTTCTTTCTCACTTAATCATGCTGTTATTACTTTGTGTTGAACTGTTTTTTGCATGATCCCTTCTTCCTTTTCTTATGTTTTTCTCATGTCAAGGATTAGTATGGCCTTATGCATTTTATACTATGCATATTATGCATGTAGTGTAGGCTTTGTGTTTTTGAAATAATGGACATGTTTACCTCCTTCATTGTAAAACTAATCAATAATCACTGATCTACAGTGGCTCAGAGCAGAAGAAGAAAATGGAGGAGATTTTTTTAAAGAAGTACTTCATCCTTGTATATTACAAGAAAAGCACGTAACTGGTACCTCATATTGAAGCAGCTGAAACTGATTTCTTCTTTATTTCTTTGATATCCATTGTAAGTTCTTTTTTGTATTATGAAGTTAGTGAAATGATGAAGAGGGTAGTGATGCTGTTGGTCAGTGGAGGGAGGTCTTTTTTGAGACTACATGGGTTTACTGGAACGTTGTGATAACTGGAAATAATCATTGTAGCTCCTTTATTATCGTTTTCTTTTAGCTTTATGTATAAATATTACCACTTTTTAAGTCAGAGCTGTGTCAAGATTCATTCTTTTTCAATTTCACTTTCTTCAGATTTTGTTTAAGAAGTTTTAGGTGGCCACAGGCAAGCCAAGCCTCATTGATACCATGTCAAACAAGCAGGTGCTTCCACCTACTGGATGAAAGTCTTGTTTAAAAGACTGCAGCATGAACAGGATATTCAAAGCTCAGTCATGATAGTGTTAGATTGCTTGGACAGATATGGATAGATATCCAG
The DNA here is from genome assembly GCA_037974365.1 of Hydrocynus forskahlii. Taxonomy (NCBI): domain Eukaryota; kingdom Metazoa; phylum Chordata; class Actinopteri; order Characiformes; family Alestidae; genus Hydrocynus; species Hydrocynus forskahlii. The sequence continues at coordinate 13,622,596 of JBBPCX010000011.1, read as the reverse complement.
TTACTCACCATTGACACAAAAGAACTGGACATCTAACCAAGCTCTTTGATGAACAATAATCCTATGTTGTAATAATGGGACTTGTTTAGGGATTAATTATTCAAAAACATTATCTGATCTACAGCCAGCTGTATGAGAAAATTTAAAAAACCTTACTGGAACAGCATAAACAATAATACAATAAGCTAAATAATGAATAACAATAACTAATTGTGGACTAATTGAGCACTGATGTACATCGCTCTGGATAAGAGCGTCAGCTAAAGGCTGTAAATATAAATAATAAATGAGCAAATAAATCATAAAATTACCTAAGTATTGAAATTGAATTTGTTTTAATTAATAATAGAGTAATGGCCTATAAATAACATCATCTATGGTTGCTGTCAGAACAAAATCTTATATATTTAAAACACTTTGCAGGAGAAGGCAAACCATTTTGAAAATATAAACTTATGTAAGTATATGTACGTATGTACACATAGGATAGCAGCAGACATTGCCAAAAACAGTAAGCAACAGCAAAAGTCACATTGCTCACAGTAATATTTTACCCCTAAAGCTGCATGTTACTCCAGGAAAACCGCAAAAATTGCACATACCAGAAATATTGCACACCAGAGAAATATTGCACACCCGAGAAACTTCCACTTATGGGTCCGTGGAGTTTGTTTATGTGTGTGTGTGGTCAACTGCAAGGTGTTGGTTGTACAGTCTGACATCAACTGGAAGGAAAGACCTTCAGAATCTCTCCTTCTCAAACCGTGGGTGCAGCAGCCTGTCACTGAAGGAGCTGCTTAGTGCTGTCAAAGTCTCCTGCGTGCAGTGGGAGATGTTGTCCAACAGCTTAGCCACAATTCTTCTGTCAGTCACAGCCTCCACTGGGTCCAGAGGGCATCCTAGAACTGTCCCCAGTGGAGATGCTGCTACCTCAGCAGACCACACTGTAAAAGATGACTGATGCCACCACAGACTCATAAAAGGTCCTCAGGAGCGGCCCCTGGATTCCAAAAGACCTGAGGCTCCACAGCAGGTACAGCCTGCTCTGCCCTTTTTTGTAGAGAGCACTTGTGTTATGAGTCCAGTCCAGTTTATTGTTCAGATGAACACCAAGGTACCCTGTAGCTCTCCACCGCCTCAATGTCCGTGCCCTAGATGTTCAGTGGTTGTAGTGGAGGTTGTTTGTGCCTGCGGAAGTCTTGGTTTTTCCGGTGTTGATCTGGAGGTAATTCTGCTGGCACCAGTGCACAAAGTCAGTTCGTTGTACTCGCTATTGTCCCCATCAGTGCTGAGGCTGACAACTGCAGAGTCATCAGATAACTTCATTTCAAACAATTTTAGACCATTTCTTTTTGCTCCATTCACTATTAAGTTTTCACACAGTGAAATATCAATGAACATTTTCAGAAACAATAAACGAGGAGATACGAGATTTTGTTTGGACAGGAGTAATATTGTCCATTAATCTACATATATTAACAACGATACCCTACTATTTGTGTTGTTTTTACTGTGATATAAATGATGTACCAAGGTATTTGTATGGTACATTTTTATAGTTTAATTTTGCAAAAAGGCCTGTACAGTTTAATAAACAAAAAGGCCTGTACAGTTTAATAAACAAAAAGGCCTGTTTAAGTGCTTACTGGAACAGAAGAAAAAGGAAGTAAGAAAAAAATCCAGTGGCGATTATCACTCCTCGCCTCTAGATGTCACTTGCTGAACATAGAGACACTTGGAAAAATTGAAAATGGAAAAGTTTTAATACATTTGCCAGTTCTCTTGTGATATTTAGGGAATAGGTTTTAATGTGTGTGTGTGTGTTTGTGTGTGTGTGTGAGAATGAATGAATGAATGAATGATACTGAAAGAGAAAATAAAGTCTCAGCTGAGTATATTAGAGTAGCAGTATCAGATGGGCTGGTGTAGGTTTTGTCTGGAATTATTATGCTTATACCCAAGTTGATATAAAAAGACAGTAAATGTCATGAATAAATATTAGCTTTGTGTAATAATGACATGTAATACTAACAAAAAACTAAAACCTACAGGCCCAGAAACTGCACAAACCATTAAAACCTATTAGCTCCAGTGCAAATTTCACAGTAATTACTGCTGAAACATCAACAACTACAAACCACCCATATTGCATTTAAATTTAACTATGTGATGTGCATCTGTAATTTTATATCTAGTCTTTTTAGAGTGTAGGATTACAAAAACGATTTACCCCTAATGGTATCTTTTTCTCTTGCTGCATGCATGATATTAGCAGAACATTAAGCAGACATACATTACATTAAGCAGACATACATACATTAAGCAGAACTGAAACTATCATTTACATTCTGAAATATATCCCATGTTGCACAAGCCTAAGGCATGCCTGCCTGTGCCTGAAAATGTGCCAGCATAAGCACATCTGAAACGTGATTGTCTAGACCTCAGTTTAAGAGAAGGCTCCAGTGAAATTCGACACATAGGCCTAGTCAGGACCTTTAACAGAGAGATCTTTACGTGTATTTATTTGTTCATAAGTAATTCAGACTCAGAACCAAATCATAACAAAGTAAGTCATGAGGCCAGATGCAAATGCATAGGTTCTTTATTGAAGTCCACTGTGACAGAAGAAACCAAACTGTAGACTGGGAGGATGAACATGTTAATTTATACTGAGCCAAATCAACATGACAATCACTGTGAAAAAAACACAAAAGGGCAACGCATAACAAAGGACTAGATACAGCAAAGGGGTATGCAGACATTGGGAAAAAGCAGGGAAGCCAAAACAAAAACAAAAGCACATGGCCAGTTTCACAGAAGGTAAACAAAGAGGCACTACAGGACTGGACAAGTGGCTGGATGGGAAGCTGGACAAAAGACTGAACAGACGGCAGGAGGGGAGACTGGGCAGATGACAAATGAGGAGACTGGGCAGGTGACAGTACAGGTACAGAAACAAGGACTGAAACAAGGACTGTGAAGGACAAGTAATGGGGAAAGTGACTTTGACAGAGCCTGACACAGACTGAGAGAGAGACTAAAACATACACAAACACAGGGACTGAGAACAAGCAGATAAGAGACAACTGGAAAACCTAAGAACTAGAGAATAGGTCGGAGGCCTGGCAGATAACTGGGAGGCTAGTCAGGCAGGGTACTGGGTGAAAAGATGACTGACCAGGAAACCAGGGCAGCAGCTGTGTTCTGGGCAGCTGACAGGGTGGCTAGCCCAACAGCCGCAGAGAGAACTACTGGAGAGAAGGTGGCCAGCAGGTCAGGAAACTGGACAGTTGGTGGCGGGTCAGGAGACTAGGGGGACATCATGAATTGGTGGGCATGGTATCTACACTAAATGGACAAAAGTATTGGAACATGTGACTATTACACCAAGAGGGACTTTAATGACATTGCATTTAAATACATAGACTTTAATGTTGAGTTGGTCCCCTGTTTGCAGCTATAACAGCTTCCACTCTTCTTGGAAGGCTTTCCACAAGATTTTGTAGTTTCTGTGGGAATTTGTGCCCATTCATTCTATACTTTTGTCCATATAGTGTAACATATCCTGGGCAGCAGGAGAGGCAGGTGGCAGGTCCAAGGTACTAGGAGGTATTGATGGGTTGAGCACCAGATCAGCGGTGGCTTCCTGGGCTCTGGGCGGTGCTGAGGAGCCAAGTATCCTCTTGACAGTGCCATCTTTCAAGACATAAGGGAAACAGGGAAACCCAAACAAAAACAAAAGCACATGGCTGGAGACACAATGAGGGAAACAGGGGCAATGACAGGGCAAGATGTCTCACATATTTAGAGTTTGAGACTACTATTGGTATGACATCTAAACAACAAAACACTGTTTACACCACTGGAAAATGTCAATGCACTTTACATTGTATGAATGTATACAACATAAATGGTCAATAATTCCTTGCACTTTGTGACTTGTGTTAGGTATCCTATATTAACTATCCTGTGCTTATAAATAGATGGCTTTTATTAACTAGTCTTTGCATATATAATCTATATCCGTTATCTTATCATAACCTGGGTCATCGGGGTTAGTGGGTCCAAGCGTTCTTGGGTGCAAAAACACCCTGAGTGGGTCCTTGTGACAGACACACCTACACCACCACACCTAGGTACAATCTAGCATCTCCTATCCACCTGACATACATGTCTTTGGGATGTGGGAGGAAACCAGAGAACCAGGCAGATTCCCATGCAAATACAGGGAGAACATACAAACTCCACAAAGAAGAGACTCAGACTGCCCTGGCTGGGAACTGAACCCAGGACCTCCTTCCTATGAGGGGACAGCACTACCTTCCACACCAACAAGCTGCCCTTATTTGCCAACAAGTGTTATGAACTAGTCTGGGCTTATAAAATAGTTAGCTTATATCAGCTAGTCTCTGCTTATGTACTTATCCAAGATATCTTTATCTTTAAAATAAAGATTGTCAGTTGTTTAATATTCATGTGGTCATTTTCTGTAACTGCTTATTCTTCACTAGGGTCGTGGATACCTGGAGTTTATCCTGGGGCCAGTGGGCATGAGGCAGGGACTCACACTGGGCGGGGCACCGCCCACCACAGGGCGTGGTTGTTTAATATTTATTTCTAAATCTAAGAATAAGACAGACTAAAAATTGGAATACTGCGATTAAATGTGTTGTGCTCAGCTGTGATTCTTTGGTCCGCTCTTCAAAGGAATTTATATTTATAAATATTAAAACAGTTCATTCCCTGGTTGTCTTCTTTTTGCTGAATGCGACAAAATATTCTATTGCTCTACACAGGACACAGAACAAGCAACTGCAAAAATGCGTTTCCTTTGAGTTTAAAGCTCTGTCCCAGTTTAGCACACAAACTGCTCCACTTTACCTGAAATAATCTTGTGACAACTCCCCAAAACACAAAGGACATGAGTATGTAACTTTTATGAAGGTCCCCTGCTGCATCTAACAAAAAGTGTCCCACTTTTGCTCAGCTCATGAGATAGGCAGCGGACCTGCTCGGGGGATTGTGGGAGCAGCAGTGGACTAGAGCAGATAATGAGAGCTCAAAAAAAACCTTGAGAATTTCTTCATTCAAATGGTAAGTGAACTTCTCCTGAAACACAGAAGAAGGACTACACGAAGAACCAGAAGCAGCGGGGAACCGTGGGAATTAAGTAAAGACAAACAACAGCAAGGTTTTTCCCCCAAAGGCCTTACCAGGATGTTCTCTGAGGGTTTCCTGAATAAATTCTGAATATGTTTTTTTTTGTTATGCATCATAACGTTACTGAATATGTTTAGGAGGGTGGGATAACAGCCGAGTAGTAGACCAAATACAACAGACAATGAACCACTGAGCTCCTCAAATTGTGTGTGTGTGTGTGTGTGTGTGTGAGGAAACGTTGGAAACTTGTACATGGAGGTCCTTGCCTTTAAAAACGGTTATCGCACATGAAGTGACAGAGGTGTGTCACACTTTTCTTAGATTTGGAACTACTTCTACCCCAAACTTTCATTTAGATTTGTAATCTGACTCCATGCTGCTCTGAAGAGTCAACTGGAACTCGTGATCCTGTGGAGTCCCCTCGAGTTTCATTCTTCAGAGTCAGTGGCCATAGAGAAGCTCTGGGATGAATGGACTGTTTGTTCTGCTGGAATATTGTATGTGACCAAAACAGATGGAGGGTGGGATAACAGCCGAGTAGTAGACCAAATACAACAGACAAGGGACCACTGAGCTCCTCAAATTGTTAAACAAGCCTAAATAGGCAATTACAATTAAATTCTAATTAGGATATATGAAGTGCCAGCTTGTTGAGACACTTATATCAGGTTGGTGCAATGACTCCTTCCTGCAGTTCACACTGTAGTATACAGCATATGATGACAATATGCATTCTATGTGAACGTAAAAGGTTCCATAATTCTCATTTTTCAATAATTTTATCGTTGTCCCTGTTCACATATTACGATGGACTTCGTCACCGGCCTCCTGGAGTCGAGGTGAGGTCTGGTGAGTGATGGGGCTGCAGGCTTGGGCCCGACCATCAATGGCGGTGATGTCCAACGGCTGGGATAACGCCGAGATGGAGACAGAGATGGAGAACCGACAGGCGCTGGCTCCATGGTGGTTGTGGACCTTGCCGCCTTCTGGAGGGTGGTCGGAAGCTCCCACCTGGCGAGTATGTCTTTTAAGCAGGGAGCCAACCCCTCGTAGAAGGCTTTATATACAATGTGACGTGCGTCATTTCTGGTTCCCTGGAACGCATGCGGACATATGTGCATGAGTTGCCTTGTTTGACTTCACAAAAACAGTGACTTCTAAACAGGATATTTTATAAGCCGGTCTAGTTATAAGATAACATAGCTTTTCATTAATCTAATTGACAGAAAAAGACAAAATAAATAAATATAAACCAAACTTCACTCATGATGTTTCATGCTAGTGGCCTTTATTTATGCTATTTGCAAAGACATCAGAAAAGGAGAGATCAGTACTTCTAATCACAGGTGAGTAGAACAGAATGCAGATTTGAGTAGTGTATATAAATAAATCCAGTATGTATATGAACATATACATATAAATGAAATCAATAAAAATCTGCTGAAAAAAACGTATTATGAAACAAACTATGCTATATACCGTTGTAGAAAAAATCTTGTCTCAATTCAAAGTTAGGAGGGGAAGCACTAAACACTCTCTGTTGGTTGCCAGCTCGTTGTTTATTCTCTTAGTAAAGAGGGTTCCCATCACATAGAATACATGCAGTCTGCAGGATGGAACAAAGTCGATATCATCAGTGACTCTTTTATAGTCATTACCCTTGTGCACACAGTAAAAACAGCTCCTCATTTGGGAATATATGTTTCACAAACATCTGTACATCTAACTTATAGAATGTCAGTCCCTCTCCTTCTTGAAGTTACCTCAAGTGCAGCTGCCCTTACCATAAATCGTAGAACAGCACAGATCAAGCATTGGGACATACAAAGGCCTAAAAGCATAAAGAATCCCTGGGTGTAATACAAAGGTCAAGAAGCATAAAGCATCTTTGGCAGTAATTGTCCTTTACAGTACACAAATGCTGGATTTAAATACTATAGATAGGTAACTTACAGTTACTTGAATCACTAGTGCCAAATAGTGGTTAGGAGTATGATATTGCATGTAATAGAGATCAGTAGTATATAAGTAATATTGACTTAAGTAGTGATATTCTCCTGGTAAGACTATTACACAAAATAAGATACTGCACATGTCCAATAGTCTTACCATATATATTCACTACATTTTCCATTAAATACTCGCTGGAGGTGGTAGTTATTGTTCAAGTAGTTTGTGTTTTCTGAGGGTTTTCACTTAAAACTTGAAGTTATGCAGCTTGTGTGAAATGCATTCTGGGAAACTTGACTACACAAGTCCACACAAGTCATCTCCCTACACTTCCTTCCACAAATCAAGGACACGTCTGGGTACTTGATCTGTACTTGACTATATGCTAGCTGGAACTGTGCCTGGAAAGGCATACTGATAGTGTAAAGTTATTAATGTATACTGAGAAAAAAAAATGCAGGTCCATATAAAAATCAGGTGAGAAAAACACACCATGCTGACGTCCATGTGGTGTGGAGTGTTTTTCTCATCAGATTTGCATATTGACCAGTATGCTTTTTTCTGAATCATATTTAAGTGTTAATGGAGACTGTCTTTTAAAATCAGTTTAGATTTTTAGGAATTGTTATCGAATCTACTTACTTTTTTAAACTGATGAAAGCTTTATAGGTGTCTGAATGACTTCTGGGTGGCTGCAGGGAGAGTGTTAACCACATATAAAATCACTGTTCAGAAATAAAGGCATACAGAAGGAACAGAGCTACAATATATTGAACACTGATGTGCAAATTAATAGACACTAACTGGTTATGTATGTATTTAGCAGATGGGTATTAATTTGCTATGTCGAAGCTGGTCAGTGATTAGGGATTGTAATTGATGTGACTGTATGTTTTATTTTCTGTAATTACATATTTCACATCAGAAAAATGGTTCAGAGCCAGATCAGCAGGTTAGATCAGCATACCACCACACAAACACACTACTACAGATCTCATGATCTGAATATCTAATCATTTGGCCTGCAGCACTTTAGTCCCGTCCACTCGTAATGAAGTTGTAATAAGTGATTCAGCCTGCAATTACTTTTTCAATGAGTCACCATTCAGGACAGTACAGTACAGGGCATTTACATTTACACGTGTAGGTAACAAAAAACAGCCTGTTTAATTCTGAGGTGATAAAGAAATGTTGGACATAAAAACAAAAAGTGTTTTGAGTAAATAAAGGGAAATAAACAGCATTAAGTGGACATGGTAAAATAAGAAAAATGTAAGAAATGGGCTCCATCGGTATGCGTATGGCAATATTAACCTCTGTGTTACTTCTTTTAGTGGAAAATAAAAGGATTGGAGATCTCACAGTGAGTGGCGCTCGGGGCGTGCTGTGGCAGACGGTGGCGGGGTCAGTGGGGGATGGGGGCAGGACTCAGTCCCAGACGGATTTCAGCTACTTCATAAACACACAAGAAGGGACTAAACGGGCGAACAGGATCGTACAGACGAACGAATGGTGTTTCTTCGACTCATACGTGCTTTTTTGATAGCGTTTGATGGCAGCGTTGGATTTTTAAGGACGCTCTTTCTACGGGACGGGGCTCGGAGGAGATGGGGGTGAACACTTACTTCTGAGCGCTGAGAGGCTCAATCCCCACCGCTTTTTCGCTCAGCCGTCGTTAAATCACCCGTTTGACTAATACGGTGAGTACAAAACCACCTTAGAGATCACAGCATGTGTTTTTTTCTGACACACTGTAAGAGTCTCTGACTTGGAAAGTTCCATCCCAAACTTTCTGAACACAGCGAGTGACTGGTCTATGAGATTTTCCTGCTATACAGAGGGACTAAATGTACACTATATGGACAACAGTATTGGGACGCCTGACGATGCCACCAACAGGGACTTTAAAGACATTGCATTCAAAAACACAGACTAAGCAGCTATAACAGCCTCCCTTTGCAGCTATAACAGCCTCCACTCTACTTTGAAGGCTTCCCACAAGATTTTGGAGTGATTCTGTGGGAATTTCTGCCCATTCGTTCTGTAGAGCATTTCTGGGGTCAGGCACTAATGTTGAATGAGATGGTCTGGCTCGCAATCTCCGTTCCAGTTCATCCCAAAGGCGCTGGATGGGGTTGAGGTCAGGTCTGTGTATGGGCCAGTCAAGTTCTTCCACACCAAGCTCATTTAACCATGTCTTTATGTAGCTTGCCTTGTGCACTGGGGCACAGTCATGCTGGAATAGAAAAGGTTCTTCCCCAAACTGTGTCCACAAAGTTGGAAGCATGGTGTTGTCCAAAATGTCTTGGTCTGCTGAAGCATTAATATTGCCCTTTGCTGGAAGTAATAATTAAGAGGTATGTCCCAATACTTTTGTCCATATAACTTTTGTTCAGGTGAGTTGATGTGCTTTAGGACAAAAAGAGAAACTCGTCTGCAAGATGTTGTCAGTAGTAACACCCTGACATGCCTGACAAGTGACCAACACGTTCTGTGAGTTTTGAGGCCACTCAGTCTCAGTCAGGTTTCCTTTGCTTACGTTTGCATGTCACGGATTTAACCAACTTAATTTGGTCAACAGGTTGTTCCCTGGCGCATCCTCCCCACTCGGGAATTAACCGGCCTAATCGATTAGTGAGGCTAAGCTTGTGGAGTTGATCCTATTTTGTAATAACGACCAAGTTAACAGTGAGTCACTGTGTGCACACTCAAACATTCATGGAACGCAGGCTGCTGCCGCTGCTATGTGCATGTGTGTGTGTGTGTGTGTGTGTGTATGTGTTTTGTGGTATCAGATTTTCCACACACTCCTGCAGATCATTGAATCGGCAGCTGTGGGAAACCCAGCTTCTCAGATTTCAGCAAAGTAGGCTAACTCTCTCCTCCACGGCATTGAACACACATAGTACAGATCCATCTGACCCCATTCAGATTCAAACACATCATTTTATCTGACACATCACACTGTTTGTCACTGTTGAAACGAAGCCTTGCAACTCCAAAGAGGGAACTTCACATAAGTGATAAAAATAGTATTTAACTTTCAATCAAAGTTCATGTTAAAAGATTCTGGATCCTTTTGCCCATTCATTACAGAGCATAAACCTGTTTTGCATTTATGTACAAAAGTGAAAAATTACAGACCCCCCCCCCAAATAAAAAAGAGATGCATGGTTAGTTACAATAGCAATTATTTGCATCCACTGTTACTCCTGGGCATAACAGAAAAAGAAAAAGAAAAAAACATCTGGACTGTATGTTGAATTACTTGGGAATGGTGGTCATATGTGGAATCAGGTGGCTTCCATTGTGTGGGAGCACAATGTGAGTAAGAACCGTGCACATTCCTGAGGTTATTAGAAAATTCCTCAGAGCCAGAGGTTTGCTCGTCCTCTGAAACAAGACCTAAACAACACCACTATTGTTTAAATCCCCTCACATAAACAACTGTTAAAAGAGCGACCCTAATTCAAACACACCGGTCAATGCTTATATAACGTATCTCTTGATAAAACACATTCACTGTCTTTGTGCTCGCGTCTTTCCTTTTCCACATAAGGGCCACAATCCTGCTGAATAATACACAACCATGCTAACAGACACTGGCCCCTGCTTGGTGAAATATTAATGCAGAGAAACTGGGCTACAAGGGTTAGACAGGTGTGCTGTCCATCGTATCTCTCTGGTCTTGTCTGGGTGTTGGAAAGGTAAGGTAAATTCTGCTGTTCCTGGCATTCTGATTTATTGACAGCTGTCGGTGGCTCTTGCCCGAGTTTCATAATTGCATTACCTCCCTGATGCAACCGTTGCTTCGTTCAGTCTTCTTCACTGTTTAGTGCAAGCAGACAGAGAAATCTGACAGCAGTTGTTCTGCTATGGAGCAGAAGTTCGGTGTAAAATGCCAGATGTCAGGTGTGCACAACACACGTGCAATCAAGCCTTCTGGCAGCCGCCTCTGTAAAAAGGCCGGCACAAAGTCAGAGTGCATTATGGTAACAAGGTCAGTCAGACTAAAATAATTTTGATTTTAGGACAGATGGACCCACGTGCTTGTTGTAAACAGTGTAAACACAAAAACATACTTACAGACATTTTTAAAGCCATTAAATTGTGAAGTTCCAGTTGCCCTCTTTCCATGGTTTTTTATCATTACGGCACCTCTGACAAACCCATATGAAAAAAAACCCGCCAAGTTGAAAGGAGAAGCTGAAAGCCGAAAAGATGCCGCCTTTGGATTAGCACTGAGAGAATTCACCTTGTCAGATGGGCTTGTTACTAAACATTTTTCTCCCCAGAATCTCTGTGAAAAAGACACTGACACCAGTCTGGAGAAAAATGAAGAATCTCAAAAGTTTAGAATAAATATTTTAAACTTTCTTTAGAGTTTAATTGTCTTTTAATTATTTTCAGTCTTCGGAGTGTTCTTAAAGGGTCTATGTTCTGCATCATTCATCTTGATTTTTTTGTCCTTCCCCGAGATCCATTTTCATTATTTTTATTCACCAAAACGAGAAATTCATTTTATATGACGTATTGATTTGTTTAGAATTAAATATTGTTCAGAGCTGGTGGCCTGGTAGTTATGAGTTGCCTTTGTAATTGCAAGGTCGTGGGTTTGAATCCCAGGACTGTCAGTGGCACCACTGAGGTATCCTTGAGGAACTGTACCTTCTCCAGCCACCCTGTTCCCCGGGCGCTGTGTCGCTGGCAGCCTACTACTTTACTTGGTGAATGGGTTAAATACAGAGAAAGAATTTCACATTGTTCACACTGTGTGCTGTGCTGTGGTGTGTTCACATGTGACAATAAGGACCACTTTAGTTAAACAGACTGTCTTTGTTACTTTGCAAGAGAGATATGTGTATATGACCTCTGTTCTAACCAACTGTCCTGTATTATGTCTAATTCAGAAAGCAAGCCAGGCTAAAACACTCTGTATTTCTGGACTTGAATGGATGGGGCTAAGGTACTGCATGAGGCAAATAAATATATATGTAACATGTAATATGAGTGTATGTATATGTTTTGGTTTGCATGACATCATGGAAACAATTAATTTTAAACAGGCTTAAATCATGGACTGCATGGACTGAGGAGCACACGGTACACTATTAAACATTGCTCAAGTACTACATTAATCTATAAACAAAACCATGAACAATCGATTTTCCAGGAAATGGGCCATTTAATGCTTAATAAGCTATTTAAGACAAAACTTATGAATCCTCTTTCCCTCTTTGCATATGCTTAGTGGTCATTACCAGCTGGTCTGGTCATATGTTCGGCATTGCAAAACGATTAGAGGCTTCAATCCTACATATAGACAGCACTCTAATAGACACACCCACATCCACGTGGGTGCTATACCCTTCAGCTATTGTCCTACATTAGCCAAAGAAAATAAAAAGAAAAATTGTCATCTTACCACCACTGCCTTATATAAATAGTTCCTACTTATTAACGGGGCTGGGCTGTATTTATTATCATGATAAATTACATAACAAGATGTCTCACTATGTTTTTACAAGTGTATTATAATACTGGCAGCATTTCTGAAGCATGTTTCCCTAAAAGGAGAATAATTAGTCCTAGTTAGTTGAATTTCATTAAGTGCAGTGTAGTGTGTTTTTAAAAAGTGGCACTGCTGCTTGTTTTTGTCCATTCTCAGTTCTAAGTTCTCAGCTTAAGTAAATACTGTGTGACATGTCTTGTATTATCATATTTTTGACAAATCACATACGACGACTTGTAGTCCTTATTTGCCGATCAAGATAATTTATGGTTACATTCTGGATTGTTTACTTGTTTATTTTTGTGTTTTGTGTTTCATTGTCCACATAGTTTACTACAGCAATTTGAACTCTTGCCTGTTATAATGAATAGACATAGAATCCCTTAAGGAGGGTACCATCATTTAAACAGTCACCAAACTGTGGCTCCCAGTCATGGCCCTAGGGATTTGTTTAATTTATGTTTTTCAGCCCTGAGTGTACTGAGTGAGGCACATAGGGTATAAGTAAATATGGTCAGTAGATCATCAGTGGTGCACAGCCAAATCAGTCAAATGGTTTCGATCAGAAACCTAGTCATGGTTGATTTGCATGAAAAGTCATTTGGAAACATTAGAGCAACATTATGGCCATTTGGGTGACCTAAGAGTAATTGCTTTGTGATACAAAAGCTTCCCTACCAAAAAATAATAAGAAGCGCAATAGTCCTTAGACTGAAGATTGATATTTTCATGATCAAAGTTACAAATAAGAAAACCAAAACTATAAAATATATTACACAGTACCATCACATGAATTCCAACACTGACTATTAATTTAGAATTACAAAGGAAATGTTACTGTATACAAACAGTTAAATCTGTTAAATCTGTTTTCAGTATACTCAAATTTAGGGAATTAACTGGACATTAAAGAAAGGTTTAAAGGTTTAAAAACAAAACAGAATAAACTAATAATAATAATAATAATAATAATAATAATAAGAATAATAATAATACATTTTATTTATAAGCACCTTACTTTACTTACTACTTTAGCTATATACAGAAATCTGAGTATAAATACGATAGTTAAGTAACTTACAGTTAAGTGAAATCTACTGACACAGATGATAGCTAGGAGTATGTTATTGCACTTATAGATCAATAGTGTAGAAGTAGTGTTGACAGAAGTAGTGATATTGCACATGCTTCAGCACTCATTTAGAAAATTGTCACATGATACTGCAGTGGTAACACTACTGCACATATGATAAGGCCTATAATAAGTGGTTAGTGAGTTGACCCTGCGATCAGAAGGTTGTGGGTTTGACTACACTGGGCAACACACCACACTACACCAGTAAGAGCCCTTGGCCAAGATTTCAAACACTACATTTGTCTGCATCTGTGACCGCTTTGGATAAAAGTGTCTGCTAAATAATGTACATGTAGATGTTGTGAGGTACTACTTATAAATTCCTCTAGAGGGAGCTCACACAATTTAAAACAAAGCAGTGCTGTACAGTCGCCTAACCTACAAATCACTGTGAAGCGATGCAAATTGAATCCAGCTACAAAATGAAAGTTCAGCCAGTTCAGGATTTTGCATTGTCCGTATTGATCTAACGGTGCATATTGTGGTTGTACTTCAATCTTAAATCTAAATAATTCATCATTATGATTTTTATGATTACTATGATGATCATTAGGCTATTTTGGTGCCCTATCCACGCTGATGCACGTGTATGTAGCAGAGGCCCTTAACGTCCCCGGCCGACTGTAAGTGCTGTAAAATAGAAGCAGCTGAGAGCAACAATTGCTCAGCCACAAAGTGGTAGATCATCATAACCACCCGTCCTATGCTGCATCACTCACTACAGAGTTCCAGACTGCCTTTGGAATAAATTTGATGATGCTACCTACTGGAGTGCATAATGCCAGCAGTAAAGTGAGGTGGAAGAGCAATTGTGGTGGAGGGCTCCGCCTCACAGTCCCAGTGAAGAGTAACGTTGCATAAAAAGAGATTTTAGACAATTGTATGCTGCCAACTTTGTGGACACAGTTTAGGCTGTTTCCTGTTCCAGCATGACTGTGCCCTGTGCTTAAAGCGAGGTCCAACTGGTCTGATGAGCTTGGTGTGGAGGAACTCCGGTGTCCTGACCTCAACCCAACTGACCACATTTGGGATGAACTGGAAACGTAAATTAAGAGTCAGGCCTTAGTGTCTGACCTCACAAATGCTCTTTGACTAAATGAACACAAATGCCAACAGACACACTATTGTGGAAGGTCTTCCAAGAAGAGTTGAGCCTGTTATAGCCACAAGGGGTAAGGGGGAACCTCATCTTAAAGCCCTTGGATCTGGAATAGATGTCCACCGCATTACAAGCTCATATAGGTGTGTTGGTCAAGTGTCTACATATCTGTAGTCATGCAGTCTACAAAGCAACTTTTGTCACTGTATAATCAATAAACAGTCATCAACTTCTTGGCATGAAAAACCTGCAGACTCTGCCATTCTGACCAATGTGGTTGGTTCGACTTAACATGTCGGCTTGTAACCACAACCTATTTTTAAATATATGTGTGTGTTTGTCTGTCTGTCTGTATGTGTGCGTAGCAAGGCCCACGAAAGTATGGCTGTGAGCTGGGAAAATGAGTCACCACAGGGCTGTGTCCAAAACAGCTCTCTGCCTTAATAAACAGTGTTTCAGAACCAGTGCACAATTAAAAGTGTACTCATTAGTGGCCTGTGTGTATGTGTGCAGTGTGATGAATTTGTCAAAGAATAGCTTAAAAAATATATAAAAATTACATATGATATTTACACCCAGAATTTATGTATATAACATTGTGTATTTTCATATTTTTTTCTTTTCTACACATTTTTTATTTAGACTTTATATTTTATATTGTTCTTGTCTCTGTGTGTCTTTTCAGTCATTACATTAGCAATTTCCTCCAGGATCAATAAAGTTTTCTGGTTCTGATTTTGAAGTTTCTTTATCCACTTTATGTATTTAAACACTCTAACGCATCAACCATCGAATCATCGTACTTTCTTTTGTTTTAAGCTTTGTTCTTCATTTTTACTACCCATATTCTTGCAGCTCTGCTTTGCCAGTGTTAGGATTTGCCACTAATGAACCTCTGGATGAAGTGTGACGTCAGGAAACGACCTATAGCAGCAGGCTGTGTCTGTTCTCATGAGTCCTCCACACACCCACCCACACACCCTCCCCTCACCCCGCCCAGCCCGATCTGCCGACACACACACACACGCGCTTTCTAAAAAACAAAGCCGCCCTTTCGTGCTTTAATCGGAGGAGCTGGAATAGGGCTGGATGTGTGCAGGTGGTCTGTCTGCTGGAGCCCTGGACCCTGTTCTCAGTTCACCGCGGGCTGGATGTGAGTGTGGGCCGGCCGGGGCTGATCCGAGATGCTCCGCGGCTGCTGGAGCTCCGGGCCGCGTTCATCATGCTCTGCAGACGGTCTGCGAGGTAAGAGAGCCCGCATCGAAGCGACAGAGAAGAACAGCTCGGTCAGAGCCGGGCGGTGATTTGAGGAGAGCGGCTCGTCTCTGCTGGACCGAGCCCTCCGTGCGTCCGGCACCGCGTCAAAACAAATACCACCCCTCCGCGTCTCGCCATACTTCTCACTCGGCCTGATTTATATTTCAGAGTTTCTCGCAATCATTGCGATGAAAAGGGATTGCTTGTCTAATCGTAACCTCACTTTTACACATTTTTTGCAGCCCTCGGCTGATTTTCAGTGCAGTGAGAGAGACCGAGAGGATTCGCGTGCAAAGACGAGAGGGAGCTGCATTTGTGGTTTTGCTGTGAAGATGAAACGGATCATGTGTAGCTCAGTGTGTTCAGATTAAAAACAGATAATAATGTGCATCAGTTCTTATAAGTGTGTGTATGTATGTATATGTATATGTGTATATATATATATAGTGTGTATATGTGTATATATATGTATATATATATATATATATATATATATGTATTTATGGAAAAAATGTTCATCTGTATGGATGTATATGTATGTTTGTGTGTGGCTTGACATGATCCATACCAGATTATAATCAGAGCAATATACAAACAAAGTGGAAATGTGTATACATGTGTGTATATGAATGATTAAACCAGATATAACAGTAACATATTTTTACTTACTGGATTGCATTTTTTCTTTGTTAACCCACAGTTACTTTTTCTGTGTCCTGTTTCTGATACACTTATTGTACTGTGATTTTCTCTCTGTCTTTGTTCTCTTGCTCCTCTGCTCTTTGTTCGACTCTCACCTATCTACTGTGACAAATTGCTCAAAACAAGCATTCATTTGTCCGGCAGGAGGATGCGGTGGCTGGGGTGCTATCGGCTGGGACCGATATGGAAAGCACTCCTGGTGTTTGTGGTCATTGCCTTCGCTGGGCAGCTCCTGGAGGTGCTCTTTAATAAAAGGTCAGAGGATGTCTCACTCCCCTTGAAAACATGGCTTTTATGGTCTACTTTGCCTTTTTCACCCATCTTTCAAAATGCAGAAATAAAAACAAATTCGTAGAAGAATTTACTGCCTAATTCTTAGTGAAGTGGTTTTCAGTTTTGCCTGAGAGCAACTGACACAAACCATGTGTGGCGTGTCAAACAAGAAAACACATAGACTGTGACTGAAATATGTTACTTATGAAAACTTTCACTTTAGTTTGGTGTTATTTCCTTTCTCTCGTACTGTTCGGATGCTTACCCTCTTTGGTTTATTTCTCTTTGCTCAATGTCTCAGTGCCTCTTTCATATAACTCTTTCTTTTATTAGTAACATTACCTCAAATAAGGTGAGATCCTGTTTTATATGTGACCCAGGCATGGTAGTGTGTGTGAGCAGGACGTATGTAATTAGACACAGCCTGCCACAGAAAAAATAATGCAGAGAAACAGTTAGACTACAGTCTGTAATTGTAAACTACAAAGTGCCCCTGTATGGTGGACTGTGAAAGCAGACACAATGTAAAAGTGGCTTGTATGTATGTATACATGTATATTTCTTTCTGAAAGTTACTAATTCATTCATTCTGAAGATTTGTGGAGCTCTACCAAAAATTTCTCCTCCATATTTTTTTGTGTAATTGTTATATTTCCTTTATTCTGTCTCCTTTTTTCGGTTTTATTTTACATTGTTTTCTTCTTCCACCTTCGTTCCACCTTTCTTTACCTTTATTAACTTTATCTTTCTCCTTCTGAGTAAAACAAACAGACTTCTTTGACACTCCCCTCTCAACTGATTTTTCACTTTCACAGTAATGTCCCTTCCCATTTTCTTTATTAGGCAGAACACAGAGATCCTTCACTCTCCATTCCCTCCTGATTTGTCATGCTATGTGCTGTTTTTCTTTTCTACATCCAAACAGATTGCTTCATTGTTGCCATTCTCACTGTTTTCTCTCCTTTAGCTGGGTGCAGCCGGAGCGGCCTCGCTCTCTGTTCTCACTCTCCTCTGAGCATGGCCAGGTGCCTCCTCAGGACTCTTGCCGGCCACATACCCACGTCATGTTCCTGAAGACCCACAAGACAGCCAGCAGCACTGTTCTCAACATGTTGTATCGTTATGGTGAAGAAAAAGGCCTACGCTTCGCCCTCCCGGTGGGCTACCAGTTTGGTTATCCACTTCCCTTCATATCCCAAAGAGTCAAAGGGTACAGGGGCCCTCATGTAGTAGAGTTTGACATCATGGGAAATCATATGCGCTTCTACAAGCCAGAGGTATGAAAAGGACTTGCCGGTTATTCTGCTATCAGATTTTCATGAAATGCCAGCTGATTTGAGTAGATACTAGTCGTAAGACACTAGTATCAAAGTTACAGTGATAGTTCAGAAATGTCTTGTTCTTTCCTTTTTTAAGCTGTGGAACTACTGTACTGTACTGTATCCTCCACACTGTCAGCAATAGACGTAGAAATTTAAGCAGACCTTCTAAACAAGTTTATTTTTACCTCAACAATAACAGTAGCCTTCATTAGTGTCACAGTTTGGCTCATTATAGGTGCATGTAAGCATAAGCGCATAATATTCAGGGGTAATTGCCAGTGCACACCCTAGAGACTCACTTAAGTTATATAGCGCTCCAGGAGCCTCTTGGCAGCTCCACCCACTTTGCCTGTGGACAAGCTGAATCGAATGCTGAACTCTTTTAATACTATTCCTAGCTCAAGATGTTGCTAAATTATAGAAGGCTTCAGATATTCCAGGCCTTGCATTACCAGTGGGATCTCCTTATGGATTGCCCAGAGGAAGGTCCCAGCTGTGTTATCCTAAGCCAAATTTAGATTTAGCTCTTAAGGTTGTGTAACTTTTATAAGAATATATTTGTATACCTTAAGGCATGAGTCACAAACACTGCTCAGCCCAGTATATCAGAACAGTTAGATTTTTTTTTACCTTGATCGATGCACATTAATGTATTACAGAAGAAGTTGAGCACAGAGACAAGTTAAATATTTCAGTAATGTAAAAAAGAGTGCGAACTTTTTTTTTTTTAATGCTAAGCTCTTACTAAGATTTTTGAAAGTGTGTGTGTTCTGCTCTTTCTTTACAGGTGGAAAAAGTAATGCCTGCAGATACCTTCTATTTCTCAATTTTACGAGACCCTGTGGCATTAGCTGAGTCCTCCTATGCTTATTACAAAAATGTCGCTCCTGCCTTCCGACGTGCAAAGGGACTGGGTGACTTCGCAGACAACCCTCGCAAATATTACGAACCTCGGTTGCGCAACAACCACTATGCTCGCAACCTGCTGTGGTTCGACTTTGGCTTAGATCACAACGCCAACTTCTCCATGGCTCTTGCCAAGCGTGGGGAAATAACAATACGCCGGAACTTCAAACTCATCCTTCTGTCCGAGTACTTTGACCAGTCCATGGTGCTGCTCCGCCACGCCCTCTGCTGGCCTCTTGATGCCGTTGTCTCTTTCAGCCTGAATGCCAGACAGCAGACACCCAAAGGAAGGTCAGGGTGGGTGGGGAAGGTTGCTGCCCCAGCTCCCTTGGTCCTGACTGAAGAGCAGAGGCAGAAACTGCGTGAGTGGAATGCCCTGGACTGGCATCTGTATCAAGCTTTTAACCGTACTTTCTGGGCTGAGGTGGCGCGCTTTGGCCACACGCGGATGGAAGCGGAGGTGGCCTTGCTGAGGAGCAGACGGGAGATTCTGGCTCATGTGTGCCTGCGTGATGGGGGCCAACCTGTGGAGGCCAGCCGCATCCGGGACAAGGCCATCCGGCCCTTTCAGAGTGGCCTGGTGAAGATATTGGGTTATGAGCTTCAGGTTGGACTGGATAATGCCACAAAGGAAGCTTGCCTGCGCATGATCAGACCCGAGATCCAGTACAAAGACCTGTTGGATCTCCGGCAGTTTCCTCGTGTCCTGCAGCCCCCAGGGCCAGCTGTCGCTGCTGGTGGAGCTGCTGTCAGGAGGGACCCTTCACCCTCCAGAACTGGGGAAAATTTGGGGGAGATGGTAGAGAAGGACTGGGACAGAACCATATTGGTACGTAATCAGTCAATACAACAAGTGGACAGTAAGGGAAAGCTTAGATAGTGAGTGAGCTGGTTGCACCCATTTGCCTCAAGGTCAGACAACGGCCTGATTTATGCACTGCACTACTGGGAGTATGAGTGAGACCCTGAACTTCTGGCACTCCGCTCCTGAACTCTTCCTCATCTTGCCCCTTTCCACTGTCATGGACATCAGTGGGTGAAGAGAAGATTTTGGTTGGAAGGACCCAATAGTACAAACATTGCACAACAGTGGGACTGATGCTTGTCAGACAATGTGTGATGTGATGCGGCTCGTTTACATCATGATTCTGTTGCTTGAAATTAGTTTTTCATGCTACACACTCTCACACAGTCTTTCAGAAACACACTTTACATTTCATTCTACCCTCCCTTACACACAAGCACACAGACACCTTGGCATGTGGCCACTTTGCACTTTTGACATTGACACTTCTTGGGTATCTAGTCACTGCGCTGAAACATGGTGTAAAAATGCCACTAAAGCAGAAGTGTAGGCCCTTAATGGTCTGGTACACCGCTCTGAAATAAATGCAAACAGTAGGATTAACTTATGGTTAGTACACCACTGTAACTCTCCAAAAGTTACCCTTGTAAGAAAAAGGCTGCTGGAGGAAAATATGCTGTCCAGAGGCCTAGAATAAGAGCTGACGGTACAGTGGTTTCTTTTGGTAATTGGTTACTATAACAGGTCATTGTCATAGCAGTGTACCGCAAAGTGTACCTTGTATAAGCTATTACAGTGATGACTCTTTGAAGGTCTGAGGAAGTGACGTCTCCAGCTGATGACACTGTGAAAAAAATTTACCATCCATTACATGTATTATGGCCAGCCTCTGGTCCCTCAGAGGGAGAACGTTATTTCACTCATAATGATCTACCTCTTGACAGCTGTCAGAGGTTGTTATTTTCTGTTATTTATGTTGCATTTTTAATGCCTCTGTCTAGAATGGTACTTATTTATTTGTCATTCTGGATTCATTTCAATCATGACAGTACTGTAGTATTATCCATCGCGTTAGTTTTGCCTTGTGCAGTGATAGTGGGATTCAGTGATGATGCCGATATCCTTGTCAGATTTGACTCAGTAATTTTGTGCATGATGGTGCTGAACATCTGTTCTAGTTCTGAGAAATGAATTTGCTGTTAACGAAAACACTAAGAGAATTGTTGCAGGTGGTGATTGTTCGGTGGCATGGTTAATACTAGAAACCTAGTATGCCATAAAACTGTCACATAAACTTTGTCAGTTCACAACCCAGGAACTCCATGTCCAAATCTAAAACAAATTTAGTCATTTTGCCTTATTATAAGAAACTAATAGGAACAGGGCTTGACTATGAAAGCTTGCTGTATTTATTGTTTGTTTTTTTTTTTTGGTGAAAAAGAAAAAAATCTCAGTATATGTAATGCATTTATATTTTCTCAAAATGCAAGTGTCTCTTCCACACTAAAAATGATGAGATGTAATTGTAGTTTGTGAACTTAACTGGAATGCACTGTGCAGCTCGGTACAGCTCAGCATATTAGCAGCTTATCGTATGCAAATTCCAATGTGCAGAGAGCGCATCTTCAGCTGTGTTAATTTATTACTTTTTTCTTTGAAGCATAATTACTAAAACGCAAAACATTTCACGCATAACCATCAGCATTATAGCAAGTGGATATGTACTGTATGTTAAAATACTTTATGCATGTTTACAAATAGCATTCGCAGACACCAATGTTTAACAGGAAACCAGATTAATTATTTCGTAGTTGTCACACAATAGCTTCTTGTTAATGTATTTGCTATACTTTTACTTCATAGCTTGCATTTCTTCTATCATATTTTTCAGCAGTCCATGAATATCTCGACTCTATGGCAATATCTGTAGGGAGATGCAGGAGGCAGACAAAAAAGAGAAACACCAGAAGGAAAAGGTGTATGTTGAAGCAACTAAATGTGTTTCAAAGCAATATTTGCTGTTTTATTGATTACAACATTAAGAGATATCTGGGTTATGAAAGACATTTTTCAAATGGCACTCTTTACATTCTAGAGCAATATAGAGCTAACAATAATAGTTTAGGGCCCAAATGGTGTGGGCTGTGTGATACAAACAGTGAAAATGAGTCAAGAAAGGCCATATAGAAGTCTTTTTGGCCACAGCTAGAATTGTGCATCATAATATTTGTCAAACGTTCTCGGTAGAGCTGTGATTGCCAGCCAGCTCCTCCATCACCAACGAGTAAGAAGTCTACCGCAGACCTTAAGGGAGGGGAAGAAAGCGATAAGAGCAGATTGGAATTCTTTTTATCTGCATTGTTTTGAGAAAGCAGAGGGATATTTGAATCCAGATGACCTGCTCTTATTTGCTCATTACCATATAATCCTTATTGCTGGTATGTGTGTAAATTTCCTGGTGTTTCCATTATTTTGTCTACCGCCTATATTTCTTTCTTTTTCATGCATCTTCTGGGTGGATATACTACGTTTATAGATGGTACAAAAAGAACAATGTTGCATTACCTGTGGTATTTCAATTAAAGGTACACCAAAGAGTTGCCGATACTTCTTAGGTCTGAAGCAAAACTTGTGAATGTGAAAACGGGAAAGTCCTAAGTTACCATTTGGATTCAGAAAACATTAACCGACTTCATTGTTGGACTAAATTCAGACAAGGCAACCCCTAAGGCCCAAACGTTTACAGAAATATATCAACTTGAAGTCTGGGTCATCATGAATTTGCTGAAGCTGACACCAAGTGACAAGAAGTGATACAGAAAACATGAAAAAATGCATGAAGGGTTAATTGGTGAGCAGCGATCTGTCCCGAGTACCACAACTGCATGTCTGTGGTTAAAACTCAACATGAATTCATTTTGCTGTGCAAGATTTCAGGGCACTGTTATAAATAACACAATGCAGTGAATACTTCTCTTTCTGACTAAGCTGGTTGAACCTTGGCAATCCATGTACTATATTTATTCACTTTTTTTCTCTGTTACTTGAATATTGGAGATCGTTTGAAGACTTTGTGAATTATGGGTGTGTTGGATCTGGTTTACTTGTATGTAGTGGAATGAAATAATTATAATAAAAAAACCTTCCAGTAACAAGTGACTGTATTGTTATTTTAATAGGCTTGGGATAATCTTTAGAAAGTCTCCACTGCAGCACACAGGCTGTAGTGTCTGTATTATCATGTTTACATTATTGTTTAAACAAATTTTCATTCATTTTTGGAGAAAAACTTTAGTCTGAAGTCCCCTTTGTAAACACACAGGCTCGAAATTAGCGTCGATAGGGACCAGCTTTGTTTACATTTTTCGGTTTTCGACTACTCATGTCTGGTTTTCATCCAGCGCCTTTATCACTCGCCTCCATTTCGGCTCGATTGAGGTGTCCTTGTGCTGGACGTGCAGAGATGAGATGGAAGACCAGCATGGCACAGGATAGGACGCATGTGTGGAATTGTTCGGAGAGGCTGTAATGTGCAGATACCAGTTCAGGACAGAAACAGGGCTGATTCGGGGGTTTGCTAGAGGGGTTGGGACTGTGCTGGTGCTATCTGTTAGCGCTGAGCGGGTATCTGCGCTGGTTTAGGGGACAGTTGCGCAGACATGGTCCTGATGATGGAGTCGCAGTGTGAGTATTTTATGTATTTCCCCGCCGTGCCCATCTCGGACCTGTCCGACCCGGCCCGGTACCGCACCCTGCCGCGCCGCAGTCACCTATACCTGGGGGAGACGGTGCGCTTCCTGCTGGTGCTTCGCTCGCAGAACCCCGCTGACGGAGGCGCTGAGCAGCCCGGAGGCAGCAGCCGCTCCTGGAGAGAGCTGGCCGGCTCCCTGTGCGCCGTGGCCAGTGTGTGTCCCGGGGACGGCAGACAGAGAGCCCCGCCGCTTTACCACGACTACCAGAGCAGCGGGGACGAATGTGTGGAGGACACGGACGAGGAGGAGCCGGGGGCGGCGGGCTGCGCCTCCAGGAGCAGCTCCAGGGCCCGCGGCTTCAGAGAGTGCAAACCGCTCCTCATCCACAACAACCCGGCCAGCGGGGGAAGGGAGTTCCGCAGGGCTCCGCTACAGGTGAGACACGGGGTAAACCAGGGATGTCGGAAACATATTAATGGGGCGGGGGACAACGACGACGACACACTGGTGAGGGGTCTGGTACGGTGGGGCCCTGAACATACTGGTGGGGAACGGGACGCACACACACACTGGTGGGAGCTCTGGAAGCGAAAGGGGGCGGCTTGGACACTGGTCGGTGGTCTTAGAGTGGAAGACCTTCTGAGCCGAAAAGGAAGTGCCTCTGTAAACAAGAAGTCTTCATCGTGTTGTTTAAAGTTAAGTCTGCATGTATTATGTCCACACTGATTAGAAAAAAGAAACAACTGGTTTGCAAAATGGTACTGCAAAAAAAGAATTATGATAGTTTTGGTCTGGGTGCAATGAAAATAATACGTTCATGCAGGGCAGGCGTACAAAACGTCTAGTTTTGAATCAATTTTGTGACGTAACAAAGGCCAACGCGTTGCCTGTCGTTTTGCCCCGCCCACACACTGTACAGCTGCAAGGAGTGTTTTTTGTGAAGCACAATACAGGGCAGCCATTCAGAACAAAGGTCATTTACATACACTGCTCAAAAAAATAAAGGGAACACAAAAATAAGATCCTAGATCTGAATGAATGAAATATTCTTATTAAATACTTTGTTCTTTACATAGTTGAATGTGCTGACAACAAAATCGCACAAAAATTATCAATGGAAATCTAATTTATCAACCCATGGAGGTCTGGATTTGGAGTCACACTCAATATTAAAGTGGAAAAACACACTACAGGCTGATCCAACTTTGATGTAATGTCCTTAAAACAAATCAAAATGAGGCTTAGTAGTGTGTGTGGCCTCCCTACAATGCCTGGGCATGCTCCTGGTGAGGTGGCGGATGGTCTCCTGAGGGATCTCCTCCCAGACCTGGATTATAGCATACGCCAACTCCTGGACAGTCTGTGGTGCACGTGGCGTTGGTGGATGGAGCGAGACATGATGTCCCAGATGTGCTCAAGTGGATTCATGTCTGGGGAATGGGCGGGCCAGTCCACAGCATCAGTGCCTTTGTCTTGCAGGAACTGCTGACACCCTCCAGCCCCATGAGGTCTACCATTGTTTTGCATTAGGAGGAACCCAGGGCCAACCTCACCAGCATATAGTCTCACAAGGGGTCTGAGGATCTCATCTCGGTTCCTAATGGCAGTCAGGCTACAGTCAGGCTGTGTGGCCCCCCAAAGAAATGCCACCCCACACCATTACTGACCCACTGCCAAACCGATCATGCTGTTGCAGGCAGCAGAACGTTCTCCACGGCGTCTCCAGACTCTGTCACGTCTGTCACATGTGCTCAGTGTGAATCTGTGAAGAGCACAGGGCGCCAGTGGTGAATTTGCCAATCTTGGTGTTCTCTGGCAAATGCCAAACGTCCTGTACGGTGTTGGGCTGTAAGCACAACCCCCACCTGTGGACGTCGGGCCCTCATACCACCCGCATGGAGTCTGTTTCTGACCATTTGAGCAGACCACATGCACATTTGTGGCCGCTGGAGGTCATTTTGCAGGGCTCTGGCAGTGCTCCTCCTGTTCCTCTTTGCACAAAGGTAGAGGTAGAGGTCCTGCTGCTGGGTTGTTGCCCTCCTACGGCCTCCTCCATGTCTCCTGATGTACTGGCCTGTCTCCTGGTAGCGC
>JBBPCX010000011.1:13573083-13596589 GCA_037974365.1 Hydrocynus forskahlii | reverse complement strand
TGTGTGTGTGTGTGTGTGTGTGTGTGTGTGTGTGTGTGTGTGTGTGTGTGTGTGTGTGTGTGTGTGTGTGTGTTGAATAAAAATGTGTGGTAGAATATGAGAATTGTCTAATATTGGAATGTTTAACTTAATTAAATTAAGTCAAGGATGACAAATCCTAATGCAAATATTATTTTATTATTGGCACCCTTACATTTATTACTTTTTGCATTCTCCTTTTGCCTGTGTAACATCACTGTGTAAAAAAAAATCTCCTGATGAATCTTATAATAAATCTTAGCCTATCATGCCCCATAACCAAGGATTCCAGAGCTGACTGTATTACTGTTTTCCATTGTTAGCATGATCTCTAAAGACATGTAGATTTACTGGATGTTTTTTGATATCAAGTTAAATGGCTGTGGAGTGAGAGGATTCTGCCATATGAGCCATGTGCAGGGTGAACACAAAGTGCACTATTCTTCCTCGTGCTAATGCATTTGAGTTGGGGGTACAAGCAACACTTGGGAAGGTTAGACAAAATAGAGGGTGAGATGTTGTGTGGCCTGTTACATTTTCTGCTTGATTTACTAAAGCAGCGTTTCCTAACCCTGGTCTTAAAGCTCCCCTTTGTTGGACATTTCAGTGTTTCCTGTCTTCTCAACCAACCGGATCAAATTAATCAACTAATTTACAAACCTTTCCTAGGTTGTGTAAGAGCATGGAAAACATGAAAATGTGAGTCAGAGAGACCCCTAGGACCTGCATCTTTTTTTCCAACCATTTTTAATATTGGGTGTAAAGTTGTAAACTCTTAAAGGTCCCATGGCATGAAAATTTCATTTATGAGATTTTTTTTAACATTAATACGAGTTCCCCTAGCCTGCCTATGGTCCTGCATTGGCTAGGAATGGCGATAGGTGTAAAGAGTGCCTTGATCATCCTGCTCTGCCTTCGAGAGAAGGACAGCTCGGATCTGGAATTTCCCCTCATGTCGTCATAAGGGGAAATGTTGCCTCCCCTTTCTCATGCTTTGCCTGCCCAGAGAATTTCTACACCGCTATATACTGTAAACATTAGTGCATGGTAGGCCTACCGTGGCCGCAAGCTGACCTAAGTATGCAAAAGATTTTGACCTAGAAATCTACTGATAAGCTTTATATGATGGTTGAATACCTCAGCAAGACACTGTACGTTAAATAACTCAAACAAATGTTTCTAAATCACTATATTGTGTTATAGATATTGCAGACAATTTAATTATTAAAAATTACTAAAAAGAAATGTGGATTTCGCTTTAATTACTGTGTCAGTCTTAATTCTGTGTGTTTTTCTGACTTTTTCTATGCTGTCCAGTCACCTGCTGACGAGCCTGTCGTTCTGAATGACGAGGTCATCTTCCCCCTGACTGTGTCATTGGATAAACTCCCTGTCAGCACCCTCAAAGTGAAGGTAAACATGCTGTGTGATTATTATATTATAGGGGTAGTACTGTGTTTTCATAGCTTTATCTTGTTCATCACTTTGTGCACTGCGCTCAGAGATGTAATTTGGATGTTCAGAGGTCCGCTTAGATATAGGCACATTCAGAGCATCATTCAGATTTAAGCTGGTTGCTCTGATCTGTGTGAACACTACATCTCACAAAAACAGTTTTTAGAATTTTTAGAAAGTTGTTCCTATATTGTGTGTGTGGCCTGCGGTCTATTAATGTTTGGATATATTTGCACCTGTGTTCATGTGTTTTGTTACTGGACCTCCCTGCATGCCAGCGTACGAATAGTCTCTTAGCTGGAGACCTGACTGACTGACTAACAGACATCTGTTTTTTAAATGTGCACGTGCAGTTGTGTTCCAAGCAAAACAGAAGATTTTGCAACAAAATAAATTAAATGAAAAGTAATTGCTTTACTGCTGATCTTAGACATGACTTAAAACAAATACTGGGTCTTAGATAAACAATAACAAAACTGCTTCTTAATAATGGGCGCAGTAACACAGCGGTATACACTGTGGCTGATTTCAATTGGAAATACTAAGCTTGTATTATAAGCGGTTTTATTAAATAAATTGTTTACTTGTTTATGTGGTCAATTCACCAAGCATTATAACATGAGCACAAAATGCTCTAGATACCAGTCACAGTTTTTTAGAGTTAAAACTATCCAAAGTCATGTTGGCTATTTTGGAAACAATAATATGACTGTTGTTAGTATATATGCTAGAAGCTAGAGAATTTTACGGGGTTTTGCTTATTTGCGCACTTTCATTAGTAACTTTAAAATTTGAATGACTATTGCATGGCTCTATAACTGTATACACTACCAGTCAAAACCATTACTACGAGTCAATGTTTTTTCTTTGTTTTGATGGTAAACAAAAAAAAAAGAGTTAAACAAACCAGAATATGTTTTGTAGGAAGGTAATGATGGACTGTTGTTTTTTTTACGTAGTTAAGTGGTTCTTGCCTTAATGTGGAGTAGAACCGTAGTCAAATGGGATTACTAACTGTGTACCAACCCCACCATCACAACTGATGGTCCCAAACACATTAAGAAGGCAAGAAATTCCACTAATGTACACTTGAGGAAGAGCATCTGTTAATTAAATACCATTCCAGGTCGATTCCTCATGAATCTTATTGAAAAAATCTTATTGAGTGTGCAAAGCTGTCATCAAAGCAATAGGTGATGTTTTCAGTATTAAATAATAAATTCAAAAGTAGTGTATTGCGTTCTTTTATTTTTAAAGTACAGCTGTATGAACAAACATGCAATAACTTTCGCTTTGCAAACACTAAGCTAATAAGGAGTTTTTTAACAGCAGTGTTCCCTTTAACACAGTCACACAGCTGCAGTTCAGATATTTCTGTAAATCTCAACTTAAACATTAATGTAATCAAATCAAATATAAAACCAAAGCTATTTGCCACTCCAAGGCTTTCATGTTTTATCTAGTTTGTTATAGAAAAACAAGTTACCCTCAGAGTCCAGAGCATGGGTGTGGAACCATTATAGCAGCTGCAAAGGGGGACCAGCTCCATATGAAAGACTATATATCTACATGTAGTGTCATTAAAATCCCTGTTGGTGTAATGGTCTGCCATCCCAATACTTTTGTCCATATAATATGGACAAAGGTAATGGGATGCTGGGCCCCCGTGAAAACAAGCCGAGACTTTCGAGCACAAAAACCAACTAACTTTCAAAATAAAAGAATGAAAAAAAACTCTGCATTGACTCACGATAAAAAAGTCTGTGTTAAGTTAATAATGTGTTGACGCGATAATAACGTTAAAACTTGTACCTCGTTTATTTTTCTCCTTTCTTCTGCTGCTTCATCTTTGCAGTAACAGTAGCAATACTAATAGTACTTATAGTAACAGCAGTGGCTGTTAAAATATCTAAATGGGCATCCACTAGGCACTGTGGGCGGTAGACCAAAATGTTCATTTGCACCTTGTTCATGCAAGAGTATATCCTGTATTATAGACACGGAACAGAGTGAGACTAGTAAGCACTGAAACAGATACTAATTGCACTCAAAATATTAAAATATTAAAATAAACATTGCAATATACAGTGGTATAAATGCATATACTAAGATAGCTGTGATGTAACAAGACACTCGATGGAGGCCAGAGTAAAGCAGGAGTAACTGGGGCATGAATGGACGAGGCTGGAAAAGGCATGAAAGCTAGATGAGGGCAGCCAGAACAACACCGAGATACTAAAATTATACAAAATATAACTTTAAGTACTTTTTAGTACCAGTGTAGTACTGCCTTTCATACTAAGGTTTCCAGTTCAAATTCTGTGTAATATATTTGCTTTAATGCTTGAACAAGGGCTGGCACCAAATCAAGACTTAAATCATAAAATGGGAGGAAAACATTAAGTAATTTGTAACTTTTGGGTTGAAAAAGAGAACGATTTGTTTTACTGAGTAGGATTCTGAGTAAAGCCACTTCTACTGGTTAGAGCTGTTTAGCCCTACCTAACGGTGTAGTGTTTGCCGGTGATTGTGGTAGTGGTTGTGTGTTTACATTTTGCTTATGCTTTGTGCAGATTATAGTGACTGTGTGGAAACAGGAAGAGGAAAAGGCAGAGATTCAGGAGCATGGCTACCTCAGCATCCTTCAGCAAAAGAGCCCCTGTCAAACCTTCCGCCAGGACCTTAATACCTTCAAGGCCCAGGGTGAGCACTCAGTGAAACACAACAGCATGACATCAGTATTGATTCTGTTCCTAAAACACCTTCAGTTGCCACATCAGTGCCATAATTTAAATGCTGATACATTCCTTGGTTTTGTTTTTCTCTTCACCTCGTATCTCAGTTTTCTTGCTAAGTTTGCAAGCCCTTGCAAACTCTTGCAAGCGAGCTCAAAAAAGACCTTCCTGTTTGTTCCATATTCTCAGTTGATTCAAAGGTTGATTGGCAGCTTGCAGTGAAATGTTAAAAAGCTATTGACTTGATCTTTCTCTCTCGTTTTTTTTACTCCCAGTCAGCACCACCCTGAATGTCCTTCCTCCACCCACAGTAAAGTGCCAGCAGATGACCGTGTCTGGGAGACATCTGACTGTCCTAAAAGGTGCCTATAAAAGTTTGCTCTCATAATTAGGAATGTCTCAATCAGGTTGTCTTCCTGCTCACCTAGATGCAGTTAATACAGGGCCCTGATCTGTTGTTCTTGTTTTTGTGTACACTGAAATGAGTAAAACCAATTAAATTTAGTTAAGGTATTCCGTGCTGCCAGTTACTTTACACTGATCAGCCATAACATTAAAACCACCTGGTATAATTCTGTAGTCCCCCCTCGTGTCATCAGAAGAGCTCAGTCTTCTGAGGCTTGGACTCCACAAGACGTCTGATGGTGTTCTGTGGTATCTGCCAGCAAGACGTCAGCAGCAAATCCTTAAAAAGTCCTCTAAGCTGCAAGGTGGTGTCTCCATGGATTGGACATGTTTGTCCATCACATCCCATCGACGCTCAATTTATTTGGCCGTAAAACCAGTTCAACACCTTTAACTGGTTTTAAGGCTGTGACTTATTTGTGCAACATACTGTGGACTTGTGCCACATTTGTATGCCAGGTTACTCCAGTTGTGTCACATGGGCTTGTGTCTCATCCAAGGACGCGCAGACTTCCATTTTTACTATGAGTCTTTATTAAACACAAACCAAAACAAAACCAAACAAGGCACGAGGGCCGATACTCTTTCCAAAACACAAAACAGAGGACAGGCACACAACTAAGGGTAATGTGATGGTCGACAGACAACAAAAACTTGACACAAAGGTGACTTAAATCCCAGAACCCAGTCAGCTGAAACTAATAATAACCAAACCCAAAACCGGTGTGCTCAGAACATGTCAAAATACAAGACACAGAACTGAAAAAGCCTCTAGCGACCGCCAACTCTGACTGCTTCCACCTTTACCTGCTGCGTAGTCTAACTGCAGTGAGAAACTGGTATTGTGGCTTTCACTTTCTGCTTTAAAATCGTGCCACACTGCAGACATTTCAACCACTTGTTAACTCTGGCAGCTTCAACAACAGGGGACAAAGAGGTAAAAACAGATGCCATAATTGGCTCTGATATTGGTTATATGTGTAATATTATAATTTTACTCAATATTCATTGTGTTTCTAATGATATATATATTTTCTCACAAACAGCTTGTCAGAACAGAGTATGGTTGAGGTAGCATGTGACATTCAGCATTGCTGATTGCACAGAAATGAAAACACTTGGCTGAAACTGAAAGTCAAGACACGCGGAGTTGAAAAGTAAAACCGTCAATGAATAAAAATATAAAATAAATAAAGTAGGGATGCACCGAAATGATTTTTTTGGACCGAAACCGAAAATGAGGAAACACTTGGCCGAAAACTGAAACTGAAAATCAAAAGAAATTAAAAGAATCTGTTACAAAACTATGAAAATATTTATTTAGCATTCAAACAATGCACAGTATAAAATAAAATTTGAAATAAAATATTTTACTTGGCCCCACTCATGAATAGCCTAAAAGCAAGATAGCTGAAATATTATACAATTAAATATCTTCTCTCATAAAACTAATGAATTCAAGTGCATTTTAATATTCTGAACGAAGTGCATGAACAAAGTGGAGGAACCGAACTCAGTCCTCTAAAAGTGGTCCAAAAAGTGGACCAACAGAAAGGGGACTCTTCTTTTTCTGTTCACAGTGAGAGTTTGTTTGAGAGGGGACTCGGTTCTCTTTCTGCTCCTCTTCAGCTCAGATGGGGTCTTGGTTCTTTTTCTGTTCACACTTTAAGTTCCTTATCCAACCTGCCGCCGCTGGGGGGTCTGAGTTCGTTTGGCGTGTTCATCTATACGCAAAAAATGCTGACTAATCGATCTGAGGTCACTTTAAGGGCTGAAACGGACCGAGTGTGAAAACAATCTGGCGCGTGCAGGCTGCGGTTGCGTCATCATTGCGTCATCACTGTTTCGGTCGTGTTAAAAGAAATTTCAGCCGAAACTGAATTTTTTTTTGCCGTTTTCAGCCGAAAGTTCTCAGTGGCCGAATATTCGGTGTATCCCTAAAAAAAAAAGTGAACTAAAATTTCTACATTATGTAGTTTACAGTGTGTCGTTTACAAACCCAGTGCTGTCAGCAACAGAACATTTGTTGCACTTTGACTCTGCAGTTTATAATTTGTTTCTCTCCAGACTGACACTTTGCATGGTGTTTTTGTGGTAGAAGGGAGTTTCCTGTCTGCTTCTGTTATGTTGCAGTTTTCTCTATATGAAGCAGAACGTAGTGTTCTCCAATGGAATTAAACATGCAATGTAAACATTTTATGGTGATCCCCTCTTGATGCTCTGCCTGAACAGTGATTACAGATCGTGAAAGCTGTGAAATTTTCAGTTTACCCACTGCAGCTCAAACTGTCTGTACATGTCTGTTCTGAGTGGCTCATGAGAGTGAAGGGAACAAAGAGTGTTTTTTCTTGTCTTTACTCACTCACACTCACTCACTCTCACTCTCACTCTCACTCACTCACTCACTCACTTTCTGTAACTGCTTAATCCTCAGTGGGCCCGCAGGGCGCTTTTCTTCACCATTAAATTATTTCTGAAAGCTTAGATTTTGGCACTTCATTGTAGATTCTGTTTTTTTCCTGTTTTTTTTAACCTGAAAACCTTACAGTACCTTACAGTACTTATAAAATTGGTGACTGAAATTGCACAGCTTTCTCGCTCAACATGATTCTGCTTAATGCAAATATAGTGTCATTTAAATGCAAAGAAGGAGTGTGTTGAACTTCTGTCCATAGTCATTGTCATTTAGAATAAAAACTAATGCTGGGCAACGATTAAAATGTTTTAACCACGATTAGTCGCATGGTTTTCTGTAATGAATCGCCTTGTTATATGCAAAATTAAATAATTAATTCAAAAGTAGTCTATTTCATGCTTTTATTTTTAAAGTACTGCTATATGAACAAAAGTGCAGTAACAATTGGTTTGCAGGTTTGCAAACACTTTAAACAAATAAGGAGCTTTTTAACAGCAGTGTTCCCTTTAACACAGTTACATAGCTGCAGTTCAAATATTTGTTCTAAATCTCAACTTAAACATTAATGTAATCAAATCAAACAAAACCAAAGCTATCTGCCACTGCATTCACTGAACACTGGGCATTCACGTTTTATCTAGTTTGTTATAGAAAACAAAAGTTAAGCTCAGAGTTCAGAGCATGGGGAGCAGAACCATTATAGCAGTTGCAAAGGAGGACCAACTCCATATGAAAGTCTATGTATCTAAATGCAGTGTCATTACAGTCCCTGTCGGTGTAATGGTCTGCCGTCCCAATACTTGTGTCCATATAATATGGACAAAAGTAATGGGGCACCTGACCCTCGCGAAAACCAGCTGCGGTGTAGAGCTGCGTTCTCCGCACACTCACGGGCCCAAAAAAAAGCAATGAACTTTCAAACTAAAAGGATTTTTTTTAAAAAACATGCGTTCATGCGCAATAAAATAGTTGTCGGCGTTAAGTAAATAATGAGTTAACGCAATAACGCGTTCACATGACCGTCATACTAAAAACAAAATGTAAAACGTTGCTGTTGCTACATTGATATAACTGATGATTATCTTGTGTATTTCTAATGCTTAAGGAAAGTAAAAATCCGAATTCAAAATGACGGAACAATGAAAACATGGAGTAAGGGACATATGACATATGATCACAGAAATGCTGCTCCCCTGGCCCAGTCCACCCAGCCTCCCAGGAAGCATGAAATGTTTTGCATCTGTTGTATGTATTTGTGAAATGTTAAATGCAGACAAAATGCATTCCCTCTGCATTTCTAAAGCTTAGGGTAAAGTTAGGAATCGCAGACCCCTTGTGAAACCTAGTTGTGTTTACACTAAGAACGAGACATAAACTAAGGTTGTGATTGTCTTGGAATATTTAGAAAAGAAACTGCTGGAAGCGAGCTGTGTGTAATTGTACTCCACTGGTGAGTTCATGTCTCTAAACAGGCCCTCAGAGGGTATCTGATATTAGGGAAGAGAGAAACATACTCCAGTATTATCATAGAATTATTCCTCCCCTGAGGAGCATAGAGAGGGAATTGTTTTTAATTCCAGAGGTTTTATGTGACACTCCACAAAGTCTGAAATATGTTCAGTTGAAGTAGCTTCGACCAAAGTTACTTGCACATTCTTCCATTGTGGTGCAGCTGTGGATTTAGCAGTTTGTCTACAAAAACGTGTTGTAGGCTGCAGGGCATGGTTAAACTGTACTGCTGTAGTGTGAGATTCTTTGTGAGCTAGAGGCCATAGTTTCGTGCTTCATTTACGCCACCTCTTGTCCCCCTGCGCATCACATCCTGTCTGTGTTTTGCAGTGTTAAACGGGAGCTCTCAGGAGGATGTGTGTGTGCACGATATCAGAATCCTGCCCAACTTCAATGCCTCGTATTTACCTATGATGCCCGATGGCTCAGTGCTGCTGGTCGATAACGTATGGTATGAGCCCATATACTTTTCCAATGTGAAGTAGTTATTTGTCAAATAAATTATGCCTGATATTTATGAGCAGACTTTAAAATGATTCCTGGACTCTTCCTTCCTGGTTTACTTATATGATATGATAAATATACAAAATGGAATGGAATGGATAAAACCCAGCTTTAAGAAAAGTTCCTTCTGTGGATTGTCATTTTTTAAATATTTCATGTCCTATAACCCTCAATGAATTCCCAGTTTATATTAAGATGTTAATAAAAATAATATAATAACATTAAAGTGTTAAATGTCTGTAAGTGTTCACTATCTTTGTCTTGGTTCAGCCATCAGTCAGGCGAAGTGGCCATGGCGTCTTTCTACAGGATGGACAGCGAGTCAAGTCACCTCCCCAGCATGCTCAGCGCTCTGGAGGAACACAACTTCCTGTTTCAGCTGCAGCTCAGCGACCAGGCCCAGGACGACTCAAACGAGGTCCGAATGGAGGATACTGATTAGGATTATATAACAACGTAATATTACTCATATTAATGATCACAACTCAGACATGTCTCTTTTGTCTCAGTAGAGATATGGAGGACACACACTGTGTGCTATAAGATAAAACAACACTAAACCCAACAGGCAGGATTACTGCAGGTCAAATCAAACACTGAAAACAGGATTGCTTGCAAATCAGTTCATGTAAATCCTTTCTTGTATGCAACTCAGAAATTCTGGAATGATGTGCCAGAGAATATTAGGAATGCAGGCTTTCCTGCAAACATCTTTCTTGAAAGGGGAAGGAATTGATTCAGTTAGGTATGACCCCAAAATAGAATTTTTTTTTATACGTTTATGATTCATGTATATTTTGAGGGGAAAAAAACATTGCGGTTTCTCTATAATCCTATAGGTGACACGCTCTAAACTATTCACACGTTGGTAGGCAGCACAGCATCACATGTAATATGAGCTTTTTGTTTAACTTTAAGTTAAAAATTATGATGTGTTATTCGAAATTGTTTTCTATTGTTCAAATGCTGCCTTAGTTTGGGGTGAAAGTTTTTCAGTGTTATGATTCTTTTTTCTTTCTTTTTTTTTAACATGGTTCAAGGTTTTGAAGCTTTAAAAAAAAAAAGTACAAAAAAAAATACTACTGTCAAATTGGGAACTGAAGTGCTTACAGAATCACAATACATATTGAAATGGCTCCTGGGTATTGTAATAACACCATAACGGGGATCACGGATGATTCCCATCTCTGTTGTACTGTATCTTGACCATCATGTTAGCTTATGGTTAGGGTATTAACTTAGGTTTTCTTTGGTTGTAAAGCTATATGGATGTGCATTTATGTGTGTTGTAGGGTCTTGAGGTACCCCTGGTAGCAGTCCTCCAATGGTCCACTTCCAAGCTGCCTTTCACCAACTCCATCTACACCCACTACAGTCTGCCTAGCATCAGACTTGATCGGCCGCGCTTTGTTATGACCGCCAGCTGCCCCAGTGCTGTCAGAGCCCAGGAGCACTTCAGAGTCCGCTACACACTCCTCAACAATCTGCAGGACTTCTTGGCTGTGCGCCTCGTCTGGACACCAGAGGGTAAGGAGGAGACCGTTCAAGGCGTGCAAGGAGCGTGGATGAGTGGCATGATTAATAATAGATACACAGTGGGTATAGAGAAAAATCAGCCCTTCAGAATATTTTTCACATTTTGTTACTTTGCAACCTGAAATGAAGTGTTTCTGTCTGTCTCATGGCCTACAAACATGCTGATGTCATACATATTGGACCAGGGGTGTTGCCTGTACTTGTTTTTAACACAAACCCTTCAAGTGGAAGCGGGAAATGAAATCTGAACTTGAAACTGGAGATTAGGTCATTGTAAAACAATTTCTGAACAATTTTGTCCAGACAGATCACTTGTCTTGTGATTTGGTCGTCATTTTTTTCTCTTTTTTCCCACTTACTTTTTCCACTTAACCTCCTCATTAGGTCGTGGACAGAAGGAGGACCCTGCAGTAAACGCAGTAGTGTGTCATTCTCCTCTTAGTAACCTTGGTTACTGTCGCAAAGGCAGTACTCTCTCTGTCTCTGTGGCCTTCCAGATCCTCAAAGCAGGCCTGTTTGAGGTAAGGAAACTGAATCTTTAGATTACTACACCAAAAAAAATGTATTTCAAAGTGAATCCAACACCAAATAGTAGAATAGAAACCAAAAAAGGCCCTGCAAATATGAATGTATATCAAAATACTGTACCAGGACAGTTCATTTGCAGAAATAAACTGTCCAAGCATAGCTGTTAGGGTCCATTTATTCTCTCAAAAAGATGGGATTTAAGAAAGAATTAAATTAAACTGTAACTTCACCTTTTAACTTCACCTTTCCACATAGGGTAATCTTTCTGTCGTGAGCACACAGTACACATACACAAAATGTGCCTTGCCAGTAACTTTCCAGTGCTCTATAAATGACCAATATGTTCTTCTTTCAGTGTAAACTGGGAACGCCTAATAATTTGACAGCAGTCCTCTAACCAATTACAGTGTTGTTGGGGTCAGAGAAAATCTCAAGTACAATCACGAATTAGATAAACTAGCAACCACAACTGAGCTATCAGATTAATTCCATAGTCTGGCTGTCCTCTGCCCATTGGTTTGCTCAAACATCCCTGTCAGGATATTTGCCTTCTTCAAGACATTGCTAATTTAAAGATAGACAGTGTCTTAGTGAGTCATGGACACATTTGTAATAGTCTAAAATGAGACCTACATAATACAGCCTTGTTTTGTAACTCATCGAAAAAGCAGTTCATGGTTAAACATTCATTGAGAATTTTGATGGTTTTTACAACATTATGAAAATGTTCATACATTTTTAAGCATAGTGTTTTCACCCTACATCAAGGTCTTTTGTTTAATCAAAAAGAAGAAATACAATTTTTCGATTACGTGGGCCCTTTAAGACTTCTTCAGAAGCCATAATAAACTAATCAGCAATTTGTGTTGTTTTGTGACATCTTGCCTCCAAAATCCAACACCACTGCTCTCTTTCAGCTAAGTCAGCACATGAAGCTGAAGCTGCAGTTCACAGCTTCTGTGTCCAATCCTCCCCCTGAAGCCAGGCCGTTGTCTCGCAAGAACAGTCCGTCCAGTCCTGCTGTCAGAGACATCCTGGACCGACACCAGGCCAGTCTGAGTCTGGGCCGCTCACAGTCCTTCTCTCATCAGCAGCCCTCCAAATCCCACCTTACCAGGTATGGAGTGAGGGACACACAAACACCCCCAAATACCTGAGTATGTGTGGAAGTTCCCACAGACACTTATTTCCTCATAACTATGTTGGATTAGCACCACTTTACTACTCTTAAACCTCAGAAGTAGCTTTTAAAAATCATTTTGTACTTTACATTTATGCTTTTCATGCTTATTTTATCTCTGTAAAGCACACTGAAAGGTCCCTGGGTCTGATGTATGTAAATTTGCCTTGCCTTGCATTTTCAGAATTGTCCAGACAACTTCCTTGGAAATTACATTACAGATCCTGCTGCGGTGCTTCAATAGTGATTCTTTACTTTTATGAAAATTGAAATGCAAATTTATGCAAACAAACTTTAGACCTGCAGTACCAGTTTACTCCTACGTATTTTAGGATCTCAGAAGTTGTAAAGCACTGTGTACTTGAAACCACGGCTGTTAAGCTTTTTGTCATGCACCTCTCCCTTCTCCCTCCCCCTCACAGGACAGGCAGTGTTATGGAACGGAGAGCGATAACCCCCCCAATTGGCTCTCCAGTGGGCCGTCCTCTCTACCTCCCCCCAGACCGCAACATTCTATCGCTCGACAAGATTGCCAAGCGCGAGTGCAAGGTGCTGGTATTGGAGTCACACAGCTAAACAACATTCATACACCCATACAAACATATATGCACACACAAGGATATACACACATCAAAGTACAGGAAGTTTCACACTGAAATATTTATTTTCAAATTGTAGTCATAGTGCATTGTTGATATAAAACTTGAATGTCATGGAGAAATGAAAACTGTCGTGAATTTTGTATGGCAGAGAAATGGTCTTTTACTTTTAGTTGTGCTTCTACCTACATGGATTGTTTACATGCTGTGAATTAGGGTCCAGCATCTAAATTCAGATTAGTGTAAATACATGTGTAGCTGTTTTGTTTTAACTGTTTGATTTCTAACAGACATGTGA
This sequence comes from Hydrocynus forskahlii, assembly GCA_037974365.1. Lineage (NCBI taxonomy): Eukaryota > Metazoa > Chordata > Actinopteri > Characiformes > Alestidae > Hydrocynus > Hydrocynus forskahlii. The sequence continues at coordinate 13,583,406 of JBBPCX010000011.1, read as the reverse complement.
AATGAGAACACACACACACTCACACATACACACACAAACATGCGTAATATGCTATAATCCACAAGTTGGAAGTAGTTCAGTCACTGGGAGTTCAATTTTGAGCAATGTTTAAAACATGTCACTGTTCGTCACAAACTAATTAAGCCTGCACTGCACAAGTTGGGTGTTTAAGGATGAAATTAGGAATTAACCAGTTTTCTGGCCTGAAAGTAAATTATGGTGTTTGCTTAACTCAGCGTGTTTACTGACTATTCTGTATTACAGGATGCACTTCAACTGATTTCCTACAGTGGATGCTTACAATCCTTGAAATTGTTTCAGGATATAAATGTATTTATTTTATTTTAGATATTTGCTTTCTTAATATCTGCATTAATTCCCTTTCTTTTCCTCTAGAGGAATAGAGGACATTTCCCTCTATTGTCTCCTTTCAGTTTTGTCCATACATTCCCATTTGTCCCCAGCATTAGCTGCTGGAGCAGAAACATAGAATTTACTGTTGTTTACCATCAAATCCAAACTACTGAACCTGTGCATCACTTATTTTATTTATTATATCCTTGAGAACCATTACACTTGTAAAAAGTCACTCTTTAAGGACAAAATTATAAAGGTCTGTAATCCTGTCTTTCTGTGGAAACTGAAGACTCCATCCAGGGAGCCTCTTAGAGCAACCCATAATATACAGTACTGTGCAGATGTCTTAGGCACCTAAGAAAATAATATTTTAAATCTGTTTAGCTGAGCACTAAGTATTTTTTTTTCTTAAAAACACCAATATTCAAATACATACAAATAGCATTAATAAATGTTTGTATTCATGCTAAAACAATGTTTTTTTTTTTCATTGTGTTTGCTTAATTATTTCCAGACTTCTCCTTGTGGAAGCCCAGTATTACTTGTAGTTACAATCAAATACCTGGTTTCACTCAATCAATACTTCATTAGATTAAATCAGGTGTGCTGCTAATGGAATTTCAGAAATCCATGCAATGGCTGGAGGCATCAAGGAGAAGTCTGGGACTAAACGTTGTTCTACCCAGCTCAGAAAAAAAACAGTGACATTTTAAGAACAAATCTTGATGCTTTCTACTGCTTTCTTGTTAATTTCCATTTATTCAAATTTTAACTTGTGTTTTTTGCTGGGAGACAGACACTCAATGCTGACTGCTCAAATGGCTTGAGGAGACCATATGCAACGGTGTTAAGACATTTGCCCAGTACTGTGATATAAATCTAGTGTCCTCTAATATGTGGGTGAATTTATTAAATGTTTTAATACTTCTGTGACTATTACATTACCATTCCACATTTTTGTGCTGTCTTATTTGTACGCTGTACTTGGCATTTCCACACACACACACACACACACACAGACACACACACACACGCGCACACACTCCAGGCGAACTGATTGAGTCACTTTGCATTCCTCCATGCAGACGTTGTGTGTCCAATGCCAGTTTGATTTATGCTTGCTTTGCTCTTTTATTCTTTGTGTCATACTCAGTCATTGCACATACTGCACTCACAAAATGGATGACTGGGCTTTAGTTGCCATCAGTGAACTGTGACCGCACATGATGTATTTCATTCTGGGTGGAGGTTTCTCGTCCACCTAAATTCCCTTCAGTAAATAAGGGAAAACTGACCTCATATTGACATTAAAGGGCCATTTCCAGCTTCTGTCTTCTTGGGTCAGGTTACTACTCATTATATTCTACCATTCCATGATAGAACAGAGGCTTCCAGCACCATGTTATTGATTTGATGTGTATGTGTTGATATTTTACCAGCTATTGTGGAGCACATATTGTTAATGCCTCTTAGCTGGTCAGATAATCAAATAACAGTCTCAAAGCTTCATGTCAGGCTTTGCATTGCAGTCATCTTATGACTGATTTTACAGTTCCCTCTGAATGTTCCCTCTGAACTTTTGGCATTAACATGTTGTGCTTCTGTGTGTGTGTGGCCTGTTCATGGGCCACATATGAAACGTTCATTTAGTGAAGCTTATCTGTTTGGAGCCTCTTTTACAATTCTCTGTGGTCAGATTATTGCAGATAGGACCAACACAACTGACCCACTCTTCAAAATAACAATGGAAAATGTGATTGTAATGCCATGTCTGTGGCACAGTAGGGATGCAAAAGGAAATCTACAGTCTTATGTCGTCAGCACGGTGACCTTTTACCTTTTGTTAAAACCTTACTCCACATGTTTTACTTGTGTTGTCATTGAATGCAGCTTGATTTGTGAGAATTCGTAGGGTTCTTTGTAGGTGGAAAAGTTATTTGTATTTTATGTATTTTCTTTACATTATTTTTGTTTGAAATTATAGCTTAACAAACGAATAGATTGTTAGTCCAGCTATTTCAAACTTGAGATCAGTACTTGAACATAGTACAGCAAAGTTAAACCTGCTGTTTGCAAGCCTGATATTTTTATTTTTTTATTTTAGATTTTAATTTAAATTTGTCAAAGGCATCAGAATGAAACTTTTTATATGTGGTATTGAACTTTTTTTTTTCCATGCAAGCACTTTATTTCAGTTGTTGTAACTTATTGTTTCTGGGAAAGGAAAACTGATTGTCAGAATGATTTGACTGGTGATCTAATATGTTTATTAGGAACCTTTAGCCTTATTTTTGGGATTTGGTTCAGTTGCTTTGACTGAAACCGTATTATTTAAAGTGTTTAAATCACAAAAAGTGTTTGTGAAAGTGTGTGGTATTCATTACCTTTTGGGTTATTGCACTTGAAAGAACTGAATAAACGGATTTGGGCATAATGTGTAATTTTCCTTGGGAAAATTTTCTTTATAAATAATTTAGATTACAGTAGCAAATTACCACAATAATTTAATTTGTTTAAGGTATATACATACAGAGTTCTGCAACAGTTACAGTAATGTTTACAAATAAGTTACTAAACTTTGATTCCAAAACCTAAAAAAAATATGCAAAAAACGGAATAGTTGCTCTAGGCGAGATGGTCATTTTGGACACCATTACATTCAAAAATCAATAAATAAAACAAATCATGTCTAAATCAGAACATTTTCCTCATTCAGAAGTTCGAAGCTTTTAAAACGGTGCTGTCAACACTCTTCTTACAGCCATCCAGATTTTCATATGGTTGACCTGTTGAGAAATATTAGGTCCATTTATCAAGTATTTAATATTGTTTCTCAGTTTGAAAATAAAAGTAACTGACAGACTTCAGTAACTTAAAAAAAAACACATACCCCTCTTTTTCAGCTGTACACTGTTGCTGCTGGAAGTATCATAACTCATTTTCCTGCGCCTGAGGAAAGAATTGACAACTCATTTATCTTCAGATGCCATACACAATGCAGTAATGTAGGTATATTTGGCTCTGACTTCTGACTGGATTTGAAATGAAGCCTTGTCTATGAGGTTAAAATAAAAAGGTTGAGGGTTTTTATAACTCCAGTGTGTCTCCAGTCCTTGCATAGTTATGTTTTTACCCTACACTGCATACATTTTGACATAATTTCTCTCGGTTTTAGACGTACCTGTAGGATTTTTTGCAAATGCATGCAATTGTAGTGACAATAATGATGATGCCAAGCGGTACAAATACTCCAATCAGAATAATGGTCGTCTTGTCTGCTAAAATAGGAGCAACACAATGTTAGTCCTAAAGAGTATGACATTTCTTAAGAAGAGAGGCTGTGTTAAACAAGTCCAGGGTCACTTTTTGAGGTATAAACCTTTTTATATAGAGAGATTCTAAACCATTTTATTCTGAGTAATATAAATTACCTAGGCCTTCATGTTCTGTTTTCTCCAATTCACAGTTGGTCCCCTCAAAACCGTCTGGGCATGTGCAGGAGTAAGCAGTATCTGATACTGGAGTGCATGTACCGTTGTTCTCACATGGTGAGCTTAAACATGGACTCACTGAGAGAGAGAGAGCGACAGAGTAATTAGATTTCTCTTTCCCTAACCAGGGCTGTGATGTGAACATTATACACCCACCATGTAGTATATAGATATAGATATATAGATATGTACAAGTACTGATTGTAGTTTATCTGATGTCATGTACTAGTTGTGAGCTGCCCTCTAATCGATTAAGTTGTCGATGTGTACCACAGGAATGCCGCTGATCAAATACTATATGGGTGATAAAACATTGTCAGTACAGTAGAGACGATGGGTGTTGTGCCGGAACAACTGAATCAGAAACAACTGGTCCAGTGTCATTGCTAGGTTTAGAATGGTCCACCATCTAAAAATATCCAGGCATGAGTGACTCTGGTCAGACACTGACCATCCATGAAGGGCTCACACACACTGCACATGGTAATGAATAGGGCTACAGTGTCTAAATGCATAGCTTGTGTTTCTAATCAATTGGTACCTTTTCAAGCTCATTTACACAAATAGTTGTATGAAGTGAAAGTGTGTAGTACAGTGTCAGTGTTTTTTATTCAAGCAACTCACCAGTGTAGCAGTCACGTCTGGTCTCATAGATGGTGCAGACTTCTGTGTCACTGCAGCCTCTGGGTTGACACACTGCCCCTGTGGGGGTGCATTCACAGCTCTGAGCACAGTCCTCTGTCAGAAAGGTCTCTGTCAGCTGTGTGAAAAAGAAATGGAAGTAAGAAAAGAGTTATTAGTAATGTAAACGTTCTCTGTAGGGAAAACTTTAGATCTCTTTTTAAAATTTACCTTTGACATAATTTCATAAAGAATTGTCAAGTAGAAATGGTCCAAAATGCAAACATGGAAAACATCTTTCTACATTAATTGAAGGAAGTTTAAAGTTGTAAAGTTACAATTCTGGAGATGCAACAGGGACAATATAAGAATACGTTTTATCCCTGCCTTAAACACACAGACACAGACACACACACACATTCAGACAACTGATGACTCACAGTGTAGTAGCGTCCGAGGTAGGTGCATCCACACTCGCTGAAAGGAACACAATCGTTGTCACTCAATGTGAATCCAGGAGCGCACTGGCATCCCTCCACACAAGCAGTCTGCTCACACTCAGAAGGTGCTGCTAAGTCTGCGCATGATGCTGGGCACGGAGTCATACAGGTGGTGTAGCTGCTGTTGGCACCACATTCCAGAGCTACCCACACACCCAGTGCAGAGAGAGAAATGTCAAAGGCATTGGTGAGTATAGGGGAAGTTCTGCCTGTGTGTGGATGTCATTTGTTAATGTGAGTATAAATATCTGCACTTTTGAGTCTGCTGAGGCTATGCATCAGGTGTTAGAAAAGGTAGCAAACATCCTTTGGGTATGTATGTGCACGCATGTGTAACATACCACAGTTTAGTTGTTGTCTCCAGTTCCCTAATGCAATTCCTTGTTCCTGACAAGCCAGGGCGTATACAGCATAGCTCTCACAGCGCAGTGTGGGGTTGCTCTGCTCTGCACAAAGGTCAAACACACAGTCCCTGGAAAAAGCACACACACACACAGACACACATTCATGAGAAATGTGCACAAATGCATTCAACATGAAGAAAAAATTGAACACAGCTGGTCACACAGGCCCTGTATTTGAACATTAGGGAAATACCCATTAAGGTTCATGAGCCTGTGTTTCCTGCTGAACAGGACATCACACAGACAAACACAGACTGACATATTTAAAATGCATCTCATTCTGTAAAGCTGTGTTCTAATGGAATTCATTACAATAGTGCAGGACACTGTACTCACTGCTGGAACATATCAGGTGAGAGGGCGAGGTGGCAGGCAGTGAAGGGGCCTTCAGGGTCACTCAGTGCTCCACACTGATTCTTCCCATTGAACTCAACCAGCTGAGCCGTGGAGCAGCTGTCTGTTTCATAGCCGGACTCCAGCTCCTCCTCCACCTCTCTCCTGAGACAGAGCAAGAGGGAGTGTGTAGGATATAGAAATGAAAAATGACAGAGTAAGAACTGCAGTGAGAGAATGTAAGAAAAGAAAGTTAAACACAGCTTATGCTTTAACAATGACCTTTAAGCCAGCTTGATTTAGATGTAGATTCTAGATTTGCAGTGTATAGTATATGTGTGTAGTAGTCTATAGCCTCCAGCAGATCAATTCCGGCACATAACAGGTTAAAAGTATAGCATCAAGCAGTGAGAACTCAAAAATATTTTAGAACGAAGTCATTTTTCCAACAACCAATATAACATGTTGGCATCTAGTTTAACGAGAAGCATTTAAAATATATGTACTGTGAATGTAAAATATGATGAAAAAGCCTTTGTTCACCATTGCAGCAGACATTTGTTCAATGCTTTTTTCTTCATAGGAATATGGTAAAGGGCCCATGTCCAGTGTTTTAATGTATTTGATGTTTTATGTGTCAAAACAGTTACAACTAATTTTTACATGGTCATTTTCCAACCTCTCTTTACTCTTTACAATTTAACAGACTGTTTATGTTACTGTGCCTTTGATGGGTGTAAACCTCTGTTCTAATTGGCTGCCCTTTGTTTGATTCAAAAAGTAGTCTGAACTGAAACACTTCTTATAACTAGTGTGGCATGGACAGGTTTAAACTGCTATATTCCAAATAGATATATGTATCTAAATGTAAATGGTACCTTTTAAAACAATGTTTATATACTACAGCAAGTGTATGCTTTTTAATAACTGGACAATGTTTCATGGTTCATGTTTATTTTTGAAAAGTCTTGATGTGCAGTTGTAAGAAAACATGAAATGTTGAGCAGGTGATTAAACTGCCGGTTCTGAAGTGCATTCACTCACCTGTGCAAGCGAGCGAGTCTCGGCAGGTCTGAGGTATGAAGCCCCTCCGCTTGTCTGTCACTTACTCTCCAGCTGTCTCCAAACTCGTTGAGGTTGCGTGTGAGGGTGCCGTCAGGTTTCATGTACTCGTTGTTGGAGCGCTGGTCATAGTTCCCACACAGCCCACTCACATATGTGCTGTAGGTGCGTGGTAGAGTTGCCACTGCACAGGGAGAAAGGGGTTGTGTTAGTTGTTTATGTGCATATTGTGCTTGGATATGACAGGGATAACATGTCAAGATTTCAAAGAATGAGTTCATACTTACCTCCTAGCATGTTGCCATCAAAGCTCACTTTAAGACCAAAGTCGGTGGAGAGTTGAAGGTAGCGGGAATTCAAAGTGATCTTGATACCCTGTCTTGGGCTGAGAGGAGGGAAAACCCGCTCACCATCAACCTAGGGAAAAGAAACATGGAGCCCAAATGTAAGAAAATTAAAGCAAACATATTTTTACTTCATATTAATGAATAATGAACAATGTTTCATTACTGCACTGGTTATTGTGCAGCATGTGCCATTACTGCACAATCAGGATTTCCTTACCAGCAGAGCCTTCTTCTGAAGCATGCGAACACTGACACCATACACCTCCACATAGACCTCATGTAGGAAGGAGATGCGGCTGTTGCCCCCCCTTCGAGCATTTTTGCCCCTGACAGTGAAAGGTGTGAGGGAGCTGGGCGGATTATGAGCCCTAGTTAGCACGTATGTGTGCGGGCCCTGGTAGTGATGGCTGAATTTGTCAAAGGTACGATAGTGAGGGTCACCAGAAATTGTGCAGTCGTCAAACCCTATAAGTGGGAGAGAGACAAGAAAGCACATAAGGTGTATATAGTAATCCCTTTCAGAGGTATGCAGCATGTTATATTTTATATTTTAGATATAAAATTTATAATTTAGATATTAGATTTTAGATCGTATGGCTCTTAAGCCAGATTTTTCCAGTGTGACAGATGGGCATATATGGGGAAAAACAGGTTTATGATCCAAGCATGGGATTACTGATACTTGTCATAGGTGATAAATTGAAGGCTACTAAGCCAAAAACAAATTCTGAAACAAATAAACAATCATTATATGACAGATACATTTAGAAAAAGAGGGTAAAAAAAAAGCTGGAGAGTGAAAGGGGAATAGGGAGGATCACAGAGAATGAGATATTAGTGATTGTTACGCACTCTCAGGCTTGCAGTATCGCTCTCCATCCTTATCCAGGTCACAGATGGACCCAGAGCTGCACTCAAAGTCCTCGCAGGTCAGCACACTTCCCAGGCCACACGTGCATCTTTGATCACAGTGTTCTGTCAACCACGAATCTCCAACCTGCAACACACACCAAGATTACCACCATCAGTGGCATCTAGAAAATAAGCAGTGTTTCTAAAACTTTTGAAATGAACTGTTTTGGATCTACAACACTTTATGTTTCTTTCAAAGGAGGTGCTTATTTGGAATTTCTTCATGTGCAGAATGGGAAGTAGATACAGAGCTGGAAGTAAACAAGTCAAGGCAGAGAACCTTAACTGAGTTTACAGATCTGAATACAGTACTTGTCTGACTCCCAACTTACGTCGTGGTACTGTCCTTTACTGTCCACACATCCGCAGTTGGAGAGTGGTACACACTTGCTGTCACTCAGCACAAAGCCTGCATTGCACTGGCAGCCCTCCACACAGCCGTTGGGTGGCAGGGGGCAAAAGATGGGGAAGAGGTCAGCACAGGTAGGAGGGCACGGGGCCGTGCAGTCTGAGTAGTGGCTGTTTGGAGGGCAAGGGAGAGCTGCAAGAGAAGGCAATAAAGAGTAGCCTATGTTACGCCTTTGGTGGATTTTACATTAGTGGTGCCAAAGACCTATTTTTATATGGTTCTTCTTTTACAGTTTTTTTTCCTTTAATGTAAATTATTGTGTGAAAGGCACTACTTATATAGAACCTTTAATAATAATAACAACAACAACAACAATAATAATAATAATAATTATTATTATTGTTGTTATTATTATTATTATTATTATTATTATTCTTAATAAAGTTATGTCTGACATTATTCTCTTGTTACAGAACACATTAGCAAGGATATTTAAAACCATTTTGAACGATGATAAGAAGAGGCCATCTTTGACGTAGGATGGCCGCACTAAACTAAGCCCCTTAAGGTTCAGATTTTGGATCACTCACGGCAGAAGGTGGTGTTCCTCCAGCTGATAATCACACCAGCACTCTGGCAAGCCTGGGCATAAGCCTCCACGTTGTCACACAGAGTGGACTGCATGCCGTTGTATTCACACATGTCATAGATGCAGTTCCCCAGGAAGGGCTCAGGTGGGATCAGCGAGTGACAGTCCTTGAAGCGGTCTGACAGAATGATACTGGCGCACTGAGCCCTGATCGCTTCCTCTTCCTCGGCTGTGCAGTTAGGATGGACATCTGGGCGCAAGTCTGGCTGGCATCTATGAAAATAATGATAGATTGAGGGACAAAAGGAGTAAATTAGGAAATGATATACAAATGTGGTAAACAGAAACAACAGTTTAACTAGCTTACTAGATCTTATTTTACATTTAAGTCATATTTAACCATAGGAGGCATTCCTTCTCATGCATGCTACAAATTGTGTTCTACCCTAAATGTAGACTACTTGTTTCACAGAGCTTTGCTGGCACAGCTGCTACTTTCAGTTTCCCTACACTGCTTTAAAATGATCAGTCTTGTGCATAATTAATCACTTTCTAGCCACCTGCAGGTCTGGCTTTTTGATGATCTCCCTAGTGTCTGATGCATCTGTAGTGAGGCAACGGGGTTTGAAATATGCAAACCACATGCATTTCATAATTGCTTCAACTAGGTTTGGAAATATCTGGTTAAAGGCATTTGATAGCTACATTTTGAGGAAAATTTTAGTATTAATATGTGAAAATATCAGATTGGTCAGCATAAACGAAGCCTGGTGGGATCAGATATTCTTTGCAGTGACGTGTATTCCTAATTACACATTATCCTATTTTGTATTGTATTATATGCTGTATTCTGCTTTGCTGTATTGTACTGTGTTGTACAAGCTTGTTTTTGTATAGTGTTGTGTTGTAGTGACTGCAGGGTTGTTTCGGTTTATCCATACCTTGGGAAACCAGGTAATGAATGGTTTAATGGGACAGACAATAGTTAAGACATATGAGGAAATTTTTGCCTGACCCTTTTGTCACTCATTCACTATACAAATATGTCAAGCACTCACCCTGGATCACTGTCACCTTCTGACTTCCAGCTGTCACCCAACTCTATGACGTCTTTAGCTGGCTGACCGTTTGGCATTAAGTTGTCATCACTGGCATTACCATTGTAGTTACCGCACATACCACAAACCTGCATAAAATGTGAGAGAGGGAATAAGAGAGAGCGAGAAGAAAGAACAAGCATTCCTGGGTACAACAGCTATAACTGATAGATAAATGGCTCACTTTTACTTTCCCTTTTACTGAGTACGCTTATGATTTATAATGAATCTGTTATTGATTTGAATTAACACAGTAGATCA
>JBBPCX010000011.1:13544962-13567055 GCA_037974365.1 Hydrocynus forskahlii | reverse complement strand
TTATCAGGACACTTCACTGTTTGATGAGAAAAATAAAACTGTTGGAAAAAATGAACAGTTGTTTACATTGCATGATATAGTTTTTGAGATCAGGATATTTTTTACCTGGTGCTGTTGTTGTTGTTGTAGGTTTAGGAGTTGTTGGTTGAGGTGTTGATGGTTTCGGTGTCGAAGGTCCAGCTGTGGTGGGTTTAGGAGTTGTTGGCTGTGGTGTTGAAGGTTTCGGTGTCGAAGGTCCAGCTGTGGTGGGTTTAGGAGTTGTTGGCTGTGGTGTTGAAGGTTTTGGTGTTGAAGGTCCAGCTGTGGTGGGTTTAGGAGTTGGTTGAGGTGTTGATGGTTTCGGTGTTGAAGGTCCAGCTGTGGTGGGTTTAGGAGTTGGTTGTGCTGTTGTTGGCTTTGGTGTTGAAGGTCCAGCTGTGGTGGGTTTAGGAGTTGTTGGCTGTGGTGTTGAAGGTTTTGGTGTTGAAGGTCCAGCTGTGGTGGGTTTAGGAGTTGGTTGAGGTGTTGATGGTTTCGGTGTTGAAGGTCCAGCTGTGGTGGGTTTAGGAGTTGGTTGTGCTGTTGTTGGCTTTGGTGTTGAAGGTCCAGCTGTGGTGGGTTTAGGAGTTGTTGGTTGTGCTGTTGATGGCTTTGGTGTTGAAGGTCCAGCTGTTGTGGGTTTAGGAGTTGTTGGTTGTGCTGTTGATGGCTTTGGTGTTGATGGGCCTGCAGTAGTGGGCTTTGGTGTTGTTGGTTGGGGTGTGGAGGGTTTAGGAGTGGATGGCTGTGGAGTTGAAGGTTTTGGAGTCGAAACAGGTGGCTTTACAGTTGTTGGTGTTACAGCTAAAATTATAAAACAACACACGATGAATGCAGGGTAGCTTAAATACATAAATGAGCCTCACAAGACAAAATTAAGATGTAAGTCTTACCCTCGCAAGTTGTGATACAGACACTGTCTATAGCAATGTCGGTTTCTACTGTCTCTCCATATGTGCCAACAATTACAAACTGAAAAGAAAATTATCACTGTCATGTATAAAGTCACCTTGCATTACCAAAATGTGTCATAAAACAGAAGCAGGACAGCACAGCTTACTGATTTCTCTGTGTTTAACGAATAACTTAATCTGGTTGAATCAAGTGTGTTTGAACAGTAAACAGGCCCTTTCAGTTCCTTTTAAAGCCTTTTGCGGTGTTCTTTATAAAACATGCTAATTAGACTAGCAATAACCACATCCCAATTAAACAAAATCTTGACCTTGTTCACCAAACATTTGCTACTGCCAAGTTGATAGCAAACTAGCAATATAGTTGCTATAATTATGGTTAACTGAATAATCCAATAGCCTCTGAAACTGGAAACATAATTACAAAATTTTTTTACAATTTATGTTGGTACAAACTGACAAAGTAACTAACATGTCTGTATGATATATATATATATATATGCTTGTATTGAGTAAATTAGAAATGCAGTTGGGATGAATATTCAAGTAATCTTACCTTAAAATAGCTTTGCAAACAAGACAAAACTTCATCCTTAATCTCTTATAGTGATTATAACAGACTGTTAATTAAGATATTTAGTCTGCCTCACTGAGTGTACTGAATAGCATGAGACTAAATATTTTGCAGGATATAGGATATAATTAGCTAATCAGCAAAATTAGCAATCAAAATCCACATCCACACCTGAATGTTTCCTGTACCAGTATGGCGAACCTCGGCTGGTTTCCATCCCTGTCCTTGGTTTCCTTTGATATGGAAGACGGGAGGTCCCAGTGCTCCACCTGAAGATTGTCACAGCAGTTATCAAAGGAATTAAGTTTCTTGATAATTATTATTAGAAGCTTGACTGGTTAACTACTAAAAACATCTTAGTTTCATTGTCACAGTTTGTGGGAAAAAGCAATTATACTTCTAACAATCCTGCAAGGGAAACTGAACATTTTAGTGCTTAGCCACGCCCACTCTGGGAGCAGCACAGCATCCATAGCAGAGCCACCTGGGACAATATGGGGGTAATGTGTCTTGCTGGAGGGCATAACCAGGTATAACAGAGTTAGTCCTGGGATTCTCTCTCCTACCATGAGGCTACCAGATATTACTGGATAAATTTAAACCTAGTCAGTCAACTGCACTTTTAGAAGAGGTTCTTACCACTGGTGACAGCATGAACATTAAGCTCCATATTCGATGCTGTGCCATACATGTAATAATGGAAGTTCAGCTGTAAGCAATTAGAAGAAGAAGCTGCCATAGACGGACTCCATAGCTGCGCAGAGGCTCCTGGGACACTGGAGAAGGAATCCATCAGCAGGTAAAATCCCACTGTATAGACAAAAATGTAGGCATAAAACATTGAGGTGGATTTCATGACAGACACCAAGAACATATTGTTCTTGACACACTTTTTAATGTGAAGGACAACATAAACACATTCTAAGTCTGAACTAATTTGCAAAAACTTAAACAGAGACCTAGAAAACACTGAAAGTCCATGATGAATGTCAAAGGGATTTGACTTACAGCCAGGTTTGGAGAAATCGTCATCAGGACCTGTACCAGGCGTTTCAGTTTGTCCTGTCCAGAACTCCCAGCCCATGATCGCTGAATCTGACACCTTAGTGGTCCAGCCACAGAGGTCATCCATTTGATCAAAATCACAACCAGTTATACACCCTGGAGAAAGAGAAGGGAAGAAATGTGTTAGACACACGACTGTATGTAATTTAGTCAATCAGGATTTTAATGAAGAATTAATGTACCAGGGCAAGCTCCCTCTGTGATGTCAATGTTATCTAGGGCGCTGTCACATGATGAGGAGAACCCACGCATTGCTTCAAACACAATCTGAGAAATGGGACAATAACAAAATAAAATCAGAGATGTAATAAGACAAATTGAAATTAAATTAAAATCATACTCATTCTTTTTTATTTTCTTGCAAGTATTAATGATACCACAACCACAGTGGAAGCTAAAATATTTATAGCTACGTACTGTAAATCATAAACGTACTTATCAATCATAAAGATTATGTGGTCACCGTAATTGCACAGGCGAGAGCCTGCGGCATCATGTTATGACTGCTCCATGTCTCATTGTTTGTGTATATATATCATAGTGTATTTCATAGCATAGTATATATAGCATAATGTATTTCAGAGTTTTTTCTACAGATTTTCAAATAGATTTTATTTAGACTTTATATTTTACATTGTTCTTGTCTCTGTATCTATGCAGTCATTACACAAGCAATTTCCTCCAGGATCAATAAAGTTTGCTGATTCTGATCTATTACAAACACACCAATACGACAAACTCTTGATACAGAGAATACAGAAAGAAAAAATTGAGAAGTACGATGGACATGTAGCAATTTATTGTTATATGGCTTAGAGAGTATCACTGTGAAGATGATCCAGTTTAATACTGACCAAAAAATATAGACCAAGCCTGTATGAGCACATGTTTTGCCCAGTTAAGGTTTAACTCTAGAACACAAGAACATAACCCACCTCTCATTTTTGTATTTTTGTTGCTCTAACACGTCTAACTGAATTCAGTCAAGAGAGACAGAGCAGGAGAGAAAAATGTGTTCCTGTACTGACCACTGGTGTACCCACCTCAACAGACTGTCCAGCTGGTTTTGCCACAGTAATTGCTGCTCCAAGCCATGATGGACTCTGGATCCCAACTTTCTGCCATAGCTGTTCCTCTGAGGAAGGTCGCTTAGCCAGCACAGTCAAGGTGTTGCCGGTGTCGAGCCCGTACATGTAATACCGAAACTGTACACAGATCTGCGTTGGGACAGTGCTGATCACAGGACTGAGCAGTCGTGCTTTCTGCCCATTGGCAACATTGTCAGCCTCATGGTAGATATAAAAGCCAGCTGGGATAGATGGAAAAAGGGATTGAAATAACAAAGATTGTTATCTTACGTTCCTTTCCCTTTCCTTTTTTTTTTTACCGCTTAACATTAACTTTTCTTTCTCATCCAACTTCAGGGAAAAGGCCTTCTGAACACTGAACTTACTGCCATCAGGATAGTCTCCACTGGGTCCAGTGCCAGATGTTGGGGTGGGGCCCTTATGGCGAATCCAGTCACTATCATCTGTAGTGTCTTGCCGGAAGTTACAGAAGGGCTCTGCATCATTGTTGAAGTCACAGGAGGCTATAACGGCTGCTTCAGAGTGGAGTGGAGGGGTTAAGTTCATTCTTTGATGAGGTACAGCACTTTCATCAACATTCATCTTTCAATTACTCAGACAGTAGATGCACAAAACTCCTCTCATGATTTAAGCTTTTCTCCATTGCCATGATGTCATAAACCTATTTGTAATGTTTTCTTTACGAATATTGTTAAATCAGAATTATCAAAGAGTTACTTCCTCTTCTTTTTTTCTCATTCTACAAACCCCAGATTTGCTTTTAACGTGTTTTAAATTGACGTGGATCATAGATAAGATTTATGGACCCTACCTTACTCCACCCTTTTACAACCCTTAACTATAACTACTATGTAATGTGCTGTTACACAGGAATTGTGTGTGTGTAAGCACTTGTACTGTGATAAACGTGCTGTAACGATGGATAAAAACTTAAGTTATGGTTTGGAAAGGGGTAAAGTTCATCTCATACAAAGAACGGGTTATTACAAGACAGACCAGAACATTAACTGCAATACTGAATTCATTTACTAAATTCTAAAATAATTTAACAAATTACTAGAAAACAGGAGAAATATGAGTCTCTGACCAGATAAAAGCAAAACTGTGCCTCATTCTCTATGATAAGTGTTTGCAATACTTTGGTGCACAGCAAAACTTACCAGCAGCATGTTCTGTTAAATCAGATCTATGGGGAAAAAATCATTTTTTCAGTAAATAATTTGCATTATTGTTTGGATTCACTATTTTTAATTGACAAAATATGCACTTAAGTATTTGCCATCAGTATAGGCCATTTTTGTCACTCATATTCATATTCAACACAGATTAATACAGTCCGAGGTGCTGCACACAAACACACACACAAACACACCACATATTTTACAGAAGGAAAATACTTTCAGAACTTATTATGGACGTTGATTTAAATAAATATTCAGAAGTAAAATAAATTCAGAGGTATTAAATCTGCTATAAGATTTGACAGTGGTGATGATAATGAGGCAATTTGACAATGAGCCTGCTTCAATAAAAAAAAAGTAATCATTCAAATTAAACCTTGATGTCATTAAATTCAGCTCCAATTTACTTTGAAATAGCAAAATCCAAATATGCTGACTAGGATGATTTTTGTGATGTGCTTGTATGTACCTATTGTTAAATTCACATATTAGATATGACTGTGTAACTAAAATGACAAGATCTGTTCAGTAAACATCTGTACCAGTATCGCAAACTATTTTAGACTAGTGTTAACAAATAATTTATTAATAAAACACCCCTGAGAATTATCTAATCAGTTTGTTTTAGAAACTCACCTATTTCCCACAGTGTAGCTTATCCAGGTTAAAATGCATATTATTATCAAATGACCCATAGCTAACTCATGTAGTTAGCTTCACTGAGGCTACAGTAATGGAGCCATTTGAATTTATAAAGGGTGGTCAATGGTTGAAGGAGGGAGGGTGCAAGGAGGTGCATAACGGTATCTTGTCACTTTGTCATATTCATTTGCATAGAATATTGCAAAACCAATTAGGTGAATCAGTAACAGCTAGTGATAGGGCCAGGGTGTGTGTCATTTGTCCTGCTGGAGCCTTCAAGAGTTGGCACTAGACACCTACAGCAGGGTGTGCTTAACAGCATGGCAGGAATTACCCAATTCGGCCTAGTACTCGAGAGTTGCATAAGAGATTTCGTACTTTCATGCCACAGGTCACATCTCACAATTATTCTCATTTAATTCATTCTTGCACCATAGGAAATGAATTGATGATGTTAATACTGCTTTAGTTTCTAAATTAGCAATCTGATCCTGATAACTTTATGATTTATGTTTAACATAACAAGATCAACACATTCACTATGCTTCTCCTCACTGTTATTGAATGTAAACACCAAAAGGAGTGTTATTCCCAAACACCAAAAGGAGTGTTATTCCTAAACACCCAAAGGAGTGTTATTCCTAAACACCAAAAGGAGTGTTATTCCTAAACACCCAAAGGAGTGTTATTCCTAAGAGTCAGTGAAGTAACAGTGATGTGATCTGTTCAAAACTGATATTCCCTCTTTGACACTTGAAAAATATATTTTTATGTTCTCTAAACGTGAATTGCTGTCAGGTACTTATTATTCACTTCTTTTGTTTAAACTGTCAGAATTTCATCACAAATGTACCAATAGAAATGGTCTAAAATGACTTTAGTTAAAAGGAAAAATCTTATTTGATTAACTTGAAATAAGCTTTTTACCTTCTCCTTTAAAGTCTCTGAGATGCAAAGGGAGTCTGTTACATACTATTACATACAATATTAGACGAGGTTCCGATTTTTATCCGATTTTATCTCTTCCAATACAGGCTACTGAGTTAATGACAAACACGCTAATTTCTTATCAATTTTATGTCTTCTACTGGACCATAAAAAGCAGTCCAGCCCTATATTTGACCCTATAGTAAATTTGCAATATGACTGTAATCCCTGGAATCACTGCTATGTCTCTGCTGGTCCACCCTCTGATAACGTATTTACTGTGTCTATAAAATGTAAGGCCTTGAGGCACTACCCATGTCCTATAGTGTAAATCATCACTATAGCAACTCTTGCTGATAGAGCACTGCAGTTCATACTGTAAACAGAATGGTACAGAGAACACAATACACTGCTATAGGTGACAAAGGAGCTTGCACATCTAAACATTACCGCTGTGTTTGGCTTAGATAACATTAGTTCTTATAATGAACATTGGCTAATGTTTTAAAACTTTTTACACAGACAGAAATAGCTTCATATTTGTTATTTCACTGAATATATTACAAGTAAAAAAAATCTAAATCTGAAATAAGCTTACTTTTTCTTAGCAGTTTTGCTGAATATATGCTTTCAGATCATTAAATTAAATGTTAAATGCAGAATTGTGGCTGCCCAATGGTGTCTGAAGTACTTCAAGACTTCCTGCTTCCAATCTTCAAAAAATTACCAAAAAATGTTATAAAATGTCTCACTGGGATTATGACTCATTTTAAAAAATACTGTTATCCTCCTGAGTCCTGGCCCATTCATTTATGTCTTTTATAATGGACATTTTGTTCACCTGTATCTTCCTTAAGTATTTGGAGTTACCCCATCAAGCCCTATAGTATTCTGTAGAGGACATCCTTGGCTTTCCAGTGATGTGTCATGTGATGGGTTTGCATGCTGGGAACAAGGACTGCAGTGGCAAGACATACATGAGGTGCACCAAATGCAAGATGTTCCTCTGCAGAACCAAAAAGAAAACATGCTTCCAGGACTATCGCAGCTAAAATTTCCAGAGGGAGAAGAAATGCTTATGTTCTAAAAACACGCTCTAAAGAAATGCTTATGTTCTAAAACGACTTATGTTCTATGACTTATAATTCACTGTTGAACTAAATAAATGTTTTGTTGTCCTTGCAAGCAACAAGCAACAGAAGAGTGATACAAAATTTTATTGTTTTGATCAAACTGAATGTGTTCTTGCGTTAATATCACTTTAGAACATTTTCTAAATTTAGTTCTATTTTCACACAGAAATCGTCCTGTTGTCCTCTACAGTGGACATGCTGGGAAATTAAAATAAAAAATATATTAAAAGAAATTTAAATTGTAAGGTATTTTTTTAGGCCCAGATAAATCGGAAATCACACAAAAAATAAATTGTAAGACACTTTTTTCTTTGGTTCTCAGGTTATATGTAGGTTACATGCAGAACTGTGGGGTCCATATGGTTTCAAAACAGCATCAGATTTGTTTGTTTAGTTGGTTGGGTTTTCTCTCGTTTTCTTGCTTGTGTTTTGATTTTGACTCATATTTTACAAGCATTTTATAATTTCATAGAAAATGCTAGATTTGTTCTAGATTTTACTTGATGATTTAATCATGGATGAAGAACAAGTAGCACCATAGTGATGACAAAGGACCCATTTGGTCCTAAATAAAAATGTTGAGGGCAATCTTGCATTGCACAGTTTAGTTGAAAGATCTGCTACGTAAAACTTCCTCCAGTTTCAAAACATGGTATGTGGCTAACACTGAGTACTTTTGCAATAATGTTCTCTCCTTTATTTCCTTGCTTACCTAATTTCAGCACCTCCATTCAGTCATTAGTCAGTCACTTTTATGTGTGATTTTTCCTTGATTCGAATCTGAGAAAAAGAAACCCTTTGTATAAGATCTGCAGGAACAAGTCCTAGCCTGAGTCATCTGACAATTAACTTGTCCAAAGGCCATTTGATGTTCTTGTCGTGACATCTTATCGATGGGAATCTCCTCTCTAGTTAATGAATTACTTATTTTATGAACATCCACACCCATTAAATCAACATAACTATAATAATATTCCTTAAATTACGTATACAAACATATGCAGAGGTTGGAAATATTGGGTACGTACATGGTCTAGCACACAAAGCACACAAACAAGAGAAGTTCCTTCACTGTCTTTTCATGCAACAGTGTTTCTGAAGGTCTTCAAAGTAGGAGATGCTTTAAGCAGATAATTGACTTGAAAAGTTTCAGTTTATTTATCTATACCTCTCTCCAATTACCATTGTTAATATTGTACTAATGCTAGTTGTGGTATGCCTACTATTATTCAGTTGTCTAGCTGTTTGAAAAGATGTGATGCATCCAAATACACACATACACCCCTTCTGGATATATATACACATTCTTGGTAAGATGTAAGGCTGTAAAATTTCTTACTGGAAATGCAACTCAAAGGCACTTTATACATGTTTTACTCCTTGAATGGATAAGAAAGGTTTTTTTACCTTTTACCTTAGTCATTCGCCCTGTGAAATGTCCCAGTTTTACAAAGCTATGAAACATAAATGCAGAAACCTTTTTTATTGTTTGGCTTATATGTGGTAACCAGGTATGCAGGTAAATATTGCGGTTGTGAAAAGCATTCAAGGGAGTGTGCTGATCTTTGCACACTGATGGTGCAAGTTAAGCGTTTCTGGACCATCAGTGGAAAACTTTTTTTTAAATACCTCAGGTCGGGGTGGGGAATTTTCTATATTCTATATTTCTGCAAGGTGTAGTAACTGTCCTGTTCAAATAAACCTAATTCAGCTATAATCAGTCAGCTGTCAGTTTGAGTGTCCAGCAGGGAATCACCAAACAGGGCGAGACTCCCTCAGTTCAATTTAAAGGACCATTTTTTTTGCTGGTACATATGGAATTTTTTTTCATTTCAACCAGTTTCCATTTTGGTGGTCAGATTGCACCTGACTGCAAAGTGCACCTGTCCCAGCGTTAGTGGAAACGCTCAAAAGGACATTTAAACCTGCCACCACACTGCAGTTTTCTACCCCACTTTGGTCCAAAAGCTAGACTTCCAGACTTTAAGTGCAAATGCAATAATGTGTCCCATTTCTTACAATGGACTCTTGTATTTAGACAGCTGCTGTTTGTATCATCTCACATTAGGTAACATCTCCTAATTAATAATTAAATACAGCTGATTTTTTTTTATAACAGATAAGGACAAACAACTCAGCAGTGGTTATCACGTGTGAATCAGACAGTTGGCATCTGAGACAGGAAGAGATGTGGCTTGGACACAATGTAAAATAGATAAATATATAAATTGAATTGAATTTTCTTTTATTCTGTCATTTGCTTTTTGATTAAATGGAATCATAATAGCATAAACTGACAAACTTCACTTATAAAACAATATTATTAGGGTTGCAATTTTTGGCATTGAAAAATACATTTAAAAAAATATATTAAGTGGAATCTTTAAAGCATAAACTGACAAACTTCATTTTTAAGACATATTTTTAGTGTGTAAAAATACATCGAAATCTAAATTTAAAAAACCTTGATGCGAAAAAATTTATGGAAGGTTAATTCTTAACCCAAATATCTTTTCTTCCATAGTTTTCTCGGAGACTCTCCACTGCCATCATGTCAAAAGAAAACTATTTCTCAGTCTATTTGTTTTGTCAATATTCATGCAGCTGTGACATTAATTACTTAGAAATGTAAAATTACAAATCACAAAGTAAACCCTCCTGAGACATAGGACCCCTGAGTCAGTTCCACTATTTACCCAACTGCACCTTCCCCAGCCTATCCTGATGAGTTGAATAAAATCATCCATTTGACATGATTGTTTGACATTATCATGCGCATGTTTGCTGTGTTCTGTTTAGTGAAATTAGTTTCACAAAGTTATGACGGTCACAACTGCAGTGGCTTTGAGTTTCGAGTGAATTGCAGGAGGCTGCCACGGGTCCTGGGGGCCTCAGACCACAAGGTCCAAAGCTTTAGTACTTATATTTCCCAATAAAATTCACTCAGCCCCTCAGCCCATATACTGCCTATTTAACTCTGCTCACCCCCTAAACTCATTTACTGCCCAGTGAACTCCCCTAAGTGCCTTCAGCCCATATATGGCCCAGTGAATTCTTCTAAATTCCCACAGCCCCTACACTGCCCACTGAACTCTGCTCCGATCCCTCAGCCTATATATTGCCACTGAACTCCTCTCAATTCTTTCAGCCGATGTGCTCCCCGCTGAGCTCCACTTAACCCCTCAACGGAATGAAACACAAGGACGAGGGGGCGTGGCACACGAGGCCTGGACGTCACAGTCAGCTGTACTCAGAGGTGGGGGGTTTGAAAGTAGCCAATCCGAGAACGTTATTTATTTCTCCTTCCTGCTGACTGGCTGCTGCCCTTTGATCTGCAGTCCAGAATTTCCCCCATGGAGCGTCTCGAGTGTTCTTGTGTTTTTCATTTTGTTCCTCTTAAAGCCATGTATTTTTATTACAGTAAATTAAACTAATTTATTATCGCCTGTAAACGCCTGTATTTACCTGCTAATACAAAAGAAAACACCTGCGCATTAATTGCAGTCTATACAGGGGCAACATCGGTATTTACATTCTAGCACTGCGGGAGTTCGGTGTAAACTCGACAGTATGGATACGGGTTTACCTTTGCGTGTTCTTTAAGGCTTATCAGTTTAAAATGAAATTAAAGTGTTTGGGAGCATATTTGGGGACATATTTAGGGTTTACACTATAAAAATAGGCATTTTTAGGTATTTTTTTTACCACATCACAACACCACGATTTTTCACAATACATTGGAACGTAACTCCAGTGAAAAACAGGGGGTTACGATTCAGATAGTTATAGGATATAAAAACATAATTCAACATAGCTTTACTAAAGCACAAATAGGTCCTTTCAGCAAATTATCTTAATATATGTTTAACACCTGCTGTAATAGTCTGTCCCTAAGGCGATTAGGATATTTAATGATACTTTATATGAACATTGGAGGACAGAGACGTAACCCTAACCCTAACTGAAAGGCATAACGATAAAAAATCCTTTTAAATATGTTAGGTTGCACAATTTTAGAAAGAGTTTAGAGTGTTTAGACACCCTGCACAGTCCAAACACAGTTTGGCAATGTGTAAATGCACCTGCATGTTTCAGGTCTGTTTATGAGGGCCATGGGAAAACCTTTAGATCTAGGGGCAGTCTGTGGTCCAGTTCTGATGCTCACATGCCCATTTTATACACTTTCGGCAGTGGACACAGATCAGAATGGACACTCTGACAGGTCTTCAGCTATGCAGCCCCATACGCAGTACTGTGTCCTTTCTATTACAGCCAGCATTCACTGGCCTGCTTCTGTGGAATCAGATCAGTTCGGCAGTTCTTGGTCCACTTTTGGTTGGAATTACATTGAAACAGTTCCCTGAGGCTTCTACATGCAACTGCTTTAAGAATCCTTTAAGACTGGGTCTAGTGAAGGATAATGCATTCTCAGAGTGTAAGTAAGGTAGTAGTTATACATTTTCATACTGTTTTGCAGTTCTTTGTGTTTCTTTACAGTTGACACATAACAAGACACAGATGCAAAATAGCTCATGTATACAATATCAGGCAGGAGGATTTTCCTTTACTTTAGTTTTGCTTGGCACATACACTATATGGACTAAAGTATTGGGACAGACCTGCTTGTCAGACATTTTGGACAACGCCATGCTTCCAACTTTGTTGGCACAGTTTGGGGAAGGCTCTTTTCTGTTCCAGCATGACTCAGTACACAAAGCAAGCTCCATAAAGACATGGCTGGATGAGTTCGGTGTGGAAGAACTTGACTGGTCTGCACAGAGCCCTGACCTCATCCCCATCCAGCACCTTTGGTATGAACTGGAACGGAGAATGCGAGCCAGGCCTTCACGTCGAACATCAGTGCCTCACCTCAGAATGCTCTACAGAACGAATGGGCACAAATTCACAGAAACACTCCAAAATCTTGTAAAGAGCCTTCCAAGAACAGTGGAAGTTATTATAGCTGCAAAGGAGGACAAACTCCATAATAATGTCTATGTATTTGAATGCAATATCATTAAAGTCCCCGTTAGTGAAATTGTCAGGCGTCCCAATAGTTTTGTCCATATAGTGTCCATGTCCTTAAAGTTTTCTCATTTTACCTAATTAAATCGACTCTTAAACATGAACTCCGTCGCTCCGTTCCAAGCCACACATGTTTTACCCGCTACATTATTAAATGTAGTTTCTAATGGCTGAGAACTGTTTGTTTAAAGTATTCAGTATGGTGGAGTGTAGTTTGGGACTCATGCCTTTTTGTCAATCCCACGCCTCGGTGCGTTCGACAGAGAGAGGCATTAATCGACAGCGCCCTCTAGTTTCGCGGTGGTTATACGATTTCTATGGGAACCTCTGAAGAAAACAAAGTATCTCCTTTGACTATTATCTGAGCTTTGTTCTTAGTTTCAAAGCCCAATAGTTATCTTATTAACACTGTTTTACTCATCTTCGCTGATGCTGTTAATTCGAGTTTTATATTCTGTATTTTTGCGCATCAGTCGTGTTAAGCTGCGATGGCCGAGTGGTTAAGGCGTTGGACTTGAAATCCAATGGGGTCTCCCCGCGCAGGTTCGAACCCTGCTCGCAGCGAAGCAACAACCTTTTGGCCTCTCCTGATCGAGAAAGTTCTCGGTAGTGGGTTTAACCTGCTTCAACTTAATTCAAGGACGTTTACTGTCGTTTCAGCTATATACACACACTACACATTGAAACGAAACAACAAGAAACACAAAAACAGTGCACATAAATCATATACATCTATTTTTTTTTGCTATATTTGTGTAGTGTTTTTTCATATACTGTTGTGGTGTATAGCTTTTATTCTATTGGTTTCGCTGCTTCTACTTTCCTCTTTTGTGCCGTTTGCTTTGCCGCTGTGACAATGCAAAGTTCCCAACAGTGGGACTAATAACACTATGAAGCATAATGTACTTAAAATGTGCTTAATTTACCCCTTGAAAATACACCAAACCCCTTAATTTGAATTAAGTGGCCATTAATTCATTTAACCGTCCACTTAATTTTTATTTTACCTTAAAATTTGATTTAAGGCATGAATGTGAAACCCCTTAATCTGAAAATGAAGGCGTTAATTCAGGAAGTTCCCATTATTTAAGTAATGGGAAAATTCAGTAGTTTTACCCCTTACATCAGCCTTAATCTGTGCACTTTCTCCCTAAAATTAAGGTAATTTTAAGGGGTAAAATTAAGATGTTATCTTACTTTAAAACAGAACACCAAAGTGAAGTAGTGAATACAGTATTGTGACATACTGTGTTTCTGGGAGCAGAGAGTTGGGTACAAAAATGCAGAACAGAGTTACATGTGCAGAAATGCAGAACAGGAGTAGACTACATTAAATATAATTGCACATATATATCAACAGGACACAGAATGTGCAGTGTAATAAATAGAAGAGTCTTTAATGGGAAATTAAAGTCTGAGCTGTTTGAGTTGTTTAAGGCTGAAAAGTTTGTGCAGTGTGTATGCACTGTGCTACATGGAGAGGAGGGAGGTTCAGGAGAGGTGTGTGTTGGTAGGTTAAAAAAACACAAATATTATAAACACTAAAATACCCTGGTTCCATATAAATGTTTTACATGAACATGTCTCCGAAATCTCCATGAGTGTTCACAGTCCACTTTACGAGACTTTGGACCTGATGACCACGTTTAGCCTTGATTCATAAATGAAAGAGAGACCACAGGACTCCAACCAGCAATGCAGAAGTAACTCACCACAAACCCAAAAATAATGCAAAACAATTGTATAATTAATTTACAATATAATAGTGATTTCGTTATACAATAACTATTCAATAATGGACTGAGTTAACAAGGGCAAAAAGGAACATTTTGCCCAAATACAACGAAGAAACTACTACTACAGACATACTAGATAAAATTAAGTAATTAGGTACTTCTCCAATTGACCTGTCGGTGGTGCTGTTTGTTGCTCAAGTCTCTAAAATTTAAGAACAAAAGCACTGGAACCCCTAACTGTCATGGAGTGTGCTGCGTGGAACCACACAGGAGACCGTGATGCTACGAATGATACTTGGTTTAATCAAATTCACAAAATGGCAACACAAAACTTGACTCAGGGGACCTTCTCCCTGAGTCCTCAATGAAACTTAAACTAAAGCACTGCAGTCGGAACTCTCTCACTCGATCAGTCCTTGCAGTCTTGCTCGACCTTCCGGCCAAGTGCTTTCCTTTCTCTTTCCCCGGTGTTCAGTAGAAGGTTGATGCTGCTTCCTTTCAATCCTGCACACAAGAAAGCACATTCCTTCCAAGCACAACATCAGGCTCGGAACTGGGTGACCACCGATTCCGGGGCACGGCTGGCTAAATATACACACCCCACACTCGCGCACAACCTATCACGCTTGACTAACAATCATTCATTCATTCATAGATCTTATTGAAATGTATCACAGGTGGACACGTCATTAGGTACCTGGAAGCCCAATGGCCCAGGTCTGACGAGTGCCACCTGGGCTGCCAGGCCCCTAACGACCAGACACACACACACCCCTTCACGCCCAGAGCCGTAATACTCCTAATATTCGGGCGAGGCGCTCCGTTGGATGCGCGACCGAGCGGTACCCGCCGTGACACTGACGGTTAACAGCATTAGGGAGTTTAATGACATTGCATTTGAATAGACAGACTTTGAAAAGAAGTTTGTCCCCCTTTGCAGCAATAAAATCTTCCATTCTACTTTAAAGGATTTCCACAAGCAATTTTTAACACATGCGACATTACAAAATAGTGTGCTGCCACATTGGAGTAAACAAAGAAGATTTTAACAATTTACGGTTCCCAATGCACAGTTGGAGGCCTCAATGCCAATAAAATTTAATGAGTTGTCAAATCGAGTGAACTATAGTTAAATAACACAGTTAAGTGAAATCTTATGACAACGATGGCAGTTAGTGGTATAACACTTAGTAGAGATCACCGGTATAGAAGTAATATCATAAGTTGTGATTTTCACATGATAATTTATCCAGCCATTAACTTGTGATGTGCACATATATTCAGCGGATGAAAACCACCCTGCTCCTCCTGGGAGCCTCGTGGCATGCAGTTATAGTATAGTGTTTAGTACTCTGACTTGTGGCCGCAGCAACCCTGGTTTGAATCCGGGTCACGGCAGTGGTTGTGATGTCACAGCATGCTGTTATAGAACATTCACTGTATGGACGAAAGTGGCGGAACACATGACCGTTATACAAGGACTTCAACGACGTTGTGTTTGAATGCGTAGACTTTAATATGGGGTTTGTCCTCTGTTCTAGCTGTAACAGCTTCCAGCGGAAGGCTTTTCACAAGATTTTGAAGTGTTTCTGTGGGAACTTTCGCCCATTCGTTTCGTACAGCATTTCTGAGGTAAATTCATTTCAAATAAATATATGAGCATAATAAAACGAAATAAAATAATGGGTAACCGTAGTAGTTCTGAGACCTATGTGGGTGATGAGAAGTTGATGCAGAGTAAAAATTGTGTTACATACTTAAAATTGTGGAAAAAGGAATTTGGGTTCAATAATTGCTTGAGTGATGAAGCATGCAGAAAGTTGGTTGGGAAGATAGAAGCGAAGGCAGGGACTGATGAAAAAAAGGAAAGGGAGAAGTAATGGGTGTTTTGTTTGTGGCAAAGCTGATCATTGGGCAGCGCAGTGTCCGGACAGGAGAGACTGTGAAGCCAATCTTGCCCAATGACTAACCGACGGCGTAAAGGATGATACAGATACTGATGAGACAGAAACAGTATGAACTTGCCTTTTTCAGAGAGGGAAACACTAAGCTCGCATTGAGAGCTGTTTATTGGAACAGGCAGGGGCTGTGCGCAGTTCACCGTGAACTCCCGCCGCACATGCACAGTTTGTATAGAGTTAGGGACTCTAAGCCATACATTTCCCAGGCTAAAACTCGTGAAGCCAACTGGGAAAATTTGAGTCCCTTTGTGAGGACTTGCCTCACTGCAACTGACTGGGAGCCCAGTGAAAGGCCTGAAATTAAATATTCACCAAAGCTAAAAGCCTATACAAAGAACCTTTTCTGGGTGGTTCCTGGGGCTCCAAGAGCTCACCTGGCAGATCAGTCACAATTCTGATTCGCATTTGTTCTTAGTGCCGAAAAGTCAGAAATGTTAAAAGATATACCCGATCATTTATGGTCTAAGGGCAGAGCTGATGTGGGCATAATAAAAGTAGTGGAGCCTGTTCAAATAACTGCTAAATCTAGTTTTCGACCACACCAGCGTCAATATCCCCTAAAGCCAGAAGCCGAAGCGGGCATCAAACCAATAATTACTGATTTAATGCGTGCTGGGGTGTTAAAAGAATGTCCCAATTCACCTTGTAACACACCTCTGTTCCCAGTGAAGAAGGCGAGTCCTTCGGGAGAATGGAGAATGGTGCAGGACTTACAAGCCGTAAATAAGGCTGTGATACCCAGAGCCCCAGTCGTGCCGGACCCACATACACTTTTAAATGATGCTCTCTTCTCTATTCTTGTGCATAAAGACAGTCAATTTTGGTTCGCATTTACGTATAAGGGAAATAGATAC
Source organism: Hydrocynus forskahlii (assembly GCA_037974365.1). NCBI lineage: Eukaryota > Metazoa > Chordata > Actinopteri > Characiformes > Alestidae > Hydrocynus > Hydrocynus forskahlii. The sequence continues at coordinate 13,549,940 of JBBPCX010000011.1, read as the reverse complement.
ACTTATACCAGAATTCCACAGGGTTATTGCGAATCTCCTACAATATTTTCGCAGGTAATGTCAGCAAACCTGGCAAAATTTAATCCTAGTTGCGGGAGCCCGTTGCTCTAATATTATAGACGATATTCTACTCGCTTCTGATACAACTGAAAACTGTAAACAGGACACGCTCAAGCTTTTACATTATCTGGCTGAACAGGGGCATAAAGTGAACAAAGACAAATTACAATTGTGGGAACCAATGGTTCACAATTTGGGGTATTATATTTCGCATGATCGTAAACATCTAGATGAAAAGAGAAAGGAAGCGATATTACAGGCGCCCAAACCAGTAACTAAAGACAGGTAATGTCTTTTCTGGGAATGATACATTTTTGTTGTGCCTGGATACCACACTACGCTGAAATAACTGCTCCACTGGTTGAGATGATTTATTCTCAGCCTATGATGGCTGTAGAAAAGGTGCAGTGGACTCCAGAAGCAGAAGCCGCATTTGTGAAACTTAAACAGCTTCTAGTGGGGTCGTCTGTTTTAGGATTACCGGACTATTCAAAACCTTTTGTTCAAACAGTGGACTGTAAAAATGGGTATATGACTTCTGTACTTACACAAGAGTTTGGAGTAAAAAACAGGCCGCTTGCCTTTTATTCCTCTCAACTAGACCCAGTGGGGAGGGCTACCCCTCCCCATGTGCAAGCCGTGTTGGCTGCTTCACTCGCTGTACAAGCGTCAGCGACTTTGGTGTTGTTTCATCTAATGACGCTGAAAGTGCCTCACGCTGTTGCTGTAATTTTATTACAAAACAAAATTTCATATTTTTGGCCGTCACGACATCTCTCATGCATGACCGTGTTGTTATCGCAGCCACATTTGACTATAGAACGGTGTACAGGATTTAATCCTTCTACTCTCCTACCTATAGCAGAGGACGGTGAGCCGCATAATTGCCTAGCTGAAATTTTACAAGTAACCAAACCCAGACCTGACCTTCAGGATCAGCCACTGGAAAAGGCTGAAAAAGACTTGGAACTATTTGTTGATGGTTCAAGTAAGAAAAATCCTCATGGTACTAACACAGTGGGTTATGCTGTAGTTACGCTGAAAAAAACTATTAAAGCAGAATGTTTGCCTAAACACTTGTCAGCTCAGGCTGCTGAATTAATAGCTGTTATAGAAGCTTGTCGGTTCGCGAAAGGCAAGGTGGTAAATATTTACACCCACAGCCATATGCATTTTCTACAGTCCATAGAGGTATGGTTACTTCAGGTGGTAAAGCAATAAATCATAAGGACCTCACACTGGAGTTGCTAAAGGCTGTTACTGCCCAAAGCAGTTGCGCTCTGCAAATGTGCTGCACACACAAAAGCCACCAATTGCATATCTGAGGGAAACAGGAGAGCAGATCAGTGGAAAAAAAGGCAGCGCTTATAAAATCATGTTATCTTGTACAGGAGACAGAACTAGATTCTGAGGTGCTGCATAATATGCAAAATCATGCGCCAAAATCTGAAATAGACAAGTGGGTAAAATTAGGAGCTGAGAAAGATGATGTGGAATTTTATCGCTGACAGAAAAGGAAATTAATTTTACCCAAAAGCCTTTTTAGGTATGCTGCCATTTTGAGCCACGGGCCTAGCCATGTCTCAACAGGAGGAATGGTAAGTACAACAGATAAAGTATTCACAACATATGGTTTTACAAATTATGCTAAAACATTCTGTGCACTGTGTTATATGTGCGAAGAATAATCCACAGGGACAAATAAAAGAAAAGGAAATAAAAGAAAAGGAAAGACCAAGAAAGGGAAAATTTCCAACATCAAAATACCCTTTCCAGCACATTTGTATGGATTTATTTGAGCTGAACAAGTGTGAGGAAAAGAAATATTGTTTGGCAAAGGCATTAGTAAAAGAAATCATACCTAGGTTCAGAGTCCCTGAAAGAATATATAGTGACAATGGGACACATTTTGTAAACAATGTGATAACTTTAATGGCTCAAACACTAAAAAATTTAATAAAACATTATTGTGCTTATCATCCCCAGTCGGCAGGTCTAGTCGAAAGACAGAATGGCAAAGCAAAACAATGGCTGAAACGGGAAAAGGTTGGGTTTATTGTTTACCTTTGGAAACCTTAAGTATGCATATAACTCCAAACAGCAGTGGATTAACACCTTTTGAAATACTCTATGGAAGAAGTTACCATATGCCAGAACTGACTCCTTTTACTCAAGATGATGAGGAGACTGAACAGACTCTGGCAGACTATATGAGAAATGTGTTGTTAAATCAAATTGTGTCTGATCATCTGATTCCAGGAGATAAGGTGGAGGAGTCTCAGGAAAAGGACATGCAGCCTGGAGATTAGATGCTGGTAATACTCATTAGGAAGAAAGACTGGCACGAACCTCGGTGGGAAGGTCCGTACCAAGTGTTACTGAGCACTCCTACAGCAGTGAAGATCGCTGAGAGAGCCTCCTGGGTGCATCTAACACATTGTAAGAGGGTGTTCAAGGAAGATAAGGTAGGATAAAGTAGTAAGAGTAATTTCTATTCTCGCCCTACCGGCTGTAGGGGGGAGGTCTGGGCTACAAAAGGGGGTTCTGGTAAGTAGGGAGAGCCCACCTCAAACCCAGTGAAGCAGGGAGATCCTCGCAGCATAGAGGGCACAGAATTAGGAGGAGAAATGGCAGACTCTGTGGAGTACAGATGACCTTGGCACCCATTCAGGCACCCTGGCCTGTGTGGGATAAGGGTTACATTATGTTTCCTTTTGATGATTTCCATCATTATTGTAACCCCTATGATCTTTGTTGGACGCCCACTGGAGGAGCAAGGGGGAGAAGCTAACCAAACAGAATGTTCTGAGAATCAGACACAGTATTCTAACAATAGCACTGCAGGGAGAGTGAAAAGATCTTTTGGACTTGCTGTGGTAGAGAGAGCTCTCAAAGTTTTCTCAGTGAAAGATACATGGAATACTGATTTTGTCATTAATTGCACTGAAGGTATTGATTGTGTGATAGAATTTGATTTCTGCAGTATCATTGATTGTGGATTCAGAGACCAGAGGGCATGGAGGTGGAGTGACAAGTACCTGTGTGTTACCACAACCATATGCTCTGATCACAGGGGACGATATGGCAGGCTACAACTCACCTCCGGATGCTGGTGCGAATCCTGGGGTAATGTAATTACACACACGTCACAGGAATCCTGGGGGTATGATCCGAGTTCAGCTGATAATCCCACTTTACAGAGTCGACTCACTCTCATAAAGCAAGGCACTTCTAGTAAGTGTGGAATCAATCAGTGCAATCCTTTGATTATGACACTAAAGGACCCCATTAAAAAGGATAATGGTACATATGTTTTGGGGGCCCATGTATCTCGAAAAGACTCGTTGAAATTAAACACCATTAATGTGATAAGTCCAGAGGGTAACACTAATTGGAGTGTGGGACCAACTGTGGCACCTGGTCCCAAAAAAGTGTTTAAATTCCTTACTAAACTGACCATTGAGGACACTATTGCCATGGAAACCGGGTTCTGGGATAAGAATAAATGGTTGGAGTGGATATTAGACACCACCCGTGAAAGTGAAAAATCTGACTGTATTGCCTGTGCGAAAGCCAGGCCACACATGGCAACGGCCCCATTTAAACTGGATGCCGAAGTTAGCCCTCACGGAGTGAAACGTATGCTACTATTGCAGAAGTAGGAATACTATTCTCCTACTTCTGATGTGGGTAAAACACTCTTGCTGTTGTTCCCACCAGTGAAGTCTAAGGTTCTGCCTCCGACTGCTGCATTGTATGAAGGTAATTATACATGCTTCCTCTTGGAAGACAGAGAAGGTCAAAGCGTGGGGATCCTAGGTCCAGAGTTTTGTCAGACTACAATAAATGTGTCTGATCCAAGCCAGGGGTTTTGACCTGACATGCTGCAGGGCCAAACCATGAGTGGGGCTGATGTGTGGTGGCTTTGTGGTGAGCGTCTAAGCTTCCTAAATATTGTGATGGTAGTTGTACAATGGTGCAGCTTCTCATGCCTTTCTATATTTTGCCTCAGAAGGACCTGAAGCAACTTTCCAGCCCACAATTGACAACCCACCTTCAGCGACATCAGAGTGAGGCTCCTGAGGCCCCCCATGGCTCCTTTGACTGAGAGGCCTGACATTGATGTTCTATGCTGTATGTGCTTAGAAACTTTTAAATATAAACAGGAGGGAAATGTTGGAAGAATTTTTATTCTTATTAAAGTTTCACATGTATTAATTGAGTGTTTGCACGTATTACCCTCATGTAACCTATAATGTTCACAAAGAATCCTTTGTATTACACAATGTGTGATTATATTAAGAACGGGCTTGGGCAGAGCTAGCTATGCAGCCTGTCTACCTCTGCTTAATTGGTCTGACGTATGTATCCCCCGGATAGGCCTGTTTCTTGATAAGCCAGAACGGCCAGGGGATTCAGTCACCTTTGTTTACAGACGCCTCTTGTGGACACCAGATGGATAAAGGACAGGGTGGCCGTGTTTGAAGTGTCTGGGAACGAACAGAATGGAATCCTCCCTTTTGGAAGCACAGGCTCTCTGATTGAATACAGGCTTTGCTTTGACAAGGATATCACATACTCACGGCTCACTGCCTATATATACTGTTGTGTTTCACTTTTGGATCTGAACAACTCCTCTGTAAGACTTTGGAATGACTGTTGTGACTTGTTCCCTTGCTGCAAGAATAAATATCAACTATTGATTTTGACTCTGTCTCGTGGTGAGCTTCTTTTATTTGAGTGTATTTTGGAATTAATCCAACAGTCAGGGATCTGTGTAGGCCAGTCAAGTTCATCCAAAGCGAACTCATCCAACGATGTCTTTATGGAGCTCGCTTTGTGCACAGAGGCACAGTCATGCTGGAATGGAAGAGGGCCTTCCCCAAACTGTGTCCACAAAGTCGGAAGCATGGCGTTG
>JBBPCX010000011.1:13520594-13544862 GCA_037974365.1 Hydrocynus forskahlii | reverse complement strand
CAGGTCCACCTGTCTTGTGTAGTGAGTTAATCGATGCTAGTTACTTGTGTGATTGTCTGCGTTGTATGATTGGTTGTATGAGTCCTCAGGTGTTTTTAAGAACCTGCTGATCCCAGGAATCGGCGTGTGGTCACCAAGCTCATAGTTTGAGCTATGCAGTAGTTGGATCTGTGGCTGGGACTTTCGGGTACTCTGCTCGAGCTGTTCAGGGGGAAAGGAGCGTGAGTAAAACAAGTTAAACGAACTGTGTATCTCCCACTTTCCGAGTGGCAACACGGAGCAAGTTCTTCACAGTCTGTTGGTGTTCGTGGCCGGTTTTGTATCCACGCACGGACTGTCAGAGTTGTGCTGACTCTTCTTCATTCTCCCCCTTTGTGTGTTTCTACATAGGCGTGAACGAGGAACCCTGCCAGAGGCTTACGCCACGGAGCGGGACAGTGTTTCCATATGAAGAGAGAAAGCTCTTGCTTACTTGTATTGCTTTGTTTGCAGCCTCGTCCCAATCCTCTTCACCCGACCCGCGGCTTACAGAAAGTATCTAAGCCTAAGTTTGTAGTGACTTTTGAGTTTTGGAAAACTGAAGAAGCTTTTTGCGAACTTTCTTTAAATAAAGAGAAAACGTATTTCCCTTCAAGCTGTGTCCGCACCTACCCACCGTGACACTGTCTTAACTGCATGCATCATACTGAGTCGACTTCACCTTAAATGTGGTGTTCCTTGAAAAAAGGACAATGACAAAGATTTATCCTTCTCAATAGCAAAATGAGCTAATGATTTTCAATCCTTAGATTCACCAGAGAGAGCCTTTCATGTGGTGTCAGCATGTGTGGTTCTACACAGCATTGCCACCATGAGAAGAGAAAACACCCCAGTCCTGATGCCTATGCCCCCCAATGTTGATCCTTTGACTCTTGACCACCCCACAGGGTGTGCTGTGAGAGAGACCACCACACAGCAGTTTTTCACTTAATAAAAAAAAGATACAGACTATGAACACACTGAAGATTGTCATGTCTTTATTTGCTCCCATTCCTATAAATGGAAAGTGAAAATTCTGTAATGCACACACACATTAATGAAAGAATGGTGAGCGTTTGGCAATAACTTCTCATGCTCTAGCTTCTAAATTTCAAGCTATAGTTTTATTTCAAGTTTTTTTTTTATAGCAGTCAAGCTCGAGCATGTGCTTGTACAGGCTGTGCATATCGTCTGCTCCAGCGTACATAGACAAAAAAGAATCAGTGTTTCATCACCCACATCCTACTGAAAATCAAAGCAGTACATTTGTCACGTCACATCAGCCTGGTTCACACCATGCAGACACTCACCTGTACCTCTGGGTCACAGGAGATGTTGGGCTCTGCAGGTGGCTGGAGCAGCTCGATATTCTCCCCCTCCACTGAACACAACACAGGAAATGGAATGTCATGACTGCACAAATGTACACACTGTACAGAGTGTGATATTACCTTGCACATAAAGTGGGGGACATTCCTGCCACCTGGGTCCGACTGGATGCCTCCCTCTACCCCTACATAATGGGCCTCCATCTATTGCTAGCCAATGCCAACTCCTCTGCAGACATGAAAGCTTCAGTGGGCCCTCCACCTGTTGCCTTCACACCAACCTTTTCCTTATTGACTGTAAAACACAGAAACAAGCTATTAACTGGAGCCTAGACACACTACATCTCTCATAATGAGTAGAAATATTCATGCATTAACTATTAATACATGAGCCTACCACTTGAAATGTTTCTATATTACATCTTTCTTTGCAGCCAAGAACGCTTCCCACTGCTATTGCATCTGCAATAACCTCCCCGTAATTGCACTTTAGGGGGTATTAAATGAATTAAAAGGCCCACATCTGACATGTGACGCATCTATATACCTCTATATTTATTTAAAGTGTTTTATTCATTTTCAGACAACATTTAAATAGTGTAATTAACACTCAACTAAGAACATAAGACAACGCACATGTACTCGGTCAGCAATGAGTTTCCAACAAGCCTGCGTGTCTTTGTTGGCTGCTGTGGTGTTGGACTTGCACTGCAGCACTGATTTGTGCTCCTCGTAGTCTTGCATGATGATCATACATTCTTCCTCCGTGAAATACGGTGAACGCGCCGTGATTTGAAACGGTGACATGCGCGGTTGAACACACCCCGAGCACAGACTGTGATAAGTTCACACTGATTCAACTAATCAACGTCTTATTGTGCATCGTAGTACTAATTAATGCCTGGGACAACCGTGATTTCGCAATTAACCATCGAGTTAAGTCAGGCCTAGTTAAATACCCTTCGTGGTATAGGCCCCAGCAGTATAGAAGTAATATAAGTTAGGATTTTCACATGATCATTTATTCAAGGAATCATTTCCAAGCACTTATTGGGGAGCAATATTTAACACATGCAACCGTACAAAATAGTGCACTGCCACACTGGAGTAAACAAAGAAGTTTGAACAATTCACAGTCCCTATGAACTTCAAGAAGAGGGTGGAGAGTCGTGGCATGCCATGATTGTATAGTGGTTAGTACTCTGCGTTGTGGACACGGCGAATCCGGGTCATGGCAGCAGTTTTGATGTCGCAGCATGCTCTAACGGAAAGTTCACTATATGGACGAAAGTGGCGGGATGCATGACCGTTACACCAACAAGGACTTCAACAACGTTGCATTTGAATGCGTAGACTTTAATATGGGGTTTGTCCTCTGTTCCAGCTGTAACAGCTTCCACCGGAATGCTTTTCACAAGATTTTGGAGTGTTTCTGAGGGAACTTTCGCCCATTCGTTTCATACAGCATTTCTGAGGTCAGGCACTCATGTCGGCCTGGCTCGCAATCTCAGTTCCACTTGATCCAAAAGGCGCCGGATAGGCTTGAGGTCAGGGATCTGTGAAGGCCAGTCAAGTTCATCCAAAGCGAAATCATCCAACCATGTCTTTATGGAGCTTGCTTTGCGCACTGAGGCACAGTCATGCTGGAATGGAAGAGGGCCTTCCCCAAACTGCATCCACAAAGTCGGAAGCATGGCGCTGTCCAAACTGTCTTGGTGCGTTCAAGCATTAAGGTTGTCCTTCGCTGGAAGTCAGGGTCCTACCCTGATCCCTGACAACAGCTGTGTCCCAATACTTTTGTCCATAAGGTGTATGTAGGGCCTGGAAAAAAGAGCTGCAAATAGCAAAAAGTGGGCAGCGTTTCCCATATGGTCTAGCGGTTAGGATTCCTGGTTTTCACCCAGGCGGCCCGGGTTCGACTCCCGGTATGGGAAGTTCCTTCTTATGCGCAGTGCTTCTGCTGGACTGCTGCAAAGAAAGTGGGCTTTACGCTGCACACTGGCCTTGTTTTCAGGTCCGTCGTCTTCGGAGTCCATTCAGCCTCACAAGCTGAAATGAAAAAGAGATTTGATGGGGCATGTTCAATAACGCGTTTGACCACGGATCAGAAGATTCTAGGTTCGACTCCTGGCTGGCTTGGCTGATTTTTAGTGGCTGTTTTCGTCCATTTCACATTCGGAGAAATTGGCCATCTTCCGTAAGCTCATGCATGTTGGAAGCGTGGACGAAGCTGTATGGATTTCTCTCCTGAAGGTAACATTGCTTCTGTGTATTTCTGTCAGCTTTAAAACGGGCTTTTTCACAAGCTTGCTTTCTTTTATTACCAGCGAGTCAGCGTTCCGTCCTCAACGGTCCTTCTCCACAAGCTATAAGCCGCGTGCTCTGTCTGTCAGTACTGTGCCATGTTGGCAAATGCTGCCTGTAAATTCTACAGTTAAGTAACTTACAGTTAAGTGAATTCTAACGACACCGATGGCAGTCAGTGGTATGTTATTACACTTGCAGAGATCAGCAGTATAGAAGTAACATCATAAATTGGGATTTTCACATGATCATTTGTTCAAAGAATAATTTCCAAGCAGGTACTGGGGAGCAACATTTAACACATGCGACCATACAAAATAGTGCGCTGCCACACTGGAGTAAACAAAGAAGTTTGAACAATTCACAGTCCCAATGAACTTCAAGAAGTAATCTCCCGTGTTTGTATTGTGACAGAAAAACTGCCACTACTCCCAATGCACAGATGGACGCCTCAATGCCAATGAAATCAAGTGAGTTGTCAAATCCAGTGGACTACTGCAGCAAATTGTCCCGCTAATAATTTGTGTTGTGCACACATTCAACGGAGGAAGACCGCGTAGGCCCCAAGAGGAGGGTCGTGGCGTGCCGTGATCGTATAGTGGTTAGTACTCTGCGTTGTGGCCGCAGCAACCCCGGTTCGAATCCGGGTCACGGCAGAGGTTTTTGATGCTGAAATGGAATATAACATATGGGCAAAAGTATTGGAACACACGTTAATTATTGCATTCAGGTTTTTAAATAATACGTATTGACATAGGAGCACAAAATTAAGCACATTGCCGTGCAGGTTCCATGCATAAACGTGTGAAACTAAATCAGTCATTCTAAAGAGCTCTGTGGTTTAGTGACTTGAAGCGTGGTAATGTAATAGAATGCCACCATTGCATAAAGACGGTCTGTGAGATTTTATTATTGTTGGAGATTCCACGGTCAATTGTAAGTGGTATTAGTGGCAAGTGGAAGCGTTCAGGAACAATAGAAACTCAGCCACGAAGCGGAAGATCACGAAATGTCACAGAGCTAGGGTCAAAGACTCCAGAAAACGACCGACGGAACAAAAGAGCATCTGTATACAGGTCTTCTTCATAAAACCTCTTGCGTTCTGCAAACTGCATACGAGCAAACCCGTGGGAGGTACATTAACTCCAAACATTCCATTTTGAGGTTATCCACTGAGACAGTCTTGAAGTTGTCACATTCCTAGATATAACGCAGTTTCACTCGTAGTTCTGCTCAACAGACATTAGTGACATCACAGTCAACTACTTGGTTAAGTATCAAAAGACTACATTCTTTGCCTTCTGATTGCTCAGGTGTTTATAAGGTTAAGACATCTCTGCTAAATAACAGCTTTCAACAATACAGTAAACCTGGTTCCTGAGACGTTTCACATGGTTTAGATGCAAGGGCATAATGGCTTTGAGATTAAGATGCTGAAAAGATGTCAGCTCTGCAATCTAGCTAAATAACTTGACACATTAAACCCATAGTTCATATTTAACGTTACAGCTGACCCCAACATGGTAAATGCAGACGGTTCTCTAAACCTAAGTCAAGGTCATTTCATCAAACGATAAAATGAGTGGAACCAATGTATATGCCTTGCCAAAGCTGTATCTAACAAGCAAACACATGCTGCAAAATAAGTCACACTGACAACAGTCTGTTTAGAACAGTGTAAGGTTCTGTATGTAAAATGTTCCAGGTTACATCGAGATGGACTGAAGAGAAGGAATTTATATATGGGACACATTATATACTGGTTTAACACAGTAACAGCTTTAACCACATTTGAGTAAAACGCACTCAACTCAAATTTTCTGTACACAGCACGAGTCTCCTCGCTGTTTTCCGCCATGTTTGTTTACAACTAATGTCACGTTGGTTCGCGAAATATCCCGCGAGAATATCCCGCGACCCTTGATCGGTATTCGTGTGGTGTTTCATTCAGGACAGGGTGGGAGCGTTGGTTAATAATAACAATACCAAGACTACAACCACAACTACAACTACTATTACTACTACTGCTACTACCAATAGTGATAATAAGGGTAAAAAAACGGTGAAAAATCATTATGTATGTGGTCTCTTAGATCTTGAATATCGGATAGGATTTTTAAATGTATGTCGTGAGAACCAGGCCTCGTACATTTAAATCCCTGAGAACTAAAAGTGCAGTTCTGCAGATGAACCGTTATGATCTATAACGAGGTAATAACTCTTATAATTGACATAGTATTGTATATTTTACATTTTTGTAAAATAGTTCACTTCTGAAAACCTGTTCATTTTCAAATGGAACAAATAGTACAAATTTATGAAAGACGCCATTCAAGATATTGGAGATTGTCAAATGTTCCACGTGTGTAATTCATATATTCGGAACTCGTGTTCATGTCGGCTCTTAAGTCGGCTCATGTCGGCTCTTTAGGGCCATAACAATCTCACGCAACCTCGTGTAATTAAAAGGCGAAATGTGAATCAGTGTAGACATGATGTGGTTCTAACCATCTGGTATTAAATGCACGGCTGTTCTGAAATTGCATTGGTGGTGTGCCTTCTCATAAACTAGCAAATGGGGCCACCAAGGGGTTGATTTGCACATTTGGACTGAGGCCAGGCCAAACCCCTTAAAATATAAATGGGCGGCCGCCGAGTGTTTTTCCTTCTGTGCGGGTGTCAGACTCATGCTGGAATCTGGCTGCGGGCTCTCACTGATCTGGATTAAAGTAAGTAGCGCCCGTGAGACACTTCTAGATATCAGAGAATTATGCGCAGATTAAATAATTAAAACAGAGAGTAATAACTTTATTCTTTAATGGAGCGTCCATCGTTTCAGTGCAGTCTGACCAATAACAAACCGCACTAACGTCGTGTTTTTGTCGATGTTTCGAAAGGCAACTCAGGATTGGAGCCGGCAGGGCCCTATTTTTAATGCACATACACGATTTAGACAGAGTTTGAGGGCTGTGGCTGGAAAGGCTTTGTATAAACATGATCTGCACAAAGACCTGGAAACACCCCAGAACTACAGCTCTCCAGGGGCTACCGAGAAGAATTTGAATGGTTTTGAGTGAATGGTTTTACTGCGTGAGTAATTTAATGAGTGCATGGTTTGACCTTTAATTAATTGCGTTGCATGTTAGATCTTTGCATGTGGATGGTAATCATAGTTAGATAGATCAGTAGATAGATAGACAGATACATAATTTGACTTGCAATAACAGTATATACATATATATATATATATATATATATATTTTTTTTTTTATTTATTTTTTATTTATTTATTTTTAATATATATAGTAGGTGTCCACTACATCTCAAATGGTTTTAAACTGTATCTGAATTTCACCTAATGATCTGTGTGGTGTTCATTGTATTATAGGAATGTCCAGGATTTGTTGTGTGTGTTAAGTGTATGACCTTATTGTGGGCAGTTCTTTCAGACTGCCAATGGTTTCCCAAAAATAAGTAAAGTGAAAGAAAAGCAGTATTAATGCAATATATATTAATGCATTAATTATATATATATATATTTTATATACATATAATTAATGCATTAATCCCTGTTTTCAGCGCACACAAAATCTTACATTGCCAACATTTCTACAGTGTATTTCTTGCCAGCTTCTGCAGGCCATGCTGTGTTAAACTGTTTTCAGGATGTCAGGACTGGGCAAGCTGCGAGTCGCTGTGATCGGGGCTGGGGCGGCGGGCCTGTGTGCTGCACGTCACCTCCTTGCACGCCAGGATCTTTTCGCCCCTCCAGTGGTCTATGAAATCACCAAGAATGTGGGGGGCACCTGGGTGTATGAGGAACGAGTGGGGCACTATGACAATGGACTGCCCATCCACAGCAGCATGTACAGAGACCTAAGGTAAAGCTCTCCACTGGAGCATTGAAAAAATTACATAATTCAAATGTGTATGTCATGTCAACTTCAATAAATGCGTATGTCATGTCAATACTGTCATTGCCAAAAGTAATATGAATGATGTCTGTTGATAACATTGCTAACAATGGCAAAATTATTTAGCTGTGTCATAATAAATGCCTGCAAAGAAAGAAACATTTTTAAATCAGGTATTTGATGTTTTACATTTGGCAGAACCAATATTCCAAAGGAGGTGATGTCATTCCCTGATTTCCCCTTTGCAAAACATCTTCCTTCGTTTGTCCACCACACAGAGGTGCGGAAATACCTTGAACAGTACTGTGACCATTTCCATCTCTGGGACCACATACAGGTATGGCTTCAGCACAGACACAGTCAGTTTGTACATCCATGTGATCCTTTGACCTATTTTTTAAGAAAAATGAATACAGTTTTATGCATTTAGTCAGATTTAGTGCATTTAGTGGAAAAATCAGCTTCGATTTATACTTAAAGTATACTTTACAGTATAACAGTGATAGTATTATATAACAGTCTGTACAGTGATTGTTTAGCCTCACAAAACATGTACATGTTTCTTTTCTCAAACCTTTTTGCAGTTTGACACTATGGTGGATGCAGTGAAGCCAGTTGTAGAAAAAAATGGCTGGAAAGGTTTGGCTTGGGATGTTACCACGAGTGATGGTGTAGACCGGAGCAAGTCCATCAAGGACCGCTTCGATGCTGTTATGGTGTGTAATGGGTATGTACTACACTTTTAAATTTGTAGCATGCCTTAAAATGTAGCGAGATACAGGTACAGAGGGATGTAGGGAAAACATTCTTACTGTTTTTTGTCAGTATTTTTTCAAGTAATTTTAACCCATTTCATTGGTCCAAAATTTACCAAATGAAAATGACAAAAAAGGTTTTGTCCTGATAGTGATGGTATGCAGTGATTCACACTGTAAGCGAGAATAATTCCCTCTCTTTCCTTATACAAATATCTTTTATAGAACTTTGCAGATGGGCCTTGGGCTTGTTTTATATGAGGCTTTACTCCTGTTAAATCAGGTACACCTGTCATATGGATTCACTTTGTAGATATACAATCACTGCAGTTAATCACTGCAGTGCACTGATTAGCAGTTTGTAACAAAGACTAAGAAGTGTATAATCTGCCTAATAAACCCAGTAGTGCTGCTGTGTTTGAAGAAGTCAAATCAGCACATAATACACTATAACACTCTCACTGTTGTGCTGACAATGGTCTACAGGTCAAGTAATGTCTTGTAATCAGTGGTGTAGGGACAGGACAATTACAGTAATTGTAGCCATTAAAAGCATGCCTAAAGAGTAGGTGTATTTAATACAACGTAGGTACAAGATAGGTGCACCCTTTTTAGCCGGCAACATAGTATGGATCCCACATTCTGTTCCTTTATGTTTTAAGTTGCTATAGAATGTGAGATTTCATTCTGCGCTAAATAATCTCACTTTGCGTTTAAACAAGCACATTAAAAATAGACTTGGTGCTAATTTGACTTAGCTACAATAGTAGTGACACTGAAATGCTTTTTCTTTTTTGATGATTTTGAATCATAGACATTTCTATGACCCTTACATCCCTACCATACCTGGATTGGAGAAGTTCAAAGGTATGTGTACCTGCAGTACACTGTAGTGTTATGTAATTTGAACATATAAAGTTACAAAACAGCATTTCCACTGCTGCATCTTATCTGGGTATACTGAATGGGTATTCATTTAGAGATTGCCCATCACCCTTTGTGATATGCTATAAGACTGAGCTGTACATGACTACAGAAACATGTGTCTTGTTAACCAACATAAATTCTAGTCTAATTACTCATGATTAGAACTCCCAGCTCTAAAGTGTTATCTTACTGGCAGGGGGTGGGTCTTTGATCAATAGGATAGTGTAATGATTTACTTAAAATGGAATGCACTTTCAAACTCCATTTAAATAGTCAAGGCAAGGGTAAATGTGGTGACATTCCTCAAATACATGGTGAAAACATGTTAAAACAGCTCAGCAATGCACAAGCTCTCTTATGTCTGAGCCAGGTTGCACTTGAGAAGATTCTGTTTCTTATGTAATTAAAACAGAAGCATTGGGCAAGTTTCAAATGTCTGTTGATTGATAAATATTTAAGCATATGTACATTCATACATAAAGAACTTAAAATGGTATTACAAAAACAAAAATAATGCTTTTGGTGACCAAGACTATTGTATTTTTTGTAGGTCTGCTGCTGCACAGTCATGATTATCGCAGTGCGGAGCCCTTTGAGGGGAAGTCAGTGGTGGTGTTGGGGGCTGGTCTCTCTGGACTGGACATTGCTATGGAGCTTTCTGATGTCAATGCTAAGGTCTTTATCTGTACTCTTTACCTGTACATTACTTTATCTTGTCTTGTTTTTTTCCCAATTCTGCTAACATTTCATGGCAATTGAAAAGAGGGAAAAGGAAAAACGAATAAAGAGAAGAAATAGTGCATTAATAACCTTCATTATAAAAGCTTAATCTTTTATAGTATGAACGGCTAATGTGTTGCAAGATTAGGATGTCTTGGCAAAACTACAATTCAGCCTCATGAATAATGGTCAAACTTCAGTTGGAGGAAAAAACCTTGGGGGGAACCAAGACTCAAAAAGGAACCTGTCATTCTCGGGTTAACACCAAATAATAAAAGAGTGATAGAATATAATTAATATATATTAAGATGAATAATAAAATATATAAAGCGAGAGCATACAGACTTACCCACTGATAACCATTGGTCTGTAGTTAGCAGTAGTGGGATCAGTTATAGTCTGCAATTAGCTGCAACAGCAAATTGTCAGTCAAGATGAATGGGAGAAAATGGTTGGCTACCCAGCTGAACTGTACAGGAAGTCAGGTAGGAAATGACAAAAATTTGCCACCATACTAATGTTAGCATAATAAAAAACTACACCCAATCTATCCTAGAAATATGACCTTTCAGATGCACTTTAAATGAACATATTTGACGATAATGAGCTACTGTTTTTCATTTGCATGAAAGGGGTTTTATCAACATTCTGTAAAACCTATTTAACCTCACAGTGATTCCTATAAAACAATATAATCGTGAGTTCAGCATGGATAGGTACGCTGACTGTATGTTCTTCGACTAGGTGATTCTGAGTCATGGCCAACGCCCCCTGACCTGCCCTCTTCCCAAAGGAGTGGAGCAGGCGCCTCCAGTAACCAAAGTGCTGGAGGATGGAACTCTGGAGTTTCAGGATGGGAAACAGGCCATGCCGGAGGTGTTCCTGTTCTGTACAGGATACAACTTTACTTTCCCATTCCTGGATAAGCAAGTGGGGGTACATGTGAAAGATCACCTTGTCTTTCCTCTCTACAAATTCCTGATTCCTCCTGCATACCCATCACTCTTCATAGTGGGCATCTGCAGAGCCATATGCCCCTTCCCTCACTTCCATGTTCAGGTGAGTCATAGTAAAATGGATTACTCTCAAAATAAATTAGTGCAAATTTATTTAATAAACCTACTTTAACTCTTTAGATCGAAACAGACCCTTTGTCAAAGGTTCATAGAATGTACATACATAAGTAAAATATAAATACAAACTCTAAACTAGAAGTAAAAATGTGTAATTTAGTACAAAAGTTATTTCACAGTGTTAATTTGTGAACTTGAAATTTGACTGCAAATAACTGGGAAAATTAACCAATAAGATCACAGCATGTTTTCCTCTGCCTTCCCACCACCCCCACCTTTCACTTTTTATGCTTTCTACCCTGCTGTGAGGCATCTGTTGGTAAAGGGAGATGTGTACTCACAAACACACAGACTGGCCACTCTTCTGAATGCACATTCATCTTGTTACACTATCACATGGGATTTATGAATGAAAAAAATAATCTTTTCTCTGGGTTTGTCATGAAAGTGTAAGAAAGTTCAAAGAGTACACATAAAAATCAGGTTTTCAACCAAACAGATAGCAAAATAGATCATCCAAGGCTTGCTGCAGACCATATGGCTTTGCTCTGACTTTTAGAACATCTAGTCACTGACAGTGGTTAAGTTTAAAAACAGTGGAGTGGGCCTTGTGGGACTGGCTTATCAAGCCAAATCAGATCCAGTCATATCAGCGTTTATTGTAATTTCAGTCACATACCAGTACACAATGAAACAAAACAATGTTCCTCCTAGACCGTGGGGCAACACAAGAGAACACAAGACTATGCAAAGTGCAAACAGGACAACACAGTGTGCAAAAAGTCTTAAGATCTTAAAACACAAGAGTAAACACAGGGCTTGACAGAGTGTGGTGCTGCCAACAATACACAAAGACAGAGTGTAACTGATGTGTCAGATACTTGTAGTAGCAAAGCAACTGAATGTGGAAAAATGCAAATGATTCAGGTGCGGGAGGCACAGTTCAGTTTAGAAGTGTATTTGTGTGTGGTGATGCCAAGGTCTCGATATCTGGTCCCAGGAGCAGGTAGAGATTTCGTAGCTTGTGCATCAGTAGCTTGTCCATCTTGGAGGTCAGTTTCTGATGGATTTCGTAGCTAAAGATTTTTTAAACTTTGATGTAGAAGTCAAGCTTCACCGTCAGACCCGGCTCATCCGCTGCAGTCAACTTGACACATTTTGTCACTTGCTCAGTTATGTTTAGCTGGCTAAAATTCTTCACAGGGGGCACTCTTTGCAGTCGGATAGCTTGTGAAGCTTCCTAAGAGTACAGCTTTGCAGTGACACTGCAGATTGCCATTTAGAGTCAGATGGGTTCTGTGTGTGTACTGTCCCATTCCTTGTCAATGCAGGCTTCTGAGGTTAACTAGGAAAGATGGGCTAGCAGCTAGCATTTGTCTAGCCCAATAGGCTGCACCTTAAAATACCATCAGAGTTAAATTGGCCTTTCTGTCACTCCAACACCAGCCGCTTGACTTCACTCCCTCAAATTTTAGTCATCATCATCTAAACTTGTCAATGTAGCTTCAGCTGGGTAGGTTCTGTTGTTAAATTCTGATATTTATTGAATAGTAATTTGAAAATGGTACAGTACATTCATCTATTTGGTGACCATGTATGCAAACTGAACTTATTTGGTTGTTGCTGAAGTTGTTCAGTGCTCAGAAACATCTGGCCCTACAGCAAATTATAACATTGTGTACTTGTTGAATCAAAGGAGTATTTTTAATAAAGTAACTCATTCATAGATGATACTATTTATGCCACATGTATCAGTCTAGTTGCTAACCAAAAATTGCTTTTCTGCATTTTTAACTCTCTCTACACAAGATACTATCAACTTCTATTTGATGCAAAGCAGATAAGATGCAGCAGTGAAACTTGCTTTGTTTGACAAAAGGTTTGTTTTGTGGTGTTATCTCTAACTTTTTTGTGGAAGAGGAAATGCTGATGTCTGTAAAATGCAGCAACTTAGTATTACTTGTGTTGTACTCAGCCTTTAGTCTTTTGTTTGTCTTCTTGTTGTGCTTGTTCTCACGCTGGTCCTCTCTATTCTCCTTTCCAAACTCTTCCCTTCTCAGTCTAAGTTTGTCATCTCCGTGCTGGACGGCTCCTTCAGGCTTCCCTCATGTGAGGAAATGGAGAAAGATATCGAGTTGGACACGGCAGCCCGTCGAGCTCGTGGGGTCGCCACCCGCCACATTCTGAAGCTGGATTCCGAGCAGTGGGCTTATAATGACCACCTAGCCCAGCTAGGGGGATTCCAGCCTCTTCCCCGCTACTGGAGCAACCTGTATGAGTCCAACAAGGTGTTCCGTGCCCGAGATATGCTCAACTACAAAACACACAACTATACAGTGGTCAATGAAACAGATTGGATGGTGCAGAATATACAAGGCCAACAGTTGCCAAAACCACAGCTTAAACATCTATAATTAGGATAACATTGGAGTTTACTAGACTCTCACTGAAAACGTTTAGTTTATGCATTAGGTTATGCATTAACTGCCCAGAAAACTAAAAGTTTGTCTCCTAATTTCCTTATCATTGCTTCCCAAATGATGGTGCTAATACAACTACTGGTATGTAGATTGTATGACATATTTGAATATCATTCAAGACTGACTCAGTTCAGTGCTTAGTCCTGTCCAGTCATGAATTGTTCAGCCTTGTACTTGCAGGTTGAAGTTATTTTTTTGTTTGGTGCTCATTTACAGTCTCCTTGTCATGACCAAGTCATATTAAAAAATGCAATAAAGCCATACAATGTTTTCTGCAACATCTTTCTTGACTGGGTTAACATCAAATACAGATAAGTACATTCTTGTCTGCAGTTACTGACTGGTACAGCTGAATCTGAAACAGGATTAAAGGGTAATTTTAAACTGTAGATGTCGTTCCGAAAAGGCACCGCTGGGATTCGAACCCAGGATCTCCTGTTTACTAGACAGGCGCTTTAACCAACTAAGCCACGGCGCCGTGTACTGTTCTTGGTAAAACAATGACGTCATGAACGCACGCTTCTCTTATCTTACATAAGAATTAAGGCAAAGGTTAATCCGTCACCTGAGAGGACCGCAGTGTGTTTTATTGAAGCACTTAAGTGCAGACACATCCAAAAACGTGATCTTATATCTGTTGCTGATAGATGAAAATGCTGCTGACTGCTGTGCGGTGCTTCTTGTAATCTTGATAGCAGATTTTTACGAATGTGTGTGTGTGTGTGATATTAAAGTCTAAGTATTTGAATGCAGTGTCATTAAAGTCTGTTGGTGTAATGGTCAGGCGTCCCGATACTTTTGTCCATATAGTGCATCTTTAAGACACATTCCAAGTGTCTTGCAGATACAATAAATGGACAAAAGTATTGGGACGCCCGACCATTACACCTACAGGTTCCCTTAATGACTTTTAATTCAAATACACAGACTTTAATATGGAGTTGGCCACACCCTCTGCAGCTATAACAGCTTCCACTCTTCTTTGAAGGCTTTCCACAAGATTTCTGTGGGAATTTCTTACCATTCGTTCAGTAGAACATTTATGAGGTCAGGCACTGATGTTGGACGAGAAGGCCAGGCACACAATCTCCGCTCACTTCATTCCAAAGGTGGTGGATGGGGTGACTGACTTTAGGAGACAGAGAGGGGACCATACCCACACCCCACTACAGATCACTACGGAACCCCAGTGGAGAGAGTCCGCATAAGTACCTCGGTGTCCACATCAAACTTCACGCTTCATGAGAAGTTTCTATCCACAATGAGTTAGCCTTCACAACCACAGCACACAATGTACAACACCACAAACACACAAACAGAGACTCGCCCTACCTCCTACCCTTGTAGCTTTTTGCACTCTTGCAGTTCGTGCACGTTTGTTCAAAATTAAAATGTAAAGTGTTTTTACTTTTAAATAAGTAAACTAAATTTGTATTATTTGTATTTAGTTAAATTAATATTTTCTTGTCAGTTCTGTGCAACACAGCCGGTGGGTATTGCGGGAAAAGCATTTTACTGTATGTTGTACTATAGGACTGCATGAGACAGAGCATGAGTGGATGCTCGGTTGGAAAAAACAGTCCGACTGCCAGGGCCCTAGTAATTAGTGTTCCCATATGGTCTAGCGGTTAGGATTCCTGGTTTTCACCCAGGCGGCCCGGGTTCGACTCCCGGTATGGGAAGTGACGTTTTATGCACAACACTGCTGCGAAGAAAATGGGGCTCTGTCTGTCCTAGTACTCTTCAAACCAAATTTCGATTCCAGTCGCTATTTTGTACAGGACTAAAGTTTCTGCCAGGACTTTTTTCTGTTACCTTCATCACATGGTGGCAGTGTGATGCCCTTCACGCACCAGTTCACCACGTGCTCAGCCAGAAGCGTTTCTCAGAGTCTGTGGAGATGTTCGCACCCTTTCATCTCCTGATATTTGTCTGAACTTTTGACCTCTAAGAAACAAGACTATCGTTTTAAACATAATTTAACTTAAACCCAAAAGAACTTGTATTCAGTTAAATAATAACACATTTGCATATAAAATAAGTACCATACTTCTACGGTCAAACATTCAGGAAAAGTAGTGAAGCTCTTATTTTGGTAGAACATCGAGTGGCACTGAGAGTAATCTAAAATAAAGTGAGATACTCCCGTGGTCTGCTCTAGTACAGCCCCGCTCTTTGCAGCTTTTCTGTACAAAATCAAATTAAAGTTGTATTACAATAGGAAATCGTCCGTGTTGCATCATGATTTCATGTAAAACGCGTGGAAATGGGTTTACGTTGTATTTTGTAGATTTTTAAAAAAATATATTTTTAAATGTAATAAATCAGCATATTTTTTGGAAAATGTGATCATTTTCTGCATTATGCATGGTGTATTATATTTTTTTATCATAATCATAATCATAATCATAATAATTTAATATTAATAATTTAATATAAAATAATATGGTGACTCTGCAAGTATTGCAAAGGTTTGTCAAATTTCTGTAAACTATAAAATAATAAAAATAACTAAATAAATACATATACACACGCATACATAAAAAACAACAACAACAACAACAACAAAAAACATAAAATAAGGTGACCAGGTTGTACGAGACATCAGAGTGGAAGACTGCGGGTACTGTACAGTGTCACTTTTGCAAGCCAGTCACCACAACTGCTATTATTCTGAATGCCTGCTGTACATTAAATAAAGGTTTTGGTTAGTGTGTGAGCACGCTGTTACTTTTTAAATAGAGGTCTTCAGATGGTGTAGCATTTGTTTAGAAACAAACTATAACTTGATTTCAGAATAAAAAAATGATGAAGACCTAATTAAATATAAAAATATACCATCCAAGTACGTTTTGATTTCCTTTTTACGATAAAATATCAGAACTAAATAAAATATGGTCAGTTCACTTTGTAAGACCAGGCTGTTGAGACCACTAGTGCCACCAGGGAGCGACAGTGATCTTCTGAAGCATTGAGACCCAAAGTCATAATTGAAGACTGTTGTGGAAGTTAATAAATGTCAGGCACGCTATATACACAATAATATCTGCCAAGACACTATTTGAGAGCCAGGTTGAGTAACCCATGACCTGAAGGCATGCAGGGGACTGTAAGGAGTTCAATACATGTAATGGATTCTCAAAAAGGGCCCAGAGCATTTCCCAGCTTTAACACACCTGATTCACCTGGGTGAGTGAGTCAAGCATGTGCAGTCAGTGAAAGCAATAAACTTTGCAGTGCTTCTGTCCTCAAGGAATGCTGGGAAGCAAACCTGACATTTCCAAAAAATATTTTTTTTGGCAGTATAGTGTATTGGTTGGCTAGGGCTCCTTGAAGGTGAGTAAATTGCCACAGAAGTATAAATCGAAGACATCAACAATAACCTGATTATTATTATTTAAACCTTTATTAAACTCCTTTATTATTTAGGTAACACAGTTTTGGTCTAACCCCCTCCCTAGTTAGGCCATTATAATTAAAAAGACATTATTGTTTACAAATGACTGGAAGTGAAAGTTTTTTCAAACAGTCCTTTCATGCCTCACCTGCCCCTTTCCAGGGATTAATGGTCCAACAGTGCTGATCTTGTTCTTGTTGCTGGAGGCTGTTTCATTTCACTTCACTGGTGTGTTGAGCTTTGGTGCATGGAGTATTCTCAAGGCTGGAAATAGACTATTTGCTTGTCTTTAGTGAAAATATGCTGTTATGCCCTCCATGCCTGCAACTTTCCACTCTCTGTCTGTTCAGGGCATATGACCACATGATTTTAGAAATGATACTGTGTGAGGGAAGAAAGGAATAATGCAGTAACACTTGTAGGATGCACATGATCATCTGTACATGTTGCATTATGAACCATAACCCACTTGTGTTGTCATGAAAATGCTGTTTGGTGTTTGAATTACCCACCTGTCATTAACTGAAGTTAACAAAAACAATTTTTATTGTATGGATCAAATATATAAGGACAAGGAAGCATCTCAATTTGCATATTTACAAAAATATGGGCAAAATCTTTTGTGATTTTTTCTGACATTTGTCATCATCAGAGGTGGCTAGTAGTTGTATTTACCCAGTACTAAACTGAAGTAAACATGACTGATATTTATGTTCCTGTTCCTTTTCTAGTACAAAAAATGTAACCTAATCAACCTTTCACTTACTTACATAAAGATCATCTACAGCAAATTACTCATACCATCTTAGAGTTTTAACATTTACTTTAGACCAGAAAAAGAACAGAATAACACATAAAAACTTCTGGTCCTCGGCTGATTCTGAGGGGTTTTTTTTTGTTTTACTCAATACTTTTGTACATTTTAGGTTATTTTTGGGAAGGTGGAAGAAAATGATACACCTTAAGAATAGTGTTCATTTACTATAAAGCTAAACCATGCCTGTGTAAGAGTTCAGATGGTGATGCATGAACCTACGCACGTTTCAGGGAAATTAACTGCAACACCAGTTGAAGGGAAATTCCGCTGATTTTTCAAATTTTTTTTCAAAACTCAGTGCTTATGGGGTGGTTTAATGTGAAATTTACAAAAAACTTGCCAAGTCAGAAACATTCACACTGGTGACCAAAGGAATCAGATCTCTGAAGTGTCATGCTTGTCATGCTTGTAAAATGTTTGTAAAAGCCCTCAAAAGGCTTAATCTGTGGTTGCCTCGACACTTAAGATATCATTTTATGATAGTTGTGACAAGGTTTTGGCCTAAAACATATTACATATTTTTAAAAAGCAATTAATGGCAGAATAGTATTAATAATGGGTTATTCTTATTCTCATTAGTATTCTTATTCGTATTCGTATTATAACAGTCAACACTATGGACCAAAAAGTGTTCTCAGTGCTTGCTGTGAACTTTCACAGATGATCCAAATAGCAGTTAGCAGCCTCAGCCTTACAGATGGTGAAATAACTGAGTTTGTGGGCACACACACACACACACACACTCACGCATCTCACATATCTAAAAACCCACAGGCATGTAGTGAAATGAATAGAGACTCGTGGTTCTAATTCTTTCCATACAACTCTCACTAAGCCTGACTCTTACAGTAGAGTACAAAAACCTGAGTCAACTTCCAAAAATTGTTCCATTCACATTGTTTCTTTGTATTTCATCACATTTCAAAAACTACAGGTTTGAAATGTATTATGGTAAAATTAATTACTGAGAACGAAGAAAAATCACAATTTCTTTAGCTGCCTGAGAAGCCCTTTGAGACAAAACTTACTGCAACATCTCAAAACACTCTTTATGCTCGGATATTAGTGAGGATTCTGTGTAGAAACAATGCCAGAAAGAGTTAAAGCTATGATTAAGGACTGTATTTATTAATCTAACATTATACATCCATCTTTTGAATGAATGTGTTACTCTATAGGTGACAAAACACACATTAGCATTCACATTAGCATATTGTGATATATATATACATTTATTTATGTATTTATGCTTGCTTGCTTGCTTGCTAAAGGATGTTAAATGGTTTAAAAAGATAGATCTTTAACATATCTTTGTGCTTTTCATTTTTTCTTTAGAGTTTTTTCTTGGCTCTTGTTAGTCCTGTAAACCAGGGCAGCACAGGTAGGATAAGAGGAGTATGACCATTAGCAGAGCGGTAAACCATTAGCAGAGTGCTAAACCTTAAAGCTAAAAGTTCATCCATGATACAGTCCTTAGGGTCAGTTTTTCTTTAGCTGTAGTTTACTTATGTATTCTGCATTTCTGCACATACAGCTCTCACTGCTAGAATACAGTACCTGCAAAATACTGTATTCATCCAGACCTTACTTTACCTTTTACTTTACACTTTATGTTGGCTTGTCTTGTCTAATTGTATTGTTGTGTGTGTGTGTCCTGCACACTTTTGTGTCCTGTTTGCACTTGTGGTCTTGTTCTGTCCTGCTCTTGTGTTGCACCATGGTCCCGGGGGCACGTTATCTCATTTCACTGTGTACTGTGTGTGTATGGTCAAAATGACAATAAAACCTAGTTGACTTGATGAGTTGACTTAAAAGCTGTTCTCTTAAAGGAATAGTTCACTAACAAATGGACAGTTTCTCACTTACTCCAGATTTTTGATTTGCCAAGATCATCCGAAGTTTGATCCTTTGCACTGGAGCCGTGAGGTTAATGTAGTCTAAAAGTGCTTCTACAATATTGCCCCTGAGCAGGTGCAAAGCTGAAGAAGTTTGGACACCTAATGTTTCTTGGCTGATTGTGTTTAAAGTAAAGGGAAAACTGTGTGAATTTGAGAATTCATGTTATAGGCTTTGGATCAGCAAATTCTGAAACTTTTTTAGTCCAAAAAACAGTTTAAACATGTACCACTTCTTTAGATATGGGCAATGCAGATTTAACTAACTGATTTAGTTCGGGCAGCCTTGAACATTTCTGTGTGGAGTTTCTTGTACTCCCTGTGTCTACATGGCTTTGTGCCAGGAGCTCCAGGTTTCCTTCCACAGTCCACAGACATGCACGTCTGGTGAATTGAAGACTGGCCCTTGCTGTGACTGTGTCTGAATGTGTTTGTGTGTCTGCCCTGCAATGGACTTGCAGTATGTTTAGTGTGTTTCTTTGCCTTTCGCCCCGTCAGTGCTGGGATAGGCTCCAACACCCCTGCCACACTGGTGAAGATAAGTGGTTCAGTAAATTAATCAATGAACACCTTAGTAGAGATTCAACCTCTGAAAATTTCCTCAGCTCATTCCAGTAGTGTTTGCAACATTAAAGCATTTTCTTTTTGAGCTGCAATAGTTCTAATAATCCAAAATGAAATGGTAATTATTGTGAATCCCCATTACCCATGATTCATCCATCAGATAAATTAAATTATGAAACACAAGAACTGTAAGTCATGTGAGAAAGCATACGTTTCCCAACAGCAAGCAATGGTAGCTAATTTGCTGGGAATTTGTGTGGCCTTGAAATCGTTCATAACAGCTGCTGAGCGAAACCCAAAAGTCGTTTCCTAACTTTTTTACTTTCTTTTTTTCCTTTCTGGAACAGATGAGTGTGAGGAAACTCCCAGCTTAAACCCAGAGGTTTATGTCCTTGTACAACACAGCCCTTCTCTCTACACCTCTTTTTAATCCTATCTAGATTTTCTGGGAAGATGAATAATGTAATGTATTACTGACCAATATGCCTGAAGTCAGACACATACATTTCCAGGATGGTACATTCTGGGACATGTGTCGGACAGTATTTTTGGGGTTATCTCGAACTGTGGTGTCTCAGGAAGTAGTGTTCTAATCTATCCTTAGGCAGCCTTTCTTGTTCTGGATTCTATTCAGGACAAACAGCATGACTCATATACACAGAACATATGAATATGTGGGAGGGGGGTCACAAATACACACACACACACACACACATCTTATAAACTGTGATTACCTCATTTTAACACTGAATGCAGATAAACCTGAGATATTGCTCATTTGTGGTTAACTGTATAATCACTTAGGCAGATCCTGAGTATAGTTTCAACTGATCCAAAGCTGTTCCTCCACAGAATTCCATTACCATTCACTTTACAAGACCTCTGAAGGTGTGCTGTGTTATCTGGCACCAAGATGTTAGCAGCAGATCCTTCATGTCCTGTAAATTGCAAGGCAAGGTCTCAATGAATAGGATTATTTATCCAGCACACCCCATAGATCCGATAAGGTTGAGATAAAGGGAATTCGGAGGCCAAGTCAACATGTCAAACTCTTTATGTTTCTTACACCATTCCTGAAGACTTTTTGCAGTATGGCAGGGTGCATTATCCAGCTGAAAGAGTCACTGCCACAGGGGTATGGCATTGCCAGGTGCACCTGGTTTGCAGTAATGTTAGGTTTGTTGGTACACATCAAAGTTTGTCAAGACCCAGGAAAAGTTTGTCAAGACCCAGCAGAAAGTTGCCCAGAGCATCCTGGCTTGCTTTCTGTCCATTGTATTATAGATCCCTTCCCCAGGTAAGCAACACACACACCCACATAGCCATCCAGATTTGCACCACTTTTGGTAGGTACTAACAACTGCATAGTAGAAACACCTTACAAGGCCTACTATTTTGGAGATGGTCTGACTTAGTCGTCTAGTCATCACAATTTGGCCCTTGTCAAAGATCCTTACGCTTGTCCATTTTATTTGCTTCCAAAACAATCCAACTTCAAGAACTAACTGTTCTCTTGATGCCTAATATATCTCAGGCCTTGACACACACCACTGTAATGTGATGATCAGTGTTATTTACTGCATCTGTTAGTGGTTTTCATTTTGTGACTGACTGATGTAAACTTGCTTTGTGGATCAACCCCTGCATGTTGCTAGGGCTATAAATGTTCGCTCTGTAATTCTTCTGTTTAGATTTGTTGGTTATGTATGTTTGCGTGTGTGAGTGTGTGTTTTAGCTTGTCATCTTAAACTTGTCTTCTGCTCCCTCATCTGCTTTGTCAGCTTCAAAGTTGTACTGTAGTCTCTGAAAACATAATATAATTTCAAAGGGCACAAACCCAGAGGAAGCAGATGAAGTCAGAGTGACATAAATAGCCTAAAACCACACAACACACTTGGACAATGTGAGCAATTCAAAGGTAATCTGGTCTCATTTGTAAAAATACCACAAGTCATACTGAGTGTGTATTTTCATAGGAGCGTGAGTTTAACAGCTGCACAGGTTGATTTATCAAGGGGCTATTTTCCTCAATGCTTTTTCAGTGCTGCACTGTGAGTGTATTGTGGCAGTGATGTTACATAACAGTAAGCCAGGCAGATTGGAAAATCATTCACAGTGGAATATCTTAACTAGAGGGATGACACACAGGATAGAGTTTTTTTTCCTTCACTGGAGAACACAGGGAAAAGCATGAGACAAGTATGCATCATTAAAGAGAATGCACACGGGACATTAAAGTGACTAAGGTGGAATTAGAATTTAAAAAATCTGTTTATAGAGTTACAGTACATTTGACTTATTCATCAATCCAATTTATTTACACCTATTTGCTGTATATACATATACAGTGAACTGGTATAACTTAAAAAGTTCATTTCTGGTCTGCCTTGAAGGAATTGTTCAGTCAATAATGCCAATGTTGCTAATAATGAATGAAAGCATATAGTCACTAATTAGCAACACTCAAATAATGTAATGCTAACTGGTGACCACTTGTTTCCATTCATTTCTAGCAACATGTATGGTTGTACAATTCCTTGAATATTTTAACAAAAGTTACCACAACCTGTTTCTTATTCTGTTAACATATTGTCTGATGTTTAGTAAGTTTATTGTATCATTTTAAGGCAGGCCAGACATTTTTTAAAGCCACTTTTTCTTACAGTATATCTGTTTTTTATACACCAATAAAACATTCAGGGTAAGTGATGCCCACACTGGAAATAAATAAAATCAAGGATAAACTATTATTGATATTTACTAAGTTGTTTAGAGAAGGTCCAAGCTGTAATCCAAATATTGTACATTTACACCAAGTAATTTTTTGTGTGTGGCTTTGTAGCTATTTTCTTGTTATTGTTTGGCCTTCAGTGGAGAGCTGTAAGACTTGTAGCAAGTACTGGGCAAATGAGACCCCCCAAATTAAAAACAGACAAACATAGTAAAGTGTGGTTTTGTGTACTTTGTAGAGTCATACTCTTGGCTACCAGAACTACGGAGTTGAACAGGCATTTGACTCTGTTCAAACTGAATTCAGGTGCCCCATTACTTCCAGTGTAGGGCAATCTTAAGGCGTCAGCATACCAATATATTTTGGACAATGCAATGCTTCCAACTTTGTGGACACAATTTGGGGAAGGCTCTTTTCCATTCCAGCTTGACTGTGCCTCAGTGCGCAAAGCAAGCTCCATAAAGAGTCCTGACCTCAGCCCTAACCCTAACCTTTGGGATGAACTGGAACAGAGATTTCAAACCAGGGTTTCTCGTCCAACATCAGTGCCTGATAAATGCTCTACAGAATGAATGGGCACAAATTTCCCACAGAAGCACTCCAAAATCTTGTGGAAAGTCTTCCAAGAAGAGTGGAAGGTGTTATAACTGGAAAGGGGGGAGCATCTTCATATTAAAGTCTATGTATTTGAATGCAATGTCATTAAAGTCCCTGTTGGTGCAATGGTCAGGCGTCCCAATACTTTTGTCAATATAGTGTACCTGCATACTCCTATTTGTTACTGTTTAGCAATGTTAGCTAGTTTTAATAAAAAAAGGCATTTTAGGAAGGCTGTAGGTAAGCTTTATAACGGAAATGTGGTTTATAACGGAAATGTGGTATTTCACTTGGTATTCGCCTAGCTGAAAAATATGGTGTAATGTGGAAAACATACAAATGTTTCACTGTTCGTCTATGTATAGCGTTAGCTTACCTTTTGTGCTGCATAACTTTAAAGCAGACACGACAAAAAGCTGCTGTACCCAATGTTTTAAAGAGACTGGGACAAAAAAAGGGCCATGGCATTTTGGGGTAGGACAGCCCACCACATACAATTACACATACCACCCATCTTTATGCTCCCATGAATGTGCATACCAATAAAGAAGTATTTAATAATAGTAGTAGTAGTTAATAATAGTAGTATTCAACGAAGTAGTATTCAATAAATAGTCAAAATGATGCAGCTGAATCTTTTAATGAATATTTGGGGAAAAAAGAGGGCATTCTGTGAGAGAGAGAGAGAGAGAGAGAGAGAAAGAGAGAGAGAGAGAGAGAGAGAGAGAGAGAGAGAGAGATAGAGAGA
>JBBPCX010000011.1:13490330-13520494 GCA_037974365.1 Hydrocynus forskahlii | reverse complement strand
AATCATACAGGTATTGTTTCATCGCTCTCTCTCTCTCTCACATATATATACGTGTGTGTGTGTATATATATAAACCTGTGTTTATATTATATTCATACAGTCATTAGAAAATATAGGACTGTTTGTTATAAAACAGTTACACATATTAAGTATAGTATTAATAGTAAGTAAATCATAAATTCTATTTATTGTAGAAGCCATGTGAATTTAACATAAGATTTTGTTGCTGCTTTGCAACTAGTTGTGCCTTCACAAAGGACAAAATTAATGTCATGGTCACTGACTGTCTAAATAGCACCCAGTCCAGTGTATGAATCAGTACTTCAGTCAGACAGGTTATCACTGTTTTTATCTTAATGGATATTGTGATTATAAAACTATACCTTGTGCTGTTGCAGGAACTCTTTGAGGTGAAAGTTTTCCAGATGTTCTGGGAAAACATTAATTTATGGCAAAATAGGCCGTCAAATGAAAAATGCAGGTTTTAGACTTCTCTCATTGGACATCATGCAAAGGTGTCTAAGTGGGTTGAGGAAAAAAGGTTCATAATTTAATTACAGTTTACATCTATTCCATGAACCAAGACTTACGGCTTCTGCTTTGGTGTTAACAGTTTCCAGGGCATGTTATGTGTGGACTTCCTGTGTTTCACAAATTTTACCAGTAAGGAAGTGTTGTTGAAGAAGATAAGATTTAAGTTGGGTCTGTTAATCTTTTTTTGTACCCATGAATAACTGAATTTCTGTTAAAAGTTGGAAAGTACTTTGTGTTCCAAAGTTCTGACAGCATTTAAGGTAACATTGCAAACCTGTGTTTATATTATATTTATAAATATTGTTCAGGTGTCAACAACAGCATCACTGTTGTGACAATAACAGTGTGTGCTGCATAGTCCTGAATCTTATACTCTGTCTTTTGCTACAATATAAATTCTCTCTTCCTCTTTGTTTTTTTTGTGAAAATAGACATACAAAAACAGCAGAGAACATTCATCTTTGTAAGTAAAGTGACTAGATTAGCTGTGCTCTGGCTATGTTTGTACTGTAGATTTTGTGTTTGATGTATTAACAGTAGCAGCCCAGCTGATGTTTAGGTGATGTTTTCGCTTTTGCATGTTATTTTGAGACTAACTTTTATAAGGAAAGAGTGTTCACTGATCATAATAAACAGTCAACCCTATTATGTGCCATAAATCAATTTTGCTAGCATTTCCTAGTTGTGATTTGTGATCTGTGTGTGTGTGTGTGCGCGCGCATATGTGCGTGCATGTCTTTTTATAGCTGACATGCTGCTTTTAAAGGCTGCTAAATATAAATCTAAAATAAGAACAAGTGCAATTTTTTGTCTGATTTGACACAGATGAGCAGAAGGTAGCCTTTCCCTCTTAGGAGGGTGCTATTTTTGTCCATGGCCTCAATTAATCTTTCTCTTGCACGCCTCATCACGCCAGGCTAGGGACGTGTGGTGATAGATTAAATTACATTTTCGATATTAGTATTGATTGAATAGTTCGGTCTAATAATACGTTACTTAGCGTCAATATAAGTGAACAAGCATGTATGTTTTAGACAACTTCTAGTGTGATAAAGGAGTTTTTCTGTCTCTTTCCAGCATTGATGAGGCCTAGTAGCAATACAAAAAAAATTATGTCATGGCTCTCAGGCACTGAAGGTCATAACCTATAAGTCATTGACTGTTGTGCCTCCAGAGGGCTGTTCTTATTTATAAAAAACACTCATATGTTCAAAGAGCATTGATTCAAGTAAATCCAACCTGCCATCCTAGTTCTATTGTCATACTTAATTTGTTTTAGTTGCACATTTAGATACATTTACGTGTGGTCACAAATGTCTTTGATTTTTTTTGGGACTTTCTTGTATGTGCAACAGACTATTATGTGTTGTAGTTATTGGACATTTCTGGATGATCAGTGAATGAGGCTTTGTGTGTGCGGTGCACAAGTTGTGATCACAAGGCATAGTATTTTCATGTGCTACTAGCACACACAAAGAGGTATATTGTTTATTCCATTTGCTCTGAGTAATTGGCAGCAGAAATATCCATGTATGAAATTCCGGAGCAGTAACTGAAAGTTAATGCAGCCAGGTTATTTATATGTTAAAACTATGTTTATCAAAACAGTGTGCAAAAAAATCTAAAGTGTTGTGGACCTCAAAAATAAACATTTACCAAAAATCCGTACTTGTTTTTCATACTGATGCCCTCTAACAATTGGCAAATATTTATTTAAATTTGTTTTGTAATTGCACAGTGCATGTCTAGTGCTATAATGTTCTGTTTTACTTATCATGCTCCAAAAGATTTTTTATGAAGCACATTTTGAAGCACATATTGATTTTACTGCCTACTGTGCAGGTTTGGGACTTGCCTGAAAGGCAGCTGGAAGACATTGCTTTTGTATTGCAGCAGGCAACCGTACGAACCCCATATAGGCTAACCTACTAGTTGTATCCAGCTCTTGGATGGAGTGGGCTCAATGAAGTATGGTGTATGTAGGCCAAGGCCACAGGGAGCGATGCAGTACTGTGTAACTACTCTTAAATATTTAACAGATGTGAAATGTATAGGCCTAGCTCATGCTCATGCTGAAATGATAAGTGATGAATGATGAAATTGAACTATGGAGGAGATAAAAGATTTGTCACATTTGTATCAGCTAAAGCTGACCTCCTTATCTGCAGGTTTCCTGAAAAAGGGATTGGATTCCTCTATTGTGCTTACATGACATTAATTGTCTGTGGTCCCCAAATCTGTGCAACATTAGGCTGATTTTTGTTGTTCGAGATAACTTAACCCAGATAATGTCACAGAAGCTTCATATGGCTCTATGATTATTATTCTTCTTCATTACTTGTAATGCAGTTTTATACTAAACTATTCTTCTTCATTACTTGTAATGCAGTTTTATACTAAACAATTCTCCCATTTTTCTCTCTCCCCTCCCCCCTCCCTATGTGTCTGTGTGTAGATGCGTTTTATGCTGCTGTTTAGCCGGCAGGGGAAGCTGCGGCTGCAGAAGTGGTACACAGCCACAGCAGAGCGTGACAAGAAGAAAATGGTGCGAGAGCTCATGCAAGTGGTGCTGGCCAGAAAACCCAAAATGTGCAGTTTCCTGGAGTGGAGGGATCTAAAGATAGTGTATAAGAGGTGAGGAGCACATAAATGTATAGGATTCCTAGGGATGACACATCAGTTCATACAAAGGAGCTCATTTCCAATCATGCCCTTTTACAACATCGTTTGAAGTATGCTTGAAACAAACAAATTAAATAAAATCTGTGTACCAGGCATTTTAATTTGAAGTGAGCCGACTTCAGCTGAAATGTTTTATAGGTTATTTTTAGTATTTACTGTTTTGCCTCATTTGATAAGTAACACAGATTGCATGAAATGTTCCAGTGTAAATTTATATCTGCAGTGGTTATTTACCAAAATTTCTGGCACCTTGCGCTATTTTGGATAGTTACTACGGAAGAGTAGGTGGTGCCCAAGTTTATGAGTGTCATACACACAAGTGATTGAGATATTAATAATAATTGTCAGTGATTTCACTTTATTATTTTCTCATGCCAACACCATAAACACATGCACTCCTTTCAGGCACACTTCTCTAAAAGGTTTACCAACTGCAGGTAGTGATATTCTTGAATGCGCATTACAGTGCAGAAGTTTGGGCCACTGTCAGATTTTTAAAACATAAATGTAATGCTGCTTCTTCACAATTTTATCACAAGAAAACATTATAAATAATTAAAACAAATATAAATTACTGATTTTCAGTATTTTATTGTCTGTAGTAACAAATTATTTGGGCAAAATTGTTTAAACTACTGGTTGTGCAAACATATGACTGTTATTAGTGCACTGATGTTCACTCTGTGTTGGGTCATGAAAAGAAAAGTATCACTCAGTTATTCGAAATTGCATAATGCTGACTTGACAAAATTGCATTCTTCAACAGAATAATGATCCCAAACCTTCTTCAATATTGTGCCAAAATCATGTCCAGTCCTCAGAAAAGCGAAAGGTTTTGAGAATTATGTCTTGGCCTCCCCAGTCTGGCATGGAAAAAGCTGAATCGACATGTTCAAAATGAGCATTGAGCAAAATGAGACAGAACCGTTTGCTCTAAAATGTGCCAGGAGCGTTTGGATGCG
Organism: Hydrocynus forskahlii; assembly: GCA_037974365.1. Lineage (NCBI taxonomy): Eukaryota > Metazoa > Chordata > Actinopteri > Characiformes > Alestidae > Hydrocynus > Hydrocynus forskahlii. Next base: position 13,516,316 of record JBBPCX010000011.1, on the reverse strand, counting down.
AGTTATTTTCAAGAATTGCTGGGAGAGATTCTGTGATCCTGTGCTGCTGTGATAAAGGCAAAAAAGGATTATTTTGCTGAAACTCGTGCACAAGCTTTTGCATCAGTTTAATCACACACGCAGTGTATATTGTTACATCACACTTCAGAACTAGTCAGTCACATTTGTTTTAAGTAATGTTTTCATGTAATAACATTTTGAAAGAGCTGCGTGTCATTTATTTTAAAAAATCTGTGTATGAGCCCAAACTTCTTGCCCTAAGTGTATATGCGTGTGCAGGTATGTGCAAGTGTACCCCTTGCATGTTCTCTCATTTTCTAATGCATTCACCCTGTTGCTCTGTGTAAACATTAATCATTCATTGTATAACTGTTTGCTTTGGGTAAACTGCTCCCAGGCTCTGTGACAGGAGTTGACCTTAGATGTCACAAATTGGCACATCAGATAGTGGTCACTGATGACTTATTCTGTGCACCAGTGTGGATTTTGTTGTCACATCAGAACATATGCACACTCTCAGCCCTGGCTTCTAGTTCTCTGGAATATTACTTTTATAAAGCTGTACTATTCAAATGTATACATTGAATTACATTTACATTCTGCATTGTCAGGTGTCCGCAGTTTTGACTTTTGATAGAAAAGTAAAGGACGTTTTTACTTTCATAAACAAGACCTTGCTTACACCAATAATTTCAAATTCAGATCATAATACATATCCTCTTCTTACAATCCCTAATATGGTATGACTGAAAGTGTAGACGGAGTTGCTGTGCATGTTGTTCATAGCATGAGCTATGACCAAAATTAGTATAAAATTACATGTTTTTGGCCAGCGATATCTTTGAAATAAGATATTTAGTGTTTCTGTTTACTACTCTTCAGAAGTTTCTCTAGCATTACTTTCAGAAAGTTTCGTTAAAGACACCAGTAAGACACTTCAGTAGATACATGTACCTTGTATGTACTCTCATTGTCCATTTTATCAGCTCCACTTATTGTCAGTTTTATCAGCTCCACTTTGTTGTTTACAGTTACTACCTGTAGTCCATCTTTTTTAGTAGCTTCTCTGCATTATTTGCTTACTCCCTTTACTCCATTCATCAATGGTCAGGACCCCCACAAGACCACCAGTACACAGGATCATTCGCATTGTTTGCGTGAATCCATGCATGCATGCATGCTGTGCAGAGTGGATCTCACACAGCAGTGCTGCAAGAGTTTTAAACCCCTCAGTGTCACTGCTGGGCTGAAAATAGCCCACCAACTAAAAATATCCAGCCGGGTCTGCGTCCTGACACTGACCGCTAATGAAAGACTAGAGCATGACAAGCTCTGCAGCATCAGAAATATCATAATTTTACATCTGCAAGGAGGACTGACAGGTATGATGTGTCTAATGCAGAGGAAAGTAAGTGTACATAGTGTTTAAAACCTACTCACTGAGTGATCCACTCTGTGTAGCACATACACACATACACACAAGCACACGCACATACACCCACACTAACATGCCACCACAGTGTCAGCATCATTGCTGTGCTGTGCACACAAAATATTGTGGGGGTCCTTAATAAATTATGCAGAGAAACAGTTGAAATTAATTATGTGATAAAAAGCTACAAAGTTCAACTTAATGGTAAATAAAGCTGATAAAATAGACAATGTAAATACAAGGTGCCTAATAAAATGGCTTGTTGGTGTGTGTGTGTGGGCGTGTGTGTGTGTCTGAGGCAAACAAACCATAGATTTGGTCCCCCATACAGAGGAGGCATCATGATCTGCTCGATAGTACTGGCATGTGGGAGTGTTCATTTATGCATATGTGTGTTTTGACCACCAGAGGGCTCGCACAGAAAAGACTTTTCATTGCAAACAGGCAGTCATACTCACAAATGCACAGTGGTTCAAAGTAATTGCGCTTAATTAAATTTTGCATTATGACAAAAGTTTCTGATTTCTGACATGGCCTACTAAATGAATGCAAATCTATAGCAAATGAGTGTTACTGTAGATTTATATAGCACGTTTTATTATGAATTGTAGATTAATGCTTAATCAGAGCAGAGAGATAATGGACAGGAGCAAGGTCAGATAGGTTGAACACATTGATTTAGTCTCTTTATACCTACTGTTCTCAGCATTCTCTGAGGCTGCTATTCAGTTACATAACGCCCCTGCATACTGATGTGTATGTGTTTTATATTTGTGAGTGTGTACAAAACCTATGGATAAGAGTGTTTTTGCTGTGAAGTCTGCAACTGTGCTGGCATGATTGCTTTGATATTGCGTACTTACATAGTGATTATCCATTACCCAGTTCCTCCTCACATGAGTGCATGTGTGTTTATGATTGTATATGTGTGCAGGTATGCCAGTCTATATTTCTGCTGCGCAGTTGAAGAACAGGACAATGAGCTGATTACCCTAGAGGTCATCCATCGCTTTGTGGAGCTGCTGGATAAGTACTTTGGCAGTGTGAGTCATTGTTCATTTTTACCTCTTTCGTCTGTTTTTTTTCTCCGTCTTTGGTGTTCTCACTCTTTCTGTCTTCTTGTCTCCCCTAATTCCCGCTCCTTTCTGTTCTGTACTTATTGTTTTTCTTTTTACTGTATACATCTTTCTCACCTTCACATAGTCTTTCTGCCCTTTGTGTCGATCTCTGAGACATTTCTCACTCTTGTCCTCTTTTCAACTCTTGTGCACTTTTCAACACATTTTCTCTTGATGTTTTTCTGCACCATGAATAAATGTCACTGATCATTTCTAGACATAATTCACAATAGTGAACCTGAGAGGAATAAAACTATTCCTAACCTCTGTGAAATACTGTGAAGTAAAAAGAGAGGAACTTAATTCACAGTTAACAGGACTATAAGGTGGAAAAAATGCATAAGGAACTACATAAGGAACTAGATGAAACACTAGAAAATAAAGTGGAAAACCATACCAAAATGTCTGTACATTAGCACAAATGTTTTGTTACATAGCAAACCAATAATATTAAGCCTTGGATTGAGTCGAACATAAATGAAGTTATTGCTAGGTTCAGTCATTAAAGATAATGTTCACATAGGTCCCTCATGCCCATCCTGAAGAGGCCTACAACAGCCACTCAGTCAGGCTTAAGATTTTTTTAAGTCTTCTAAACAAAGTGACATTTCGCCTAGTTCCACTATGAAGGTAGTACCCAGTTCCAGCTCCATCACTATAGGTTGTGTAACTATGTCTGATAGGATAGTCCTCATGTCACAACAGCTCGCAAAAGCAAAATAAATTTGTTTCCAGGTGTAAGAAGAATTTGATTATGGAAGATAATATAAACCCCTGGGCATAAAATGTCATGCAGTCTTTCAAGTTTCATGTTTCTTTGTAAAACTGCATCAATTTCCTAGTTGCCCATGACCCAAGCGTTATCATTCTACCTTAAATGTTTTATTTCCGTGTGTTATATGTTTTTCGTCAGTGCAAAGAAACATTTGCTTGTAAAGAATGTAAGTAAATTTTGAGTTCTATTGTGTGTTGTGTGATGCATCTCTTAATGTTTCTTTTGTCTGCCCTATTTGTGTCTGACTCATCTAGGTGTGTGAGCTTGACATCATTTTTAATTTTGAGAAGGCTTACTTTATCTTGGATGAATTTCTGATGGGGGGAGAAATTCAGGACACTTCCAAAAAGAGTGTACTCAAGGCTATTGAACAGGCTGACTTGCTGCAAGAGGTGAGTGTTTTTGTGAAAATTATATTATTATGCCTCATTTCTCATAAATTATCACATCCTCATTCTATCCTTCAGACTTTGTGTAACAGGCCCATAACATGGAAATAAGAAATAACTTGCCTTCAGTAAAAGAGATTGATTAAGTATGTAAACGTTGTTAAAGTAATTAAAGCGTAAATGTATTAAAGCTTTGAATCTGAGCAGCAAAACAGCCCATTTTTAATCAGCTATTGTGTTGAACCTGAAAGCTCTTTGAATGAGGGACAGTATATGCCAGCCAATCATAGACGCCAGCAGAAGTCACATGTATCAGTCTTAACATATCACATATGGTGGGTGCAACTAATTTAAATGGATGAAAAGGTGAAAATGGGATATCAAATAAATGGCAAAAAGATCATGTAAAAATGAATGCTGTTTTTAGTATATAAATTCACACAAACTTATGTATATTCATTACCTAATTCTCAAACCCTTCTGCTTTTGCCCATTTCAGGAAGACGAATCTCCAAGGAGTGTATTGGAAGAAATGGGGCTGGCATAGAATCCATTCCACTTTTAGGACACCTTTAGGTACTACTGCTATATGTGGTGAAGGGATGGACTTTACTAAAAGGAGTCAGGGGAGGGAGGGTTAAGAATGGGAGATGGACAGAGGGATGATTTGAAAGTGTGTAGACAACTTTGATACTACTGAGTTCAGCATTTGATTGTAATTCTTTTCAGCCCCTAAATTGTACTCATACTTTTAAGCTATGTCTAGGAGGAAAGCCTTCTTTCTTAAGACACACTGTACAATGGAGCCCATGGAGCCTTACTATGTTCACTAAGTGAGATGGTTGCACAATCTCAGTTCGTGGTCTGTGAGGAACTCCTGCAATCCCAAATTAATATATTCATAAATACTTTGACTATATTTTTGCTGCTCAGGAAAGATTGACAATGACCATTCATGCATGTCTATTTTTAAATGTGGTGCAAAGTTTTAAGTGGACAAACTTTCAGGCTTGAACTGCTTGCTTTTGCAGTGTAGAGACTAGGGCTGCACGGTACAGGGAAAATACCATATTGCAGTTATATTGCTACATTGTAAGTGCAATGTACCTCACTATATATCTTAAAGACACATTGGTGAACTATTTAATGTGATATGGTTACATGGTTGCGTTATTTTGTTAGCTTTTTTTATGTTGAATCTCGTGAATGTCTCGATTAGTCAAAACACCCAGAAAAGTTGTCTGGGGGACCTGAGATTGTTTAGGACGCTCACAACATCCAAAAAAATGGCTCATTCGCAACTTGCAGCCTTCTCAACATCAGAGCTGCAAAGGCTGGTATTGCGATGGCAATTATTCAGTGATATTTATTGTGCAGCCCTAGAGAGGACCACACATTGTGTGTGTGTGTGTGTGTGTGTGTGTGTGCGCGCGTGCGCACTCATATGCATGTGTAAGTGTGAGAGAGTTTGATTGTACACACTTGTGTATGGGCGTGTTTGTAGTGAGTGGAAGGACTACCTGTCCTCTCAGCTGATTGCTTGCTTAGTGTTCCATTAAAGCAGTTTTCCAGATGAGCCAGATTTAAAAATAAAGTATGATGTGTGCTCCCGACATAGGAAATAGAGGAGAAATGTTGAATAGGCTTTTATGAGTCAATAGAATGTTGGATAGGCTGTTGCGTATGGTCTATTCATTCTATTCCAATTCTATGGACCACATCTGCGAAAAGCCTCTGAATGTTTATCTTAATATAAAAACAAGGCAGAAAAAAAACAACATCCAACCCATAAAATGGTGCAGAACCTCTTTTCCTGTTTTGTCTCTGTCTACTTCCTGCTTTCCAAAGAGCTGTTTCTGACTGTAAATGTATAGTTGAGGAATAAAAAGGGAATAATATTTGAATAACTCCTTGAAAAACAAAGAAAGAGGGCTTTGGCATTGCATATGACGTAGTTTGGATAAGAAGTTTTAAAAAATGCTTTTTAATGTGTTGTGTGAAATAAAAGAATGTTTTGAGAAAAGTTGTGTATTTTTTTTTCTCTTTAATATTACATTGTTGAGTCATTCGGCGTCAGATCACGCTGCACCATCTGTCCGTATTTTGGAGCTGGTCTGTAGGAAGATAAGCGATGCCGAAAGTGCTCTTTGAACCCTGTTGGCGAGAAGGTTAATTGGATGCTAAGAGAAATGAGCAGATGTTCAGGGGTTTCTTTAGTTGTCTTAAGAGCAGAAGACTTATGAGTTCTACTGGGTTTAAGTAGTCTAAATGAATCCAAAACAAATTATACCATCACCTTATCTCTGAATTCCACCAGTTTACCTATACAGACTACTGCTACATGTAGGAATGGAAAGAGTTGTGAATTAGTGTTCAAATTAATTTCATGTGTTCGCGTCTTGCAGCACATTAGGCAAGTGATTAGATGCAAAACACGAAGCTTGAAGATACTGGCTGCTGCAAATTTGCAGTTTTCGTTTTGCATCCAATGACATTTTTGACACGACAGCAGCTTTGACATCTCGTATCCTCTGATGCGCTGGCCTCAGCTATGTCAGATGGTGCCGAACTTGTGCTCATTCAGGTGATTTGATGCGGAATAGCTCAATTAAAGTCAGCATGAGGGCATGTCTACCTGTCAAATAGCCGTCAGGTGATCGAATCAGTTTGTGAGTGAATGTAATTTTATATAATGAAATAAAAACTCCAATTTCATTCTACATTTGGACCTGTATAGAGCATTTCTTCCCTCTGCATTTTTCCTCTGAACATTGCGTTAACTGGCACTTCTTAAAACATTTGAGGCTGTTTAGAATATTATTTGTATCTTTATAGAGAGGGACAAATACATTAAAGGGGAAATAAAAATGCCTTTGTTGTTTGCATGTGTAGAATGGAGAGGAATGCACATATACAGGGCGAGAGGCTAGTGACTGAGAAAATGGGATGGAGAGGGAGAGAGAGGGATGGAGCATATAAGTGGATGAGTCACCGGTCTTTTGTCACAATGGTGCAGTGAAACTGACTGCATCACCACGACAAGAAAGACAAAGAGTGAGGGAGTGAAGGAGAGTGGAGGGGAAAGGCAGTTTCGCATGATCCTGATCACTTGTGTGTCTTCTGTCACTCTTACGAGACGTGTGTACTGTTGGTATGTATCTAATTGTGTTTCTGAACTTTAACTATTCTTTGGCTTTTTGCCTTATACCATTTTTTAGATCTTTTTATCCATTTATCTTTCTGTGACACACACACACACACACACACACTTCTTTCTCCCAGCATGCCAAGATGTTGGGTCATACATGTATGATACATGGCACATATATGCAACATGTTCCATGTGTATTGTACATATGTAAATATGTAACCCCTATTGTTCATGTTGGATTTTCACGTGTATGTAATATGCCCCAAATGTAGAAGGTGAAGACCCCCAACTCAAACACCCATGGTAACCCTGAACTCGCAAGTCCCCCCAACATAACAAATCCCAGTTCAACCCCTGTCTGTATGTAATGACAGTCTTCAGAGCCTAATCCTTATCTTGCCACTTTAAACAAAACAATGGATTTGCATTTTATTGATCTTGACATATTGATCTTGCAGGTGGCTTTCTGAAGTTTTCTTATAGAGTCGGGCTAAGTTTGTACTGACATGTATGAACACAAGCAGACATACACCCATCTGCATGAGTGTTCCAGTTAAGTCTTCATCCTTCCCTGTTATCTATGTTTACACTCTGAAAGGTCTGACCTGTGGCACAGTTGTATCCTCCATCCATCTAAACATAATCTCAGCCGGAAGCGTGAGTGCACCCCATTATTTGTCTTTTCCATCCATCACTCAGTCTTCCTTCACCTGGAATTCTGTCTCTTTTTTTAAAAAGCTCTTGTCTGTGCAGTCTTGTGACCCATTCATCAGTCTTGTGGGCGACCGGAGTGATTGCAGGGTCTTTTACTCTAAAGTAGAATTCTTACTGTAAATACATCAGTAATCAAGTAATCAGATTTTTTTTCTTTCTTTCAAAACAACATTCGCAAAAACAAAACAAGGCAATCCTAGTTTTACTACTCTGTCATCTGTAGTACAGGATATTGAATAGAATATTGTTGATGTGTTGATCGGTATTTTATAATTATCACTTCATGAAGTACATTTAGTCCCCAATGTAATTGGGGCAGCTGGTTGTTATACAAAAATAATAACAGTACGACTTTCAGTAATTGTTAAATCACATTACCTTATTTAAATAAGCTGTCATTATGTAATTATACTGTCAGAAGCTGGCCGATGTTAACTCTTCAAGTTGATCATTCTTGCAAGTGTTTGCTGATACCCATAATCATGTGTAGAGTCAAAGAAAGTGTAAATTTCTCTTGAAAGTGTAAAAGAAGAGAACTAAAACAACACATTTTGTATCTGCTAGCATGTACGTTGCCCTATCATTGTAGCTTTTAATCATTTCACTGGCAAATAAATGCAACTCTACAAAGTTCAAAACTAAAAAATAAGCAGTCAGTCAGTTGGCACTGTTTTTTATTGTAAGGGAAATTAAAATACATTGTCATCATACGAACTGCCACCTAATCACTACATTTTATTAGATCATTTTAGTAGAACTGTTAATCTGCCGAAGTCCCAATACATTTAGCATTTGTTAAATCATGTGATTTTAGAGTTACAAACTGTGCCCCTGTCCACCACTTCATCAAACAAAACTCATGATGGACCAAGATTTGAAGCTTTAAACCTTTGTAATTCAGTAGTAGAAATGTTTTAAATGTTGGCATAATTCAAAGGTTGAGATGTGAACAAAGCCATTCAGAGTGTTTTGATGTAAAATAGTTCATTGTAGACCACCATCCAGGGTTCTTTACAGTAGCAGTGCTAGAAACCAGGGGTCATGATGTCTACAATGTAAATATTTTACTCACTATCCAAAACCACCAGTGAACCTCCACATATCGTTCTCTGCAGGTTTTTATATGTAATACTGATAATTGTAAAATAATGGTAAATCAGAGAAAACACATTTTTGAAAACTATTTTCCAGTATAACTTTAAAATGACCTACATAAACCTCAGAGTTAAAATTCCATTAAATTGGAGTTAAAAAATGCTTAAGACTAAAGTGTGTCTAACATCTGAGACATTGCTTTAGTGTCATTTTGAGAACCATTTCATACAATAACTTTTTGGTGAAGCAGCTGAGACATTCAGCCCGTCTGGTTCTTATTAGACTTCATTTTTACCTTAACATTATAACTGACTTTTTGGAGAAAAAAAAAAAAAGTAATTATATTGATGAGCTCTTTTATATGGATGATAACGGATTAAATGATTCACCGTTAGTAATTTCTTCTTTGGTTAGTTTGGTAGATAGCTTTTTTTGGCTTGTTGGTGGTAATGCCACTGATTAAAGAAAGATACTGGCTTGACATTTTCATCCAAAAGAACAAACAGATAAGCATAGTCACCTCCGAATAATAATGTAAATGCTCTCCCCTGTCACTGCTCCACAAAATGTATTAAACCTTTGGTGGTAATGCACTGTCAGAGGATTCTCGTTAATAATCTGTGGGCGTACAGATAGATGCCATCTTATTTGGCACAGCTGAGTCACATACATTTTTTGCAATTCCCTCTACCAAGGACATCAGATAGAGCGGTATTCATTTTAAAAATGACATCCACCAAGAGAAAAGTGGTGTTGACTTTTAGTCAGTGTGCACTTAGTGCACTGCTTGTAGGTCAGTGAACGTGTGTGTAAATCATCTTTTTAAAGTGAGGGCAATTCTTCAAACTCTGTAAAAGCCATGTACAGTTAAGTCCAGTTTTTTTGATCCAGAATAAAACTACAGATCCTGAATAAAACTACATGTTTTATAAACCCAACCATCCAACCTATATAATTAGTCCCACAAGTATTAATCCTAGACTAAGCACTGCAGTTTAGTCAAAGGCTGACCCTATGTGTTCAAAAGTTTGTGGACACCTGCTCATCTAAGGTTTCTTGTGAAAAGTATTAATAGGGAAATCGTACCCCTTTTGATGCTCTTCTGGGAGGGATTTACACTAGATAGTGGAACATTGCTGTAAGGATTTGACTGCATTCAGCCACAAGAACATTAATGAGATCAGGTTCTGATGTAGGTTGATTAGTTCTGGACCACAAACACCACTCCAACTTATCCCAAAGGTAATGGGTGATGTTCAGTCACTCCAGAGAATGCAGCTCCGCTTCTCTACAGCTCAACATTTGCTTCATTAGTTTTACACTGGAGCTGTGATGCTGATGTGAGCATCATGTAATGAGTGCTTAGCAACAAGTTACCATTTTGCAAACTGCATGAACCCATCATTACACTCTGTGTCAAAGAGACTTGCTTGTGGGTCTGTTATCTATAATAATAGCCAGATGTACAGGCATACTTCAGATGCTTGCTATGACATTTTTTTACTTTGTAAATGGAACAATAGTACATAAGTAAATAAGTAAATAATTGGTCACAATGAATCATTGTTTTAATAATCCCAGGGTAAAAATCTGAAATAATATCTGATGTCCACATATGTATTTATTTATTTTCTACATATTTAAAACATGCAAAATATGTCTGATCTAATTGTTTATATAGCACCGCTCTCAAAACCAAGGTCATTGTACAATAAAAAAAACATTTAAGGGAAACTAAAAACACAAGACAGTAAAATAATATTTGAGAATATATACAGTGCTGTGCAAAAGTCTTGAACCACACCTCATATCTTCTTATTTTGCCAGACTTTATTGTATTTTTTTAAATATAGTCTTGAAGAATTGCTCAGTTTTGTGAAGATCCCTCCTCATGCTGCTGTAACGACTCTGACCCATTGAGGCATGGGCTCCACAGGATGTCTGAAGGTGTGCTGTAAATTTGCACTAAGACGTTAGCACGTTTACGTCCTGTACTGTGAAATAACAAAATCACTGAACAAGATTTGAATGACACAAATGGGGAAAGTGGCAATATACTCTGAGTTCATTAAAAAGATATAAATGCTGTTCATCTTAATTATATGGCTTTCCTGTTTTACTAGAGTGTAAATGTGAATTACCACACATATTAAAAAGGCCCTTCTCATCTGTTACCATGGTAAGGCACAAAGTACTGTCAGAACAAAAACTACATTGAATTAAGTCTGACATTTTCCACATGCAGGAAAATACTTTGTGTACTAGTTATATGGTGTTTGCAATTTCCTATTGTTCCCCAGTCACTGGAAACCTTTCAAATAACTGACTTTGGGTTCTTGAATGATCTATTAAAAGGAGAAAGTGTTCCATTAGGAAACTAAAAGTGGTCTGTCTATTGCATCATTCCCAATAACTTGTTTTGGTACCTTTATTTTCAGGATATATGATCTCGCAAGTTTTGAGAATTTCACTATAGTGATGGACAAAGCAAAGCACTTGTCAGGTTCCAGAAAGTGCATTTTCTTGTAACCTGCCTTTGATTCTTCCCTGCATGAGGCACATCTGCACTGATCTGGCATGATTTCAGCTCTGCTTGGGGCTGAGATTCTGCCAAGTCTTTGCGCCTTTTGCTGCGGCTTCATCACCTCACGTGGACTGGATGCTTCACAGTCATCATTATGAATTTTTAATGCCATGTTTTTACAGCCTCCCATATTATCCATATGGACTGTCGCTTGGGTACAGCATCTGCTGCTGAGTGTGATCATTATTTTCATGCATACACACATGCACACCATGTCAGTAACCTCAGCTTACCTTTAAAAGGTTATCTATGCAAGGTACATATTTGCCGCTTTCTCTTAGGACTTCGCAGTCAATTTATTACACTCTCAAAATGCTTCCCATGCAGTATGTGTAAGATTTGTAGTGAAAAATTTGGAATTTTTGTTTCAGCACAGAACTGATGCCAGATACCAGTTCAGTGGAATAAAACAGATGTGGTCACAGTAATCACAAGAAGCGAAGAATCTGCCCCAGGCCAGAGGCGAATGGTCTTGGTGAAAGCTCATTGGAGGCTACACATATAGCCTTTCTGTGGGTTTATCCTTTCTGTGGGTTCATGTTGTTTCCTTTTTTTTAGTTCAGGAGCAATGGGTTTTGAGTCATGCCGAATGTGGAAAGAAATCAATATTTTATTAGACGTTGCATATTTCTTTCAGATTCTGTAATAGTATTGTATATCTTGGTCATCATATCAAACCATTTTAACTCCATTTAAAACAAACATTCCAGCAGCCCTTTATATTGTATGATTGTTTATTGATGAATGAATCAATGGAAAGTGACCAAATTGTTGCTTGAAGTAAAATCTTGCAACAGTAATGTACAATGTACGATATTTAAGAATGTATTTTCTTCTTCCTGTAAAGTTACTCTCTGTGTGTGGGTCGCTCTGTGTATGTGTGTGTGTGTGTGTGGGTGGGTGTGTGTGTGGAAAGTGAGTTTAGAAAAAGAAGGATGCCTCCTGGCGTTTTCATGCATCAGTGAATTGTATAATGCACATTCAGATGTAACTGCCATTGTGAGATGTTTCTGTTTGTGAATATTTATTGAAATGGGGAATATCACCTACTCCTTTTACTGAAATTGACAAGGACTCTAGCCAGAGGCTGTGGCTGAGTATGTGGATATAAGAAAAGTGTGTGCGTGAGTGTGTGTGTGTGTTAGAAGATGGGGGTTCTGCAGTAGAGGGTGTATGACTCACACCTCAACCATGTGACTCATGAATCACTGCACCTCTGTGTGGGCTGTGCTCTTCTCATCAACCTCGCCACCCTTCTCTCTCTCTCTCTCGCTCTCTTCTCTCTCCCCCTCTTTCATTTTCTTTCTTCTTCGTCATTATTATTATTATTATTATTATTATTATTATCTACCTTTCGCTTCTTTGTTTAGGATCTTTTCTGCAATCTTTTGTGTTTGCATCAATTGTAATTTCTCACCCTCTCTCAGCTCTCATCATTTCTTCCTCCACCTCCATCTTCCATCCTTTCTGTTTTATCTATTCTATGCATTCCGTCTCTCTGTGCCACTCAAACCATCACTTTTCTTTTGTCAATTAAAATGTTTCACTCCTTTTAGTCGTGACCTTTTCTTGTCTTATGCATTCAAAATGACACAGCATTTAATGTGACAGATTTCCAGATTTTGCTGTTGTTTTGCTGTTGTTTAGCAAACGACTCTATTCATCATCCTAATGGGAAGGCATATGTACTTAACAACTTTGGGGTTTTTTTCTTCATGACTGCAAACACTGAGAGGAATAATGTGCTAGATAAAAACAAAGTGACTGTAAATGAACTTGTACGAAATAATGTGAAAGCCGTTCTGGCTAATAAAGATTTACATAAGTTGACAGGGAAGATTCTTGCTCAGCGTTTACATTCAGAAAAAAGGGTACTGCACAGAAACACTTTTGTTCATCAAACACTATAAATTGTACCCTCAAAGGTAAAACCTGCTTCAGGTGTGTTTCCTAGCATATTTGTGCCTTTTAGTGACCTAATGTTTGAAAGTTGTATATTTATATTTAAAAATATATAACTGCAATGGAATATGGCACTACAGTTGACCCCTGAAATTTGTGGGGGTTATGTTCCAAGAGCACCCGTGAATTGTGATAAACCGTGAATTTGTGATGTGGTAAAAATGCCTATAGATGCCTATTTTTATAGTCTAAACCCCAAATATGCCCCCAAATATGCTACCAAAACACTTTAATTTAATTTTAAACTTTGATACATTACCCTTAAAAACATATGAAGGTGAACTTGAGATAGCTGCACACGGGAAACTGTTATGATGCGGGAACGCTGGACTGCTTCTGCCAGAGATGTGTCACAGGGCAGCAGACAAGCAGCAGCAAGGAGACATTAATATTGCTCTTATATAAAATTATATATTGCCACAAAAAAAGCAAAAAAATAAATAAAAATGCAGAAGATATTTGTGGTTTCTGCAAATTTAGTAGGTTCTAAGAAAAATCCACAGACTGTTATCCGCAACTTCTCCGGGGTACACTGTATTGCGTTCCCTAACTTAAGGTACTGAAGCCACCCCAGTGACATGAGGGATGCCTCCCCAATGATAGTCAAATAGGTGTCAAATAGGTGTCAAATAGACCCACCAGTTAAGTTTTTTAAGGGACCATGATTATTCTATGGTACACTGTCCCCACACGCACTGCACGTTTTAGATGGCGCTCACACATCAGATCCACCAACTAACAAGCCTTTCCTTGACTGAAGTGCGTGTGTGAGAGCAGGAAAAACACTAAAATGTACAGGACAGAGCAGCCTCCGGGAATTTGAGAATCACTGTTCTATGGCTTTACTCCAAAAAACTTTTATTTTTGGGAGTGCCTGTGTATATGTAAAGATTTGCATTAAATGGTACTCTGTATACAGTGTGCTAATGTCTGTGTTGAGCAAGCACCCTTCTTGTGCCTACTATCTTATATGAGGTGATAGGGGGTCTATAGCTTCTACTCAGGGCAGTGCATCTCCCACTAAGGGTCTTTGATTCTACCCAGCAGTCCTAGTGTGGGTATTAGTGTAGTGCACAGTGCAGTCTGTGTCTCATTAACTCTTCTCTTTCATGTGACCTCCCTCTCTCCCCACCTTCCCATGAGACCCCTGTCAGCAAGTCAAGTTAACTAGCCTCTCATCTAACCATCCGCAAGTCTTTCCAATTGCTCTTATGATGTAGCATGTGTTTGTGTGTGTGTGTGTGCATGGTGCATATCAAAGCCAAGCCTGAACTCGCTCCTGCATCTAATTACAAAGACAAAAGGTGGCAGTTATGTACTCTGTGGCTTTAAACAGTTTGCTTGGATAATTGCTTTATTATAAGAAAATCCCTGCAGCACCATAACATGATTGCAGCAGAGCCCATTAACAGGATCCTCTTTGAAGGCTGCTCACAAAGGGATCCTCAACTCACCCATTTGACACTCCTCACAGAATAATTATTTGGATTTTGCATTTCATTGTATAAGCACTTGATGTGAGAATGTGAATGTTTTATTTACTGCTTTATTTGTCAACACAGACCTCCGGCAATTTAACTGTTGTTTTATTTGAATGTTGTTAGTGGACAACACAGCTCTTTAATTCTGGTGTCCAGAACAGTTTGGTGATTTCTCTGTTGTTGAACGCTGGTAAAAGAAATATTGTAGTATGGGGTAAGGTTGTAACTAGACAGTTAACTCATGATTCAGTTTGATAGAAGATTCAGAGCTTATGGTTCGATACACCCCTGAGGTATTCAACAATGTAAGACTGAAAACAGTTCATTATTCTCACAATATTTAGACTGAAATCTGAATGAAGAAATATGATGTTTCTATTCAGTTCTGGCCAAAACTAGAGCCTGAAGATGAGGGAAAGATGTGCAACATGAATGTATTGGATAAGGTTGTTGATTGGCACTGGTTTAACACTATAAACAAGGCAGTTACATCAAACATTATAATTAATAGAATGCTTTTCTCCATGATGCATTTTCTCATGTCCATGATGCGTAATGTTACATTTTTGCATTGTGATACACAATGCATTGTTACGCCTCTAGTATGGGGGAGGTGTGTGTAACAATTATATATGTGAATTGTGTGGATTGTGTGGACTGTGGATGGTATAGATCGAGGTAGTGATATGCAGACCTGAAACAAAGGAGTTGTCCAGGACCGCAGTTCGCCACCTCTGGCACAGACAATAAAAAGTAGTCATGTCTTTTGCAAGACACAATTAAAAAACAAATGTTAATAAAAAATAGTTGATTTTATTTAATTCTCTCTGTGTAGCAAAACTAGCCATCAACATGCGGTTATTTACATCCAGCAAACGCATGTTTATTACGGTACGTACAAGGTACATCTAGAAATGACAAACAGCTGATTTTCCTTATACAAGACATTTGTTCCTATGTTACGCTAGTCGTTTTTCTTTTGTATTTTTTTATACTTTTTTTGAATGCTCTTAATGTCTTCAAAGAAGAAACACAGTTTAGATGCAAGTTCACATAAACGTGCAGACACTTGTCTCCTCCACTGTTCATTTTCTTGTACTCAGCTTTCTCCTCTTCCCAGATTTAAAAAATTGCTTAAAAAAATTTGAATGTCAAGAACCTCCCCCGTTGTCGTGTTCTTATTCGTCTCCCACACAGTCCTGTCGGTAAGGTATCACACATGTTGGGTACTTGAGGGTTGAGTTAGCATTTTGGTGACCAATCTCCTCAACACTATTCCATTGAGTTGTTTTTTTTTTATTCAAAGCAAGATGTGACTGAAACTAGTTGAAAAGATGTCTTCTAAGAAGCTTTCTGAAGGTTTTTTAAGTGACCATTTGTTATTAGTGTGACCGGTTACAGGAGTTACTGATGTTCTCATGTGGTTCATGTGAACTATATCCTTTGTCCTTTTGCATTACATCTGACTTCAGCAAGAATTGTCATTTTGGAGACAGCTGGAATCCAAACTATGAGAGTAAATATTGATCAAAAGCTTTGTGGGATATGTGAGTTAGGATCAGTTTTAATTAGAAGATTGTCAATGCTGTTTTGAGAGGACTTTCATTGACAGAAATCTCTTTTCTCTTTTGTGCAGATGGTTCACATAAAGGAAATGTCAAGAGACAACATCTTGTCCATGCATTCTGCTGTTCATCGATAGACATTTGACAGAGTTGAGAACACAAATGAGTAATTTGGAAAGTGTGTATCATGGTAATTTTATATTCATGCAGCTTAGATGTCTGTTTTTACACTTAAACTGCTGAATTCTGCTTAATCAACCTTTTGTAGTTCTGTTTTAAATGAATTTGTGAGAATAAAACCTACCAACCCAACAATGACAAAAAATGCTGCTTTCTCAAAAGGGAGAGTGTCTTAATAAGGCAATAAATAACTGTATTCAAAACAGCTCCTATGAAATAACTTTTTTTTTAGAAATACTCGGAATGTATGAGCGTTCTTTGCACCATCTTGCAGTCTTTTGCGTAGAAAATCTATTTAAAAAACACGTTGAAAGAAAGAAATATCAAACTACAGACAGTAACTACTTCTATGTACAGAAATGTGTCCTTATTACACATAAGTCCACACATGTTAAATGCTTAGGCATAATACTTTTAGGTACAGTTAAAACTCAGTATGTTTGTTCAGAATTAACCAAACCCAAACACTTGGAAACAGTATGGCACTGATTTTTGATTCTAAGAATTCAGCCTGACTGAGTGTTACGTTGAATAAACATGCTCTTAGTGCATGCATTCTTTAAAGGTGCAAATGATTTTTTTTGCTGTTCGTCTATACCATAATGAAATGACTAATATGAAAAATGCTTCAGAACTTTACAAACAATCAGAACAAAGGTAAGGCTTACAAAGGGATGTCCCATTGATTTCTGTACTTTTGAAAGGCCTTCTTGGAGTGTGGAAAGATAGGAATTTAAATTGAGTATTTAAGCCCTGTGTGCACCCCACATAATGGTCAAAAGCACCCTTTCCTTGTGCTGTCTCTCAGTCTTTTCAGGGGAGGAGGGTAGTAGATGAAGTGAAATGAATGTGAAGAGGGATCTTGACATCATCTCTTGTTACATTCTGATCAAGACAGAAACTGCACTGTTCAACTGGAGTGAGAAACAGCACTGAAAATGGCAACAGTCAACAGTCTCCAGGCAAATTGTTCAAATGAACCTAGTGAAGGACGTAAATTTGACTCATCAAACATATTTCTGTAATTGAAACCAAAATATGGTAGGGTGGCAAAAACAGTCTTTCAGTTTTTCCCTTTCTTGCTGTCAAACGTTTCCTCCTCTTCTCTCATTCTTTTATTTATATCTTCACTGAAACATTTGGGGGTTTTTCAGGAAAACTTTCTTGATGAAGTTTTCTAGCTCCCCGTCACTGTCCCGTTGTGGCTGCCCCAGCTGACTATAATAGTCATCCTGTCTGGTGACTACAGAACCTGGGGCAGGGTAATAGAAGGCTGGCCGACGACGCAGGGGTGATCGGGGTTTGGGCATGGGTACAGCTTGGAAAGTCCGGGGATGTGGAACAATGTAGTTAGGGAAGTAGAGGTTCCGCCGGAACGCCAGAGGAGCCCTTTGGCGAAGTTGCGTCCAGGGTCGGTACCTTTGTTTGGGAGGGTAATCAAAGTCATAGTCCAATGAATTCCCCAGGATGTCATTAAGGGAGTAGGAGGGATTGGCATAGTAGCGTGGTTTAGGCTTGGGAGGTGGGATGTAGATAGGGTAGTAGCTACTGTAGGGCTTTTGGTAGAACCGGTAGGAGGGGTAGGTCCGAAAGGGCCACTGTTGTTTGACCCAAAAATCTTGCTTACTGGGCTTAATGGAAGCCCTGTCCTTGAACCATGCTTTAAATGGGTTTGTATTAGGTTTAGGTGGTTTTGAGGGAGGTGTTGTTCTTAGGACCGTAGACGGGGCAACAGGGGCTGGAAGAGGTCCAAGAGGTCGTTGCCACTGCAGATTTTCAGGGGCATCTTTTTTCTTCTTCTTCTCCACGTCACTAATTATATCAACCACATCATCTGCAGGCAGGTGCAGCTTACTGGAGATTTCAATCAATTTATCAATAGTTTGTGGGTCAATATCATCATCATCATCATCACTGGTATCTTCTTCTGAGCGTTTGTCTTCTGCTGCATTATTGCCTGGGTACTTCTTCCCATCTTGCTTGACCATATACTGCAGGAGCATATCTGATGCAATATCTGCAAGTTTCTCCTCCTCTGCCTTAGCTCTCTGGGCCTCGGCTGCTTGTCTACGCACCTCCTCTTGTTCAGCTTTAGCCCTAGCCTCCTCCTCTTCGGGACTCAGCAGTTCCTCATCTTCTTCATCCTCCCCATTTTCCTCTTCTTGGTCTTCAGCGTTGTCATTAAAATCATCCATGAAGTTCCCTCCTCTATATAATGGGCGATTCTTGTTCTTTTCTTGTTCTTGCTGCCACTTGAGCTTCTTTTTGGACAGGGCCAAGTCATAGCCCTTGGCTTTGGGCTTGATCTCATTATTCATGAGGCCATTGCGGTCCAGATAGTCAAGGTAATCACCACGGCTCTCCCTTTGCCCTGTCGAGGAATCACGCTCCCTTTTTGTGGCAGTACTGTAGCTTTGGAACTCCTTTAGCATGGTCTCCAGATTCTTCAGCTCTTCTGAGTTCAACTGTTCATCTTTCTCCCCATCTGTGCCTCTCTCAGGCTCTTGGTGCCCATCTTTGCTCAATACCTCTTTAGTTTCTGCATCTGGTTCTTTTACTGGCACTGTTTGACTGGTGGTGTGACTTTTCACCCTTTCTGTGAGCCTTTCTTCTTCTTCTTCAATTCTCTTTCTCTCTTCATCCTCTTCCCTCTCTCGTTCCTCTCTGCCTTGTGCCGCAGCAGCTGCCATTACCAGTTCTAACTCCTCGTGTCCATCTCTGTCTCTGTCAGCCCCCTGGATCTCCCTCACCTCCTCTGTCTTGTCCTCTCCTTTGTTCTTGTTTTCCTCACTTGTCATCTTCTCTTGAGGCTTCTTGAGGGCCTCCAGGAGCACTGCTGCAAGGGTTTTGGGGTCAACATCTTTAAAAAGTTCATCCTCCTCTTCTTCTTCAACATGTGCCACTTGCTGACCATCTCTTGCCTGGGTGGACTGAATCTGTGTCAGCGGAAGTTCAGGAGAGGGCGGTCTATATCGATTGCTGAGCATCTCATTGTCTTCAGTCACAGGGCTGGAGGCTGTGGGCTTAAACGTAAGGCTGGAGAGGATGAACAGAAGCACAAGTGGGGCACTTGAAAACTGTTGCCACCGGACCATGACCGCACAGATCTAGAGGTGAGGTGTGAAGGTGATGCGCCCTTCAAAGAGAGAGGAAGAAAGAAAGAAAGAGAACATTTTCAGAAAAGGTCAGGGAACCAAATACACATCCAGTTTGTCATGGCTGGCTTAGAAAGACCCCATTTCTGCCAGATATTCAGGTTTAAAGACTCATGAACAGCATGATCTGTGCAAAGGAAGATGAAGCTGTTATTCTAGAACCTCAGCTGGTTCATGCACATGCAACATTTGCCCTGGATAACCTGCCACACACAGTTTGACCGTTCTCAAGTAACCACGCATGCGTGTTATGTAAAGGACATCTATCATGGTTTCATCATGTATGAGCAATATTAATTACAATTGTTGTTTATTGACTATTTATGATAGTTTAAAAAAAAAATGATAAAAAAAAGTCACTTTTTAATTTTAGTCCGTATCTGATTTATTACAAAACATGTTATATGATTGTGCAGCAATAGATGATCGACTTTTATTACCGATGCGTCTCACCCTCATCCAAAAGAAGGTGCATAAACAAATCTCGCATAAAAAAACGTCACTCAGAGAGGAAGCTAAAGACGAAATTGAGCTCTGGTTCTGCAGTAATTGGTATCTGCTCTTTGTCCTGGTTTGTAATTGACGCAAAGCGCGAGCGCTCAAGACGCGCTCGGGGGGAAAAAAAACAGGGAAAAGCGCGCAAAAAAAGGTAGACCCTCTGATACTGGTTGCTTTAAACGGTAAATAAGGTGTAGCCCACATTATAGTAATGGCCGTCATATCTAACGAATCGAAAAGACCAGTTTTGTCAAGCAACTTTAAATTCTAGAGGAAATAAGTGCACTTTAATGTATGTAAATGTATAACCGCAAAGTCGATTTTTGGTGTAAAAACAGGCATTAGTGTGTTTACTAACATATATGGACCATCTTCAGTTATTAAATAGCGTGCGTCTATTAGATAGTGAAACTGCCTGAAGCAGCAACCTTATCTCTTCCACTCAACGCGTGACTGTTTTCACCTGAAATATACGTGACATGACATTTGACTCTAAATCTGAACTGTTGAATGAACACACGGAGCTCATTTTATGCAAACTGACCCCTGTGGAGTGCAAAGGATGTTAGATGTTGGTGTGCATGATCGTCATTAATGCAGATGCCAGCTAAATTAGACAAGCAGTCTCTGACTATCTGACTTTACATCTCTCCTGACCTCTGGATGAAGCGCATTACACCAGTCACCTCACCAAAATTGCGCTCCCAACAAGACAATGACACATCTTTTGCGTTTAAGGAAACCCCCCGTTTCCAAGAAATCACTGCCTCTCTTTCTCATCTTTTCTCTTTTTCTGCTGTGGCTGCTTCCAGTAAAATACTCTTGGGAGTAAACCGCGCCAAAGCACTTCAGTAATCCGCCTCTAAGACGCCGTGTCTTCGTGTAATCTTCTGCCTTAAGCCAAACTTCTTTTTCTTTAGGAAAAGGGGAAACGCCACGGTGCAAAACTATCACAAACTAGTCCATATTCGAACTGCCTGGTTAAAATGTACCAAAGACTCACATGTGCCTTGTGCAGCATCCTACACGAATTATAAAAGTCTGGGCTGTAAAAAAGGACATTATTCAGAATTTGTGGTCATAATACCTCACCAGAAACTTCCCACCTCAGGGCTATTTTTGCCAGAGATCTCTAAAGGGAGTCCCTGTTCTTATACTCTGGTGATGGGACAGATGATGAAAGAGGCAGCAGGGGAGTGGCAGTGCCTGTTATTGATCGTTAAGAATTCCCACAACTGCCTCCGTGGTCCCGCATCAACATCAGTACAAGTGCTGTCGTCATTTACAGGCACGTCTGAGCTCCAGTTTAGTCGTGAGGATGTTGATGGGGAGGATTATGATGATGAAGATGATGATGCATCACTTCTGACTCCACCCAGTTCCTCATTAAATGTTATAATGTTAACAGAATTGTTTCTTCTTTTCTTTAATCTCGTCCTTTCTTTGGTAATCCCTTTAAACCATGTGTTCATTGTAAACAGAATCAGTAATCAGTATTCAGCTTAACGGTAAACAAACTGGTTGGTGCAGAGATTTACTGGCTTTAGCTCATTAGAGTTACACTTTCTTCCATTATTTAACGTTGATAGGATTCACCATGCTCTGTAAAAGTAGTTTATCACACTTTGCTACCGTGTTATGGAATAAAAAGGACTCACCGGGATCCCCAGCGGTAAGAGGTCCGATGCACTTTGTTTTCTTCTCTTCTTCTCTGCTGGGACACTGCTTTACTCTTTTAAGGGTGAAGTAAGTTTCCCTTTGTTAATGAAAGAGCAGTGTCCGCTTTTTTGAAGATGTGTGGTAGGAACAAAGCTTTGAAGCACGTCTTCGTGACGGTGCTGCCTCTGTGAGATATTTTCAGCACCCCGGTCAGCTCCTCGTCTTTATAAGCGGGCCCTCCTGCGACCATGTGACCGCGCGTCACCGTTCCCCATTGACGTCACCGCCTCCCATTGATAAGAACGTTCGCGTCCATCGAACCCGCGAGCGTTCGCCACGCTGCAGTGCCCAGATGAATGAACAGCAGAGGGATGAATGAAATAGTACTCTGGAGTCTTTTCTGTTGGAGAGGCTGTGGGGGGAGGTGACTGACTCCCACGCAGGAGCTCTTACAATCCACAATGCACTCTGTTACCCCACATCTATAATATGTTGACCACGCAGACCAGCAATGTACAGTATAAAACCCTGTACAACCCTGGAAATTTTAATATTCACCCTGAAGACAAATGATGTTTATTTTTCTGTAAGACTTAAAGACAACTGTTTTTTTTTTCATTGTGTTAAAAACAATGAATGAGACAATAGAAATCCTCCAAAAAAACACTTTGCATAAACTTTCACTACAAGTAAAGAATATGATTCTTTTGTTCATCCTTTATCGATCCATTTTATACATTTTTGGACAGTGACAATATGTAGCATGTCTTCCTTGCAACATTACTGCCAGTTGTCAGGGCTAGTACAAGGGAAGTCCCTGCTTGCATCTTGATTATTACTTTGCTTGGGGCAGTTTGAAAAAAGGCTAAAATCAAGGCATTTGCTTTTCAACCTACTTTTACTGACCATATGCCCAAAATGCATGTAACATAATGACTGTAATAAAGATGATTTTGGGTCTAATATTCAGAGACATTGAATACCAGTGGTTGCAGTGGGTGCTGCACCACATTATACCATTTGATGAGATTTGAGAGGATGCCTTTTAGTACACAAGTTCCATTAACTCATAAGAGAAAAGCTGATGTAGATGTTTCATCAGAGCACAGATTGTAACAGGCGAAACCTCTGCCACGCTTTCATTTGACAACAGCGCATGTATGTGTGCCTGTGTGTGTGTGTGTGTGTGTGTGTGTGTGTGTGTATCTTCCTGCAGGGGGAGAGAAGAGGTGGAGGAGGAATAAGCAGCCCAAAAGAGTGCCAAAGGGCAGATTGTGTCATAAGCACTGAGCATTACCGAGTCCCGTTGAGTTCTTAGAGGACAAGTTGCTTTCAGCATTTATTCCCACTCAGTAGACCAATGCACAATCATGTTCATTATCTAGGTAGAAAGGTATACTGCAGATCAGTGTTGTAGATAAATAAACATAGACCTAATCTGTCAGAATAACCTTTTTTATTTAAAGTATGGGGTGCATGTGTGTGTAAGAATCATAGGCCTGTATATTGAAGAATCATAGGCCTGTGTATTTATCTTAAAGTGTCATATTGCACAGGGTGGGGTAGAATACAGGGATGGGGGTGCTGAGATTGAAAAAGGTTGCAGTTTTCATGTAGCCCACGCATCAGGATGACATCAGTTTCCTGACTGCCTGTAACTGACTGAGGGTGTAGTGCAGTCTCTGCTACAAATCAAAGAAATCTACTGTTAATTTGCAGAGCACGCTGCCCAAAGAAACTCCCTAAAAGGCTCTCACAAATATATGAACGGCTTGCTTGGCTCAATACCAAACTCTGTTCCAGAAAAAAAAACTGATGAGGGAGAATCCCAGTTTCAGTCTTGTCACTGGTGGTAATACCCTTTCCACAAATATAAATCTTTCCTTTTCCATTAAGCCAAAAATCCTGTTTTCATCTTCGCCATATCATCTAAGTGAATACCTCGCATCTGTCTTTTCATATTCCTGCCTTGCTGGCATTTCATTCAGCAATTTTAGTCAAGCAAGGCAGGAGGTAGATTAGAGATGTACTCTACTGTTCAGTGAATCTCCAAGGAATTATTCATGTTCTGAACATTTTCTGAGTGTTTCTGAGACTTTCACTAAGACATATTTCACTCCGTGTATTAAAGCATTGGTGCAGCAGTCCTGTAGTGTAACCAATTTCCAGACTATCTTTGTGTTCTTATAGCCTGGATGACGTTGGACTGCAAGATAAATTAACAACGCTCTCAGAATGTAAATGAAGTACGCTCTACACTTTTTATAGCTTTGAGAGGGATGAATTGGATTAGGTCATGCAGAGAATGGGTGGACAACATTTTTGCATGGTTGTCAGGAAAGATTTTGGGTCACTGTACCTGGCTGTCAGCTTATGTTAACTTCACACAGAGATTGTTGTTTGTTCATGCCATTTAAATGTTTCATTTCCAGTTGAGCCCTGTTGCTTTATGTAGTGAATTACTGTCTACTAAACTAAAATTAGTCACCTGATCAGGTCTTACAGAGAACTACATTTGCTGAACTGTAACATGGTTTGGAAAATAACCTAACAGCTAACATCGGGCAGTCTGCATATTACACATTTCAGCTGTTAAAACTAATATTTTCATATATGTACTGATGTGTCTCTATGAACAAGCATCAGAACTGTTCAGGCTATGGTCTTTCCTTCTCTTAATGAACAATGAAAAGTAGGAAAATATCGGAGCCTTTGAACTTCGGCGCTAATGAAGACTTTTAGAGCTTTAAACAGCAAAAGCAAACAAACAAGCAAATAGATCCTTGACCAATCCAACACTTATCTCTAACTCGTAACTAAACTGAAGCTCTTATTTTGCACACATTATGAGAAGAACCTATTTACAATATATAAGATATTAATAAACATTGGAACCATGTCCAAATTCCAAACAGGCTCAGATGAGGTGAAGCACCTTTTTTCAGTTATAATAATAGTAACTAGAATGCATTTTTGCAAGAAAAGTGTTATTCCATGATTGCTATGGTAACTGTGGTTGTTACTATGTCATTGTTATGATCTTACTAGGTGGTTACTAATTGTTGTTATAGTGTTGCTAGTTGGTTGCTAATAATACAGCAGTTCTGGTGCCTCCAACTTTTTAATGTTCTGCGAGGGAACTTTTAGAGGCAGATGTCTAGTTCCTCTCACCACCACCGTTAACAATTCTGACTCACCGAGTTTCTCCAGAACAGCGAATCTCCAATCTTAAATACTTCATTTGGGGAGATGTTAGAAATAAAGTTCCCCTTTAAGGGAGGAGATCAGGGCCGCAAAAGATAGATTAAAACAGCAAAAAGTAGCTGTCTAACAAAACCCACTCTCAAACTAATACACTTTAGTCTCATTAAAACACATTTTTCGTGTGCATGAGTGTGCGGACAAATAAGAGAACCAGAGGACAAAACTCAGCTCAGCACAAAACCAGCCTCCCAACTTAACCTGTCATACTACCACACTTTAGTGTCCTTCAGACACGTTTCACCCAGAAAAGTTCAAATGTGGCCTCAAATCAGCTAACTGACCTGGCTAGCAGGTTACTAGCGAGCAGTGCTAAAACAAGCGTTCACTGGCTAATTATATTTTTTATAAACCACAATAAACAGTGACTCACATCTTTCTTTTTATAGCTGACCAGAGCTTAAGTGTCTTAAATGAGTCTGCTGTGTCCTGCTCTCACAGGACTGATCTGTTGCTCCATGTTTGTCGCTTTGCATCTGCCATAACGGTAATGTCACAATGTTTGCTCTGACTCTCTCCTTCATATACACTGTTAAAGTGACCCACCCCTCCGCTTTCTCTCTCCCCATACATTATGAAGGCAACTCAACCTCAGAAGCCATGCCAAAATTCAAAACAGACGTGGACAAGAAGCATGTGCATGGGGAAAAACAGCTCAGTTGCATAGATTTTATTCTATTGTTTTTGCTGCTTGTCTTATCTTATCAGAGAAAAATCTCTATTGAGTACAAAATTCATTAATTTAATCACCCTACCACACTTTACTGTCATTCAGACACATTTTTTCACTTAGAAAAGTTGAGA
The DNA here is from genome assembly GCA_037974365.1 of Hydrocynus forskahlii. NCBI lineage: Eukaryota > Metazoa > Chordata > Actinopteri > Characiformes > Alestidae > Hydrocynus > Hydrocynus forskahlii. The sequence goes on along the minus strand of JBBPCX010000011.1, from coordinate 13,490,493 downwards.
AATGGCTTCAAATTGGCTAATGTAGCTGGCTAACTAAGAATGCTAAAACAAGCGTTCACGCACTGATTACTTTCAATAAATCACGTTTCCTTTCATAAGTGGCTTGTGCATGCTGAAAAGGGGAGGGGCAAGCGTTGGAGTGTGTGGCACATGTTGCGGGGGG
>JBBPCX010000011.1:13441459-13478308 GCA_037974365.1 Hydrocynus forskahlii | reverse complement strand
TTGGCCAAGGCTGAGTAGGGGTTACCCAGAGTGTGGGGTAAATACTGGGTGTTGCAGAAGAGGCGTCTGCATTGTCTAGTTCTGCCTGAGGCAGATGCACAAGCCCCACCATTTCTCCTGCCATTGTGTCACTGCAGATTACCTCTGGCCACCGTGCTGCTGGTTTGGCAGCACAATAGTGCCGTGCTAAGCTAATTTAAATGTGAATGGGCAAAAGGTAGAGGGTTTATGAGAAGGAGGAGGAGAGAGTCTGGAATTATGGACATCAGCACACAACATGATGATGAGTCATCACTTTGATTTGGGAGAGGAGTGCAAAGCGTATATAATGAGAAGTAGAGGAAAAATAAAACTGGTGGGCATTGTGCTCTTTTGGAGAAGTTCTAGCTTCAGTCTGGAATAATAACTTTTGAATATCGACAGAACAAATGTGTGAATCATTTTTTCTTTTAGGAAAGATAATACGTTGCCCACTGTGATCCAGCACTTAGGAACAATTCAAATGCTTTATAATAGATAAAACATTTTGAACATTTTGTGGCACCTTTAAAAATAAAAGTGACAAAAACAAACTCTCTAGAATGATGTCCTAGAACAGGGTTGCCCAAATCTGGTCCATCACAGTTTGGTGGTTTCCCTGATCAGATGTACCCAGGAATCCTGGCAATCAAAAGGTGTGTTTGAACAACTGAACTGTGCTGGACACCGCCCACCCCCTACAACCAGGTTTAGAAGAGCCACTCTTATTTCTCTAAGACTCCACTCTTGGATCCCTTTCAATGCACGGTTCTTCAAAGAACCATTATTTCAAATGAGATGTTACATACATGTTCTTTGCTAAAAAAAAATGAAAGAAAGTTATTTGACAGAATGTAATAACCACTTTTGGTCCCTAAAGAAATTTTCAGTGTGTGGAACCAGATTTTTTGGTAAATAAGAGGTGTGAGAGTTTTAGGAACCACCACATAATGTTCACACTAAGGTATGATACCACTGAAAGGACTGCAACCATACAACCGCGTCAAAGGTAATTCAGGAAGCTTTATTTGTAAGAGCATTTGTCCACCCAAACATGTACACACTGCCAATGAACTTTACATGTACTTGCTAGTGTGTAGTACAGAACTAAAAATATGTAATCTCTAAAATGGCCAGTTGGCTTTGATTGGTAATTGAGGCAGTCCATGAAATAAGGTAGAAATTACAAGATGCCTTGTCTGTATTATTGAAATATTTTTATTGATTTTCATACAAGACTGGATAATCAAAGACAGTCACGGAGAAGAAATCCTACACAGATACACTACACAGACAAACAGACAAATACAAAAACCTCTAAGGACAAAAAAAAAAATACAATAAAAGGAATTGCAATGTTTCAGTAAAGAGCCAAAAAGCATGTCATATGCGTTCTCTTCTTAACCAATGCCATAGAATGCCTTGTCTTTATGATGTCTCAAGATTCTCTATGTTTAAAATGGGACAAGGGTAATCTATCCAGTATACTGTAAATACATTCTGTGAGAATGGGGTGAAAATGTCAGAAACAAATGTCAGTTTTGTCTCAAAGGCCAGGGTGGGCAGATGAAGTTAATGCAAGCAGTGAAGAGTGGATCTGTATTGTTTAGGGCTGATATTACAGTGATACCAGCTTCACTGATGAATCACCCACGTTTTTATCACAGTGTGTGTATGAGGTTACACACACAAACACACACACACACACACACAAACACACACACACACACAAACACACACACACACACACACAAACAAACAAACAAACAATAGCCTGTTTGTGTCTGTTGCCTTTTCTAGCCTTACTGTCTCATACTCATTCATGCACTTTCAACATCCTATGCGTATGTTTGGACAGCCATGAACACACTTCCAATAGCTATAAGTGAAGAATATTACCTGTTTTGAGTCATTTCTCTCTCTCTTTCTCTTTCTCTTTCTCTCTCTTTTTCTCTATCTGTCTCAGTTCTTTACATTTATTTGTTCTTGTTGTCCTCCAAGCTTTCCTATTTTTCCCCACATTTTCATTTATCTTCTTTCCTCTATTTTCTACTGTTCCCCCACTTGGATGAACAGGTTTATTCTGGTTTCAGGTGAGAGACAAACCACCAAGCAGCTCCAGCGTTAAACAATTCAACTAGCAATTAACAGAAATTACTGCCTGTCGTTAGGACCAGCAATCCTTCGAGAACTGCTTTTGGTGTGAAGCACCATTTAAGGAGTGTACCTTGTCATGTGTTTGTACATGCATGGAGGTTCTAATAACAATGACAAGGCACCCTTTTCACACTTCTGGTTTGAGGCAGCGGAAGTTTCCATAGGAGAGAAAATATTAAAGCATTGTTTAAAATGTAAAGGAATGTAGAGGAATTACTTAATTTTACATCCCCATTAAGGAATTTTATCATTTTTCCATGAAGGCCGTCATGTGTTTAGTGGAGTAGTTTTCATTGTCTGGGAGGAGAATGTTTGACAAGGTCTTCACTTAACACAGGCTACTGATTTCTGAGTGGTATAGATTGAGTGCTACCTATTTAAATGTAAAGAGGATAAAATGCTGTCTGTGAGCAGAATATGATATTCTATTCTTTAAATAAAATGACTACTTACTTTTGTCTTCTAATGTTAAGCACATGAGCCTAACTGCATGGACCTTAAACAATTAACATTACCACTAATGATATTACTGCTCAAACAATAACATTATTAAACACTAATGCATGTTAATTTGCATAAAAACCTTGACCACAACCTGGTCATAAACAACAATGGACAATGTATGAAACAGCATCTTTGAAACAGAATCGCACTGTTAAATAACCCCATCATTAGACATGGGACAAGGTACAATTGTTTAATTGCTTGGATGATTAATTGAAATGACAATAAGGTGTCACCCAGAATATTCTAGTGTACATTAGACTGGTGAGTAACTTGTCATGGGATCCTTACTTTTGTCGTCATGCTGGTAACTTTTAAAGAAAAGCTTACACCCTTTGTAAGGCGTGCTGCACTCTGAAACTGAAAACTGCTCCACAAAAAGTGTGTCTTTAGTAAATCGGGTGAATCCGTTAAATTCCTTAATGAGGACACAAAAACAGGAGGTCTTCATATTCTCATTACAAAATGCCACTGTTACTGTAGTGCCTTCCACTGCACTATACCAGAAAGTGTGAAAAGAGTGCATTGAATGACTAGTTACTACATTACTAGTAATTTATTTGTCATGTCAAGTCAAACTTTGATAATGCAATGCCTGAGACTTCTGCAGTTTCTGAATTATAATCATAAATGAATCACACAATAATTCAGAAACTTTAGTACCCCACTTAGTCATAAACCGCATTTCAAATAGCCTGGTTCATCTTATTTTGTGATATAAGAGCTACTGCTGTTACTCTTTGATTTGACACAGTGCTTTTAACACCAGTGCTCAGGAAAACCTTGATTGAAGGATTTTACCTCCTGATGTTTCTCAGTAACGGCCTGTCAAATGATCAGCTTGCAGGTAAAAAGAAAATTGAGAAATTCAACACACTTTGGGACAAGGAAGTAGTTACATAAGAACTGGCCTGAAAAAGACCAACCACTGGCAACTTCCTGATGGCTTTCGATTATGAAACATGGTTAGCTACTTAAAATGTAACAGCATGATGCTCCTCATTTACTGTGAACTGAGTTGTATCAAATAATTCTGGCCTGTTGTAAAGTTTTTGGTCTGTGAGTAAGACAGACCTCAAAAACTTTGAAGCAGTAAGATCTATAGTGAATGATTCCTACCTCTGTTTTTTATTTAAATTCAAAACAACAAATTGAGGCTTTATTACATTTAAATGTAAATTTAAATGTAAAAAAACATGGGTTTCACTCTTTAAAGCTCCAATGATTAGAAACGTGTTTTGTAAAAATGTTCCAGAATGTAGAAAGTCAGCTTCAAGCTTCAAAGAATGGGTACATTTTCTGTGCTCTTACGTTTTAATTGTGAAATGTTGTTTTTCAGTTTTGTGCAAGTTTAATGGTTATAATTTAATCATAAGATCAACAGCAATGGAACACCATTACATAATCAGGATACACATTTTTTAATCCGAAACAAAATACGTTTTTTTATTCTTGTTGCTGTGCAAACTTACTTCAGTTTGACTGGCTATAAATCTAAAATTTGATAATGTTAACATTAGCATAAGATAATGGAACCTATGTAGAAGCTTTTCAGGATTACAGAAAAAAATACCAACAGAAAAATCTTGTTGGTATTTTTGGATGCATGATTTTTTAGGTTATATTTGGATATTATATTTGTAACAGTGGATGCAAAATGTCAGTACCTATAAACTTATAAAACTAAGGCAGTCAGAGTTCTGTGGACTGCCTTAAGAGAAAATAGCACTAATTAAGGTCCAAGCACAAAACCCATCCAAGCACAAAGCATTATGAGCCACAATACACCAAATGTACATAGGTATCCATACAGTCCTTGTATTCATTAATGTATTCAGCTACACTAAGATGCACCCACTGCTGGCATGTGTTTAATTGCAAACACACACACAATCTCTATACAAAAGTGTTGCCAATAGCATGCAACACACTTAAACAAGCTCACTTGAGCCTAAGATCACCTTGCCAAGTGTTGGCTAGAGGGATATAAAACCCCTAAGTTTTTGAACTGTGGGGCAGTGGAACTGTGTTCTCTGGATTGATGGAGGACATTCAACCTTTAGGAACAGTTGGGGTGTTGTTTATTATCCAGAAATAATAATCCAACATCAGTGTCTGACCTGTTTTTGTGACTGAATGCAATTAATCCTAACAGCAAAGTTCCAAGATTTAGAGTCAATGACTCCCAGAGGAGTAGAGGCTGTTATTGTAGCAAAGAGGAGACAAACTTTCTATTAATACTCTTGATTTATATATTGAGGAAAATGATAGATACCTGTGAGTGGCAAGTGTATTTGAACCTTTCAGTATTATTTGAATGCTTTTAGTATTAGATGTGACCCACTTGTGTAGCAATAACTGAAACTAAATATTTCTGTTGATCAGTCCTGCACATATAGAATAACTTAAACTCTGGGATTGTGTTGGGTTGTCTCACATGAACTGCTTACTTCTGGACCTTTCACCGTATTTCCATTGGGTTAAAGTCAAGACTTGGCCATTCCAACATTAGCTTTATTCTTTAACCACTGTTTGATGGAATGACTTTGTACTTAGGGTAGTTGTCTTGCTGCATGAGCCACTTTCTTTTGAGATTCAGATCATGGACAGATATGTCCTAATATTTTCCTAAAGAATTTACTGGTATTATTCAAAACGAATTGTTCAATTAATGATGGCAAGACAGGCCCAAACCATGACACTACTTCCGTCATGTTTCACTGATAGGATGAGGTTCTTGTGCTGGAGAGTAGTAGCTTTCTCCTTGTAACCCTGCCACACACACCATTGTTGTGTGGTGTCCTACAGATGGTGGACTCTGGAACATCAACATTATCCAAAGTGAGAGACACTTTTAGTTGCTTACAAGTTACTCTGGGTTCCTTTGTTACCTCACGGACATTTACATGTCTCAGTCTTGGAGTGATCTTTGTTGGCTTGCCACTGTCAGGGTGGATAATAATAACATTTAATTACCCAGTCTGTCTGACTATGGACTGGTGGAGTGGTGGACTCTTTAGGAGTGGTTTTGTAATCTTTTCAAGCCTGGTGAACAGCAACTCTTTTTCTGAGGTCCTCAGAAATCTCATTTGTTCATGCCAGAATACACATCCACAAACATGTGTTGTGAAGATCAGACTTTAAATACAACAGGTCGCCCACCTGTCCTTTAGTGTCTGACTGTCCTCCCATTACTTGAAAATACTTGACTCTAATTTCACCTTCAAATTAACTGCTATACTGCTATACTGATTGACCTCTTAACGTTTTTGACAAGAGAAACAAAATCCCAGGAAAATAGTATAGTTTTTTTTTAAATTTTTTTAAAGAAACAAGTAATCCAATACTAACAGGATCACATTATGTGGTGATATTTTGCAATAAGATACAGGTTCATATTAACAGGTAATCAGTAATCTGTACTGGAACACAATTTTAAAGTAATTGTCCAACCCTCTGGACCACAAAAAGACTAGACATGTGTTAATATTTTAGCGTAACCAGTAGTCATGCAGCTTTTGATTGACTCACTGATCAACTTTAAACCCCAAAGCTTTAGCCATGAATCTGGGCAATAGGTAAAGAAACCCAGGAAGATATCAGATCTAACTGGATTCCTAAGTGTTTTCCCAGATATTTAAGCATAACTACAAATATTATCCCTAAACTAAAGAAGCCAATTTACCCTTCAAGCACTTTCATTTGAATCATTCCCTCCTTTACATCTCTCTCTCTCTCTCTTCCTCTCTCTCTCTCTCTCTCTCACCACACTAGTCCGTTCATCCCTGAGTGAGAATTAGTTTAATTTAATGTTTCTCTAATGGCTGCCTCTTTACCCAGCATGCTCTGGGCCTAATGGCACTCGTGGTCCCTCATTCCTGGGCTTATTTCCTGTGATTAAGCCCTGCCATGGCACCGCAGTTGCTTCTGTACACTCACGTACCCACGTTTATCAATTAAAGCCCTTCCTCTGTCTCCAAGCTGCCAGCTAATTAGCCTAGTGCTAAACTGAAGAGGAAATGCGGCTAGATTCATGGCTGCTTTGTTTGGGAAATTATGTGGGACTGGGTTGTTGTGTTTTGCGCTGCAGTGAGTAATAGGGACGAGGAGCTCACGCTGCTTGAGGAGTATGAGTAAGGTTCTGTCCACTATCATCTAGGTCACAAGAGACAGGAACAGCTGAAGTTTCTTTCCTGGTGCCTAAACATACAGTAGTGGTCTTGAGGTCAGAAAGTTCCCTGCAAACATCATGTGGAATCATCTGCACTTGCATTGATGCAGACCATTCTACAAACAAAATGTAGTAACATTTGTGGAAAAATAAAAAATGTATTAAACCTTGTGTAAAAATGAAGAAAAATGTGACCCCAGTTATTCAGTATACTTTCTGTATTTTTAAAAATATAACTAGCCAATAAGATCTGTCATTAAAGAATTTCAGAAAGTATTTCCTTGTTACTTCTTGGGGACGAAAATGGCAAGATTTAAAAATAAAGGTGCCATAACAGTGTCTTTGGAGTGACTCCTTATTTTGTCACTGGGCAATGCTTATTCCTAGGGATAACAATGGGAATACAATGGGGAATGTATAAAATACATCTAGTTCCAGAGGTCATTATAGTCAGAGAGGAACACAGAAAAATATAAAGGTTATAAATGAGTGGGTAAGGTGACAAAGAGCTGGTGTCATAAAAGAACCAAGTTTGGTTCCTTTGTAGCCTTTCAATAGATGAAAAAGTAATTTCTGTACATGAGATATAAAGTATGAAGGTCTGAAGGACTATGAATCAAAAAGCAGGGTTTCACCACTAGAACCTATTCCCTCTGACCAGGTTGGAGCAGTTTTTTGGACTTGCGCCAGTAAAACAGACCATAAACCTTAATCTCAAGCCAGTCAAGAGATGGCCTACCTTATACACTCCTAAAAGAACCTGAGTGGATTATATATAAGATAAAACTAGCTGTTCTTTTCTGGGAACAGCATGAAATGCTCTCATCTCTTCAGAACGCGAGGCTGTAAGAGAAGAAATTAGAGTTTTGGAGACCTGTGTAGGTTGCCTGTGCTCCATTGCTAGCACACTGAATGGTAAAATGGATGGTAATTTATAACGGAAGTGCGCAACATACCAAAATTGACACAGAGCACAGATTATTATCATCATCACCACCATCATAAGTATAATGATTATCTGCACCAGTAGCTAAGGCACCCCTCCTCTCTCTCTCTGTCTGTCTTTTTTCCTCTTCCATTTCTGGGATGTGTCATATGGCTGAGTCAAAAAAGTACTCAGAGAAAGAGAGAGAGACAGACAGAAAGAGACAGAGGGAGACAGAGAGAAAATGACAGTGAGATATAGACAGAGAGATAGAAAGAAAGAGATAGAGACAGAGAGAATGACAGACATAGACAATTAGAGACAGTAAGTAAGACAGATACAGACAGAGAGAGAGAAAGACAGAGAAAGAAAGAGAGGATGACCGAGATATTGAGAGCGAGAGAGAGAGAATGACAGAGATAGACGCGCAGAGACAGAGACAGAGTAAGAAAGAGAGAATGAGAGAATGACAGAGATAGACAGAGAATGTGAGACAGAGAGAAAGAGAGAGAATGACCGAGAAATAGATAGAGAGAAAGAGAGAGAGAGAGACAGAGTAAGATAGAGAATGACAGAAATAGACAGAGATATGGAGAGTGAGAGAGGGGAAGAGAGCGAGAAAGGGAGATCCACAGAGAAGGGGATGGGGACAAATAGAGACAGACAGTAACCTTTTACTGCCCATGAATTCCTGTATATCTTTTTCTCCAACAAGTCTTCATTGACAAGCATTTCCTGCACATATACTTATCATTGACCCCCTCCCCCCAGCCCCACTCCCCCACCGCATCACACTGGCCACATCTGCTATTATGTGTATGAGTCACAAAGCCGGGCTGAGCTCAGTAAAAAAAAGAAGAAGAAGAAATATCTTTTGAGACAGAAATAGTGTTAACAGAGTGGATTTTATTTCGCACACTCATAGACTGCATGAGCAAGGCCAGTCTGTAGGATTTCATTCTATCTGAAAAGAATAAAATGCAACAGTGTTGTATTCTAACCACCAGCCCTGGATACAGCTGAGTGCTGCCAACTACTGGGTTGAAAATGTAACTGGAGTTCTCTGTACCAGACTATTCCACATTTCATTCACAAAAACACAGAGGAAGGTAAGAATGGTGGTAAATAACAAATGGGAATGCTGCTTTACCACATTCAGCTCATTTTTAACAGGCATGTCTCGTTCATTCAAATGAAGAGAAAAAGGAACAAAGAAAACAAGGGAGATTTGTGGAAGTATTCGTTTTTACAAGGACATTGTTATGGTTTTCCTGTTTTGTTTCTTATTATTATCTTTATTCTTTGATTACCTGCTTAATTTTGTGTAGATATTTTCAGATATGATCATTTCATTTAGATATGTTCTGTATACTCTAGAAGAAGACCTTTTTTTATTTGAATGTCCTGTGCTCTGATGCTGCTCTTTTTTGTTTTTACTAAACCCTGTAATCATTCACACAGACAGTGGTGCAGAAAACTGAAATTGTATTTATGATCCTGGGACTGTCATCATAATGCAGTGAATGCAAAAGTTTTATGATACTAGCACTTGTCGTTTTAGTGCGCGTCGATTATTTTTGGTCTGATGAATGCATAGTTCTGCTCCACGTGGTCTAAATGGTCCTTTTTTGCCTGCATTGCTACATTCTGAATGGCTACACGAAGCCCATTTACAAAAAAGGCAAGGACTATCAGATCACTGCAGAGGATTTTCTTGCTGAGGATCATCATAAAGAACCCAAAGCTGCAACTTTAGTATTGTGTTTAGGACATACATTCATCATATCTCTACCTGTCTCTGGTTTGCTCTGAGAACATTTGAAAAAAGAAATTCCATTTATGTGATACTATATAGTGTTACTATAAACTGTGATGCATGTGCACATATTCATGTTATTTAATGTGAATATGAAATGTGTATATGCACATTGGATATATTTGTCATTTGTCTGTGTATATTACACAGACAAATGAAAAATAAAGGAAAAACCATCATTATGTGTCACTAATGTGCTGAGCCATAAACTTCTAGTAAAATGCCTGCCTTCACTGCATAATGAAGCTACCAGATACCTCCACTGTAAGGGTTAAGCATCCAGGCCTGTATTGTTCTCTTGATGTATGGCAGACATGAACTCAGCTGCTTCTGGAGAAGGTTTTTTTTCCATTTTTTGTGCAGCTGCATAACATTAAAACAGTACTTTTTACATATCAGACTGCCTTTTTGTCTTTACATGTATTTTTTTAAATATATAGTAGTTTCTTTAATATTCCATCTATAATAGTGTATGTCTAAAATATGTCTATATACACAGTATAAATATTTTAATATATGTGTGTGTGTGTGTGTGTGTGTGTCACTCCAGTCACTGTTGCTATTGAAATATTACACACATGAACAGTCTTTGTGACTAGAGCTCCTGCCATCTATCTTCTGTTATTAATTCACTGTCAAAGTCATTTAGATCTTAGACCAACTGGGCCTGCTCAGAATTTTCATACAAGCCACAGAGCATGGTAGGAGTTAATTGCTTAATTATACCATGCAGTACACCTGCCTGGAAGCATCCATACTTATTTAATGTTTCTCCACTTAGTTATGAATGTTTTTCCTTTAATTTGACAGCCGTCTGTTGTTATCATGTACCGTATAGTATTATTTGTGTAATTCATACTGTTAGAACAGCAAAAAAAGCAGGGGAGAAAGAGCTTTTAGTGGTTTGAGATACATTTGATCTCATTTCACAGTCATTTTCTCACACTAGTATTTATTCCTGCGTTCTTGGCCCACCAAGGGCATAAATTGTATTGACCAGAAAGTCCATTCTCAAATCCTCGCCTGGCAAGGCTTGCAAATTTTATTCAAACAAGATTGATTTTCTAACGTGCATGATATTGCCACTGGACTTTGTGATTTTCCAGGGTGATTGCATCCATCATTACTGTATGGTACTGTGTTTCATTTCATTCATATAAAGGAGGTTGAAAGTGGAATTGGAGTGCCTGTTGGTGCCTGATAGAGGGAACTATGCAGAATCTGGCATGCTTCAACTTCTTATCTGTGCTTCGAACATGGTTTCAGAACCAAGCGCCTGTTATTTTGTTCAAAGCTCTCTGTAACTATTTCATGTATTTGTCATAGCAGTTTATATAAAAAGTTTTTTCATGAGGATTTTATATTTTTTTGTCTGTGTTTAGCAAATAATAATAAGCTTTATTTGTACATTCTGCGCTTCACAGAATATGAAAGAAGATGATAGAAAATACAGGTCTGGAAAAAAATAGACCACTGCAAAAATGTTCAGTTTCTCAAGTATTGAAGTGAACAGCTTTGCCTTAGTTTTTAAGAACTGCTGACAATATTTCTCTTAATTTCCAAATAAAATATTGTTCTTTAAAGAATTAATTTTAAAGGAAATGACAAAATGATGCAGTGTTTACAGAACTTGAATAATTAAAAAAAAAAATCTCTTGTTCACTCAAACAAAATGGCAGTAATTAACTTTGACGTACTTCTAGTAGTGTTTAAAGATCCAACTGGTCACACTGCAAGAGGAGAGCGTTGATTATAGCAGTGTTTTTATACTTTTCCTCATTAAATAAGATTTGATTCAGGTGATCACTAATCAGTCCCTGATAAAGCAGAATGAGGTGCTTGTGTAGGAATTTAACAGACTGGAATGGTTGTCATTTAAAAATAAATTACAGTGGTCTCTTATTTTTTCCGGAGCTGTATATGCATTAATCGGCCTTAACACATAACCACCTGCCTAATGTTGTGTAGGTGCCACTAAAACAGCTCTGATGCACCACTGCATGGACCCCACCAGACCTCTGAAGGTGGGCTGTCGTATCTGGCACCAAGAGATTAGCAACAGACCCTCTAAGGGCCATTATGGATTGGACCGGTTTGGCCAGCTCAGGCCACAGTTCTTGATCAGATTGACATCTGTGGGAGTCTGGAGAACAGGTCAACACCTTGGTCTATTTTAACTTTTTCAGATCACTCCTAAGAAATCTATGAAGTTGCAGGGTGAATTATCCTGCTGGAAGATGCCACTGCCATTATGAATACTGTTGATTTGAAGGCACGTACTTAGTCTGCATCAGGGTTTAAGTAAGTGGAACATGTCATAGTTACATCCACATGAATGCCTGGATGTAAAGGTTACCAGCAGGACATTGCCCAGTGTCACACTGCCTCCCCCAACATGCCGTTTTCTCATAGTGCATCCTGGTGCCATCTCACCCCAGGTAAGCGATGCACATACCCACAGCTGTATACTTAATGGAAACAAAAATGTGATTCTTAAGACCAGGCCACCTTCTTCCAGTGCTCCATTTTCCATTTTCTTCTGATGGTCACATGCCCATTGTGGCCACTTTAGGCAGTGGACTTGTTTTAGCATGGGCAATCTGACTGGTCTGCCTCTGCACAGCTCCATAGCTGTGAAGCACTGTGTGCTCTGCTGCCACTGTAATGAGATGCTAAATGTCAGTGGTTTTAATGTTGTGACTGATCAGTATCCATGTATATATTAGAAAGCTCTTGAAAGCAGGCCTAACCTGCTAATCCAGAAAACCGAATGATGTTTGTTAGTCCAAATCTATACATGTACAATTATTGAGAAGATCAGTGGTTTGACGACTGCAGACGTTGTGCAGAAGGATGAATAGACATGAAAGATCCACTCTGTAGGCCACAAAATTACAGTGCAGCTTCATACTGGAAAGTAAAACAAAGCAGCCTGCTCATGTATGAGGCCTGTGCACTGAAATTACTATGATTCATGAATAAACCAATCAATCAAGCTGTCATGAGATTAATATACGACAAATGGCTTTAACCTTTCCTATTTGTTCGCAAATTAGCCACTATTAGTTCTTTCACTGCTAATATTAGACTCTCCTTTTCCAATAAGTACGCTGTACTGAGACGTAAGTTAACTGAGAGCAGGTATTGTGTAACAGTAGTCGATGAGACATGTTACCACGTGGTTAATGTCCAGTGGTAGTGAGCTTTCTGACGCAAATTCAAATGCTGCTCTTGTCCAGAAGAAGCTAATGGTATAGCTGTTCATGAAAATGGTATAGAAATATGGATTATTGGGCTGTCAAAACCTGGTTAAATAAAGGTCAAATCAATCTTTATAATGTGATGAGTGCCAAATAAAAACTCTGACACAAGATACAGTGGCTGTTAGACAAATATAAAAAATATGCAAGAGCTTTCCACTGATTCCATTAGTGAGTTTAATGGGGTTCGTAGTTATTATGATAATGTGTGTGTGTGTGTGTGTGTGTGTGTGTGTGTGTGTGCGCATCTGGTAATAAGGTCTGGTTAGAGATATGACATTCCAGAGAAGCTAAACGAGTGTATTGCACACTAAGCGATTCTGCAGAACAACAGTGATGTGCGAGAAGAAAGGACACCAAGAAAAAAGAGAAAGATAGAAATGAAAAACAAGAACAAAGTAGAGGCAGGCATTGTGTCGGCAAGCAGTGAAAGACTAAACACAGAAACTATGATGCAGAGGCAAAATGAAAGGAAAAAAAGAATGGGATCCAGTGAAATGTAGAATTAATCTACCTGTGGGAACTGGTGTTCCATCAATTTCTTGCAGCCTAAAGGAGCAACAAGGATTATCCACACACAGTTAGTATTTTTTGTGTTTTATTTATGCTGAGTATTTGCTTTGAAAGGTTTTGTAAAATTACTGGAGCTAGTTTAGCTATTCCAGTTATTATTAAGAGCCTTAAACTGATGAACAGCTGCATGGATGTGAAAAGTCCATAAATAGGAAAATGTTGCTCTTTATACTCTTAGTTATTAATCAGAAATAAATAAGCCAATTTTCAAGTAATGTATACTGGTGTATTCCAGTATACATTATAAAATCTTCCATAGCACACAGGCCTTCAACTTCAAAACCAGAACCAGAACTCTTCTTCTAACACACAAACACACCCCTAACTGAACTGCACAGATACACACTTAAACTGGCCCCCCATAAACAAGAACTGCTGCTCCCCCAGTTAAACAAAATATACAGTTTAAGTTTTGCACAGCAATTTATTACCATTCCTACTTTCTTCAGTTAATTACTCAGCTTCTAGAATCTGACACAATATTATTTTCGCTCTCACTTGATTCTGTCAGTGTTTTGGTCTTGTGTTTTAAAGCACTTTAATATATTTTGCTCTTTGTAGTCCTGTCTTGATTTAGTCTTGTGTTGTGTTGTCTTGCACCTTGATCCCGGAGGAACATTGTTTCATTTCACTGTGTACTATGTAGATGGTTCAAACACCTACATGACTTTACTTTACACAATTGCACACAACAGACTTTCTCTAGAGGTACAGCTGCAGCGAGCTTTGTAGCCTCTAAAGTCTCAAAATCCTGAAGGGCTTCTGAAGCTTAGATGTCGTTACCGTTCACCACTGGTGACTTAACAAAAACACAGGTTCTAAAATATCCTGACCTAATTCAGAAAATATCGGACAGAGAAGATGTACAGAAAAAACATGTTTAATCAATATTAATGTGTTAATCAAAAACAGAACTCAATTTCAAATGTAAACAATTATTTTACTAACTTATTTATATGTAGATAGCAGTCATAAAGTCATGGGTTGTATTTGTTTATTATTTTAAAGCTTAACAGAATTAAACATTCTTTCCTCGTCAGTGATTGTTCTGTTATTCCAGTTGTACACATTCTGAACAACATTGAACCAACACTGCAAAACATGAGAAAATTCACGCCACATTATTTGGTCAAATGAGCATGGCGAGAAAAAAACAGAAGGGATTTAACCACATATACAATAATCATTTTAATAAACTCTTTGATATATATTGCTAGATTAACTGCATTCGTTGGTTATATTATATACTAATGTTATGTTAAGTGATAGCATTTTCTCTATATAACACAGTTCAAATCACACTAACATAAACGTTTTTGCTTACGATTTTGATTCGGCCAGGCTAACCTTTCTGGTCTCTCTTCTATAATAAAAAGGTTAAACCAGTCTGGTGAATATCTGAAAGTCTCATAGTGCCTACATAAACCTCTAATACAGCATGTTTTGTTTGTTATTGATTTCAATAATGAGATAATATTTGAAACAAATCTGAACACCATAGACATAAAAACAACAACTATCTGCCATAAACAAGATTTAATTTATTAAGCAACCTAATTAGAAGTTATTTAGGTGAGGTTCTATGTCTACCAGTGTGATGCTGATTTCATAACACCCTATTGGACATGCGTGTCATGCCAGTGGACATTTCCAGATCTAGTTTTGTTTGAAATGTTTGTATGTCACATACCAGCCTGGATGTCATGTTACAGCTCAGACTTTTCATTACTTTTCAGGTTAAGTAAAAAAAACTATAAAAGTAGAACAGTATAAATTTCATAAAGCCATTTATTGTCACACAGAAAAGCATGATATTTCTAACAATGCTGGAAAATAGATGAAATGTACCTTCTGTTCAAGCAATGTGCTCTTTTAATGTCTTATATATTCCTTGGATTAAGAAAAACCCTTTAAGTGATTGGATGTCCAAATTAATGCATTTTAATATGCACAGTTCCACTTGGTGATTTTTTTCTGCAGACAAAATATAATCTATGATAATTAATTAGACTGTGAAACTGCTATGTGAACATTTTCATTAAATGTAGACAACTAATTTAATGAAGTTTAAAATAATATTATCGTAATAATTCTCTCTTTAAATTACAGTGATTTATGGAGCATCAGGTCAATTATTGAATCATTAGAGCTTAAGGTTAAGGAAGAATCCATTTATTCGCTTACTTTTGGAAAGCATCTGTCTCTACATTACTTTGACAACAATATAAAATACAGAGTGCAATGTGCATTTTCATTCAGTTATATACAGGTAATTACATCTGAATAATTAAGGAAGTCAAATTGCTTTTGTAAAGAATGTAAGTTAACAAATACAGATGACTAATTCCTTTTATAAGCATATGTCAGAAAAACTCATCCTGGAGGCTGGCACAAAATATCTGCTGCACAGTGTCTGCAACTGACAGTATGATCTGTACCTGCTTAAAAATACCTCTTAATGCCCATTGATCTGAGTGATACCTCTTTGATTTTCGCAATAAAATTCAGCTTTTCTCTTAAGATTCTCAAAGGCAAACCTGATACCCCTTCTGTCCTTTTCTACCCATTATAATGACATCTCTCTCTCCAGAAACAGCTGCTCCCAGTACTCCCTGTACTGCTTTACTCCCTCATCTCCCTCACAGAACTTTCTCATGCTCTCCCATAGAGTTTGAGGCATGTAGATATGGACCAGAACAGTTCCATGGATCTCCTCTCTCACCAGTTCTAAATGGGTTATCAGCGCCTTCCTTGCCAGGGAAAGGTTTTCCCCGTACATATCTATGTTAAACCTCAAAGCCTCTCTGTTAAATGGAACAGGGTAGAGAGGTGTGTAAAAACTCATGAATGTTGGTTTGTCCCTGGAACTGTCAACCACCCAGGTAAGGTTCATACTTCTCAATATTTCTAAGTTGCTTTCCATTGGCTCCAGAGGCAACCAGTCTTGGATGATGGTGCCTCCTGGAAGCTGAAGTCTGGAGGAGAGATCAGGGGCCAGGAGTAGGGCCTTGAGCTCATGAATGTCCTTCATAACAACTAGTGGTTGGCTGGTGGTTGTGGGTTCACCTGACTTCTCCATGCTAGCCAGTTTTGCTTTCAAGCCTGAGACAAAGCTATTGAAACTCTCAGCTTCTCCACACAAAGAAAGGACAGACTAAAAACAGACACAAGGAAAATAATGAAGTAACCAGAGTACAGGAAAAACACGACAGAAAACACAGCTGTCTGCAAAATAGGACAAACAATTTAGAGGATTGTTTGCCCAGAGGCAACATTATGGAGATTACTGGATCTATGGTATAGATATCTGTTAGCTAATTTGAAGTTAAATTAAGTTACACTTAACATTACACTTTTTAATAACTGTGTTTTTTTTCGCTTTTTATTTGTTATTAGCCTCGAGTCTAGTCAAGTTTATTTATATAGTACATTTTCATCCACAAAAGGTCATGCGATGTGCTTACAGGAATAGAATCAAATCAAATACTAGAATAAATTAAAACAAACATTCAAAATCAACAAAGGAAATTGAAAGTGCAACAGAAGTGCAGATATTTCAAAGAAGGCAAAGAAGAATAGTGCAGTTTTAAGAAGCTTTTTAAAGGTGCAGATCTGATACTGATGGGCAGTGAAAGATCTAAACAATAGGTGAAAGATTTAACCAATAAGATTTTGAATTGTTATCTGCTTTATTTTTGTCAGTGCGTGGTTTGTTAGGGCAGCTGTATACAATCTGAGATCAGAATGTGCTAACTCACCCGCCGAGCCAGAACAATAAACTTGGAAAGTTTTTCAGGTCCAGGGTCGGTGCCTCTTGTCAGTCGCTTAGTGTTTACACTTGGGTAAAGCTGCTTAATGTATCTGTCAGTCACTTTCTGGACCACTCCAGCCACACCACGACCCCTTTCACTCGGACACACCCTTAGACCCTGCACCACCACCGTCTTACCCCCATCCACAACCACTCCAGACTCCAGTGCCACCTACAGGCAAACAGATTTTAAACATTCCAGATGAGTCTGATGCTTTTCAGAATTAGAACACTAGGGCAACATTTTTTCTCAGTTCTTTTTCTCTCTCTTTTTTTTTTTTTACCAAAAATTACAAGCGGAAGAAATAACAAGCCAGTATGCAATATGATTTTGCACATGACAATAGTAAAACCAATTTTAAAAGTATTTAAAAACATAGTAAAAAAATAGTAAAAAGGCCATACCCCATTTTTTGTATCAAAATGGAATAGTTCATCCTCTTCATAATGCTTCTTTAATTCCAGTATTTGTGAGGCCACATTATAGGTACATACATCTTTTATTACAACCGACATAAACCCATATGAACCATGGTAAAGGTCAATTTCAACAAGGGTCAACTGTTATAATGTTTGCTGAGATTAAATTAAAACAGCTTTTATGCTGCTTGTTGAATCAAGCCTTTATAAATGTTTACTTCATTTGTCATGAAAGGTTTATGTGGGTGTCGCTAAGTCATATGAATACCGGTGACACGTTGCCATACTGCTAAACGTGATTACAGTGTGTCTGTCTTACCAGCTTCCCGTCTCTCCTGGCGATTATGATAGCTCTGTCTGGTTCGGTAAGCCAGATGTGGTAACGGTGAGGCAGGTAGTCATTGCCCCCATAGATGTCATGCGATATGGCCATAATCTCATCATAGTCCTGTGGCCTGGCCAGCCAAAACGTCAATCCATCACTCTCTCCAACAAACTGTGCCTCCATTGATGTCCTAGAGGAAAAGTAACAACTAGGCTTTTTTCCTTTTTTTACTTAAATTCGTATCCAGTAATTTCTCAGTATTCTGAGAAAAAGTTAACCGAACAAGCATTAGCACTTCACCATACTGCACAGTTGTGAAATATATGCACAATTCTAAACATGGGAAACTACAATAGAGTGGCAAATACCAAGTGACTGTATGCAGACAGTAAAAATGGGTTCTTGATCACTTGTGAATCCGCAGGCCTACCCATGCTGATTACAGGCCACACCAACTGAAAAATGTCTTCTTTTAATGTGCTGTAAAATATGTGTCCAACTAGAGCACACAGAGAAGACAGGGCCAAAAGTATTGGGACACCTGTCCACAACACCAACAGGAACTTTAATTGCTTTCAAATACATATTCTTTAATATTGCGTTTGTCCCCCCTTTTGCAGCTATAACAGCTTACATTCTTCTTAGAAGTCTTTCCACAAGATTTTGGAGTGTTTCTGTGGAAAATGTGTCCCCGTTCATTCTGTAGAGCATTTATGATGTCAGGCACTGATATTGGACGAGAAGGCCTGGCTCCATTCCACTTCATCACAAAGGCACTGGATAGGGTTGAGGTCAGGGCTCTGTGTGGGCCCGTCAAGTTCTTGCACTCCAAACTCATCCAACCATGTCTTTATGAAGCTGGCTTTGTGCACTGTGGTACAGTCATGCTGGAATAGAAAAGGGCCTTCCCCAAAGTGAGTCCACAAAGTTGAAAGCATAGCGTCGTCCAAAATGTCTTGGTATGCTGAAACATTAAGACTATCCTTCACTGGAAAGAAGGGGCCACCTGAATTCAATAATTAAGAGGTGTGTCCCAAAACTTTTGTCCATATAGTGTACCTCAGTATTTTCTTACAATTGTACTTCTACTCGAGTGTTTGTGAGGTGTAATCTACGTTTTACTCAGTTTTTTAGTTTAACTGCACCTGCACTGCTTACATTTGTCACTTTGGAGGTCTGGCCTTAGCATGTTACTCCAAAAGCACTTCAAAAAGAGAACAGAAACTCCAGGTCGTTCATTGATAGATGCTGGATTCGCCAAGACATTCCTTCATAGTTCTGTTACTCAGTAAATGATAAGATTTCCCTTTGTTTGAAAATGGTACTGCCAATTCTGTTTGTCTACATTAAATTCAGCATGAATTCGGCATGAGTCCCCAAAACCCAATACCCCAAACTCTCACCTTCCAGGCTGAAATGTGAGACTGGTTGACTCTGCTGAAGTCTCGTGGACCAGGCAGTAAAGGTTCGGTAGCACAGAGCAAGTGAACTTCACCCGGTGATATACACCTTACATACATCATAAACCTTTGATACCGGCGCTCCCGGTCACAGCCGGTTAAATTATTAACCGCTCGCTACATAAACAATATGGATAAACGCATTGGGACGCACCTGCTTTCCAGGATTTGGACTATTCCCTTAACTTCCAGCGAACCTCAAACTCAATGCTTCAGCATACCAAGACATTTTAAATAACGCCATGCTTCCAGCTTTGTGGACAGATGAGGAAGGCCCTTTTCTATTCCAGCGTGACTGTGCCCCAGTGCACAAAGCAAAGTCCGTTAAGAAATGGCTGGATGAGTCCGAGTGCCTGACCTCACAAATGCTCTGGAGAATGAATGGACACAAATGCCCACAGAAACATTCCAAAATATTGTGGAAAGCCTTTCAAGAAGGGTGGAAGCTGTTATAGCTGCATAGGGAGGGGCAACTCCGTATTAAAGTCGGTGTATTTGAATGCAACGTCATTCAAAGTCCGTGGTGGAATGGTCAGGCGCCCCAATACTTTTGGCCACATAGTGTATTTCAGTAGATCTGGTGCGGTCAGATCCTTCATGGTGTGGTGAACGCAGTACCTCATTCATGAAGAGCAAGTTTGTCAACAATCATTAAGGATGTTTCGACAGTTCAAACTTTTATTTACAAAAATAAAGAACAAGGTAATCCATGACTCAAGTTAAACAGCAGCCTTTCCAGAAGCCCAGTGTTTGCGTAAGACTTGTGTTATATCGCCGCCCAGCGTCCATAACCAGGAAAAACAGTCTATTTTGCCCCAGCACAGGGGTGTCAGATCTTATCCACAAAGGGCCACTGTGGCTGTAGGTTTTCATCTCAGACAAACAGGAGCCTCACCTGATTAACTGTTTGAAGACTGAAACCAATCAGACTGACTCCTGATTGCTTGGAATAAAAACCTGCAGCCACACAGGTCCTTTGTTGACACCCATGCCCTAGAGGCAGCAGAGCCACATCCGTTCTAAATAGTACATAACAGAGATCTGATCTTTCTTGTCATGGAAAAAACTGTTTTGCCAAAATAGGGCAAAGTGGCCATGTAGCTATACGTAGATATCGATAGTAATCTATAGCAATATGGTAAATATTTATTGATCTAGAGACCTATAGTAATCTATAGTAATATAGTATGTATTAATACAGATAGCTATCGTCATCTACAGTAATACAACAATTATGTATTAATATAGCTACACTATATGGACAAAAGTATTGGGACACACCTGGTTTTCAGGATTTGGGCTCAGTCCCTTACTTCCAGTGAAGGGCAGTCTTAATGCTTGAGTGTACCGAGACATTTTGGACAACGCTGTGCTTCTGACTTTGTGGACACAGTCTGGGGAATAACGTTTTCTATTCCAGCATGACTGTGCCTCAGTGCACAAAGCAAGCTCCATAAAGACATGGTTGGCTGAGTTCAGTGTGGAACGGAGAGTGCGAGCCAGGCCTTCTCGTCTAACATCAGTGCCTGACCTCAGAAATGCTCTACAGAACGAATGGGCAAAAATTCCCCAAAGAAACATGCCAAAAACTTGTGGAAAGCCTTCCAAGAAGAGTGGAAGCTGTTATAGCTGTAAAGGGGAACCAACTCCATGTTAAAGTCTTTGCATTTGTGTAACTGAATGCAATGTTTTTAAAGTCCCTGTTCGTGGAATAGTCAGGCATCCTGATACTTTTGTCCATATTGTGTATCTATCATAATGAAAGTGAAGTAATCCATAGTAATATTCATCCATCCATCCATCCTCTACTCCTTTGTACACGCTGGACAGTCGCCAGCACATCGCAGGGCCACATACAGAAACAGACAACCATTCACACTCACACCTAGGGGCAATTTAGTGTGCTCAATCAACCTATCCCCATCGCATGTATGTTTTTCGTGGCGGGAGGAAACCGGAGCTCCCGGAGGAACCCCACGCAGTCACAGGGAGAACATGCAAACTCCACACAGAAAGACCCAGCGCCCAACCTGGGAGTCAAACCCCAGGACCTTCTTGCTGTGCGGCAACAGGGCTAACCCCTGCGCCACCGTGCCGCCCCCATAACATTATGGTAATTATTATTGCTATTGTAATATTGCTAGAATATCTTTAATATTTTGGCCTCTTCTAGTTATGGCTAATAATAATCTATAATAAATGTGTTATATACTTCAGCAAATAGGAATACTGTAAATATTTCAGTACTGTTTCTAGAGATCAGTGGCTTGGTCCTGGACATTGTGGTCTTGGACACCCCCGTGTTCTGCTTATTTTAGTGTTTTCCATGCTCTCAATATGCTTGATCCACCTAATCAGCTTATTAATAATCTTTCTGTGTTATTGGAGAGGGGCTGAGAGGCTTCCTGGACCATGGTTGGGAAGCAGTGCTATAGATCTTTTTCCTGCATGTTAGATTTTTAAAGCAAGGCAAGGGCTCATTTACAACAATTAAACTAGTTTATTAAACTCAGATAAACAATTTATAGCAATCAAGGTTTTTACATCATTTTTATGACATGTCATAAACATTCTGCACACTAAACTATACAAAAAATGCATATTCATTCAGTTTAGATACAAAGTGTCAAGCAAGCTCTCAAAATGAGACAGAAGATAAACAGCGATGCATATATTTACGTGTCTGTCAGTGTATACTGGGGCATTGCATGTGTTAATCAATGTCAGTATCTTTTTCTTTTGCTATTGCTTTAAAAATAAATCTTGTGCAAATGGCATCTTAGTCACCAGTGGGTGAGGACGAACTCAGTTGGTGCCGTCTGGCGTTGATGATGTCATTGTGTCAGGGTCTTTAGGTGGGCCTTCTTCATCTCTCTCCGGCAATGGCCTCTCGCCTAGACGGTAGTAAATCTGTCTTGCTGGAGACGGGGATCCTTGTGTGGGTACTCTGGCTCTGCCTTGGTATGACTTCCAAAGCCGGCCGTAATAAAGATCCTCTTTAATCTTTGCATACAGTTTTGCAGGGTCGAAGCCAGGGGTAACATTTTGTACTTGAGGTGTTTCTTCTAAGTGTGTCTGAAGAAAAATAAGCAGAATGAGCTCTTTATACATAATAGGGCTACATTATAATACACGGCCAATTATATATATTTAGAATATAGAATATTTAAGATGCAAATCAATTCTTATACTATAGCAGCACACTTTAACAGACAATACAGAGTGTGTGTTGAGCAGTAACAACAACAAAAAAAAATAGCATGTATTCCACATGCTGTGCCTGACCAGTGGAGACACCGCGTCACGTCACGTTCCCTTCCCGATGCACCAAGAGCACGCACACACGTACCCGAGAGAGTTAAAGTGCCCCGTGTCTTTTATTCTTTTCACCTTCAAACCAAAACAGGCTTGAGAGCCTGAACTACAGTGATGCACAAAGCATAAACAAGAGACTACCGTGTTGGTTGACCGACACCTGCAAACAGAACTCAAACCCCTTAAATACTGAATGACAACCCCACCACCAATAACAAAACACAAACACCTAATTACTAATGACCCCCAGCTGTGACTAATAACCCCACCAAATATCAACTTAAACAAACCGCGGGGCGCAAACAAACCCCACACCATCCAAAGGGCGGAGGAGGGGTAGGCAGAGGCAAAGGGAAGCGCCCCATGAGCACCATCCGGCCGTCTCTCACAGGATTACAGCCTGGCTGGCGCACTGCACGTCCAGGGTGGCCCGGGTGGGTCCCCTGGAACTCTCCCCCTGAAGAGTCGTGACTCATGTCCGGGGAGCTCCCTCTAAGGAGCCCCACACTGTCGTCTGAGGAGGAGCCCCTTACCAGGAGCTCCATCTAGTCTTCATAGGCAGAGCCACCTACTGGTAGGCCCTCATTGTCCTTATAGTCAAGGCCCCTGCCCGGGGGGCCCCTCCGCTGGAAGTTCATCACTGTCCTCAGGGGCGGAGCCCCTTACCAGGAGCCCCTCTCTGTCCTCAAGGGCGGAGCCCCCTCCCAGGAGTCACTCTGCAGGGAACCCCTTACTGTACTCGGAGGCGGAGTCTTTACCATGGACCCCACCGGAGCCCTCGGGAATGGAGCCCTCCATTGCTGCCCTCGGGGATGGAGCCCTCTCCCTGTGCCCCATTGGAGCTCTCGGAAGGCCCCTCGCTGTTCTCCAGGGTGAAGCCCTCTCCACGGGCCTCACTGGAGCTCTCCGGAAGCCCCTCGTTAACAGGAGGGAATCCCCTCCTTAACAGGGGGGAAGCCCTCTCCATGGGCCTCACTGGAGCTCCCATGAAGCCCCTCGTTGTCCTCGTTGTCCTCCTCACTGGCTCCACCGGAGCCCCCCCATTGACTCCAGTACCCCCCCCAAAAAAATTCAGAAGACGGCCCCCCTCCCCTGATGGAGTTTCCATCCTTCCTTGACCTGTAAAGGCCCTTCTTTAGCTTCCCTGAACCCCTCGCTAGCCTCACTAAGCCCCTGGCTAGCCTCTTTAGGCCCCTGGTTTGCCTCTTCAAGTCCCCCTTTAGCTTCCTTGGACCCCTTGCTAGCCTCACTAATCTCCTGGCTAGCCTCTTCAGGCCCCACTTTAGCTTCCCTGGACCCCTTGCTAGCCTCACTAAGCCCCTGGCTAGCCTCTACAGGCTTCTCACTGGTGGTTACAGGCCCTTTACAGGCAGCTACAGCTACATCTATAAGCCCTTCACAGGCGGCTACAGGCCCTTCAGTTAGGGTTAAATTTACAGGCCTCTCGGCTATGGCTAACGCTACAGGCCTCTCGGCTATGGCTAACGCTACAGGCTTTAAAGGTTCTACTAAGGAGCCTAAAGGCTCCTCTAACGAGCCTAGCAGGTCTACTGGCTCTGGACTGCCTGCTCTCGCCTCTACACCAACCCCAGCTATGCTACTTGGTGCTAGGGGG
Source organism: Hydrocynus forskahlii (assembly GCA_037974365.1). Lineage (NCBI taxonomy): Eukaryota > Metazoa > Chordata > Actinopteri > Characiformes > Alestidae > Hydrocynus > Hydrocynus forskahlii. Next base: position 13,453,938 of record JBBPCX010000011.1, on the reverse strand, counting down.
TGAAGCCGGGGAGCTGGCGTTGGTGGCTGCAGCCGTCTCCGGGGTGTTGGTATGGGCCGCTGAAGTGTGGTCTCAGTGCAGAGGAGCGTGGTCAGGACACTCGGGAGCGCGGGCTCGACGCGAGTGAGCGTGGCCTCCACGCTGGTGAGCGAGGTTTCGGTGATTAGGGAACGCGGTTAGGGCGTTCTCTCTTGGCAGGGACTGCAGCGAACTCTTGTCTGGCACCTGCCATGAGCTGACTTGCAGCTTCAAGCACGGGAGCTGCTTCGGCCGCGTTTTGAGCCGACGTGGCAAACTTCGCGGCTTTCTCGGCTTTTACAGCTGCAGCTGCTGGTACGGGAGCTGCCTCCGCAGCCTCTTGAGCCGACGCCGCGTCCTTCGTGGCCCTCTCGGCTTCACCTTCCCTCACCGCGTCTCTTGGCTGCTCCTGCTGCTTTCGGCGGCCTGCTGCTCTGCACACGCACCAGGGGTAGTGCCTGCAGTCCCAGATCGACCAGGTTCTGCGGGCTCTTCCTCTCAACACATCTCTCCTCCACTGGCTGCTGACTTTCTGTTGCTGATTGGGGATCCATCGATCCACCCGTCCCACCAGAAGCCCTGGTCCACCTCTTCGTCCTCCGACTCTCCGCCACACAGCAGCTCGGCAGTTGAAAACTGGCTCTTTCTCACCAGCTCACCCCTCGAACTGGACCCAGTCTGCCTCACTCCAGGCCAACTCCTTCTCCTTCCCTTGCAGCAGGGCGATGGTTGCGGCCCCTAGGATGAGTTCCTTCGGGCGCGGCTCTAGTCTGCTGGCTCTCTGCCCTTGTTTGTGAGGTCAGTCAATCTGTCACGTCTCGTTCCTTTCCCGATGCATCAAGAGCAAGCACACACGTTCCCGAGAGAGTTAAAGTGCTCCATGTCTTTTATTCTTTTCACCTTCAAACCAAAACTACAGTGATACACAGAGCATAAACAAGAGTCCATTGACCGACACCTGCAAACAGAACTCAAACCCCTTAAATACTGAATGACACAATCCCATCACCAATAACAAAACACAAACACCTACTTATGACCCCCAGCTGTGACTAATAACCCCACCAAATCTCAACTTAAACAAGGGTGGCCTCTAGTGGCCACCCACTGTCACAAACCCCAGACCTGACACACTGGATGATTCGTGGGAAAAAAAATGCAGCAATAGCAAATCGTCGGCATGGAATATTGTATAGTGTATAGTATAGGATTGTGAATATAGGAATTATACATGATAATAATTATATATTGTATGTGATAATAAAGATATAATACAATTATAAATGATAAACTTGACATAACCATTCAGCCTCAGCAAAGTGGTAATGTCAAGTTTATCATCATATATATTTAGAATATAGAATATTCAAGAATTCTTATACTACAGCCTAAGACATTTTAACAGACAAATATAGTGTGTGGTGAGCAGAGCAAAAAAAAAAAGGTGCGTATTGCACATACTGTGATAGATCAAAGATGACAGTAGATAATTCATGAATAAAAATGCAGAAACGGCATTTAGTCAGTATAGAATATTGCATAGTATATAGTATAGGATAGTGAATATGGGAATTTTAGTAGAATTACTCTTTGAAAGGAGGAACTGAAACTCAACTTCTGCTGATACTTCAGCAGCCACTCATAGTTTACTGTAAATTTAAAGTTCCTTTGGTATCTGTTTCACACAAGTTGCATCAAGTATGGAAAAGAGGGGTGCTGATAATTTTGAAGCGCCGGTATTTCTGGATCAGAGCTATGTATTTGTAGTAGTAATTTGTCATAACTAATAAAAAAGAAATGTATGGCTCTGTACTACCTGCTAAAGGAGTGCCATGTTTTGTTGAGAATACATTTCATAGTTATTTTTGGCTTTTCAAAGGCTGACTACAGCAGCTGGAAATACGCTTGACTGACTGAAGTTCTAAGACTAAGGAAGTCTTGGAATAAATTGTCCTATAATCATCATTTCTATTCCTTCCCTTTGTCTTTTGCAGTGACTTAATGGAAAATGTTCAGATGGTTATCTGTGTATGTGAGAACAGTGAAGCAATGGCCAACACGTCTTAACCACAGCACAGCACAGTACAACTGAAGGAACAGGAAATTCACACACCACTGCAGCTCTTTCATCTAAGGTCAGTCTGAGACACAACAATCTGCCTGAGATCAAAACATTAACCTTCACTACCATTCTTTTCTAAATGCCGAGCTGCAAAAAAAAAAAATTTTGATTTTGTGATTTGAACCATTTTGGAGCAAACGTAATTCGTACCTCTGTAGATGCCGATGGGTCTGTAAGATATGCCTCCTGTACGTTAAACACTTTTCTCCTAGAAGAAAAAAAATTGGTTATATTTGTATTTGTGCAAGATATCTCCATTTCACATTCTTAAAAATCAGTGTTCATTGGAGTAATGCCACAGTCCTTAAAGAACTCTTCAGTGGATGGAGAACCTAAAAGAAGAATCTCCACGTAATGTACAAGTTCAATTAAACAAAAAAAATTCCTAGAACAGTACATCTAAGCCAGTAACCTTTATTCTTAGACTGCAACTTTTTCAAACTGAATATGCTTAAATATATTCCACATTTAGATGCATTTTGGGTAATAATTTCCAGGCAGTGGATGAGTCAGTTGTAGGTGGTTTATGTTATACTGTGTAGAAGGAAGCAGGCTGCACCACTACCTTCTACAGCAACATCTGAGACAAACGTAGACAAACACGATGAAGAATGACAGAGAAAGAACAGAGCCGAGTATCACTGCTCCCAGCTGTCCGAATATGCCCAGGGTGCGGTCTGCATGCTGTGCTTCAGCTGGAGAAAGACACACACACACACACACACACACACACACACACACACACACAGAATATCAGGTATATATATAGGCACACGCACAGTAAATTATACATATATATATATATATATGTATATGCATATATAAAATATGAGCAGTGAGTGTTTTTTCCACTGATATTACTAAACATACTACATAAAACTAAAAAGAATAAATACAAATAACATTATACAGTAAAGTAGTTGAGATATGTCCAGTTTCTTGTGGAAGCCTATTATTACTTGCAGTTCCCATCAGAAACCTGGTTTAACTCAATCAGTCCTTCGTTACATAAAATCAGGAGCTGCTGAAGGAGTTTCACAAATCAAAGCAATGGTTGGATGCATTCAGGAGAAATCTGGACCCGAACCTGTGTTCTCCTTACCAGTTCACACTATCTCAACTACTTTGTCCAAACAAACAAATCTTGATACATTTTACTAAAGTTAACTTTGCTAACAGAAAGACACATTATCACATAATTTGCAAAGGTGCCTGAGACTTTTGTACAGTACTATACATATATATGTAAAAAAGAAATATGTATATCAAAACTTCATCATTTTTTACAGTTTTATTTTTGTTTTAATTATTTATTTACTGCATTTGAAAACTTTCCTTAAGTGAAGTAAAGTTACGGTTTTTGTTGTGACTGTGTGGCAGTCTGAGTTGTGGAAAAAGAAGAGTGTGTAAAAGAGTTTCAATACTTTTTGTGGTATTGGTATTGATGACTTCTTCATTGTCGGTGATCATAGTACATTGCCTCAGGATGCCCGAAGGAAATGTCATGAACACACAGCAGATTTGTTCGCTGCTATTTAATGCCTTCTTCTCTATAGAAATAGACGAGTAGGCATGAGGCTTTTGCTTCCCTTCAATCTTTACTCTGTTGGCCTGTTCAGGTGGGATGTAGATTCCATGCTGGGGATGAAAGATGCCCATGTTGGTGCGATTAGAGTCCTGCAGCTTCTCCCAGTTGGCTTGAGAAAGGTTGTCTTTACTAAACAGGACGCAGGTAAAATTTAGGCGATCTCCCTCATACCTCTGACTGATGTATATATTGCTGTTGGAAATGCCTGTCCAAGGAGAGACAGAACAGTTGACAAGCCACCAAGAGTCATGGTTAGATACCACAAATAAGAAGACTTGAGTTACACTCAGATAAAAGTTTCATATTTGAGGATGGTACGCTACATTGAAAAACATGTAAAGGTCCTTTGAATTTGTGTGATAACATGAACCACACCCAAAATGGCTCTGCAACATTTACTGTGAAGATTCAGCAAAGACGTGAAATTTAATGATAGGTAGAAAGTAATTCATTCTCTGGACTTTTTGAAATGGCAGAAGGATTTTGACAAGGAATACGCAAACAATGACATATTAAGGCTATGAGGCTTCTGAGAAGCTTATAGCTGGAAATTGGTTCTACCGATTTTAGGTACACCTGTACCTATTAAGATATTATATTTTCGATAAGATATGTCAAATTTGATAAGATATGCCAAATGTTAAGAATTTGTTTATACTCTGTCTTTGAAGTCTTAAAAATTAAATAGCCTCACATTTGCATATCTTATTTACCAAAATAAAAAAGCAAAATTCATTAAGGAGTCAAAAGAGGTTATACTATGACGTATTTGTAGCATCTTTATTTTTATGGAAATTTGAAGAAATACGGATGGTCGACAATCACAAGAATAATGTACTTCTGTGATTTTCTGTTTCTAATATTTATGATATATGGCTGGCCATAATTCCTAAAGGTGAATGAACAGAATTGGGAAACATTTAATACACTGTCCTTATGTAGCTCATAAAAAATCACATAGTCTAAATACATTTAGAATAGCTTTAGAATGCAATACATTGTCCCACATTTGCTAATAACTCATACTAGAACATTGGAAAAGCCATCATTTCACAATAACAAAATATTGCAAATGTGACTTTAAAGTGGCTAACTACAATTTTAATGACACGTAAAACCATGCCACAAAACACATGTACATGTCCAGTGCAACACCGAAATGAAACTTATCACTTAAGAACTTGTGTGCTACCTAGAGGCCGCAGTTCAATCATTCATCAGAGCTCAGTAACACCGTTCTCATCACCTTGATTTATCAATCCACTCAGGCTTTAGGAAAATCTTCTATATTTGTAAAGTCACCATTTGTTGAGTTCCTCCTAAGAGGCTGCCAAATGTCTAATAAGAATGAGTTTTAGGTTCTCAGTTGTATCAAATTAGAGATTTTTTATGACCCATTTAGCTGCAGGTTTTGCTTAGAATAAAAAAAAAATAAATACTGGCTATCATTGTCACTGTCTTCTCTTGTATGAAACATTAAAAAACACACATGACCTAAATATTATGGCCATAGCTTGTATTGAGTATTAATATTTTTGAGTGGAAAATCCACTTCCCGTGTCTCACATGTGACGAAAGGTAATTAAGGCTGTGGTTTGATCTGAGCATGCATTTTCAAACCAGTCTCAGCCAGCTCAGTGGCCCTTCTTTGCTTTTACCAATCCCTCAAAAGTACATGTCAGTGAAGTGTGTATAGTTATTGTACTGATAACACTGTTTCTCTGCGGTTGTTGTAGATGCCCCTTTCAGTTTATGCACTTGCAAGATCCATTTGACAACCTGCAATGCAAATTCCATTCCCTTGTGCTTGTAATAGACAATACAATACCCTTGCCTGTGAACCTGATGACCACAATGTTGCAGGTTCTAACCCCCACTTTCTACCATTGTGTCCTTGTAAGTCGCTCTGGATAAGGGCATCTGTCTCTTTACATGCTCTGAGTGGAAAAAGATTAATCGTTTGCTGGCTTGAATTGTTTTGTTGCAGCACCAATTAGTGAACATTCCGCAGCTTCTGAGACAGGATATCTAGGGCACTGCAACAATGGTTAGTATTTAAAGTAGACCATCTGATGTATTGTAAAGTACTGCTTGACATTCAGTTGTTGGTCAGCATAAATTCGTTTGGCAAATATGCAATCCATTAACATGCAACCTTCATGCAGCTCTCACTGCAAATAACATTTACACAGATGTACTTCTCACATGAGAATGGTTTAACTGTCATTTCTTCTCTCTGTGATTTAATCACTGTACATAAAGTATTTGAGGGCTTTCTGTTTTATCCTGTTTCACACACTCGTTCAGTTATTGTGGTGCACCTTCATGAGCACCGTGGGTTCATTACCATAACGATTTTTGATCTATGTGATAAATTAAGCAATCCCTTTTTGAACGATACTTTCTACCACTAGCACATGTGTAAAGTGTATAAATCATTTTGTATTTGCATAGGCCTGTAAGTAAAATGCACAAGTAGTTTTAATCACCTGAATTCAGAACAAGTTTAACATTACTAAGCATTTTTGGGTGCACTTTATTTGAAGAGTGTATAAGGCCTGAATAATGTATTTTAACATGAAAGTCTTAAACTGAAGTGATGATTATTTGTTCCAGTTACAGCACTGTTATAAAGCATTATTCCCAAGAAATGAAACCTGTAAGGCAAAAGCTACATATGTCTGTTCTACGGTCAATTTTAATGGCCTCAAACTTAAATAAAACTTTCATACATATTTTTTTCTCATGCAGCACACACAGTCATGTGCAAAATCTCTTTTAAGGAGGCCTGAGTAAGTTGTTGTTCACGCCAACATCCGTTATCTTAATAGTAATAGTATTATTGGACCTTCTGTAAAGATAAATTTGCCACTGTTAAATACTTCATAACAGTTTTAGTAACAAATGTCTGTTACTTTCCAAATCTTTTATTATATTATATATTATTCGATGCCACTTAATAAAGTATTGTGATAAACTGCACCGCACTGGACGTAATCATTGATAGCTAGCCTTTCAATATATTTAACATACTGAGAGTTAAATTCAAACATACTGACAGTAGAACGTACCTGTTTGCAGGAAGGCAATGATGGAAAGCACACGGAGAGAATTTTTACACATGGTTCGCCCTTGATGCAGATGCTGTCAGGCCGATTCCTCTTTACTCTCAGTTCAGCTCAGCTTTTGGATTTAGAAAATGAAGTATGAAGAGGGGGAAAAGAAGAAAAATGGCTTCTCTCCTCTCCCCTTAAAACTTTCTTCATGTAAGTCTGTGTCGTTTCTAAGCCTGTTTTTTCATTCTTCGCTTATTTACTCATCGTCAGCTAATTCAGAATTCAGCTGGTGCTCTGAGGAAGGAAGTGATGGTGAGCTCTTTTAACATGTGGGAGTTTCCATTAAGTTCAGTTCTCAACCTGAAACTGCACATGTAAAATCATTTGCCCTGCGTACTGTGTCGAAGGGTAAATCACTTGATGAAGATCTTAGAATGAAGATGTGACATATTGAAACATAAAAAGGTTTTTAAAAAATGCACTGATGCACTGAGAAGCATTGTTAAACATAAAAGTGCAAATGATTATCATTATGGTTCCCAGAAGAAGCTTCAGTCAGTTGGAAACACCCACAGAAAGGTTATTTCAGGAGTGGTATGGTATCACTCCAGCCTTGTTGGCACTTTGGTGTTGAGATCTTTTTAAGTTGGCAGATGAAATATGAATTTAACTGAGGTGTTGCTTAGATTCATACAACCCTAGTGTCACACCTTGGTTGAGAATAGTCCACCAACCATTTCGTAAAAGACATTTCATATGTACAGCAGCATGCCGCTGTAAATCAAAACGTGAATGGTTGATTACACTGTCACCACGTAATTTAATTGGAGTTTAATCTGACAGGTTAGACCTTCTATTCAGCTCCTGAGGGCCTAACCAATGGGAGAGCTTGCTTGGCTCCATCTACCTAAATACCACAAAGAGAAAAAAATTGATTATTTTATTTTGGTCTTTTAAAGAATGTAAGCCCGCTGTTTCCAAAGAAAACTTAAAAACTTAAATAACAGAAACATGCTTCGATTGACTAAAAACAAATTACAGATATATTTTAGTTCCTAGAAAGCAAAGCCTAGAAGCTCCCAAGGGATCCAACTGCTTCCACTACTACATGAGGTCAAATAAAGAGGCCTCTTACAGATGTGTGAACACACCACACAGTGTGAACAATGTGAAATACTTTCTCTGCATTTAGCCCATTCACCAAGTGAAACAGTGGGCTGTCTGGGGAGCAGTGTGTGGCGACGGTACTCTGCTCAAGCATACCTCGGTGGTGCCACTAGCAGTCCTGGGATTCAAACCGATGGCATTCTGAATGCAGCAGCATCTCCCTAACCACCATGCCACCAGCTGCCCTAAACAGATAGAGGAGGGCTAATAAATTGTGCAGCAAGAGATGGGCTACAGTCTTTGACTATAAAGCTACAAAATGCACCTACATGGTGGGAGTTTCTGTTCAAATAGACAGTTGATTTATGAGCATGCATTTACTTAGGTCTTTGGAGTTCACCTGTACATCCAATTTGCACTGACTTAAATACATATATCCCTCCCTTTTTGCATAATACTCTCTAACACTAGCTCAGGGATATGAGATAGAAAGGAACAGGAAGGAAGCATACATTTCAGAGTAACTTTTACCACAAGGTGGCAACTGAACTGTGGGAGTTATTTAAACCACACACACATAAACACACGCATGGCTCCATTTTAGAGCTGTGTACCCATAGTGCCGTACAGTTTGGCGATCTTTTACTCAGAGTGTTTATTTGCATCCTAAAAGAAAGAATAAAACAAACACGAATATGCATATTTAACAACAGCTACATAGCAAGAATGGTGAGAATAATAGGAGAGGTGTCAGCTGATCAGTTTCCTGAGAGGCTTTTGAGAACACTAAACATAACTTGCCTTTTAATTTTAGCTGTGAGGTGAAGAAATTGCAAAACATGAATTAACTGAATATCACCTGTATTCAGTAACATTAGCTAATTAAATGTTAGACAGTATAAACAGGTTAAAGTACAAACATCCTCTTGCTGTTAATACTGGATAACTTTGTTAGCTACTGAAACTACATTCACAAGAGGCCTTACTTAAATGAGTGGCAATACAGGATACACACATGTATGTTTACTTGCTGTGTGAAAACTAGGTTCGAGTTAAGAGTTAGTGAAACATATTTTAAGCTAGCATTAGCTTGAAATATGTTTAATTTAATTTAAGCTTTACTGCTGTTTAATTCAATTTAATTTAATTTTTTATCACTGTGCTTCTGGTGAAGTGAAGGTTCTGGCTAGCATTAGCAAACCAGTAAGTGACCTAGTTGGTATCTTGCTACTTGCTTTTGTTTCTGGCCTAATAAGTGAGAACTTGCTAGCTTTATCAAAGTTAGTTGTAGTTGCTCTGCCATGACATAAGTGGCAGCTCATCTTAGCTGAGAAATAGGCTGGAAACAAAACAAATGAAATCTTCAACATAGATGCACCATGGTTTTGGTGACAGTGTATGTTTTTGTACCAGTTGGCTGTTAATCACATAGGAAAAGCGTTCAAAAAATAAGTTCTTACATATTTCCAATCAGTCAAATATAATTGAGTCAGTGTATACAGACTCTGGATTTTGTTGGAGCAAAATTGAAACGTTTCAGTGCAATTTATACACCTTTCATTAAACCAGAATTATCTTTGGATCAAATTAGATTTAAAAATCACTGAAAAATACTATAATCTGGTCCATTTTGTGTAAACCAGTTACTTGAAGATAACATCATTTATGCTGTGTTAGTTAGGCCTAGACTTTGGTGTAAATGTACATTACATGTCATTATGCAGTGTAATATACATTACTTTATATACCCAGGTTAAAATAGTATACACTGACTAGGTTACTGCAAGAATATCTGTTTTTATATCGGATTGAGCAGTAAACCAGAGATGGTTAAACCAGCTAAACCTTAAGAAATAATACATGAATTCACTTTCATGAATTCACATATATACAGCCCACACACTTCCTGACTGACTCTCATTCATTTTGAACACATGTGCACCCCCGACTTCCCTCTCAAACACTCACACACACACACACACACACACACACACACACATACACATATATACATGACTATGTAACCATGGTGACTAATTCTTGACTCCAGTTCAAACTGTGTTTGTTGCTGGCTATTCTTTTTGTGTCTTTTTATTCTTTCATTTTTCTTTTTCTCCTTTCTTCATTGCTTGATGTGTCACTGTACTCCCAGCCACCAAGACACAAATATTTGCCTCAAGCATCTCAAAAATGTTTTAAAGGGTTTAGGCATTTTGAATGCTTTTGAGGTTTAAATATACGTGAAATGTTTGTTCATTTAAACAAAAATGTTGAGTATGTATTTTACTTGAATTAAACCAGTTACTCTGCTTAATACCATATGAGCATTTTTTTTCTACCATTTTGTACCCATTTCAGCTGCCCAGAGGAAATAGCAATAATCACAACCTTTGAATAACTGAACAAATTGACACAAGTTTAGCCGTACTAAAGTCTTTTGGCTCTTGCGTTTTACATTTTTTACTATTGTTTTTTTCCCTTTGATCTTGGGCAGCGGTGTCTAGTTCCAATCCTGCAGACCTTTAGTCCAGCACAGAACTAGACACCCCTGAAGAAGGGCACACGGAAGTGAAAAAGAAGAAGTGTGATTTGACCTGCCCTCTTTCCCACACTAACCAGGGTGCTGATTTATGTCTAGTTTTACAACCTTGTCACTAATATATTATATTCCCCCTGACCCTGAGAAAAAGCAGAACTATAGAGCTCTAAGACTGTGTGTGTGTATATATATACATATGTATACATATATATATTTAGAATAGATATAGATATACACTAAATGGAAAAAAGGTTTTGGAATGCCTGACCATTCCACTAACTGAGGATTTTCATTGCATTGCATTCAGATACACAGACATTAATATAGTGTTAATCTACCCCTTTGCAGCTATAACAGCCTCAACTCTTCTTGGTAGGCTTTTCCACAAGATTTTGGAGTGTTTCTGTGGGAATTCATGCCCATTCATTCTGTAGAGCATTCATGCAGTCAGGCACTAACTCCCTTCCAGTTCATCCCAAAGGTGCTAGATAGGGTTGAGGTCAGGGCTCTGTGCGGGCCAGTCAAGTTCTTCCACACCGAACTCATCCAACTAATGTCTTTATGGAGTTTGCACTCGGCACTCAGGCACAGTCATGCTGGAATAGAAAAGGTTCTCGTTGTCGAAAAGGTCTTGGTCTGCTGAAGCAAGGGGTATGGGGCCATCTGTATTCAATAATTAAGAGGTGTGTCCCAATACTTGTGTCCATAGAGCATATACATATATATATATATATATATATATGTATATATAGTCATGTATTTTCCTTTATTTTTTCATAAAGATTGTGATTTAAATATAGTATAAGAAAATTTGAAGAAAAAACCGTGTATTGAAATTAAATATGTATGACTGATACACTATTTGGACTGATCTGAACATCTCTTTTTGCTGTCATTCATGGAAAGCACAGTCAGCGGTACAAAAAAAAGGCATTTGGGTGCATTCTGTCAGAGAATCGTGTCTGTAGAGTACATACTTAGAACTCTGTAGAATCGAGAATTTTTAACACGTACAGTATACAAAAAGAAGCAAATCTTAATCTGTGGTTTGAAAATCGTAATAAGCCAGAGACATATGTTGTTACACTCTTATTTTCGAATACTTTCAACCTCATCATTGAATCCCAGTTTCACTTGCAATGGCATAAAGCAGTTATATTATTCCAATTAGTATTTTTGTAGTGTTATTAAGTGTTATTGGGTTTTTTTCTTCGACTATTTCCAGCTCACTCTCTCTTTTCTTTTCCCAACCCATCCCCCACTGCCCATCTGTCCGTTCCAGAGGAGAGTAGGATACAGAAAAGCTGTGTGTGCGTGTGTGTGTGTGGTGTGTGTGTGCGTGTGTCGTGACTGCAGGATATCGCACTGTGAGGATGGTGTGCCGCAGTGTTGAGCAAACACACAGCACTTTCACACAACTGCATGTTCATTGCTGCTGCTTTAGTGAATACACTTCAGCTCTTACACAGGCTCCTCTGTTGGGCTTTGAATGTGAGAAGTAGTGATGCAGCTATGTTATTCCTCACGTGTGTACACTCAACGTGCCCTGAGAGAAACCCTGAGGTGTGTGTTTGCAAGGGGCTTGTTATTATACCTTTGTAGGGAACAAATGTCCTCATAATAATAATGATAGGGATATATGTAGAGGGGAGATTTTTTGCTGGTCCTCACAATGTTTTGCTGGTCCTAAAAGCCAAGTCTTTTGGTTTAAGGTAGAGATGTAGATCATGTGAGGCTAGGTGAGCTTTAAATGTAGATGGAATATTACCCAAATACAGTATTATGTGAATGTTCTTATAAAATTATATAATATTATATAATAATGCTGAACTGTGTGTGTGTGTGAGAGTGTGTGTGTGTGTGTGAGTGTGAGTGAGTGTGTGTGTGTGTGTATGTGTGAGTGTGTGTGTGTGTGTGTGTGTGTGGGTGTGTGTGTGTGTGTGTGTGGGTGTGCGTGGGTGTGTGTGTGTGTGTGTGTGTGCGTGAGTGTGTGTGTGTGTGTGGGTGTGTGTGGGTGTGTGTGTGTGTGTGTGTGAGTGTGAGTGAGTG
>JBBPCX010000011.1:13410815-13433315 GCA_037974365.1 Hydrocynus forskahlii | reverse complement strand
AAATGAATAGATAAGCTCCATAGCTCCAGTTAATTTTATTCTATTTTAATATCTAGTCTATTTTAAATGTGGCTATCACATATCAGTCAGACCCCTCAAATCTTCTTCTGTACACATTTTAGTAAATTACTTGTGTTGAGCAAAGCAGCCATTGATTGAAATGCTTTTAGCCTCTGATCACAAAAGCAATCCATAAAAGATTACAAACATGTCCACTCATGTTTCACACTGAGGAATTTGAATACTCTCCCATTAGGGTCCTCCTAGGGCCCAAATTGGTCATGTGTCTGAGCTCTGAGCACAATCTCCAATTTGTGTGTCTTCATTCAACCAATTAATGGTTCAAGCTGAATAGGAAACTACTCAAAGCCGGTTCTTCATTCAAATTGGACTTTACAGTCCTGAACAGGAATTTTGAACTACAAGCAATATCCAAACCATGTTTTTTAAACTTTTAAATGTGCTAGCAAGACCAAGTCTTGGAAATACTTGTAATCCAGTGATAACTTATTTTGAAAGTTTCTGATTATAGCCAATGGTCTTTATTTTACTATATTTATAACAATAAAATACCAGAATAAGATTGCTGGGATACTAGAACTGAAAGGATTCTCTGAGGACCAAAACTGCCTACATAATGGTTCTTCAGGAATGTCTTCACTATATACTCATAAAAATATATTCTTTAGTACATAAAAAGAAAAGCTGGTTGCCCCTTTGCTGTGTTAAGTCACATAAATATGACACCAATGTAATGGACAACCACATGTACCTCTAGATAGGAAGGAAAGAAGGCCAGAGGTCAGTAGTCAAGGGTCAGCGTTAGCCCTACCACCTGCTTTTCATGCCAGACAAAGTTAAGCTGACCAGCCGCTTACATTCTTTACTTGTTGCTGCCTGAAATATATAAAGCATCCTAAATGTGCTGTTCTGCAGACCACCCTGCAGCTCAGTTTTATCCCAGTGTAGAAGCTCCATATCTCTTTTCTTACCTTCGCTTCTAAATACAAATGGTCCTAAATGGTCCTTTGTTTGTATCCTAAATGGTGCTTTGTTCAATAGCTTGTGGGTTACATTTCTGCATGTTTTACTTTTTACTCTGTCAAAAATCAGCCCATGAAAAGTACTTTGAGGAACCAAAAGTGGCCATGTCTCATGACAGCAGTTGCCAACCACTGCCCTGGAGTAACTCTGCCCTTTATAGAATTCAGCTCAGGTGCTGGGAGTGGTAATAAACAAACATGCCTTGTGTGTTATAGCAGGAAAACACTATAATGTATTCCAGGACCTGGGTTGGGAATCTGCATTCTATGGCTACAGTATTCTACTCTGACTACAAGGATTTTATGCATCACTGCCAATTATTTTGCAGTGAATGAGGGTTTGTTTGTAAGCTGTCTTTATCCAGCCCCCAGTTATGATGTCAGTATCGTTTTTTCCGAGTGTTGATGTTTTGGAAATTTCTAGTTCTAGGGATCAGTATTGCCCACTGGCAGATGACCACATTTATACTCCACCATGATTGTGAAATACCAATAAACATGTAAGTAGCGATCAATGAGTCCATCTAAACTGACAAATCATTCGTGGCCGAATTCTAATTCCAAAACCACCAATACACGTGTATTCCATTTCCATGCCCCACAAAACCATCACCAGCGTTCTGCTTTCACACTGAATATATGTGTGTATACACTGTGCATTTCTCACAGGTCAAAAATGAAAAGATGTTACAAACGCCTTTCCAAGTCTGTGTAATGAGAACACCCAGAGAAAAAGGTGGCATGAACTGTTTAAAGAACAAATAATGAAGCAATAAAGAAACAACCACTAGAGTATACAGACTACCCCTCACTGTTGAAGTATCTGAGTTCAGTGAGGAGTATGCCTTTTTCTGAGAGAGGTATTTTTGGGGGATGTTCTTTTTGCTTGACTTTTTTTTTCTTTGTTTCTTTTTTTCTTTGTTTATTGTTAGGTGGCGCAGTACAATTCACAAATTAAGTACACACATAAAATATGTACTACTAAGACTAGTTTCATGGCCATTTAAAAGAAAACCTACTTAAAACGGTTCACTATCAGCACAGACTATGGTTAACATTGCCATGCTATTCTACAAGGAAACATTGTTGTGGTGTTCGTCAGTATGCCACACTGCAACCACAGCAAGCAGCAATATACGTACCAGCTCTTTACAAAGCCATTCGTTAAAAGAAATGCCAGCTATTTTACCACTGGTTGTCATACACAGTCATTCATTAGCCTCTGTAAATGCTACATTTACAAAGATGAGTGCTACAGACATGATGGAAAACACGCAAAACCCCTGTCTTAATGCCGCAATCAGGGATTCAATGTGCAATCTTCGTTATGATCAACTTGATTTTCAAACGTTACACCTTTCAGGTGGTTCAGTTTTTTGCCATTGTTACTACTCCACCCTGTAATAAGCCAAACAAAGAACAATCAGTGATCACCTTGTCGTTCTGAAATCCCTAATTGCGGCTTTAGGAATTAAAAAGACTGCACATAAGCAGTTTTCATCATGCAATTCTCTAAATAGGCAGAATGAGGCCCTAATCTGCTTTTGACACAGCATTAGTAGCATTTACAAACACTACAGGTTACTAACAAAAAGTTGCACAAAATAGTAACAGCAACTGTATTTTGATAGCCTGGAATGGCACCATATGCCATTAATCACCCATTATGCTCCACACAGATAGACTGTAGCTATTCACTGGGGGTCTGCGTGTTTAGATCTTTTACAAAATCCTTTAGGCATACCAGACTTTAAGCATGACAAACTGCTCTCATCTCAAAAAAATAAAATAAAAAAACATCAAACAAGAAAAAGTAAACAGTTTCCATGATGATTCTCAGGAGTGCATCGCTAAAGTCACATGCAATCTAATACAGATCACATATGACATTTATTCATTGTGGTGTTGGTCGAACACAAGTTATTAACTTTTTTATGTCAGCGTTTCATTGACGACTGATTTCATAGTTTTGTAGTGGAAAGCAGAAAGTGGAAATGTCAAATGTGATAACATTGAGTTGCACATTGCTCAGATGTATATATTGGTGTATAACTATGCAATAACCTATAGGCTTTTTTAATGACAAATGAAATTTGGAAAATATTTGAAAAGTAGGGGACAAACTGGTTAGAATGATTGAGTAAACAGGTCAGAATAATTCTCAGAGAACCCAATGATGGGTTCAGTGACAATAGTGATAAAAGTCAACAATTTAACAATTTTCTTGCAAAAATTTAGCAATATACAGTTCAGTAAGTAGAGAGACATTAATTCCTACTTATAGTGTTTTCAAAAACTGTATCACAGAATTGGGCCAAAAGCTTTGCACTTTTGAAATTTGTGCATGCTGCAAATTAATTGACACACTACCTTAAACTTTCACAATGTTTCCTAACATGCATAAAGTCATTTTTGATGGCCATTTTTTGGTGGCGGGCAATTTATAAAACAATTACTATACAAATGATTTTGACTCTTTAAATGGAAAAGATGTAAGTTAAACAAATGGCAGGTTTTGTATAATGAGGAGCTTAACATTCCAACATGCACTTCCGTTTTCCCTCATTTTTAACACTTTCGTGAACAAACTTCAAACAGAGGGATTAAAAAAAAATCAACAAAGAATTTCTGAAAACAAGGTAAATTAAAGTCCATCATTCTGAATCACCGTGTAATTGTCCTGCTCCTCGTTTTTTTACCCTAGAAAAATATGACATCTAAGCGTTGGTAGCAGAGGGGCTCAGTCTGATCTGAAAGCGTTTTCTTACCCCAACATCATCTACAACTTACAAAAGCTGTCTGTGCTGCCGCATTCTCTTCCTTAAGTGTGTTACAATTACTTGAATATATGACACTGAATAATATTGTTCATTAAACTGCTCCTAGTTAAGCTACTAATCAATTATATAAAGAAAAGGAGGTATGTTCAGATGCAAACAATTACAGCACTATACAATATTAATATAACACAAGCAGGAAAACGAATAAAATGTTACTGTTATGTCTAACCTTTTAAACAATTATTAGTATGGAATTGTACAGCTTTCAGAAAAAAACACATATATGGCTAGGTTCACACCAAATAGACATTGTTTCTGTAAATATGCATATGTAGTTATGATGCCCTATATGAATACATAATTAATGCTGGTAAACCTACCACTAACTCCCCACAATGTTACTACCCTAGTGGTTGCTTTACGTTCTCTGCAGAGAAAACTCTAAGCATCAGAGAAATCTCTATGACAATGAAACAGAAAACTAATTTAAAGTTATTTTTGCTTTGTGTAAACCTAGCCACATGCTTGATGTTAAACCCTCCCCCCCCCCCTCCTCACTCACACAACATGCACATCCCAAAGATCTCTCAGGGATTGAAAGGTTTTTTTTAAAAAAACATATTGTATTTAAAATACCTTTGCATCTCTCACAAATTTTGAAAAAAAAAAAAAGCAAATGAAAATAACAAAATACTTTTCATTTCATTGAAATCACTGCTTAAGAATAAGCAGTCTTGTTGGGTTACAGAAAAGTATACTCTAAAAAAAATTATATCATAATGCCTCTGAATGGCATTAGAACTGTATATTCACACCCTTGATGAACAGTAACACTCTGAGTTTTCTAAAGGAAACCACCTTCATCCATTTTTAATGTATTTTTAATTAGCCTAGGTTTACCAATTTTTAGAATTCCTTCTCCCAATGCACAGTTAACACAAAAAATAAGGGTGCCCCCTATCTTCTTTGCCTCTTTTGGGTCTCCAAAGAATCTTTAAATTAATGCTTTAAAGACCTTTTCTGACATAAAATGAACCTCCACATAATGAAATGTTCTTGCTCAATTAAATGTTTTTCCTAGAACTGTATGGGCAAAGGTGTGACTCTCTAGAAAAAAGAAAAACTCAGCAGCTACTGTGGCATCAAGGGAATGCGCTACACAGACACTCAAGCTCCTACCTTACAGAGGAAACTGAAGTTCCTTCTATACTGGTAGGAGTTGGTGTGCTCATTACCCCCAAATTCAATCATCTAGGACACTGATTGGTTCATTCAGACCATGGTCATTTAGTTGGACCCTATGAACAGCAAAGATGTCAAAGAAATGGCGATGTCATGACGGTAACGACCACGTCTGCGAAAACTCGTTTCAGGCAGATCACAAAAACCTTCAACAGGCACATCAGTTATTGCCATTGCTCCCTTACGGTTAAGACAGAATTACTGAGGGCATCTATCCTGATTGCTCTTAAACAGAGCAGATTAATGACAGGGCCGCATGGGGTCCAAGTTAAACCTTCGACTTAAGTCTTAAACTGAAGTCTTTGGTATGATCTAAAATAAGTTTGGACAAGCCACTGCAGTGGTAGAAATGTACCTGATACAAACTGTCCTTGGAATTGAGGTGCACACCTAAAAATATGTCTATAACGGCGTCTCTAGAGGAACTACCTGAGGAGCAGTTATCTAGACCACTAAATGACCATGACTGGTACAGAACGTTATATTAAAATCCTCCATTTCTTGTGCTTAGGATGCAACAGTGCATGTATCCTAAATATCAAAGAAGCGTCAAAGTTTTTGTGTTTAGATGAACTGTCAGACTAAAGCATAGCAGATATATGCAGAGCACTAGCTTGTACACTAGTCCAATCTGAAATCAATGTCATTCACATAGCATGACCTGAAAACACATGCACTGGCATCCAGTCGCAGATTATTTCCAGCACAGGAAAATAAGCAGATGAAATGCCATTAGTCAATACATCTTGTAGTGGGAAAAATAACATTTGCATGCTGTTGTGATGTGACTCTCAAACACCATTTCTTTACAGGAAATAAACAGAGAGACAGAAGCCCCGTCATGTTGAATTTGAGGAATTCTAGAAGTTAAAGGGAGTAAAGCTTCCTGCTGTTTCCCTGCTCATTTCCTTCACCAGCTCACATCAAGTAACACCATCATATAACATTGCAAAGGCTTCACCATATTAAAGAAACAGAGCCCAGACTTGATCAAGTGGATGCATTCTATAATGAAGACCAGCGGTAGTGAATAGCCAGTGAGCGGGCATTAGCATAACAGTGACTGCTCTTTTGACCTCCCTTGCTCACTCTTTCCATCCAAACCTCCAGGGGTGCTAGCTAGGTTTAGTTCTAGGTGGAAGGTGAGGGAACTCCAACCCGACTGAGCTCTGTTTCTGCAAGACGATACCACAGAGCTCTCACTAGATCCTGTTTCATTCATTCTGAGAGGCAAGACAACACACTCTAAGGCTTTGTGTTCGAGTTCCGTAAATGTTTTTCTGGTAAAATTCCACAATTTCATTGTTATATCCTATTATAAGGACTTTCCCTTCAAATTAGAATTATACTGTGACCAGTAACTTGCCTGTGTGGTGTCCAGTGCAGACTGTTTGTTCTTTCGTAACACGATCTCTCCCATCCTACCCTTAACACCTGCCCATCGCATAAGCCTGGCTCAGTCTTTCTGCTATGTCTGCAACCTAAAGCCTATTTTGTGAGTGATAGGGTCATTTCACATGTGCTTGTGAACCAATGTGCAACATATCTCTACCATACGCCTAATATCAGGCAGCCACATGTCTCTGTCAGATTTAAATGCTTAAAAAGCACCTTTAAGAAATTCCTGTGCACCACCTATCAAGACTATGCCCAACTGACCTCTTCATACTCCATCCATAAAAGTGCTCATTCACTGGAAGATGTTTTTCCACTTCTAACCTCCCTACATCTGATTTTTTTTTTCTTCTGTACCTTTAAGACTGATAAATGTAAGTATAATTTTTTCCAGCTGGCTGCCCTCCACTGAGTCATAACTAAAAAAGCTCTCAAATGAATTAATTTGCCATCATGCAAACATCAGCTCAACTATTCACACTTAAAAATTCTCTATTTTGGTAAAAACCTGAAATGAACAACCTCGCAGCAGTATTGTGGCGCATGCATAGATCTGCGGTTCTTTCTATTTAAAAAATGTGATGAACTGAGATCACAAGGGAGATATGGGACTAATATAGACCAAAAAAGTAAAGAAAAGAACGAAAACAGATCCTGTTAAAACAATGACAACTTCACAGGCATATCCATTACAGCTGGTACTTCACTTCAGTTTTGGCTGTTAAATTATCCTTTAAGTTAACATCATTACCATCAGTCAAGCAGAGGGGCATTCTGCTGCTGACGTGGTGACCCCAGGATGGTATAGTGACATGGACATTGTGTCAGTATACTATATGATATATCAAAAGAAAATCACATAATTTTTATTATTATTCTTTGTATAACTACCTATGTTTAGGTTCAAGGAGCTATTGTGTGGATTTTACTCCTTCTTTCTTCTTAAGTAGCTTTAAAAATGAATTAATAATTGTTCGTTCACTACACCTGGCTAGGTTAGTGTTGTCAGTCATGATCTGGGGTCAATACCAAGCACAACAGTACAAATAAAAGTAAAAAAGTATAAGCAATGTTCCAAATGTACAATATAAAAAAAGAAAGATATAGATGGGTGACAAATTGAAAGATAATCCTGAATAAATGAGTGGAGAAAGCACAAGTGAAGAATGTAATAATTGTACATGATCCAGTTAAGCAATTAACACAATAGCATCCTCTGTGGTTGGTATAAAAATGGTGAGCAGGCCAGTGGACTTCAAATTTAGATCAAGAGGAAAGAGGAAAAGATCTTGGTGACTTTGAACTTGGGCTTCATTGTTGGTGCAGGAATGGCTAAAAATGTGGTCACTCAGCTAGTTTTTCAACAGGAATGGTTACTAATTCCACATCCGCATTTAGATCCACAGGACAGACAGCAGCAAACAGGTCGGACATTTTGGGGGAAAGCACGCACTGAGTGATGGTGATATGTAACGAAAAACAGGAGGGCAGCTGTTCCTTGAGTGACTTTGAGTAAGAACAGTCTATCCACAATTAAATAGAGAGGGATACTATAGTAGAACCATCATTACAAAGATGAATGACCATCTTAGAGTCTTACAGCACAGGTCTACACAAATGTCGAAAACAGTAATGTGGTCAGATTAGTCAACCAATCACTATATTCTCAGTAAGCAGACAAGTGCATGTGTAGTGTTCACTAAATGCTTAACCCCTAGAGTGAGGGGGTTCTGGTGTCTCTGTCATGATGTGGGAGCTTTCTGCTGGAATAGACAAGAGAGGTCTCTACAAGCTGAAAATTATGACTGATATTATCATCTTCTTTATCCTATAACAAAACATCTCTATCCTGATGGGAGTGGTCTCAGATGACAGTGGGGTCCATGAATGCTTGTAAAGTGATGAATGCAAAAATGTCAATCATATCATGTCCCCTAGATCTCAACTCAAATGAACACTTACTGGAGATTTTGGATGTTTTCTCCACCACCATCAAAACAAAAAATCAGGAAATATCTTTGGAAAGAATTGTGTTTTGCCCCTTCAGTACAGTTCTGGAGACTTGAAGAGGGTGCACTGAAACAACACCTGACCATGACACTTTTCCTTTAATTTGTCACCCATCCATTTATAGTCTCTTTTTTTAACCAAAATGTTGTGAGCTTTAAAGAGAGGGATGAGAGTTTATAGTGTAAAACCAATAACATTTCATGTTCTGAGAAATGTGACTTTTATGGTCAACATGTTGCTTTACCATAAATTATTAATGATTATTAATTTTGATTGTTCTCCTCTCTTTAGGCATCCAACTTACATACAGTAGCAAATATATTACGGTATTCATAGACCAACACATACTGTAACACCTTAGGCAATAACAGGTGCTATACAGGCTTCGGAAACATTTTGACAACAATTCTTCACTTTACAGCTGAGTCACCTTGCATGTTTTCAATTCAAAATAATACAGATTTCCAGCTTTGTGATATGTGTAAGATTTTGAGCCTTGATTTCTTGAAATTTCTGAGTTTTAGAAAATCATGTTTCTTGAATTGTATTAGTAGTAGATTTGTTCGTTGCCAGGTAATTCTGATCCCAATATTTAATTTCCCATATTTATACTGAACTTTTTCGGGATTATCCCTCTGACTTATCACAGCAGCAAATATAAAATAAGTTAAAAGAAAAAAAAAGAAATAAATACATGAAATAAGTTAAGAGCTCAAAATTATGTATGGTTTTTGAATTTCACTGGCAAGAAACAGACCTTGAAAGGCCAGGTGACCTTACTGAGGACATTGCACCTTGTAACAAGAACCACATGCAGTGCAGTCCAATGAAGGTGAAGAGGAGAACTTCCTGTTCCTTTGTGGTTGTAGAGAGTTATTTAAAAATGTCCCACCATCATGACAAGTTATAAATGACTGTGGAACATTAATGGTCATTGGGGGATTCTCTCGATTTGCATATTATAGACATGGAAAGAGTAATTAATATGTTTGTGTAGACACTCCCAAAGGGCGAATATGTCATATATTAAAAGCCATTCTGGCCATTTTGTCAGAACAAAAAACAAACAAAAAACAAACAAATAAAAATTGCACTTTCAGAATAAATACTCCACAATGTATCATTACAACCAATTTACCAGCAAAAGATGACATTCATCAGAAATGCACAACTTTGCGTCTCATAAATACTTTAAAAAAAGACATCACATGTTGCCTTCATTCATTCTTATCATATCTGAATTACTGGAAACTCAAAAAGAAGCATTTTCATTGACAGAATGGCCAGTATGGATACTTTAATGGGTTGTCGTTTCTTAATGCAACCCTTTCATTCCTTTAGAGATCATAATTTGATATCATTTTTGCCAAGGCCAAATGGGTATGCAGGTAGCGGGAACGGTATAATTTCTTGCATGGGTGGTGCTCTTTCAGCTTTTGAGAGAATATACTGGAGAAGCAATTTGATCGTGGTAGAGAATCTTCTTCCTATGGTGACTCTTCCTTCTTCTTTCTCTTGTGCTGTTTTTTTCATACTCTGCATCTCTTCATCTCTCTGTGGTGGGGCCTGCAAAGGGCTCAGTTCTGTGACACTTCCAGAGCTATTTATAAAGATTCAGTACTGCGTTCATTCGCAGTTGCTTCCGTCAAGCTCTTCCAGAGGGAGACTGTTTTGAATTTGGGCTAACGACAGGCTGACTGTCCTCGTTTTTTTCCCATCTCTGCTCTATATATCTGTTGAGGTTCCAAATATTGGAAATGTTGATCAATGTTCTTCAGGTTTTAATTTGCCGATGAAAAAATATGCTCTTCATCCTTTACGTGAGTCAAAATTGAATGTGGCTGTCATCTCTCCTTTTCTTTCCAAAATGAGTCTGTTTTGTTTTGTTTTTTCCTGACAAGGTGGTTGTATCCCCTGAGTCGAATAAAGACAAAGAGGTCAATTATTTCGGAATGAGTGGTTGCAGTCACTAGACATTTTAACCAGTCGGGTACCAAAACTGTTTGTGCATTAAAAAACTGGAGGTCTTCTAGGTCCAATATCTCACATATGGATCTTCAAAGGTCTTCAAAACCTTGTTTAGGTGCTGTGTAGATCCTCTCAAATGGATTGCTAACAATGAAAAGCCCACTAAAGTTATGTTGTAGGTAATTTTCCTATTACAGAATTCTTTTTTTTGTCTTCTCCTGTCATTCAAAGTCTTTCAGTTAGTGGCATGATAAATCACCTATTGATTAAAACCTAAAACTGATGTTACTGGCTATTCTTATTATTTATCTTTAATTATGTAACCTAATAACCTAACAAATGATATTAGCAATGTTGTAGTGTACATTCCAAATTGCACATTTCAACTACAGTGCATTTGTTTTAATAAAATTATATTCTTCATATTGTGATTCCTGTCAAATATATCAAATATATATAGAGATGCCACAAAGTACTAGCAAATAAGGTCAAGTGCATAAAAGAAAGCAAACACTTAAGACTGTAATCTAAAATTATGAGCAATTTTCTCTGTCTGACATCAGCTACTGTGCGTTTAGTTAGTCCTACAAAGCATTTCTGAAGGAAAGGTGAGTCAATAAGTTTGGAATTTATTTTTACTAACCTAATAGAATGGATAGCTGTGTTTTTTCAGGGTTTTTTTTAAGTGAGATAAGCTTAGTTTTACCTGAGGAAATGCTAATCACATCAAGTTATATGAAGTTAATCATTATATCTTTGTAGTATCCTAGATTTCCTTCTGGTTATACTGCAAATAAAAAATGAGATGCAATAACATTTTGTTTAACCCTCAACATTGGCAGCTACAGTGCAACATTCAGACAAAATAGTCTCTAAAGCAACCACCTCACTATCGGGAGTGAGATATTCCATTTAGATTATCATAAAGTGCCTTAAAGATTGTGCAGTCTCATTTGCAACTCAGCATGTGTAAATACACACACACACTGTACTGCATACTGAAATAAATTATGTAGCTTGAAATTTCAAACAAACTGTTGCATATGAAGTTTCTTAACTGTATGTTGTTTCATTTTTTTTTTTGTTTTTTTTTTGCAATTGAATCCTAACTGTCAGACTTCAAGTATTTTTCAATTATTCTACAGGGACATTTTAGTCCTCAGTGTATTATCTCTACAAGGTTAAAGTTTTGTTCAGGGGCAAGATATGAAAGGAAACCATCTGAGAGATGTCAAAGCTCTTCCAGTTTCTATGGTAGTTTGGCGTCTGGATGTGAGGAGAGGGGTGTCTTCAGATCCTCGTTCTTAGCTGTATCCATCCCTCCTGTTGCTACACGTCAGATTCCACCACACACTGCTCAGTGTACTCCTTCACCAGCTCCACTTTCAGGGTCTCCTTGAAGAACTCAGTCATGGGTTTCCACAGTGGTGGGTCCAGGAACACCTGGCACATCACATGACCTTTTAGCTTTTCGGTGTGACGTCTCAAGTGGCACAGGAGCTGCTGGGTAGCCAGGCCCAGATCTTTACCAAACATGTCAATATTGAGGTAGTACCAGTCATCACCAATGGGCACATGGTAGGGGAAGGTGCACAGGCTAACCATGGATGGGCAGCTGATGTCATCCACCATCCAATCAATGTCTTTCTTCATCAGGATCACCATGTTGCTGGCCAGAGGCTTGAAGGGCTGCCAGTCCTGCACAATGGTGGCACTGGGTAGGACATCCTGCATCAAGTCACTGCTCAAAAAGAGCTGGTGAACCTCCGAGGGTGTCAAATGCACTGGAACCTTGGAAGGGGGCAGGCCATCCCCTGTAATGCCTACATTCAGCCCAAGATCAGCGAGATGCAGCTTTAGGTCTTCTGCACGGAAGCGAACCAGGAGGATTGCCTTGAAACAGGAGTTTAATTATGGAATGAGAGATGGTAGCCTGGTCCATATGCTACGGTATCAACCACACCAATATATTTTTCACAGTAAGGATGATGGGCTCAACAGTACCTACCAATGACCCGGTCCCACCACATTTTGTGACATCACAAAATAATTCAAGCATTTACATTCACAGTATCTTAGGTGTATTATGTAAAGGTTATGTAAATGCAGTACAAGCCATTTTTGAATCCTAGTGGTCATGTATTGTTGGAAAATGTAATTTACAGGTGTTTACCTGTTTTGTGATCAGCCTGTACTTCTGGAAGTCCTTGGGGCCCAGCTGATCATCTCTGGTCAGTCTACAAACTTTAACATCAGGATACTTGGACTTCACAAGCTGAGAGCAGAAGCGGAGCAGCACCCCTGCCACACCCTTGCCCCTCTCCTGAGGGGCCACACGCAGACCCTCCACCAGCATAGTCTCCCCATCATCAATAACACACACTGACTCAAGTGCAATCTGGGGAATATAGTTAAAGGAAGGGCTGTTTGTCCAGGTTTGTAAACTTATTTGTGGCAACTCTAAACATTAAATGTGCAAGTATTTCTTGATTTATGACATGCAGTTACAAAGCTATGTAAGTTATGGAAAAAATTTGTTTTGGAAAGCCTTCTCTGTCGAGAAAAACAAATTAGGAAATAGCAAAGTAGCCATTTTAACGTTTAAGTTACAAAATTACAAATAATGACTGACAATGCAGAAATAACGTGCAAAAAAGTAGGTGTATGGTCCTACCACTTTGCCTTGCTTGCGAGCCAGGATGACCGTGCGGTTGGTCTCCTGCAGCCAAGACTGATAGCGAGTGGGAAGGTAGTCTAGGCCCCCATAAATATCCTGGCTCATGGCCATGATGTCATCAAAGTCCTCCTCAGTGGCCACAGTGAACTGTAGCCCAGTTTGGGGATGCACCTCAGGGAGCTGCTGGCAAGGCAGGCTGTTCTCAATCTTCATCTTTATTGCTGAAGGAGAATTGAAAAATTGGGTGAATAAATGAAAGGCATGTTCTACAAGGTTTAATTCCTGTGGCTTCAGCTCCACTTGATGATCAGTTTGGACTGTGGTTCAGCTCCTACTGATGATCATAAAGGAAGTTCCTTCATAGTTCCTCTCAAGTCAACCTCTTTCCTATGTCTTCAATTACCAACCATGTATGGAACCCTCCATGTCGGTCATGGGTACTTCATATTAAGCCTAATTAATGACGGGCAAGTCTTTGAGAAGATCCCCAGTGTGGCCCTAGAACTACAAAATGGTAACTGCCTCTCAGGGTCACATGAAGCCTCATGTTAAATGGGAGATTGTTTACGTCCCTGTGCAGTTTGGCAGAGGGCTGGCATGACCACTGGCAACTGGCAACCATAACCAAATTCTCCCTGCCCTTCTTTCCACATCTCCATCGCTTGTTGCCAAAACCCTTAATCCCCATTCTAACTCCCACTCAGCCTCTCAGGCCTGGCTCCCTTCAGAAAACAAACACATTTTTTCAGGCCTAGGAAGATAATGGGATGAGATATACAAGAATGGTATCAGGGAAAGGTAGAGCGGATGGGCAGACAGATGTGTGCAGGCATGCATGCATGGGCAGAGAGGAGTGGAAGGGATTGAACTCACTGAAAGACTTTGGATCTGCACAGTGGGAGAAAAACGATGGACAAGTCCCAGACAAAACACTGTCTAGCCCCCCAGGGTAGACTGGGTGAAAAACACTCTTGTGTTTTTCCATCAGTACAGTGTCGAAATGCGACACTTATTGAAGCACAGTGCAGAAACAATGGGATTATGGTAGACTACTTATTTGCAAGCATGTGAGGGGAGTATCGCCTATCAGCGGGTTCTCTGACAGCTTATTTGGCTGTAACCAAGAGACAAAGGGATTACGGTGCTTGTTTGTGTAACAAAAGTTTTCATTCATGGTTCATTCACTTGTGGTCAGTGCAATTTGATTTCCAGATGCACATGTGACTCTAACTGAGTCCTTCATTCGCCCTTCCATTTGTACTGGATTGTACGTTTTTACTGATTAGATGTCAGATCATTCTTTTGACCCTAATCAATCACTGTGAATCTGCCTCATTCCCTTGTTTTGGCCTAATTAACATGCTGTCTCATCTCCCGTTATCTGGCTGTTATTAACCTCAAAACGCTACGGGGACATCTATCAAATTCTATCAGATTACTAAGTCAATAAAGGCTTCACCACCATGAAAGTATGAAGCGCAGCTATTGTTAAGGGAACTATGTGTAAATGACACATTAATAATTGCTTTCTTATGATAAATAATTACTTACCATGAAATATTTATATGAATAGTTAAAGAGCCAGCAATGATGGTTAGGTGACTTGTGCAACACAACACCTGTCTTTACTCATTGACATGCATGACATAGATAGTTAAAGAGGGTGCAAAAAAGGGGGTCACTTTGTTTGTGAATCCACACTATAAGAATTACTGTGGGAGATTGGAAGGCATGTCACTTGTCAGTGTCTCCTATTAGGGCCTTTGTGCAGTTGTGATAGTTTTATATTGACTGAAACGTCAAGGCCAACTCTACATTAGTTCATTCACAATACATAGACACCTTCTGTTCCATGTAACATCAAATAAAGAAAACTAGATGATGTCAATTACTAGATCAAGAAGCTCACAAACATGTAATTCTGTGTATAAACTAGAAAAGTGAGATAAAAAAAATAAAATACCATGAAAGCTACCTGACAGAAATTTCCATAGGACTGAATTCATAAAATATCTTTTAGAGGTCATTTGAATAAATGTGTAATCATTATTCATAATTTAAGGGCCAGGTTTGTTTTTATGGCCCAAACGACCAGAATATCCATTTTTTTAGTATGAGGCTGGAAGGCTACATGTAGTGTGTCTGAGAGTTAGTTAGGGTTGTGTTGTCCTGTACATGAATGCATGATTGTTTGGTTGATTTTGACTGGTATAATTCATCAGCAGGCTGCTCCATGTAAACTCTTGAAATTTCCCACTTTAAAATGAGGGCAATGTTGTTGATCATGTTTGGTCATTTCATAGATAACTGCAGCTCCTACGGTTTTTAAAAAATAATTTTTAAACTGCCATTTAGATATAAAAACAATTCATTTTTCAGCCCTACAACTACATTAGTTTCAGGCATCCACATATTTCCTGCATCGTCCCACTGCAATGGTCTCACTGTCAAACAGATACATATGTAGAAGAACAGACCTGAATGCATATGCAACCACATCACCAAAGAAAAGAGGAATGAATGGAATATAGAAAAATAGTAAATGGAAGAACAGCAAGAAAAATAATGCTGTGAGAAAAGAGAAAAAAGTGGAACACTAGTACAGCTCTCTCTTTCTCTTGCTCTCTCTCTTTTGTTTATTGTTGTGTGTTTACATAACTTGAGTATTTGTCAATCGTGGTTGAAATCCGTTGACGTTGCATACTGGCACACGTTTCCCAAGCCTGTGATCCCTCTAAGAGTTCAGAGTTCACAACCATCTGGGTTCTAAATCTCTCCATAATTCAGACATGATTAAGATTTATAATAGAATACAGCCTAGAAAAGATTATTTAACATTATTTAAGATTAAGGTGATGGAAAAAGAATCAATCCAACAGATTGAATAATATCTCACATTATAAACCGGGCAGGTGGTAGTCAGGTATTTAATCTGTCATTCTCTCCCCTTTTTTATATTTGTCATTTACTCAATGTTCTTGTTTGTTGCTGAAAAACAGATCCGTGTTTACAGCTTATACCACAGCATCACAGTCTTCTCCCCATGTGTTTACATAAGGATCATTAAAGCAGATTAAGCATGCAGATCTCAAATGACCAAAATAAAGTCCCTGTTCTCATGTTTCCAGATTTTTAATGCCTGCAATACCCACAAACGCAAAAACTGTTTGGGGATTTAGGAACGGCCCAATAGGATAAGAATCAAGTATCAAGCAGCTTTTCAGACCTCCGTCTTAGAGCTTGTTTCTGTGTTTCAATATAGTCTCTCCATTCAGAGGTTCTGTTGTTCTTTATGTGCTTCTTAATGGTGTGATAGCAACCACCTTTTACCTAAAAACATAAAGACTCCACTGTTGGACAAACATATGGTGAAAAGAAGTATGAACATGAGTGATAATGTGGGTTCCTTTAAAAACAGAGAGAAATATTCAGAAAATGAGTCCAGACCCATTCACGACAGTGGCATCATAGTTTACATGTTGTGTCAAAAAGAAACTGGACCCCAGTCATGATGCATGTGAAGTGGAGCAAAGAGAGACTTTCACAAATGGAAGATAAATGCTCATTGGCTCTTGGCTTCAACATGAATTTCTAAGAAAAAATCTCCCATGGGTATCGAACATTTACTTTTAGAGGAATTTCCCACTCACAGCCTAAAAAAGAGCTCTTTACAGAATCATTCACTTAAAAACCCTTTAGGGAACCAAAGGTTCTTCTGCTGTTCTCAAAGTGTCTTTTACATCTTTTTATCAAGATATTTTTATTTTAAAGATCGTAACCTTTTTCTTGAAAAAAAAGAGCTACTGCGACATTACACACATACTCGTTGATTAGTGCGTACAGTATGACCTGATCGTTGAAATGACTTTGCAGCATTTTGAGCTGCACCAAAACTAAGCAAGAGTCATAAAAACTGGCCAAGCACGACCCTGATGCCTGCCCTCCATCACTGCAGCATTCTGCCCCCACCCGAGCCCATTAATCTTGGACTGTCCCCATAACACAGCAACGTAGTAGGAAAGTGCGCTGCTGTGTATTGAAAATGAGAACAGGATCATCTGGGTTACAGACGGTCTTCTATTAAACAGAGTATCAAAAAAAAAAAAATGTTTACACCGTAGTCATATTGAGCACCTCTTAAATAGACATAACAAGAACAAACTGTGTACAGTACATGAATACTGTATATTCTACATCATCAACATATTGTAATTATGAATATGTAATGCTTTATTCATTCAAACATACTAATTCATTTTCAGAAGGCATGCACATTGGCAGGAAATGTCAAAAGGCATTCATACATGGGGGGAAAATATATTTTATATGTTTTCCCTGATAAATAAGATACGGTGTGCAAAAATAAAGCATGGCGTAACATGATTATGCACCTGACATACATATTTATGTGAGCAGCTTGCACAGAACCTAACACCTTGGTTTTCTCTCTCTCTCTCTCACACACACACACACACACAGAAAGAGAAGCGAGAGAGAGAGACAGAAGGCAATCTAATCTACCATTGGACATAATCTCATTTTTTTCTGTGTGTGTGTGTGTGTGTGTGTGTGTGTGTGTGTGTGCCTCCTGGTCTCTAAGGACAACGCATGATTACTAATAGAGAAATCAGCACAAGCCTTTACATAATTCAGCTCTACAGAATGGACACAAGGTCACGAGCTTGAAGGCGTGAAGGGGGTTCTATGGCTCTGAGCATCCTCCTTCCTGCATGACCTGCATCTAGCCTACCACTACCCCCATAATCAGACATAAACCAGCTACCTGTCCAGAATTATATAGATTGGAATATGTTCTGTGCGACTATTCGGCTCGATCATGCTGAGGTCCGCAACGAGACATAAAACCGGCTGCTCGTCCAGGTTACTGTAGACTGGAAATATGTTCTGTCCGACTATTCGCGCGGGGCGCACTTTCAGCGAGAGCTCAAAATGATCGAGACGAATAGTCGAACAGAAGAAGCAGCTCCTGACCATTTGAGCCATTTTCCTTTCAATCTCTCTGCGAAATCCCATAATTGGGCCATACAAAATGGCCGTTGGGGGTTGGGGTGGTGGTGGGGCTGCTGTGTGTGTGTGTGTGTGTGTGTTGGGGGTATGTATGAAGATAATCGAATGCATTAAATGAATTAAGGTATTCAGAGCTATTGAAAACGAGCTATAATTTGACGATCACATCACATAAAGAAATGCACAAAGCCCCCCCCAGCCTGCAGCATGCAAGACCCCCCTCTGGATGGACTGGAAGGAGGCGCGCGACACGGAGGATACAGTGAAACACAGACGCGCGCGGAATGTTACCCACCTTGGAAGGCGCCTGGAATAAGGAGGAGAAGGCAGGACAGGCAGACAGGTGCAGAGTGAAACGCAGGACACCCAGCTGATGATGGGAGAATTTTTTATTCTGACACCCCCGGCCGGCACGGGCTCTCAATATAGACTATCACAGCGAAACCCCGCCCACAAGCCCCGCCCCCAGTGAATTGGTGGGCACGACGTACCCCTCAAACGTCATTCAAGCAGCCTCTCTCCTTCTCTCTCTCCCACTCTCGCTGTGTGTATGTGTGTCTCTCTCTGTCTCTCTCTCCCTCTGTGTGGGTGTGTGTCTCTTCCCCCTCCTCTCTCCTGTGTGCTCTCTCTCTCTCTCTCTCTCTCTCTCTCTCTTCTCTCCCTCTGTGTGTTTCTCTTTTCTCTCTCTTTATAGTCTCTCCCACCCTCTCTGTGGTGTGTTTCTCTGCCTGTCTGTCTCTCTCTCTCTCTCTCTCTCTCTCTCTCTTTATTCTGAGGATGCTGCTGCTAAGCTCGCCTCTCATTGGATTTTCGTTCCGCCCACTGAAACAAAGATGACTAAACAAGGTTCCCTTATATCACACCAATTGGTTTTATGCTACTTTGTGTTTACTAACTGCTAAACTGTTCACGAACCCTGGTGCAATGTTTGCTTTCTGTTTAAAGCCTATAAAATGTTAAAAGAACTACAGAAAAATGTGTTTACACATCTCCCCAAATGGGATATCAAAGTGTGCGTTTTGTGAGGCTAACGTAGCTAATAAGGAAAGTCTCTATGTAAAATATTTTTGTGAAAAATAAAACAAACTCTACCAGCAGTCAAAAATAATTACACGCGTGCAAGTCATACACTGATGCGTTGATGTCTTCATCCTGTCTGTTCATTTAAAGGAGCCGAACCACAACAAATGAGGGATATTGCGACAAGACAATACAAGATGTCAAATAGTTCATTTAGGGACATTCAGACAGGATGTTGGAAAACATGGAAGAAGGCAGGGCAACCATAAACTTCAGAATAAACTGCAAAATTACACATTTTCTTATAGACAGATAATATTTACTTATTTAGTGTCTGCGTGAGCGCTCAAGTACTGCTCTTTATCACTCACAAATAATTTCTGTCATGTGCACGTTTGGTAAATCAGGTTTCAAAGAATAGTGTTCTTCAGTGTTCCCCCTGAGCATGAACAACTTTCACTGCAGATATGTAAAATAAACAGCAGAACTGAAACCACAATTATCTTTTAAGTAAATATAGTGAAATATTGGAGTTTTCATCCAAACTGACAGCTCCAATTCATCATCTAGGTTTATAAGGATTAGAGAAAGCATGATAGCACTTTTCTTTTCTGATACTGTCAAGCTAAGAGAAATGTGCCAGACATGTAGATTATGTCTATGTTGTGTGGTTCAGTCCAAGAACACATTTGTATGTCTGCACAACGTGTAAATCAGGTTCAGTATTTGAATGTCTGACCACAGCCTGTCTTGGACGTCCATATTCAGTAGAATATTTTAATATTAATTAAATATTAATTGAATACTTAAAATTTTTCTGAACATCTATAGGTAGAAATAGGCCGAAGTTTCCCTGTTATGACAATGTTCCTATCGCTGTTATTGTGTAAAGTCCTAATATTTATGAATACAAATATCTACTAATATATTTTCATTAGAAAAGGTATAAAAACATTCTTTCTGCCATGTCAAGAGGACATCTTTGCAACATGCCAAAAAGACATAACTTTTCTGATCTAAAAGTGCATAGTATTTCTACACAGATAACAGATGACATACTGTCATGTGGACCACCCCTAACACACATCAGCAGCTACTAGCTCCTCTCATGTCATGTTACATTAGGCTGTTGTTGTCACATCACATGCCCTACTTTTCTTTACAATATCTGATCAACCTGATATTGATACTGGGCAGTGGTTAGATAACATCTCTAATAACAATAAAAACCTTATCAATCTGGCAGAAATAATTAAGCAAACAACATGGTTAAGCAGAATAACTCATAATAGTGAGCTTGCGATCTTTAATTACAAAGAATGGAGGCAGTTCCAGAGGCTGCTTTGCTTGACTAGGAATGACACACTTTTTCATAAAAGAAGCATGAGTTCCTATGGTGGCGACACCTGTTGTTACTGTAAGTAACGTCTTGGGGGATGGCTGCGGTGGGCTTGCACCCTACCCAGTGTGAGCTGCCTCATGCCCATTGACCCCAGGATAGGCTCCAGGTACCCACAACCCTAGCAAGGATTAAGTGGTTACAGAAAATGAATGAATGTTGGAGGGTGTTTCTCACATGTGGTCATTTGGTTATTTAGAGGTATGATGTAATGTTTTGCCTATGTCTGTATGTTTTTGTTTGTTCTTAGTCACCACCCTAGTCCTGCCACCTTCTCAGTGCGTGGTATTTTTCCTAGTCCCCAGATGTTCCCTGTCAGGTGTCTGTATACATGCCTCTGTGTTTTAGTCTGTGTATGTCAGTTGGTGTCACTTTCCCTGCCTCATTTTGCAATGTATGATGCATGTGAGTATGTTCCTAGTGTATATTTTAATGTTCATTTCCTGGTTTGGGTTTATTTAACAATTTCAGCTACTCTGGCCAGTTCCAAGAGAGGTAAAAATAGGTTGTACTTGCTATGAAGATGATGATCATTTAGAGTCTCCAAACCATGTTGCAGATGTTCTATGAGTCTGTGGTGGCCAGTAACATTTTGAATAGTTTGGGGTGCTGAGGTTGCAGCCTAGATGTTGCAGATACCAAGAGGTTCAACAATACCAAGAGGATCAAGAAAGCGGGCTCAGAGGTGGGTGAGGAACATGGAAACTATGGCTGAAAGGAGAACATTGTCTAGACTTCAGTCCGTGATGGACAACACTCCACAGTGTTGCGGTTGAACAGAAAAGCTTTTAGTCACAGACTCACCAGCATAAAGTGCTTCACTGAAATGCTACAGAAAATTCTTCCTCCCCACTGCAATCAGGCTTTATAACTCCTCCCCCTTCACACATCCACACAATAGTCTGTGCAATAACCTGCTGTTACTCAGATATGCAGTTTCCTATTGTTTGCAAAATCATTATTATTGTGTGCAAAATCTTTATTATTATGTACAATAGTCTTGTCATGTGCAGTATGACAACAATTACCTGCAATAGTGGAGTACCACTTCATACCAGTATTTGTGTTAATTAACTACTCCATTAACTTTATTTATCTATAGTATTTATATCCACTTTTCTTACTTACCATTTTGTGTATATAGTATAGTGTACATAATACAAATCATTTTATGGAGAGTTTTGGTTTATTTTGATAGTTATATTTTATATTGTTCTCATCTTTGTGTTTCTGTGTGACTGTGCAGTGTTGGATAAGGAATTTTCTTCAGCATCAAGATCAATAAAGCTTTCTGATTCTGATTCATACATACTGCCTTGAATGCTTATCATTATTTTTTCAGTATTTATCAGCTTTGCCTGGCATCTAAATTCTTGTATCAAGTGCAGAAATGTCTAGTATACTATTTTATGTATCCATTAAAATCAATGTGTCCATATTCTTCTTCTCCTGGATTTAAGCTCCACTTTAGACACTGTTAATCATAATGTATTTCCTGTCTGTGTGCTACTGGACTTTCTGGCAGTATTCTTTCCTGGTTTACTTCATATTTCACTGATAGGCAGCAATTAATATTAGAGATGGGCCCGATCCGATATGATATCGGTATCGGGTCCGATATAACCGTAAATCCGATATTGGATATCTGTCGGACAGCCCCGATCTCTATATTCCAGGTTGCAGCTTGCGCTGGACGTAAAAACTTGACGTTGTGTAATACGAGATGCGTCACCGCCCCCATAACATGAACCTGCGGCTATTTCAATCTGAGCGAGCCTTTGTTTTGAACAAAATGTCACTCGTTTGGAGATACTACAGTTTGGAAACACTGAAAAGCAAGACGGCTACTTGCAATGTGTGCAAAGCCAGCGTCCCGAGGGGTGGAAGTACGGTTGCGTCGTACAATACAACAAATTTAATCAAGCACCTGCAGAGATT
>JBBPCX010000011.1:13384790-13403689 GCA_037974365.1 Hydrocynus forskahlii | reverse complement strand
GGGGGAGGGGGGGGGTGATGGGATTCCACGCCGGCCCAAATTTACCTGACCAGCCCAAGTTTACCATCGGCCCACTATGCCCGATGGCCAGTCCAGCACTGAGTAGGTGCAAAAAAACTGATAACCTATCCAGGCTCCTTCTAGCAATTTTCAACAGAGCCCAAGATCAAAGTTATTCAGAGACACTTACAGATCCATGTACAGTGTTGGTGACTGGAACTAATGCCTGTCCTTAATGTGAGTATAGGCATTTGATTTGTTAATCAAAACAGTCTTATTACGACATTGGTAAACTGGTGTTTTTTCACCTTCTGCCTAACTACACAGGAACATACCTCTGCTATTAAAGGGGACATATTATGCAAAACTCATTTGCATCCTTTTGTATTTCCATTTGGGTCTCTACTGCTCCTATAAACACTCAAAGCGCAAAAAAAGACATCCATTTTCTGTGAATCAACTGAAAGATTTTGGTGTCAGGAATCATATGCTTCTACAAGCCGTTTGGATGGATCCCCCACTGTTATGTAATAATGGGGAAATTTGCATAGAACCACCCCTCATCTGTCGAGCCCCCACCCACTAGATTAGTTGAAGATCCGCCATTTTTGTCTGCTGGTTTTATGAGCACGCATAAGACGCCGAGCGCTACGGCTACAGGCAATGGCAAGTCACCATGAAGTGTTGTGTTCATCTTGCTCTGCATCCAGCTCGGGGTCGAATATACAGGGCTGGATAGCGCCTCTGTTTTAGGTGTGTTAAGCACCGTTTTAGCATGGGATGGGTGGGGCGTGGCCAGCAACAGCATATTTGCATAAAAGTGACAGAGCCCTTAAATGGCTCATTTTCAAAGGGGCTGAAACTGTCAAGAATATAGCTGGTGAGATCTCTTTATGTGAGAGTGATTTTGTGCAAAGGACTTCATGAACATGTTTTGTATAGCCCATAAAGTGAATTTTGCATAATGTGTCCCCTTTAAAGGTTTTCATACATATACGTGTTAGGTCAAAATTTAATCTCCAAACTATCACAAGCACATCTTATATGTATCCATGTCATGTAACAGCTTTACATTATGTAGATTTTTGGAGACCATTCAGATGTCTGGTTCCTTTCACCACCGTTCAGTTCTAACTCAGTTTTTTCAGGATGGACCATTTCCACTCTGAATGACACTGCTGATTTAATCATGTGGATTTATTTTTGCAAACCTGGCAGAATTCCCCTTTAAAAGCTGTTATCCCACTTATAAAAAAGTTAATTATAGGCATCCAGCTGCTTCAGACGAGAACAATTACTGCTAACATTCTGTTCTATATTCAATTCAGTCAGCCAGAGCAAAGGCCCAACACTTAAAATATCGCAGTTGCTGTGATTATGATAATAATAGTGCTGCACTGTACAGTTGGCTTCATGACAGTCCGGCTGTTTGAACACAGGCCTGTTTAGTGCTGTTGAGATGGAAAACTGGAACGATTTCCATGGCCATCATCAAATTGTCCGTACATGTCAGTTAGAGCCAATTGCTGGGGGTTGGGGGAGCTGAGTAGGGTGGGAGAAGGTAGGTTACATCCATGTAGTGGTCTTGTAGAGTGAATCTTCCGCATGCTGTAAGCTATTCATTTTTATGGGGGATCATGTTTAGTTATGACCAGTTACATTTTAGTTTTATATTTACATATCTCACAAATGCAGTTACCCAGAAAAGATCTGAAAGAGGTGTAAAGCAGTGACGTAAATGTAGTAAGAAGAGGAGAGAGTGTAGGCACAGATAAAATAGAAAGTGCGGATGCGATAGCCAGTGTGGGCTCTTAATTGTCATGGCAACCATGCACAGTGTAAGTCACCCCACTAGTGACTGTAGCCAGCTAGAAGACTTCACTAAAATGACCTCAGTTGAAGTAAAAATACTACCTCTAATTGAACTTTCAGGTAGCTCATTAGTCTTTTTCCCATATTAATCTCATGGGTGGCCCTTATTAGTCCCTGTAACCAAGGTTAGTACTTTACTTAACTTAATTTTTCTCTGGAAGTATAAGAACCTTTGCTGAGGTCATTTTCTAAGCTTGCCGTGGCTATCGTCTGTACACAAAGAACACTGGTCAACAGAATGTTTTATCAAAGAGAATATAATTTGACCTGTTCAACTGAATTTAGTGCAGTGCACTTTGCATTCATAGTGTTGCTTCTGTTTTAAGTCTCTTTAATTTTTTTTTTTCATTTGTCCCAATTCATCAGACTTCAGAAAAAGTAAATCATGGCGTTTACTGTGTATTGTGAAAATGAAGTGTAATATTGTAATTTATATGTAGTGTAATTGTAGTGTAGTTGTAGTAATTTAATATTTTAAAATGATGGTCAAATTACATGTTTTGTTGATTTGCTAGTGAAAATGAGTTTACACATCCACTAGGGGGAAAAACTTAAATATTAACATTTCCCTGCCAATTTTAGATTGCAGTTTCTATTTATTTTAAATATAAATATAAATGTGTGTTCTCTACAGAAGACATGTTAATTTATCACTTTGAAAATTTGTTATCTTCATTTAAAACATCTTGAAATAAGTATTTTTCTCAAATCTATTTGTGCCACAATCGTGATTTAAAATTCACTTGACTGATTAGTTTTACTGGAGTATCAATATAAGGTGACACACAGGCCAAATACCCTCAATCTTCCATCACTATGAGAAGAGACAGAATATGACAATGATGTGCGACAAAAAGAAAGTATTGCTGAACATTTGACAATGCTCAGTTCCAATGTCCTGAGTTTGTTAGATGTTACTGGAACTGTGAGTAGTGCTGTGTTTTAAAGTCAGGTAAAACCAAATAAGAGCTTTTTTCACAACAAACACCAAAGGGAAGGTTGGCATAAACACAAAGACAGTCATGCTGAAAAGTACCTCATCCACACTGTGTAGTGTATGCTGGTGGATCTGTAATCTTGTGGGACTGTTTTTCTTCCAAATGCCCTGGACAACTTGTTCAGAACGATGGTATCATGGACATCAAGTACTAGCAGAAGTTAAATCTAAACCTGACTCCCTCAGCAAGGAAATGTAAACAGTGATCCATAACACATCTCAAAATCAACACAAAAATGGTTGACCACAGAATCAAGATTTTGACATCTCTTCCTCAGGCCCCTACCGAAACACAGAAGACCTGTGGGATGATGAGAAGAGTGCACAAGCAGGGACTTCAGAATCTGAAGGATCTGGAGAGATTCTGTATGGAGGAGTGGTTTCATATCACTTGCCATGTGTTCTCTAGTCTCATTAAGCATTTATAGGAGAAAATGCAGAGGTGTTATTTTTTGCAGAAGGCATCAACATAAAATGGTAAATGAACGGGTGTTAGCAACTACACATAGATTTAAAAAATATATACGTATTTCATAATAAAGTTTAGTTTTAGTTTTAGTTTTTACTTCAAATTAAAGCTATTGTTTAATGTTGAATGAAAGGAGAAGTGAAAGGATAAACAAGAAAAGTTTTTTACAGTCCACTTTGCTCATGTTTACCAAGCATGCCAGTATTTGTGCAGGGACCAGAATCGCCCATGTAATTGTATCTGATTGTAGGAAGAGGGCATAGGTAGATCTAACTGAGATGTAGGCTCATGTGTGATGTATCATTGTTATCATTATCACTTTTACCCATGAGTTACCCATGGCTTGTGGTGTAATCAGTGATGTAGGGGGTCAAATAAAGCCATTAAAGGCCCTAAATCACATCCCACCCTCAGTGCTGTGGGCCACAGGGCAGTTGTCCCGGCTTCACTGTCTAGGATTCTGTCTAGGTACGTTCACACGTATCGCATAACAAACTTGAGTGACCAGACAAGTAAGCAAGACTCTTACCATTTACACACAAAGGCAAATTTTAAAAGACAACAAAATCAACACAAAGCAACACATGCACCTCTGGACATGTCTATGATGAACTATGTGGTGGAAACGAGACTTGTATATGTGTAAAAAGGCCCTTAAATTGACATTCCTGAGAGAAACCCCCCCCTTTCCTTTCATATATCTTAAGTAGAAGATCTGTAAGTGCAAGCAAATTCTTCACTGCATACAAACATAAAACACAAGACTGTATTATTGACTGAGAGCGGCAGTGTTGGGGTGGAGAAAGAGGAAGGCGTGGGTGAGGATCTGACAGTATGCATGACGATGTGTAATCCCAAGCTGAAAGTGAATCCCCCTGTGAACTTCATACGCAAATTCCAGGATCTAATTTGAGGCTAGGCAGCCTCTCCCCTGTGTCTGTCCCCCTCATGCTCGTACCCTCCCTTACCCCTGTTTCCGGCACGCAGCTGTTCTTTTGGATATTAATAACCCCATTGAGACACACTGGCAGACACCCTGCATCCCAGTCCCTGGGGCACCACCACAATCCCTCCGGTTTACTGTAGGTTCCACTTCAAATCAGTCCAGGGAGGGGCTTTCCAACAAGAGTGTAAGGGTAATCATAACCATATCTGGTGAAATGAAAGATTAATGTGGAAGAGAGACTCGGTGTGGTGTGTATGTATACATGGAAGGGTGGGAATAAAAGTGTATTTTTCCTCGTGTTACATTTCCAGAGAAAGACACTCCCGCTGCACATGTTCTTTGGTTTTCTTACTTCATCAGTTGCAATGTAGTCATACTTTTTGTTAAAACTGAATAAGTAGTTAATAATTAGGTACTACATTTAATCATGTAGTTAATGACTAGCTACCCTGTTTAAACAAGTTGTTAATAATTAAATAATAATCATTATTATCGCATCATCTAAAGAAGTCCAAAAAAAAGTTGCTGCCACTACCTTTTGTTATCGTACTATAAACGAAGATATTGATGAAGGAAAACACATTTTTGAATGTCTACTGTACATACTGTGATGTGATGGATATTATTTCAGGTCGATTTCTCATGGTAGTTGACGGGAAAGGAAGTAACAGTTTCTAACAGTGCATACTATCACAGGACCCCTCACAAAGGGGCAAAGGGGGTATAAAAAATAAAAAAAAAACAGAAATAGCCCCCTTCCCACACACACAGCTGCAGGAGAAGTCATGCACCATCTCCCTAACCTTGCCTCCAGAACTAATATGGTCATCATGGCAACCACACAACACATAAAACATAAACAACAACCTCACAGGTGTGTGGGGGTGTTAAGACCCTGGCAGAGTGGTCTGACATTATTAAACAAACGCATTAAAATGTAGGTTGTTGCCCTAGTAATATTCAGGGACATGGCCTTTTTGCTAAGGAAAGAATAATCACAGAGAGGTAAAGCACGCTTATCCAGCATTTGGGTTTTTAGTGAAGAATGCTGGATTGTGTATTTTTATGTGTTGCTTTGTTACAATAGATTTTCATTTGCCCTTCAAAGCGTAATGACACCCTAAAGGCATTCATTTAAAACAGAAATATATTGCTAATAATGTAATAATAAATGATTTGTAATGTAAATGTCAGTCATGTAATAATAAGGTAATAAAAGTCGCACATGTTTTCAAACAGTTGACGCACATGTTTTCAAACAGTTAAAATATCCATTTTTGTAATGAGTTTAATGTCTGCAGCACCCCCTCTGGTTCAGCTCGGCTGTAGGTGTGCATGAAATAGATCATTCATTTACCTCAAAATATACAAGTCAGTTATAAATGTTAGCACACCTTTACACTGATGATCTTACGCTATGCTGAACAATAAGTTAAAAAAATGAGAAATGGATATGGAAACACTCGTCATAAATTAACGAGGTCGTTTTTGCTCTTCTACCAAAAATTAGCTGAGGTTAGCCATGTGAGAAACTGCCACAGCAAATAACACAAACAGTCTGGTAAAAGCGAGGAATATGTGCCAGTCAAGAAGTTCTGAGTCCTCACTTTCTCACAATGAATATATTTATGCCCAGAAAATTGTGCCAGTTCGGTCTATACCTCTCTGTTTTTCTTCTAGAAAATTTTTTCTCTTTGTCTTATTGGGGGAATTTTGCTGATTGTAATCGTGTTAACCGGCCAGTTTTGAGTCAGAGTAAAGTGCATGTGATGGAGACAGAGCCGTGTTACCAAAGTGCTCTTTTGCATTGCATTGCTCAAAATCTTTACCGCTCAAAAGGTCTAACATGTCGTTCCCATTGTTGAGCATTTTGTAAAGTTGAACCAAGGGAGGAGTCATTTGAAAGCTAGCGGAGGGTTATTACTCTTTAAAACTTTTTTCTCAACAAATATAACCTTCCATCTCCTCATTCAATTATCTTTTTCTTCTACAGATTCTGAGCTGACCCTGCAAACAATTCCAAGCACCACAATCCACAAACAGAAGACGACATGAAGGTCTCTAATGTCCTCCTGCTCCCTATTATTCTCACTATGTTCTTTGTCCACTGTTACATTGCCCAGAGTGACTCTGAGTTGACAGTAACGACAAGGTTAGGCCGAGTCCAGGGTGTACGCCTACCCGTCCCAGATCGAAGCTACGTGATTGCCTTCCTTGGTATTCCATTTGGAGAACCTCCCGTGGGAAGAAGGCGTTTTAAGCCAGCTGAGCCCAAAAAGCCCTGGAATGATGTGTTTGAGGCCAAAGATTACCCTAATGCTTGCTACCAGTATGTAGATACTACATACCCTGGCTTTCCTGGCACTGAAATGTGGAACCCCAACAGGATGATGAGTGAGGATTGCCTTTATCTAAATGTCTGGGTACCTGCTTCCCCTCGTCCACACAACCTCACTGTTATGGTGTGGATATATGGTGGTGGCTTCTACAGTGGCTCTTCCTCTCTGGATGTCTATGACGGCCGCTATCTAGCTCATTCGGAGAAGGTGGTGGTAGTCTCAATGAACTATAGGGTCGGTGCTTTCGGGTTCCTTGCCCTTAATGGTTCCTCTGAAGCTCCTGGAAATGTGGGTCTGCTAGACCAGAGAATGGCACTCCAGTGGGTGCAGGACAACATCCAGTTCTTTGGAGGCAACCCCAAGCAGGTGACTATTTTTGGGGAGAGTGCAGGTGGGGCCTCAGTTGGCATGCACCTTCTGTCACCAGAGAGTCGCGCAAAATTTACCCGTGCCATCTTGCAAAGTGGTGTGCCAAACGGCCCTTGGGCCACAGTAAGCTTTGATGAGGCTCGTAGAAGGGCCACCAAACTGGCCAAACTAGTGGGCTGCCCTGATGGAAATGACACCGAGCTGATTGACTGCCTGAGGAACAAGCATCCACAGGAGCTCATTGATCATGAGTGGCAGGCACTTCCATACAGCAGCCTTTTCCGCTTTTCTTTTGTGCCTGTTGTGGATGGTGTGGTGCTCCCTGACACTCCTGATGCCATGCTTAGGGAAGGCAACTTCAAGGACACTCAAATCCTTCTGGGTGTCAACCAGGATGAAGGGACATATTTCTTGATTTATGGTGCACCA
Organism: Hydrocynus forskahlii; assembly: GCA_037974365.1. NCBI lineage: Eukaryota > Metazoa > Chordata > Actinopteri > Characiformes > Alestidae > Hydrocynus > Hydrocynus forskahlii. Next base: position 13,396,268 of record JBBPCX010000011.1, on the reverse strand, counting down.
GGATTCAGCAAGGACAATGAAAGCCTGATCTCAAGGGAGGACTTTCTGGAGGCTGTGAAGATGAGTGTTCCTCATGCCAATGACATTGGGTTGGAGGCAGTCATCCTTCAGTACACAGACTGGATGGATGAGGACAACCCTGTGAAGAACCGTGATGCTATGGATGACATTGTGGGAGACCACAATGTGATTTGCCCTCTGCAGCACTTTGCAAGAACTTATGCCCAGGCAGAAACAGCAGGCCAAGGGATTTTAGGCCTGGGCAACTCTGGGTCATCAAGCAACAGTGGCAGTTCTCAAGGTAAACTGATTAGGGAGAACAGCAGTAATGTAATATTTGCCATATTGTAGTTTGAGTTCCTGCCTTTTTGAATTATTTATCCAGCTAGCTTACCAATTTTAGTAAAGAAATAAATAAAAATGTAACTAGTGATTTCTTGTCTTGTTTACAGCTGCTGTGTATCTCTACCTGTTTGACCATCGAGCTTCAAATCTGGCCTGGCCTGAGTGGATGGGTGTGATCCATGGCTATGAGATTGAGTTTGTGTTTGGCCTGCCTCTGGAAAAAAGGCTCAACTACACAGCAGAGGAGGAGAAACTCAGCCGACGCATGATGAAATACTGGGCTAACTTTGCTCGGACTGGGTAAGAAAGACTGGGATACTGGACTAGTGTGTGATGTGTGAAGTATTTGTCAGACAATAAAATGCAGGTGTGTGGATTGGAGGAATTGAATGTATTTTTGGCTTCTCCTGATATAAAGTAGCGAAGGGAAATTTACCTAATATATTTTTCCTTTTCTTAACCAGCAACCCCAATATTAACGTTGACGGGTCAATAGACAGCCGACGGCGGTGGCCTCTCTTCACCGCCAATGAGCAGAAACACGTGGGCCTGAACACAGATCCACTAAAGGTGCACAAAGGCCTGAGATCGCAGGTCTGTGCACTATGGAACCGATTTCTGCCCAGACTACTCAACATCACCGGTAACTCAAATTCAGGAATATACAACTGAAGTAGCCATTTAAAATTTGTAGTGCTTCTTGTTTCTTTCAGTTTGTTATTTTCAGTTTTTTCTTTGTCATTTAATTGTCATTTTGAAACTGGTGCAACAAATTTTCCCATCTTCCCTCATGTCATGTTATACAGTCTCATATTTAAGACCCATCAGATATTGTAGCTCTATGCTCCAAGAGAGGGCGGTGTAGGACCCCCCGAGCTCAGCCGTCCTGCACAGACACATTGGAAATGTTGCAGAAAAGCACTCAAAGATCCAGTTCAAGCTCCTTTTATTCTCTATTCCTAAACATGTCTAGTGGAATAAAACATTTCTATAGCAAATGTATCACCTTTTAGTACCATCACTAACTTGAGATATGAGGTGAAATAAGTCAAGATGTGACTAAGGTAGTAATGAGATTTCTAGCTGCAGACCAAGCAAAGCCTTTAGGTGAAAGGTAGTAAACTGTCTAGCAAGCTACTTAAGTTAGTTATAAATTTTAAACCCTATCTAACCTGCTATGGCTTGTTATGGATAATGATGCTGAATTTAAATTAACCCTGTACTACTGAGAAGAAGTTCAGAGACAATGAGCAATGCTGGGAATCACAGACCAGTGGGATATCTCCAACTTTGTATTTCTTTTTCAAAGCAGATACAAATTTGAATATCGAATTGAATGAAAGTCCCCCCCCCTTTGTGTGGAAATGTGTCAGACACAGATTACTATTACATTTTACATTTACATTTACGGCATTTAGCTGATGCTCTTATCCAGAGTGACGTACACTAGTGCTCAAATAGTCCACATCTGTTCTTCAGACATGAAAAGCTATACTTAAATCAACATCTTAAATCAACATTAGGCAAGACAGCTGTGAAAAATGGCTACTTTCCTCCTCTTTTTTCTTTAATCCATATTTCTCTTCTTAGGTACGTAAGTTACATTTTATGTTGAACTACAAAAGACTACACAATTTATTGAACATAAATAAAATATACAATTGTTGAGTGCAAGATGTGTCAACATACTCATGGGCAAAGTAGTACGCTGCTTGGTGTTTCTGGAGCACATACTGTACTAATTGTACAATAAATAAGCCAGTTCACTCCTTGAGGAAATGCCTTGTCATTGGATGTGTATCTTGAAACTAAACAAACTCCCAGGGCCAACTGGCGTTATTACACTGGAGGTGAACCAGAACACAAAGCAGCTGAACTCATGCTCTGTTTTCTAAAGGGCTGAAGTAGTCTGGCTGTAATGACTTGAACTCGTAAACTGTAAATCCCCCCCCCCAATTGCTCTGATGAATGGGCGGAGCTTGCTGTTGTGTACTGCAGAGTAATTTGTTTAATGGTTGACTTGGCTTGTTGTTTAAGCTCTCTGCACAGATCTTCTGTTTCACTGCTGTTCTGCCCTCCCACCTTTTAGTCTTTTTGTATTAACTGTATAGTTTTTTCATCTCTACTTAGCAAGAAAGTATTTGGCCAAAACATTTGCCTTCTTTAGAGCACCTATTTTATTTGAAACTACTGTTGTCTTACCAGTATTTTTTTTGACAGTTTAACGTTTACTTTCAGAAATGAGACGTATTCTGTTCCTCACATAACTAAAATAGAACGTTTCTCCAAAACTCTTTGTTTCTTCTCAGACAACATTGACGATGCTGAGCGACAGTGGAAGGCAGAGTTCCATCGCTGGAGCTCCTACATGATGCACTGGAAGAGCCAGTTCGACCACTACAGCAAGCAGGAGCGCTGTGCAGACCTGTAAACAGATCTGCTGTAAGGGAAAGAGAGAGAATGCAAGACAAGAAAAATCAGACAAGAGCAATGACCATATTACTCTATAATCTCTTGTGTCCATTGAGAGAAGGTTTCAGTAGATCATGTCCATTACTGATTGGTGCCTAAGAATGGATTTGTGATTATTACACCTATTTGCGATGTGTGTTTGGAATTGCATCATGTTGTATTTGCTCTAAGCAGTCATTTGTTGAAAAAAGATGCAGTAGGAGATTACAGCGTGTTATGGTCATCCGAAAGAAAGTAGGAGAGAATATGAATGAATGAAGGTGCGATATTACCTCTGATAACTGCGTGAGTGTGTATGCGCGTGTGTGCGTGTCAGTACAACTGATGCTTGGAAACCCTCATTCACTCTGGTCCTCAGGATCCCACATTTCCCTTTTTTACTTAAGGATTTCCTTTGACCTGTTATAGTCTGCTTAATTTACGATGGTTGCTTGACCATTTGTGTATTGATCTGTGTGCTTCTCTTCTGTCCATCGTCTCCTAATCTTGCCATATGCTTTGGTGGTCTGTTGTTCTGTGCAGTTGTGGGTCCAACTACAATTCTTTGATATCACCTATAGGAATCATGAGCCATTTCAGTCTGCAGTCTGTGTGTTGGCTATATACTGCATCACTTAGTGTTTGTTGTGCAGGGATGCGAATGTGTGTGCGTGCGTGTATGTGTGTGTGTGTGTGTAACAAGTTATTTGTGTGTATTTTCCGGCTATGTAAACACATTTTCATTTTGATTGCTGTACACATTGCATGACTATTGGTGCTCACAGCATGATCCTCCACTATCTATGGGTGTTTGTGAGTGTGTGCTAGGTCACAAAAGTGATTGATAGCGAGCGCGTGTTTGCTGAAGCATACGTATACCCTGTTTGGTACCTAAATGGGTCAGTATTCACCTACATTTATTGTCTATACGTAGCACTCCACTCGTGAATGTCACCTCTACTTTCATTAGTAAATTTTGCCAGGGCATTGCGTGCCCGTGTGCACGTCCTAAAGAGAAAAGCTGTGCGAGTACTTGGTGATGTCTGCGTGCCAAAGAGTCAATATCATTTTTTTCTCCCTTCTTCTCTGGCTGTCCCCCCTCACCCCCTAACCCCTCCCCCCAAGTCAGTGGGAAAGAATTTTCATTACGGTAATGGAAGGAGCGTAATTTAGTTAGTGCTCGTTTGAAATGACAGCCTGCTGTGTCAGCCATCTTAACTCCAGCCCCACCATCAGTCACTTGATGCAGTGGGTGGATGATGCAGGATGTTCAGAGAAAGCAAGACGACCTCATAAGAAGCACTAATACACTCTTAAAAATGAAGGTGCCCAAAAGCGTTCTTTGGAGCGATGCCACAAAAGAATTACTTTTGGTTTCCTACTGAACCTTTCCATGAATGGTTTCTTTGGAGAACCATTTTAGTAAGTGTGAGTGATCTTTTGAAAGCTTAAAGAGCTTCCACATAAATGAACCTTTCCATTATATGCTTCTTTAAACCTTTACAGGGTTCTTCACACTCACAAACCGTTTTTTTCCGTACGCACTCCTTTAGGGAATAAAAGTGAACACTCTTAAAGAAACGGGTGCCAGAAAAGCCAAAGAGGAACACTTTTGGTCCCTAAAGAACCAGTCAGTGGAGGTCTTAAAGAACTGTGCATTTAAAGACTCTTTCAGGATCCAAAAGTAGTTATTTCATAGCATTGTTCCAAAGCCTCCTTTATTTGTAAGAGTTCACAGAAGTTTGTTCTATATTTATTTATTTATCTATTTCAGCATGTCTTTTGTTTTAAGTATGTTTGTTGCATGCTTTTATGAGATCTAAAGCTTTAAGTACATTGTTTTAGTTTGCTCATATCAGGTTCAATTTTTTAATAATTGTGTACTGTATTTATTAAATTGTGGGGCTGCGTTTGGGTCTGACATTATATTGTGCTTATTCGAATGTACCACTTTATCTGTCTGCATTTTTTCTATCAGTTTTATTTTCCATCTGCATCTACACCTTTCTCTGTTGCTGCATATTATGCAGAGTGGTTGTTTCCGTTTATTTCTTTGTCGCACTAGTGATTTACCCACATATTAGTCCTGTATCGTTTTATTTATACACTTTGGTTAACACTGTGGAAGGGACGCGTGGAAGATCAGTGCTGTGATTGGTCCGCGGGTCCTCCAGGAGCATTATGGTTGGCTGTTGTCACGTCGACACGTAACCGCCGGATGTGCTTGGAGTCGTGTACTTTAGCTTTAAATTATGTAATTACAGATGAAGAAAGTAACTATAAAAGTACTGTCAAACTATTTAGTTATAAATATTTGTGTAGAAGAGATACGTGAAATAACTGCATGTGTCTACAGTGTGGCTGTGTGTGTGATTCTCTGTGGGTTTGAGTGACAGCTGCTCTTGCACCTCTTGTTCAATGAGAGGTCGCTTTTATCTCCTCTCCGTCCAATAAAAACTCCTGTGCATGCCCTTAAGCTCCTCCCCTTCTGTATTCTGTATTCCAGAATTTGACTGTTATCTAATTGTAACAATATGCCAGTTCTGATGTATATTATAATTACAAATTTATATTCAGTAAAAACAGCATTATAGCCCTAAGATTAATGTTAGCAATAAACAAATATACTTGCAAAGAGATAGATGTATGATAAATGAATGCATCAATGTTTATTTAATGATAATAGCTTGATGATGCTGGTCAATATTATATTACAAATGGACAAATGGATTGAAATTGTCATTATAAATAATATACTATTTGTGACAAAGCAATAGAGGGTGTGGTAATTGTTTTACTGGTACTACTTGTTTCAGTGGCCAGTACTTTGGATTCATGCAAACTATTCTGTCAGAACCTTTATCCATTGGGGACGTCTTGCTTAGCAACATGTGGTCATTAAGGAGGAAACTCTGTCCTCAGATCAACGTTAATTCTATCTCCCGAAAAAATGGCAGGTATTTTAACAGTTTCCCATTTATTTTTGCCATAGCTGTTATTTTTTTTTATTTTATTTTTTTGGTCCTGATATTGCCCACTGTGCAACTCTTCTGCATGGTATGTTTCTGCCCTCTCAGGGCTCTGTACCTGAAGTCCTCCAAACAAAACCTCATTAAACAGACTGACTAAAATGGATTCCTGTGCCTTTGTGTCTTCTTTGCTTGCACACATTAAAAAATAAAGGTGTCAAAAAAGGTCCTTTGGATGAACAACTTTTGATTAAAGCTTTTCAGTGGTTGGTTATTTAAAGAACCATTTTTTGTAAGTATGTGTGAGTCTAAACAATCATTTAAAGCCAAGACATCCTTCTGAACCTTTATTTTTAAGAGTGCAGATTTGGAGATCTGAAGAAAAAAAAAATTGAATATGAAATGAGATAAAACTGGATATGTTTCCAGTTAATGTAAAAAAGCTGAAAGTAGGCAGTATAAACATTTTTTTAAAGTTCTGAGATGGACTACTATCTGCTTTTGGAATTCCCAAAGCCTGCAGTGACAGGCAGTCAAGAGACCCAGATCTACATTTACACAGTAACTTGGTGAAATTTGATGGGGCCACATTGTTATGTCTGGTTTGCTTCAGCAGATGGGTAAAAGACTATTGTTGCTGCAGTCAAGGCACAATTGCATGAGCCTTTGCTTTACAAGTTTAATCCACAAAACAAGCTTATTTTATCACTTGTGACTTGTGACATTTTTGTGTTTATGAACTCAAAACAGTCATAATACATTTGTACATGAAAATTGTCGAAAATCTGCTTAGCCCTTATAATCAAACAGTCTGTTTCTGTTACTGTGCCTTTAAGATGGAAATATGTATATGACCTCTGTTTTAATTGGTTGCCTTTTTAAAAGCCAGTCTAGCAGGACTTGTTTCTTATGACCTCCTCATGAACTGATGGGGTTACACTGCTGTAGACAGAAAAGGCAGATGCTTGTAAATATAATGGATTTTGTGAATTCAGTATTCACAAAATGAGTGAACTGTAGTTTTTATATGAGGACCATATGAACTGGGGAGTATATGGCATGTTTTAATAGTGTTTACACATTACATAAATGTATTTTATTTAAAAGGGTGAGAAAAGGCCCTTGAAAACAAAAGCCTGGCTCCACCCTGGCTCAGTGTAAATTGGGGACCACTAAACAATCTAGATGAATATGGGTCTTAACTGTATGTGTGATTGCAGAGCCAGCTGGTGTTTCTCCATCCTAGTGTGCACTGAAACAATTTAAGGACAGTGACTACCAAACCGATTGCTGCAATAAGGTAGTCCAGATGAGCCCATTTGCATATTTGCATTGTACAAGCTGTTTCACTCTAGAGTGGAATGATCTGCATCTGGCTAAGAGTGACAAAGGAATGATGAGTTGTGTCTGAAACATTATCCCTTCTCAGAAATTCATTACAGTTTCACTCCCTGCCTAGGCAATTCAGTCATCTAGAGAGAGGCTAATAATAGGACGTCTCGAGGAAATGACTCAAGGCAATCTGTGTCTTTAAGACTGGACACAAGTTATAAGCTGCCTCTTGCACTTGGCTAAATAGACCTTCACTGGATTGTACCAGTCATTATCAATCATTAACTGTCATTAAACTGATGAATACAGCAAACTTCTCCTGCCTTTAAGTTTAGGGTATTTTAGTATTTAGTGCTCTTTGAGTGTACACGAACAAAACATTTTTTTTTCCTTTCCAAGTAAACTAGCCAACGTAAAGGCAAATAAACAACCTGACAACTAGCGTCAATACATTTGCTCTAATTGTACAGTACTAAAACACTAACAGACCTTCCAGGAGATGGTGCTAGAGCTCTAAGCTAACAGCTCTCACGCAAGCTCAAATTGTCCAAAAGGAAAGTCCAGACACAAGGTGTACCCATCTGGATCAAACACAAGTTTTCAATAGTATTTTATTAGACATTAAAAAACAAGTACCTAATAAGTTTCAGGACCTCCACACAGTGGTGTCTTTTCTCATCAGATGAAAACAATCTAGTGTTATTATACAAATTATATAAATATGATTACTATTAAGTTATTTTACATACTTATGGTAATGAAATACTCATGTATACACGTGTATGTATTTATACATGAAGGTGTGTATGCATATATATATATATGTGTGTGTGTGTGTGTGTGTGTGTGTGTGTGTGTGTGTGTGTGTGTGTAACAATTTTAAAAGCATGTTTAAACAGTGTACTGTAGTGAAGTGTAAGTGTACTGTACTGCAGAGAGTACCATAGTGAAAGAATGAACTCAAGTCCAGTAGGTGTTATTGTCATTACAAACATATCCACAGTAAAATGAAACAACGTTCCTCCAGGACCATGGTGCGACACAAAGAACAAAAACAGAAAAGACTACACAAGGGAGGGCAGGAGAGAAAAACACAAGAGCAAGACAGCAATAAATATTTATGCTAAAACAGCAAATATCCACAACAGCATTAGAAAAAAATTCACAGTATATAACAGTGACAGTTGGGAATGAGTTTCTTTGTTTGCAGGTGGAACAATTGTGTGTATGCAATGTGAAAGGAAGAAGTTCAGTTCAGAGTGTGTGAACTGTTTGTTATTTAGTTTTGATTTTGGAGTCTGGTGGCCTGGGGGAAGAAAACATTCCCTAGGCTGGTAGTGAAGGCCTGGATGCTGCAAAACCTTCTGCCAGATCGAAGGAGAAAAAACAGGGCGTGGGAGGGGTGTGTGGGGTCATCCTCAATGCTGGTGGCTTTTCAGACAGACTGCAGGGGGTAAATGTCTGCAACAGAGGGGAGAGAGACCCCGATGAACTTTTCAGCAGTCCTTCCTATCCTCTTTAATTTCCGTGCCTTACGAAGTCAAGTCAAATCAAGTCAATTTATTTATCAAGCACATTTTAACACAACTGAAGTTGACCCACATTGCTATACAAGGTAAAAAGGTAAAAAGTAAACAAGGTTTAAAACACTATGAAGCCACCACATACATTTGATAGCAACAGCAAACAAAGTCTTTAAACCATTCCAGACCATTCATACCATTCCAATGCTTGGGTGCTGCAATGGAGAAAGAGCAAAATTTTTAAATCTGGCAACGAGTGTTGAGAAGCCAGCACAAGAGAAATACTGTTCCCTTCTACTACCAGTTAGCTGCTGCATCTTGAACCAGTTGAAGGCAAAATAGCAGATTGAGGCAAACCCACATATAAGGAGTTGCCATACTCAAGTCGGGGTAATAAAAGCATGAACACCAGGATGCAGCTACAAAGAATGCTCTGGTATTAAAGGTCCACGCGAGGTCCACTGTGATGTTAACACCAGGGGACTTGGTGCTTTGGTCAATTTCCACTGAGGAGCCATTCAGCAAAGACTGATCCTGGCGTGTTATCTTTTTTTTTTTTTTTCTAGTTACAGGATTCAGTTACAGAGAGAGGTGTTCAGAGGTGTTGAGGAATGATGGTGTTGAATTCTGAACTGAAGTCCATGAACAGGTAGGGTACAAGTGTACTGCGGTTAAGGCACATAATTTTGTTTCATTGTATGCTGTTTGTACACGGTCAAAATGACAATAAAGACCTACTTGACTTGACTTGTAGAGTACTGTGTCATAATGTAACAGTGTACTGTGGTGTCAAGGAAGAGTTTTTTTGTAGTGTAAGTGTTCTGTAGTGTAAGAATGTACTGTAGTGTAAGAGTGTAGTGTAAGAGTGTACTGTAATGTAAGAGTGTAGTGTAAAAGTGTACTGTAGTGTAAGAGTGTTCTGTAGTGTAAGAGTGTAGTGTAAGAGTGTACTGCAGTGTAAGAGTGTAATGTAAGAGTGTACTGTAGTGTAAGAGTGTTCCGTAGTGTAAGAGTGTTCCGTAGTGTAAGAGTGTAGCATAGTGTAAGAGTGTAGTGTAAAAGTGTACTGCAGTGTAAAAGTGTAATGTAAGAGTGTACTGTAGTGTAAGAGTGTAGTGTAAAAGTGTACTGTAGTGTAAGAGTGTAGTGTAAAAGTGTACTGCAGTGTAAGAGTGTAATGTAAGAGTGTTCTGTAGTGTAAGAGTGTAACGTAAGTGTTCTGTAGTCTTAGAGCGTGCTGTAGTGTAGTTTGTTGTCCTCCAGAGGTCACCTGGTGCTCGCAGAAATTACCCTGCTCACTTTGATATTCTATGCGTGAATATTATTGAACATAATTGTACGGACTATTGTACGGACTAAAGATGGATTCAAAAAGTACAATGTAGCAGATTTAAAAAGGTTGTGTGCATATCTCAAGCAATTGACACCCTTGAGATTATGCGTAAGCTTAAATAAATTACTGTTGACACACCATGATTGCTTTTCAGCTCTACCAATATTTTAGTGAGATGTTTGATAGATAATGAAAAGTATATCCATGGCAAAATAGTGGTGTTTCACAGTGGTGTTTTTTCTATTTTGTGCCTTTTTCTCATGATACCCTTAAACACTGCAATGCACAGCATTAGCTGGGAGCTTCCAGTTGGTTAAATAGTCCTAAAAATGAAATACACAGATTTCCCTCTGGAGAAACACTTTATGCCTGGTTTACATTTACAGCCCTTAAACTTCAAGTGAAACAAACGGAACAAAATAGTTTGATCTAAACAAGCTAGATCAGGTTAAGTATTAATGTTCAATATTAATGGGCCTTAGAATTAATGATCAGTGACTTACCTTATAACTGCTCTACAGAATGAATGGGCACAAATTCCCACAGAAACACTATGAAAACTTGTGAAAAGACTACCAAAAAGACTGGAAGCTGTTACAGCGGCAAAGGAGGGACCAACTCCGTAATAAAGTATATTTGTTTGAATGCAATGTCATTAAACACCCTGTTGGTCCCAATACTTCTGTCCACGTAGTGTACATCATCAGGGACATCTGTTAGACCGTTAATTAGAGGATTTAGAGGACCTGATCCATCCTGACCAATCACAGGCGGCAGCAGATTTTGGACCAATGAAAGTGAGGGGACGGGAGTGAAACCATTATGGCGCACTAATGCTTCTCTTCACTTCAACAGTTTTTCCTTTAATGTGACGGAATAACAACTGGGAATTTGTCTCAAGTTAGTATTGTAGCACTGCAACTAGCTCGTCAGACAGCATTTATTTTCTTCGTGTTTACAGATTAAAGTCAGCCAAACCTGTCGGAACAATGACCTCGGCATCAACAAAGGTACAGGTAGCTGCTGCTAACTAGCCAAGCTCAGGACTTTTGTAACTTTAATGAAAATCAGTTAAAACGGTGCACAAAATTAGCTTCATATTAGAGTTGTATTAATCTTGCCTTTCAAGGTGATACGTTTGTCGCAGACACCTGCTAACAGCTGTTATCCGTGCTGTTCCTGGCTTAAGTGCTAGCTAGCAGGCTAATGTTTATCCTGATTTTCTGTCCTGTTTACTTCATCAGTAAACGGCCTGCACGGTCTCAGGGCAAATACCGCATGTCTCAGGAATTTACAGTTACTCTTTTGTGCACAGGTTGGTGAAATCTTCTCTGCAGCAGGAGCTGCTTTTACTAAACTAGGGGAGCTCACCATGCAGTTACATCCAGTGGCTGACTCTAGTCCTGCAGGGTGAGTTTGTACTCTAGGTGGAGGTATAACTGTTTCCCAAATGTTTGTTTTAGAAGCACTTGGGTCGTTATCATCTTTTACTGGTGTGTGTGTGTGTATAATATATATAGATATG
>JBBPCX010000011.1:13318382-13381755 GCA_037974365.1 Hydrocynus forskahlii | reverse complement strand
ATGTGTGTGTGTGTGTATGTATATGTAGATTTTTATATAGATAATTATATATATACATACACACACACACATATATAGATGAGTGTGGGTGTATACTTATATAGCGTGCGGTCTAATACTGCTGCACTTCCTCTTAATACTGCAACTCTATGCTAATTGAATGTATTACCAATCTGAGATTATATTGACTGAAGTTATACCAAACTCCTCTTTAGTGTATTTCTGTCACTGTGAAAATGGAGGCACTGCTGTTAATTGCTTGAGTATTATAATAGACATTAGCTATTAAAACCACTATAACTAAAAATCAATATTGTGCGACATCAAGACCAGTATTGATAATGCCTATCACCTATATTTTCTCCATATTTGAATTTGTAAAAATATTTTAGATACCTTTTTCAACATTTTGTTTTCTCTTGAATTTCACAAAGTCCTATGGGAGTTCTGTCTCAGATGTTTGTGGACTCGGAATGAAATTAGTGATAATATCTTTGCTGTCTTTCCGGTGAACCTTTTAAAGCTATTTTGTGTAGAACACAAAACTGGCTGAGATTTTTAGCTGGTCAACTTTAGTCACACAATGGGACCTGTGCCTTAGTTACTGTGTCTCCTTGCAGAGCTAAATGGACGGACACTGAGATTGAGATGCTCCGGTCGGCTGTTAGGCGCTTTGGTGACGACTTGAACACACTCAGCTCGGTCATCAAGAAGCGCACAGTGTAAGGACTCAGGCCTCCCTACTCTGGATTATTTCCTGTGCTGGGCCTGAGCATGCCAGGCTCAGTTACAGTGAAGATTTCAGCTTGTATCACAGGTGTAGTGTTTACTTGACAGGGGTTCATTCCTGGTATTCACAAGGTAGCACATCCATGTAGGGTAGACATTTTAGATTGAAATGTTTGTGTTATTGATTTTGTACGACACTTTGTGGAAATTCAAGAGAAACAAAAATACTAACTCTGTGGTCTTTAACCATGTTTTGTCAAGATGGGTTGAAAGGGAATCATGGTCTGATTTGCATGCTCCTAACTGAATCTTTTATAATTATAATTAGGGCACAGATCAAGACCACAGTCAAGAGGAAGCTTTATGAAGATAGTGGAGTTCCTTTGTCTTCTGACTCACCAAAGAAAAGTACCAAAAAGGTACAAGTTGCTGCTGCTCCCCCTCCATCACCTGCAGTCATAACTGTACCAGCATCTCAGGTTGTAGTGACAGCAGGATTACAGGGAGCATCTGCAGGCCCAACAAGCATAAAAAAACCGAAGACAGCTGGTGAGCTTCCCAACACAAAAATGATAATGTGACTTTCATTTATATATAAATACAAATGGATTGTGGAAAAACTAGTCCCTTCTCAAATATTTAAAATGCAATTGTGACGATCACAGAAAGGTAATGTATTTGGTTACTGTTCACAGATGTCACTCTCAGTGCTCTAAACGACTCAGACGTAAACAGCGATCTCGTTGACATAGAGGGACTTGGCGACAGCTCTGCAACAAAAAAGCTCAATTTCGATCAAGGTATGAAAAAGTATATTTGTATTCACCACAAAGAGTGGTAATCCATTGTCAGCTCCAGGTATTTACCCTTGGCAAATGTATTTGTGGTTAATTGGCTCAATTTTAAACTTTAATTGAGGTACACTGTGTCTAAGTAAACAAGGACAGGTGGTCTGGTGATTAGGGGGTTGCTCCTGCAATTGGAAGGCAGTGAGTTCTAATCCCAGGAGTGCCAGTGGCACCACTGAGGTGCCAGCAAGGTACCGTCCCACACACTGCTCCCTCTGAGCTGTGCTGTGTTAATGCGCGTTATTGGCATCCTTAGATTTTTTTTTTCTTTCCCATGTAACTCAAGCTTGTTCCCATAAGTAGCGTTACTTTCACACACCCTTTACAATCTTGTTAACTCTGTACTTGTCATGTTTACTTTGAATGTGTGTTCAGTTCATAATAATCTTAAGTAATAATTTGGCTATAATTTGATTTTTAAAATGGTATCACTTTGAGAAAGCTCCTGATTTACAAAACTAATGAGGTCAGAACATTGTGATTTCTACACAACTAATGCTGTATTCTATTTATAGGACACTGTGCACCCTGTGGCAGAAACTTAAATGGCTATAAGTGTATAGTGCATTACTTAGGGTGCATATGGCAAGCCGATTTAACATTTAATTGTCAGACTATTTCAGATATTCGTAATTCAGTTCTTCCCAGTCAAAATGAACATTACAGATATCCAAAACGACGTTCTTGCTATCTACAATGAACATTATAGATATCTCAAGCGTCATTATTCCTAGTACAAATGACATCACTTTCCCCCATTCGTGTCTATTGGGTTTTCACTTTTAGAGATCCAAAACGACCTTCTTCCTATTTACAATGAACATTAAAGATATCTGAAATACAATTCTTACTAGGACAAATGTTCGTTTCAGATGTCTTCAGTACAGTTCTTACTAGTCATAATTACATTATAGATATCTGAAGAGTCTTAAGTTTTTGATATCCGAAATGAGAATTATGACTAACAACTGTATTGAAGATATCTGAAACAAAAGTTTCTGCTAGTAAGAATTGTATTTCAGCTATCTGTAATGTTCATTGTAAATAGGAAGAAGGTCGTTTTGAATATCTAAAAGTGAAAACCTAATAGACACGAATGGGGGAAAGTGACGTCATTTGTACTAGGAAGAATGATGCTTGAGATATCTGTAATGTTCATTGTAGATAGGAAGATGTAATGTTTGTTTGTAATGTTTATTTTGACTGGGAAAAACTGAATTACGGATATCTGACGTACATATCCACTCTAGCTATTAAATGTCAAAACGGCTTGCCATAGGTGCAGAGTGTGGAGCCATTCCAGATTTCCCCTTGAAACATTAGCTAGCATGGACCCAAACATTTTTGGTCATGTTTTAATAAGTGGAGACCATGATGTTCAAAAGACCTGCACAGCTCCCCTTGTCTCACGTCTAAATTTGTTTTTTAGCCCCAGTGGCTTCCAAGCCACCGTCACATCTGCTGCTACATTCATCTTTCATCCCGGGTTAGTCTTACTGTTCTTGCATCAACTTGCAGTTAACGTCCACTACACTGCAGATGTGCATGAACATGACACCAGCTCTGACAGAGATAGCAGGAATTGATGAAACCGGTAACGTTAGCTAGCCAGCCCGCAAACACTATTGTTTTTGTAAGACTATGATTGACAGAAAAAACTTTGGAACATTTCCAAGCACTCTTGGGAGCTCCCTAGTCGTCACAGGGGCCGTAAGCAGGTGCTGTTGGCTTATGCATCAGGCCATGCACTGGGATATGAATATAAGGTGGTACTGACGCCAAATTCATTCCTCAGCATGGTCAGAAAGATGAGAGAATACACGAATAAAATGGACAAATTTTGTCCACCTTTAAATCAGTTATTCAAAATAACTATATACAAGAAAACAGGAAGTTATTGAGAAATTGTAACCGGCTAGAACTGTGGTGGACCTGCCTGAAACAGGACATGTTTATTTTACTCCCATGCAAAGTAATGTTTTAGAGAGGCAAAAATTTATCCAAATATTGCAGTTGGAAACGTGCAAAAGATGGTTGTATATGAGTAAGAAAGTCTCAAGAAATTCCTTGACACCATGCCAATAAAATATCTGGATGACAGGCTAGCAGGAAACCTTTGTCATCTGATTACAAACATAAGCCCCTGGTGTTCACTACATATTGGCATACACACACACAAAACTGTGTTTTCAAACCCCCACTTTCTACCATTGTGTCCTCTAGCACTTAACCCTCGGTTGCTCCAGGGGACTGTCCCTGTAACTACTGACTGTAAGTCGCTCTGGATAAGAGTGTCAGCCAAATGCACTCCTTTACTCTTATTGGAAGCAAACACTGAAGGTTATAAATCAGAAAAGAACATGTCCACTATTAAGTATGGTGGAATATCTGTGATGTTTATGGGCTGTTTCTCCACCAGGTTCTTTAGAAACCTTGGTAAGGGGACATGGGCACTATGAAGTTTCAAGAGGTATGAAATAAAAATCTGGCTGACTTTCACAAAAAGTTAAAATTGGGTCATGGTTGGCTCTTCCAGCTGGACAGTGATCCAAAATCTGCATCTGAGTCTACAAAAATTGAATGACCACATAATTTAGATTTGTGACATGGCCATTTCTGTCTCCTGAAAACCCCACTGAAAACCTGCAGGGTGAGCTCAAGCAGAGAATCATAAGGACCTAGTGCTCTGGATTATCTGAAGGCATCCTGTATTTACTTTTCTTCTTCCAGATTCTCCAAGCTCTGCAAGCATCATGGGAGAGCACATTGCCATTATGTTGGCGAAGGGAGGTTGTACAAAGTGCTACATCAGGGTTGCCAAAACTTGTCACTTGTTTTGTTAAGCGTATAAATAATATATAAGGAGTCTTGTTTTCTTGGACAAAATGAAATTACACAAGTTTTTTTCCACCTGTATTTACAGAATGATCATTAATTAACCAGACATTTTCATGACCTTTTTACCAAGGGTGCCAATACGTACAAGCTACTCTATCTACATTTTGAATGTAATATGATTTCAATTTCCAAAACATTTGTTTCCAGTATTCATTTGTTCAGAAGATTTGACATTTCTTAACAAGTGCTTTGGATATGCACACATTTAGGCCTCACAAAATCCACATTTACACTTTGTAATTAGTCTTGGCTAATCAAAATGCATTTTACATGACGGTTACTGTTTGTTCAGACTATTAATTCACAGGTAGTGCTAGGATGTTCGAGATATTTTACTCCATATTTTTGTCTTACAGAAAGTCTCAATCTTGACTCCAGTCTCATCATGAACTCCAGTGACCTCCCTCTCCTGTCCCGCTGAACCTGTCTCTCAGCATATGACCATCAGCTGGATAATAAGCAATTCGCATCACTTTAGACTGGACTGAATCTTCAGAAAATACACCGTAGCCCAAGAAATGGCTTTTTCAGCCTTCCCCTTTTATAGATAGAGCTTAGATTTAGTTTAATTGCAAATTAACTAAATATCATACTCAATTCATATTACATTCTTCTGTTTGGTCTCACCTTCCTGGTTTCACATTGGAATATAAATAGCCAGGATAAAACAGGATAGTAAATGCCACTGTACAGTTTTTGTTTTTTTCCCCAATGAATGGCATGGCCAGCAATGTGTGATAAACCACTTATCTGCCACCATGTTTCAAATGTGCATTATGTAATTAGTTTTTTTTTTTTAAACCCCCATTAATGCACTTTTTTTGTAACATTAAGAATTTAGTTCTTGAACACTGTCCATGAAATGCTTTATTTTGTACTTTACTTTGATGTAAGATAGGGCCTGCATTTTAACCCAAATGCACAATCAGTTTTATCTTCATATCATTCATGGCCTATAAGATGACTAAGTATAATTGCTTGTTTTCTGATATTTGTGATAAAAGTGCTCAGTTTACATAATGTTGATGCATGTTTAGGAGGAGACTCTTACAAGCTGTACTAACTGGCAAAATTTGCCAAGTTAACAAGTTTTTCATTTCTTGGTATAAGCTACACCTGTAATTCCCCAACTCCAGTTGTGGAGATCTACCTGTTATGCAGGGGTATGCGATTCCAGACCTGAAGGGCCACAACACTGCAATTTTGTACTTTACCTCATTCATCTGATCAGCTAATAAAAATCCCTGACTTGGAGTGTTAGAAGAGGGAAACATGATCTGTAGAGCTGTGGCCCTCGAGGCTCTGAGTGTGACTCCACTGCTGTAAGGCAATTTAGCATTTTCCCTAATTCCAGGTTATATAATTTAATGATTATAAGGATTTTGATCTGAATCAAGTGTGTAGTGCAGGTAAGCCTCTGGGACTGGAATTTGGAAACATTTTTACTTTTGAGCTCTTGGGTCAGCCAAGAACTAATTTGTAATTAATATTAAATTACACATGACTAACTGAACACACCTTTCACTCCATTCTTGAACATTGATAGAAAAACATTAAATGTTCCAGTCACATATTCATGAAACTACTCAGGTATGTTTACTGACTGGTGTATTTTAACTTTTTATTCAGCAGAGCAGTAGTAAACCTTAATAAAACTGCATATTTAAGTAAAAAAATGGATTCAAGTCTTACAAACTATTCTTGTGGTTTGTATTACAGTGTGTTCCTAATTTTATTTGACTTGGTGAGAATCTTCACAAATAATATTCCCTTTATACCTAAGAATACATTATTTTTTGAAGTGGTGAACATTTTATTCCTAGCTTTAAAAGAGCGATTTTCCACTGAGACAGTTTATGAATACAGGCCCAGATCCACTTTTACAACATTTGGCAAATAATGAGTAGTGAAAACTGCAGCTTCAGGCAGATCATTAGTATCACGTACACAAACGCATAATACATAATTTATTCCAGTCCAGTGGGCGCCAATTACTCTAGTTACGAGTGCCACTGATAACCTAATAAAATTAACCAGCAACCACAGTCTATGTTGAGTGTAACTGAATAGTAAATGCTGAGGGACATCAACAAGTGAAGTGACAAAAGAATTTAAATGTAACATTTTGTGCATTCAAAATGTGAACTGAGGGAGTGCTGATTCTGAGAAATGGAACTTCCTATAAATTACACCCCTTGCAATATCTAGGCCTTCAAGTGTAGATATGCGTATTATTTTTGTGCAACACTCAAAATCGGAAAGGTCCCTGCAAATATAAACCAATTTTGCAATTAAGATTCTTGCACATTTTAATTTAACATGAATTTTAGCAAAAAAAATATTTTTAAATAATTGCACATAATCTTTAAGAAACTACCAGCAATCATTTTACAATCAGATGTCACATGGTGGTGATAAATATAAATCTGAACTTCAGTAAGCTTGAATTTTATTTTTATTCTTTAGGTTTTTTAATAAAGAGCATTTTTTTAAAAATGTTTTTAATCTGCAAAATCAGAGCTTGGCTCGCTACATTTGCACAATAATGAGACTGTAAGCAAGTGCAAAATACAAACATCCCAAATCACCGACATGAATTTGTCATGTTGATCTGCATTCAAGAGAGATGAAGAGTGTGTCTGTCTGACGGGAGCAGCACAAACCATACTGGCAACCCAGGGAGAGGGCAGCTGCCAATATTGATGTGCTGCTAGTGTCAGGCACACTGAGACAAAGCTGCAGTAATGAGTGTGTTGTCTGGAGGAGGAACAGAAAGAATATTATTAAAGACACTTTCATTATACAGCTCTACTAGGTATACAAGGTAGATGGTACTCACTGAAATAAAGCTAGTTATGCATGCCCCGTCCTAGCAAACCCCTGCTGAAAAGGAAACACATTATTTCTTTCCTACAGAGATAAAAGCTTACTTCAGTTACACCAATTCATCTTTCATCCCATGCTCGGACATTTGTCAAAACAAAATTTGCACTGGACAATAGATCAATGCATTTCGATAACATTTTAATAACTGCCTGATGCAACTTCAAAATACAGGACCGCTGGGACAAACTCTTAGTATATCTATCCATCTTAAATGCACAGCTGTATCATATCTTGAATGAATCTTATTTTTCTTTTAAAAATACAACACTACCAAGTCTTTACGACCCTGACCTAAATTATGGAAGATACTCGTTACTGCATCTTTGCAGGCTGAGAAGTCCACAGAATACTGTTCCTTACTGTAGAATAACCAAGGCACCCAGTAACAGCACAGAATGATTTGGAAATCTCATAGGAACCTTCAAATCATGATGTGCTGCTATAAGGTACTCTGGCTGAATATGGACCTAGAGAGAAGCTTGTAAGAAACTGGTTTTCTTCAAGATCCAAACATCCAACATGCAAAACTGGGGAGAAGACTACTTTCTTTACTTGACGCTGTATAGCAGTGCAGATGTGTATAGAAGGGACAAGACAGAGAGGTCTGGGATTAAAAAAAAATTAATTACAAAAAAAATTCTAAAAAACATTCAACAGAAACTAGCTTACTCAAATTGTGTTGGTATATCATTATAAGAAGGCTTGTGGTCATGTGTATCTTACCAGGCCTTTAAAACTTAAGTTGAGGCCAGAATGGATGCTCAAAACAAAATGGTGGATTCAAAGGGAAGAACAACGAAACAAAAATAATATAAATGTATGCCAAAAATGATCAACATCAAATAAAATCATCATTTTACTTATATTTGGAAATTTATTTAAAAATTTAACCATGTAATTTCCAAATGTCCCACTTTTATAATTTAGCTCTTTTCCCCTCCAAGTGTGTACCAGGTTCCATTCACCATCATTAATTTTATATTGAAAAAAGAAAGTGTCTGATCTTGTAACTGTGACACTCTAAAATGTCATCTGATCTTGTAACTCAAAGATTTAGAAGAGGGGAAAACCCACCTTTTTTCCTCAAGTGAATGGGAACATGCAAAACTAAATTTAATGGGGGAAAGAGAAAAAAAATACTAGAAGGAAGAGAACAAACAGCAAAGATACATATTTGGAAAAAAAAAAGAACTGCACAATCTATTTAAAATTATGTACAAATAGTCCAAATGTATTGTGGAAAAATATATTAGCAAGTCAGTTACTAGAGCTTTACAAGTGTGACCAACAATGAGAACTAATGAGACAAAAGAAAAAAAGGACAAGGGAGCAGAAAAAGCAGCAGCATACAAGAAACCCCAATAAGTGTGACCTTGAGAATGACATCCATTAGAGATGAACCTAATGGACATTAATTTGCTCAGTGAAGTGATAATGAGCGACAAAACAATCCGATTGAATGTACTTTATAAGACTATTTTAAACTTAGAATAAATCGTTGGGGGGAAAAAAAATGCAGGCCCACCACAAAACTCTAAAAGACACTCATACACCACCACTGGCATATTTAAATTGCGCAGCAAGCTAATTAAGGGGGAAAAGCATAATTCTCACTTAATAAAATACCTATTTAATTTTATTCTAAATTTAATAATAAAGATTAAACTGATTATGAGTAAAATAGCACATGCCATGCCAATTGTTGCAGTGGGTGTACCTAAAAAGCTCAGTATTTATGTGGTGCATATTATGTGGTAAACTCAAGCCTTAATGAGATTAAAAGGATATTCACAATCATAATATTTAAATGTGTATATTGCTACAAAAATTGTGTTAATTTAATTTACTAAAAAAGAATAATTAATATTTAAATAAAAACTAATCTTAAGCAATCAATGTTGCAAGGGTAAGCTACTACACAATATCATTAAAAAATGTGTTGGTCAAACGTAGTTTAAAGCTTGACTGGTGCGCCTGATAAAAGGGCAGTCTTAATCAAATGATCACGTCAGCAGGGTTGCAAAAGGCATTTATTTTTGTCTACTTCTGCCAGCTGTTCATCGAGAAAGACAGGAGAGTGCAAAAGAAAAGGGTGAGATCAGGGAGGCAATAAAGGACAAAGAGAGAGACACTGAAAGAGACACAGACCGAGCAAGAAAGTGAGAGAGAGAGAGAGAGTGAGAGAGAGAGAGAGAGAGAGGATAGACTGCAAATGGGTGGGGAGTGAGAGCTCTCTCTCGCGCGCTCTCTCTTTTACACATACACATACATACACACACACACACACACACACACACACACACACACACACACACACACACACCCTGGCCTAACTTTGCTTACCCATTCAAACCAGGGGCCATTTTGGTAAAGCTTTGAAGCAGGCACAGAAAAAGAAATTCACTCACCCTCCGTCTTTTTTCTTCAGGCTTGTAAGCAGCAAGGAAGAAGTGAAGGTACTCCCAAAACCAACCTCACTCAACACCCATCTTCCAATCTGGTCAGTTCAGCACCTGGGTAGAGGAGGAAAAAAAATCTATATAACCAACTAAATCCAATTAAGTTTAACATGTTTTAGGTTTCAGAAAAGCCAAGTTGTCTTCAAAAGAACTTTTTTGCCCTCTTTCTTAAAACTGCCTTAAACACACCCAGTAGGTCTGTCAGAGGCATGTATGCAAGTTCCTTAAAAAAACACAGCAAATTCAAGAAGTAAAACAGCTAGATCACTTTAAACAAATTTGTAGCAACAGAATTAAAAAGAAAACAAATCCACACATACACTTATCAATGGACATTCCAAGTCTTAATTTGAGGTCAAAAATACACCCACTCGTCTAAAAGCTTGGGGGGTTCCAATTCCAGGTTGGGGGGGCTTCCAGTAGTAAAATAAGTGCCTAAACCTTTTTGTCCCCTCACCACCTATTTTAAGCCCTTAGACCCATTTTCTCTGCCTATTCACTTCCAGACCAGCAGTCCATGCAGTGTGCAGTCCTCTGCTTAGCTGAAGCTAGTGAGGCTGCCTGAGGAACTTGGTAGGCATAAAAAGCAGGGGTTGTAGCCTTTTTCCCGGGGCATCACTTTCTACAATTGAAATGAACATTTTCGGGGAGCCGTAAAAATCAAAAAAAAAATCTGTACGTAGCTCTGGGGTCCCCTTAGAAGGGTGTGAAATTTGGGGGGTCTTGCTTGAACCGTCTCGGGGCAAAAAATTAATTTGTGGGACTTGGTGTGTGGGGCGCGCCAGTGCTAGCAGCTCTCGCTCGCTTGATTTCTTGTCCCCTTGCCAAAGCATTCACACAGCCAACGGAGTGAGAGAGGGAGCGGGAGAGGGGGAGAGGGAGAGAAAGGGAGAGGGAGAGAAAGAGGGAGGGAGGGAGAGGGGGGGGAACAAAAGAGGGAGCAGGCTCGACTGCAGAACGACAAGGAAAGAGGGAGACGAAACGAGGAAAAAACTGTGTTGTTTGTGGCATTTTCTGGAGCTCTCAGAACCAAACTGAGCCCTTCACACCTGAAAACAGGGACGTGAGTTCTTAGGTGCAGCCAATCAAAAACATGCCCTTTCTTGGCCTCGCTTAAAGAGCAAAGAAAAATACAAATGCAACCCAGGTGAGAAAATAAAGTAAACACAAAAAAAACAGCTCAAAGGCCCTCCACACCATCGAAGTTTGCTCGATTTTTTTTAAAGCTTTCATATTTCCATCTGAATATGGAGTTTGGTTTTTTTTTATGCAAACGGCTCTGTGGGGCTCTGGGCTGAATGAGAGACTAGGTACAGAAAGTGGAGAATATGTTGATCTGGTTCCACAGATAGTTTTACTGAGGAGGACAACTGGGCTAACACACACACACACACACACAAAGACAAAGGCCTCTGCGAAAGACACACAACCCAAAAAGCTAAAGTCAAAAGAAATCCAAGTCACAAAACCACATGGATCAAAAGCCTGTCCCAAACAGATCAAGAAGATTTAATCACTAATTATAATCCCAACATAAAGTGACAAAAAAATGTGAAATCATCAGCATGGAATATGCTGGGCTTAACACCAGTTTAACTTTCATCCTTAGTAATCGTGATCACCACCCAGATTCATATGCAAACATGTATTATTAAAATAGATATATATATACACATGTACACTAAAACATTTTTTTAAAAAGATGCAGCAGTTTTAATGTGAAGTTTTAATTGCAAACTCAGTTCAACTTCTTACTTTCCTTCACTTCAAGCATCACCTCACACGACTCAACCAAAAACATCTTCACCAAGCTTCACTAACCACACACAAAAACAGGAAGACCAAGAACAGTCCAGTGAAGGAACAACATCAAAAGCCCAGGACAAAAAAAAATCTTTAACATCACTTTGCCCTAAAGAGACACACTTGAAAATAAAATATGATAAAACTGAGTCAAGCAGTTTACATAAAGAATTAATCCAGTTAAGATTAATCATACTGGACAAAAATAAATAAAAAATACTGTGTAAGGTTTGAACATTTTAAGCATATAAATGAAACCCACTTGAAATTCCCATTTGCATTGGATGAAGTTTCAGCACATTGAATACATCATGTGAATTCAGTTACAACAATATATGCTGGAGCAGGTGCACAAATTTCACACACTACCTGTCTAATCATCTGAAGTGCACCCGTTAATATTAGCCCAGTTTTTATATGATGAGGCCCATCTGTTTAGATGACGAGGCTCATCTGAGAACAAGTCCATTAAATGTAATACCCTTATACCTTCTCCTGGATTATTAAAATATGAAACAGCAAAAAAAAAATAAAACATGACCATAATGACAAATTTCTGATTGAATATCCCATGAAAGAACAGTGACTTCAATGCTGTCAAACTAGAGTAATGTTATAAATAAGATAAATGAGTCAGACTTATCAAGAATCATAATCATCATGACAAACAGCAACCACCCACCAAAAATAACCTAATTTGCTCCTTTCCCAGTACTATACTGGGGGCAATCCAGCTATAAAGATCAGCTATACCCCAAGGTCACTCTTGTGACCCCCCCAGTGCCTAAAGACAACAGCCTACTGATTTTTTTTCCCATCACTGTTTGTCTCACAATGTCAACATGTCCCAAACTGTAAAATATCCTGCATATGGGACTACACAGTACATCACGTTTTACACCATCTGGCCTAATGAACTGGTATTACAAGAGCCAGAGTGTAGTTTCTAATTCATGCCCTATATTGACTTACTATGATATTATTACTGTCTGTGTAAAAGTGTATGTGTACTAAACAGTTCAGGACATGCAACACAAATTAATTAGCCAAATAATCTGTACACCACAAGGATGAGTGAATGATAGTGACTGTGAAAAAGTATTTTTTTTTAATAGTCTAAAATGAATAGTTTTAAAAATAACAGTACAGTAGTTCTCAAATATGGGAAAAACAGCAAATACAGGTCTATGTTCATTATCATGCTAATCATGTCTACTTAATTTTGAAGATTGCTCTAAAAGATGTTTAAAAAATTGGCCTTTAGCCAATCAATCTAGCTTAGACTGTTTGACAGTACGTGTATTAGGCAAAATGTTTTAACATAAGGACGAGTGGAGCAGTCAAAGTTAAATATTTCGGATTGTGGGTACAAATAATGCAAATAAGCACCATCTGAATATGCAGACACTGAGGTCCTGAGCGAAACTTTCTGAAAAAGTGAAACTCAGCTTGTGTCCATCTGTGAGGATCTGCCTTAGACAGAATTAAGTAATATCCATTAATTCGCCAATATTATACATCAATAATTCTACGGTTTTATGTTAAATCTGCTTAAAAGCTGTCAACCGAATTAAACGAGTTTGGGGCGAATTTTAGAAGCTAAATAGTATTTAAAAATAAAAGCATAATCGGTAGAAAAATCAGATAAAAGCTGTGAAACAGGTTTGATCCTGGGATCAGGGCACAGCTAGTTGGAGGAGGGGAGAAAAGCCATAAGGAGTGGTTCATTCCGAAGTAGGAAATCAGATTATAAAGCTAAATATCTGACTAAACCAGCAACCTCAGACATCGATTACCGATTTATTTCGATGCCTGCTTTTAAGATATGACGAACTTGTATAAAACGGGCTATTTTACCAGGATAAAGAGTAAGATTATAGGAGATGCTAAAAAAGATGAGCTCTAACACAGCATAGCTTCTCCGGGAGCAACTCTCTAAATATCTCTCTCATTTACTGACCACAGTAGCAGCCTGGAAAACGCGTGCCCTCAACACTTTTGTGCTGAAGTAAGGTTACAAACTAGGTGTTGTTCACGAACAGACATTTCTTCTGGTACTAGTAACCAGCTGGTTTAGTTAATGGTAACCCCAGATAACCAGAACACACTAAGAGGCTTAACTAACTGATGCAGCCCATTTTCTCCCCTGTCCATGTTTCTCACAGCACCTTTAGAGGTATAACTAACTTCTCCAGACTTCAACAAAAAACTAATGCACAGATAAATTAACCGTTTGGGAGAATAAAAAAACTGAAAATAGGTTTAGAACATAGGGAGAAGTCCAACTTTAAAAAAATTCAATATATTGATTTACCTTTGTAAAACAAATCCTCACCTCCCGGTCAATATAGTTGCTGTAGAGTGTAAAATATTGAACGAAAAAAAAATTTAAGTTGAAAAAAAGGAGAATTAATAAGAAACAACGCTTCCATTCAGTCTGGCTGTGGGGTTTGAAAATGGCGCCAACGGCTCTGGGCAGCAGCTCTAACGTGGTCGACGACACGGGCACAGGGAAAAAAAATAAATATAAATTTTCTTCAGCAAATTATAATTTTTAAGCACCCCAGAATTCCGCGTATTACCTAATCGTAACGATCTGGGGCATTCGCGGCGCTTCAAGGTGCCTCTGTAATTTTTAAATAATTTTTTAGTAAAATAATTTTAACGGCCAGAGATTATTTTGGCCGCGGTGCAGGTCGGGAGTCTCCTCGCCTGGTTTTGTTTTGAATTTCCAAACTGAAATTCCCGGATGGTCCACGTGGCGCCCCCTGCTGCTATAAGGTCTCCTTTCAGACCTGATCTGCCTGCACGGCTCTGTGGTTCAACACTGCATTTCTTCAATAAATCTTACTCACTTTCTTCAGTGAAGGTTTGCATTAATTTGCCTTTTTTAAAAGAACATGGCGTGACAGACATGGATATAGCTGGTTTCTTTTCTACATCACATATGCCTTCATGGTTTGGGACTTTCCTGAGTATTTTTTACTCCTCCTGGGTATGAAGATGCTTTTACTTTGGCTTAAGAAGTTTCATTTAAGAATTTTTTATAAAATATATTCAAATCTTACATCATGTTGGTTACAGTACACCTCTCCTCTCAGGCTCAACTGGGATCTTTCCTCACTCACATATATCTTCATGGCTTTGGATTTTCCTTCTTGGCCTTCATGGTTTTTGTATTTTGAATATTTTTAAAATGAAGATTCTTCTATTTTCACTCAGGAAGTTCCACTTAAATCATGTTGGTTACAGTACCTTAGACTGGTGAACTTTTTAATGAGACAAGTGCAGCCAGATTTTAGTAGCTCTGTTCCTGGATGCTGAGTATGGTCAGAAAATGACTGGAATTGGAAAGGTGTATTTGTATCATCACTTCACCATTTTTCTCAACTGTTTGTTTGCAGACCTCTGCATATAGACCCGCTTCAGCTATCAGATCTTAGTACAGTTTGGTGAGTAGTAGCAGCCATACTTGTGGTATAGACTAAAAGATAATTCAGTATCAGTTTAGTCCTCTCACTTTTATAGCTGAGAAGTGAATTAACATATCAACGACATGTTTTTAGCTAAGGAAGAATGTACAAAAGAACATTTTCAGAGAGGCGTTCAGAAAAGTGATATTTTTGTCCTTTAAATATGACTCACACATTCTTCCACAGACACCAACCACAGTCATATTATAGGGTGTTTACGCTAAGAAAATGTTCCATTTATACAGCATTTCTGTTAGTGTAAAGCTTAATCATTGATCAGATTCTACTAACCATGCATGAGACTGGCATCCACCATGGACCATGAGTTTGTATTATTTCATTTTAGAAAAGAAAGAGCAATGGATATTTAATTTAAATGACAAATATTTTATTAGAGTTGTAGAAACCCAGGACGTCCACCATTCTTAGGACATATGTTAGTTCAAGTGACTGGCACATGACAAAAGTGAAATCAAAGCAAGGTATTGTATTTGACAAGGTATTTCTGAAAACAAGGAATTCTACAATTGAAAATATTAAACATAAGTGAAACGTTAAATCCAAATGGCAAGTTAACCTTTGGAAAAAGAAAAATAGGAAATTATTAACATTGCCTAATACATAACCAATTGTGAACCCCCATTGTCTTGTTCACTTTCACTTGAGGAACATTGAATGGACTTTGACAGAAATTTGAACTCTTCGTAAATCCCGACTGCAACAGTTTAAAATCACAAGTGAGAACAAGGAATATCATTTGGATTCAAACCTGTGAAACAAAATTTTGTTGCACCTTACATTTACTGACTGTGCAACAGCGGTTTGAAGACATTGAATGGCAATTTAAATTTATTTCAAGGAGCTCATATGTACACATCAGTATAGTTTGTTTACCGGTTACAATTTTTCCATAATTCACATGTCATCAATATTATTTAATGGTACTAAACGAAAATACCCAAGTTCATGGTGAGGTATGAAAAAAAACATGTCCTCAAGTAGTCTGATACACTTAATGTCATAGCAGCTTATGTGTGTTGTCATTATACTGAGGTAAACTAGGACAAGAACAAAGGTAGACCCAATACAATACAATATTACCAAATCAAATGGATGAATGCTTTCTGCGAACAATCACATTAGTAGACTAGGATTTCCCCACTTTTCAGGTATGTGCACAAAAACAGAACAAAACAAAGATTTTAAAGAATTTATAGCGTTTAACAGTGAGTCACATGCTTCACATTTAGGCATCTGGCACGCCTGACCACATACCAAAGTCAACTCACAGTGCTAACACCCCAAAATTTCACATATCTACTGTCTTCTTAGGAATTCAGTTTCATCTCAAGGCAGATCTTTGAGCATATTGTTTTCTTCCATAAATTCCTTGTCTTTATGGTTTTCTCCCTCTTCTGCTTCATCCCCCACATTTCCCCTTTTTCTGAACATCCTCAAAGGCAAAAAGAGGCCATGTTGGGAGGGTTGAGGCTTGTGGCAGCAAGGCCCACTTTTTTCCTTGGTGAGGAAATAGAGCAAAGCATTGAGCCAGGCATTGAAGGAGGCAAGTGGCCGAGTGATTTTGTAACAAACAGAGACCATTTGCATTGTATGGCACTGCACCCTACTGGTCACTTTTAGCACCAAAAATATGGTTCGGGTCACATGAAATGGGAAGAAGCAAAGGGCAAAGAGGAGTGTGATGGTTATGATGGTCTTGATGGACTTGCGACGCCTGCTCACATAAGGTGAGTGAGCGCCTAGAATGATCGACATGCCCTCTCCCCCTGCCCTGCTGTCTCGGGTCATCTCAGGTCCATTGGCTGGAGGTTGGAAGGGCAGAGTTCGGAATATTGTAAGAACCACACGTGAATAACACCAGGCAATAATGCTAAATGGCACAAAGAAACCCAAAAGATGAAGGGTTATCCCATAAGGAACATAGTCTGGGAACTCCTTATCAATAGCGTCATCCCAGCAGTTTTGGAACCCCACCACACTTAGATTTGCTGTGTCTTCATTCACAATTGGATCTGAAGCACCATTGTTCCTTTGACGGGGAAGATACTCAGTCTGGGCAAATCGAAAAATTGGGCAAGTTAATGCAAAGACAGCGACCCACACTAGAATGCAAGTGCCCTTCACAGCTCTATTGGTCTCCAGTGTGATGGTCCTCATGGGGTGACAGATGCCCAGGTAGCGATGCACAGAGATACATGTGAGGAAAAAGATGCTGCAGTACAGATTAAAGTAGAAGAGGAAGCGCACCAGGCGACACATGAAGTCTCCAAACACCCACTTGTCCTGCATGACATAGCTCGCCACAAGGAATGGCAGAGACAAGCCATACATGAAATCAGTGGTGGCCAAGTTCACCATGTAGATCAGAGAGGCATTCCAGTGTTTGGTATGGCGAAAGGAGCGATAGAGCACCACAGAGTTAAGGGTGATGCTGAAGACAAATGTGAAGGAGTAACAAATAGGGAGAAAGATGTATTTGTAAGACTCATCAATCTTGCACGAGGCTGTAATGGAGGAGTTTGATGAGGAAAGGAGGAGGCCGTCACCTCCTTGCCCTTGTTCGGACAGGACTGTAGGAACACCTGTCACCATTTCTGGCTGCTTCTGAATCTCTTGTTAAGGATGTGTTGATGTTTCATCCTCACATTGGATATCCCCAAAATTTCCAGTTCCTGAATCCAGTACTTTGGGATGTGTCTGTCCCTTAATATGTTTTCCAGCTTTGTCAATTTAGAAGTATGCCTTGAGTTTCTGCAAAGATAAAACATTATTTAGAATACGTTAAGTCCTTCAACACAAACTCTCACAATTTTTTTTTTGAGGTTGTCTGCCTCTAGAATAATTTTCCTTTTCCTCAGTCACCTTTGCCCTTCATTCAAAAAATGTATTTATCTGCTTACCTGATTCCCTCTTTCTTCCCTCCCCACCCCATCCCCCTTTTCTTTCACAAACTGTGGTGCTGTTTGCGCTGTCGCATGAGTATATGCTGCTGATTCAGACCATTTTCACTTCAGTAACTCATCAATCAGTAACCACACTTCCCCTCGGTGTTCCATCGTTCATCCATCACCTGGTCCCTCCTACCATCACTTTTTACCCCATGCCAGTCTTATTTGCTGCTTTCCGTCCCTAAAAATTGAGGTTCTAAAGTGATTTTTTAGCTCTTCCATCTTACGTTGCTCTGTACTCCACTGGATGCATTCAAACATCTTTTTGAACTTCATTTACACACATGCCATGCCATGGCTATCGTGCCTTTCTAGAACACTGAGCATTTCGCTGAGTAGCTGCATGGCAAAGAGCTATTGCTCAGCACTTGAGAAACATATAAGACATTATGTCAAAAAAAGTGGAAAGAGGTCAGTCGACAATTTTATGATAAATCATCCATTTGCCCCTTTATGGGGAGTATTATGATTGCAAAGAAAATAAAACCATATAGCCTGAAAAACTTTTCTCAGAAATCACAGCCCTCAAAGACAAAGACCGAAAAACAAGGCAGGGTGTGTGTCCAGTAAGGTTGTGTATGAACCCTGGGTCACTGAGTTTGACTGTATGCTGTTGAAGACAAGCCAGAAAACTTACCAATTCAGCTGTGAGAAATACAAAAGAAATCCCTTTTCAGTCTGCTGAAGAATCACAAATGGAAAAGAGCTGATATCAGTGCATCTCTATGTCGTTGTCCAGTCAGCAGTGTGGGTGACAAAGTACAGGTGAATAGAAAAGTAAAGAAAAGATAGACCACTGATCTTTTCTAGCTCGCTACAGAACTGTAAACTGTTGCTCCACTTTACCTCTGATCTATTTTGGACCAGTCTATCCATCCCTCCCTTCTTCGTGGTCCCCCTTCGCCTCATAATCAGTCCCTCCCCCCGTCTATCTTCTTTCTTCTATTTGTGCTGAGCTGGCCTTTCGAAGACACAAACTCTGGGAGGGCATGACAAACACACACACACATCTGGTCTTTTTTGTTTTGTTTAAAACTTTTGGCTCTTACTTTTAAAGAAAAGTCACTTCAAGTGAACAAACTGAACCTATACAAGGAATATACCACAAAAGGAAAAAAAATGACTCAAAAGCCTGAGATGTGTACACTAACGCCATTTTATTGTTCTAGGTAGTGTTTAACAATCTTAACGTGCGATTTCATTTGACTCTCCCACTGTTACACGATTTTTTCATTTGAACTGAGCGCAGGTGCAGAATATTCTGTAACATATATCATCCCTTCTGAAGTTTATTGCCTTATCTGTTAGCTCCTCAAGTGTCTGCGTGTGACTGTAAACTATTGACTATCAAATTATGCATCCACTACATCACTGTAAATGGGATGCAAATGTGAATTAAATGGAATAAAAGAAGGTAAAAAGAATGATTTGTCAAAAACAATTGGACTTTGGAAGATGTTGCTCCTTAGGCAGCAATAGCAGCTGATCAATCCCTTAAGACACCCTTTAAAAATAAAACCAACAAAATAGAAATAAACCAACAACAACAACAACAAAAAACAGCAACAGAAATATAAAAATACAACGAATATGACTGCAAATCTGTGCAATTTAACCAGTCTTTTGGAGTGGTGAAGCTTTTCACAGTAAATCATTCTTCCAGGCAGCTCTCCCAGGTCTGTAGGTTCATTTCATGGTGGCAGCATCACTCGTGTCTCTTGACCAAAGTGACCTCTTCTGTCTGTGGTATCACAGTGATGTCATATCTTGGATCTCCAGTAACATGGCATCCTGCTCTGTCCTCAGCTGGTCCCTTGTAAGAAGCCGACCCACTAACTCTGAGCTGAGGTCTATGCACATACACACACACATAACACATACACAAACACAAATCATTTTAACACTAAAAGAAGTTATCTACCATATATGACCTCGTGTTGCATACATCCATCTGTTTCGACATGCACATACATGTGTAAGTATATCTTAAAACAGAGGGATGGGACAGCTATCAATTTTTCAATACTGTTACAAAACACACATGCATTACTGTACAAATACACACACTAGAGATTAGGTGGGGATGAATGATTTGAGTAAAATATTTCATTACAATTGCATTTTAAATGTGAATATTTTCGATAACTGAAAATATAGGTCTTTTTGTTCCCAAGAACCTCAGAACATTTTTTTTACTCGAATGCTGAGTGTAGTGTGCCAGACTGTGCATTCACAAGCTCTCTGTTAACAGGTACAATTTCCCGACTTAAAAACTATTGAGTAGGGAATATACTATTGAATAATGCAGGATATAATTAAAATCGCAACTTCTACAATTTGAAAATTGCACTAGTGTTAGGTATGCCTACTTTGAACCTACACTCACTGGTTATTTTGTCGGGTACACCTACTATTTAGCTGCATTTTTGTACGTATGAGGTTACACAACTGAGGTAGTGAAATGCCCATCCATGGTGCTAGATTTCATCATTTTGAAATCAAGGTGCTTCAGCCTAAATACAGTGCACAATTCTAATCAGAGTTTCTCAGTCTGTGGGAGCTTTTTACTCACTCTGCCCTGGTAAGTATGGGTGTGACTCGTGTAGCAGTGTGCATTATAATTTAATCAAAGGTGGTGTAACTCACAGCAATAAGTCCTGCATGATCTTATGGGTGGTCCTTTGCTAGCGGACAATAACTGACGTTTTTGAATGCATTCGGCTGCAGCACCTTTCACAAAATAGTATGGCACTCTACTGGCACAAACCCTCTATAAGATACTGCTATTACAAAGTCAAAGCAACCTTATTTTTGGCTTTCTTTTCAACATGTTAAAATGCCAGCTGCCTGTGCGCACTTTTCATAATAAATCAACCAATAGAAAAAGCCTAAAACTAAAATAAAACCATTTATACCCATTTAAAACTAAAATAAAACCATTTATATATTTTTTCCCCCTTTTTTATTGTTTAAATATGTTTTATTGTTTAAATATGATGTTTTATTCCTGACAGTGAGGATTTAACTTTGAGTAATTAACTTTGAGTAATACTAACAGGTATGTAGTCGCAAGAGCAAGTAAATGTGGTAGGCCAATGAAAAAACTTGATGGGGCGTGTGTATGAGATCAGGATGCTGCAGTGTTGTGTGGATAGTGTAATCTGAAATATTCTCATATTTCACTTGTTTGTCATGCAGGCACTTTGACGTAATTTTTTAATGGGGGATTTGCTTTAGGAGGTGATTTGATCATCTTAATGGAAAGTAAATCAGATCAAATCACAAGAGTAACATCTGTAGTCAATGTAGCAATTAAACTACCACATGAACACTGCAGAGCCACATTTAGTGTAACACACCTGCTTGTATATGGACATCTGTACATTAACATGAGAAATGTATGTTATTTTGGTCACTTCCTTGAGTAGGAACAATACTGAGATGTGTTACGCAGTGGCGCTGGACATTTTATGAAATGTCATAGAATTTTAGACTAAAAAAACTCTTACTGTGAATGTCTTTACTTAGTGTGGTCTTCAATGCATTCAGCTCCCTCAAACTGAAATTCTGCAAGTCACTGTGTTTATAGCGCGGTCTCTGTTTGACTGCATCACTAGGAGGTATGGCCTAGAACAGAACAGTCATGCAGATTATTACTTATTAAAACACACATACACACACTGGTAACAATACTAACAACAACAACAATGATAATAATAATTATTATTATTATTACTATAAAGATAATACATTTAATAATAATAATTACAATAATAAAGAGTGCTTGATCTTGTCAGCTTGAGATCATTGCACAGCTGCAGACGTACCTGTTTTTGTTCCAATCTCAGCTTGTCTCTAAGCATGTTGAGAGCAGCCCTGACCTCTTTCTTGAACCCTCCTGATTTGGCTTTGCTACAGGTCACAGTGCTTGAGCCCTGCTGGGGCTGCTGCACCTGCCCGCTGCTACTCTTCCCACACTGTTTCACCAACTGTAAGAGGAACAGTTGGACACAGGAAAACCTTATTACTCTTTTTTTTTTCTTTTTTGGTATTCTATTTGAAAACCTCAGATGCTGTTTATGTAGTACGAACATTTTATGGCCAATAGAAAATAGAAATGGCCCAAAATCACTCACAATCAAATCCTGTTGAATTAATTTAATTTCTACTATATTTCTACTATATTTTTTCTGTTCCAGAGATTTGTTTTTAGCAACTGATCAATAATTATTTTCTGTTTAAAATTTTCTTTTCTTTCTTTTTATTTTATAATTTGTTTTATTAGGACAATACTTCACTTTACATATCATCTCAGTATAGAAATTTTCTTTCTTACTTTCAGTCATATTAGTTGTTAATTGGCGCACCTGGTGATGATTTTGTGACTTTTATTTCTTGACTTACGTTCCACAAAAATATCTACTAATCTAAAAGCACATTAAATTCCATTACAAGCTAAGACCATTTTTTCATTCTCCTGAAAAGTTCCTCTTCTGACAGCAATGTGTTATACTGAGAAAAGGCATATGAAGATCATGGGTTTAATAACAATAATACATGATATTTTATAATTAGCAGACTGATGACGACTGTTTATTGGTCACCCTTCTTACTGGCCTTTATAGCACACTGAAGAAAAATTATACGTCTGATTAGAAACCTCTTTTTCTGAATGGCCTTCCTCCTCCTCATCCTCGCTCTCACTGTTGTTGATGAAGCAGAGCTGTAGGTTCATATGACTCTGGAGTCTGTAATAAGCAGATATTACACATTATATCCACGTAATACCGATGGTAGTGAAATGGAGGAGAATCGATCTATTCTGTACCGTGATGTTAACGCAGTCAGACGACTGTCTTCCACATCTTCACAGGTGTCCCTGTGTCTAAGGTCATGTAACTCTGGCCAGGCCTCTGTCCACCGAGGAACATCCTTCAAATTGAAAACAAGACATACAGACTACATTACATAATGCACAAAATAGTATAAATATAAACCTCTGCTTTATAATACAGTAATGTATATATATATACACAATCCTATTACTGTATTATAAAGCAGAGGTTTATATTTATATTATATTTTTGTACTGTTTATATAAGCAATTCAACATATCAGCAAATCAAAAATAATATTAAATAATTAGAATTTTGTTTTAACCAAGTATAGAGTATAGAAATATAGAAATATTTATATAAGTATAGAAATGTGTTTAGAAACACACATTGCACATATGTATTAATGAATATATACACATAATGTATACATGTAATACATTAAATTATGCTGGTTACACTGTGTCAAAATTAATTAACAAACAGATCAATCGATATGAAAAGAAAGTTATATATTTATAATCATGGATCTGCCAATATTTTAAAACCATTTGCCTAATATTGTGTAGTAACCCCTCATACAACCAGGTTGTACTTGGTGTACTTGGGCTGCAGCAACGTTTAGGTAGGTAGTATGTTTCATAGTAACAACCACATGAAAGCCAGGACCCAGCAGAACATTGCCCAGAGCATCACACTCCATCTGTTTGCCTTCTTCATATAGTGCATCATTGTCCCATCTCTTCCCAAGGTAAGTGAGGCACATGCACCCAGCCATAAACATTACTCATCACACCAGGCAACCTTCTTCAGATGGTCCATGGTCCAGATCTGACGCTCACATGCCCATTATAGACACATTTGGCAGTCGATAGGGGTCAAAATTTGCTCTCTGAATGGTCTGCAGCTCAGCAGCCCCACTCACAGAAAGCTGTGATGCACAGTGTGTTTACTTTTTCAGCAATTTGTGATATGGTAGCTCTTTTGTCAGATCAGGCCAGACAGCCAAGCTTTCACCTCCTATGAGCATCAGCGAGCTTTGGGTGCTGGTTCAGCACTTGTCCCTCCTTGGACCACTTTTGGTAGCTACTGTCCCATTGCATATTGTGAACACCCCACAAGACCTGCAGTTTTAGAGATGCTCTGACCCAGTTATCCAGTCATCACAATTAGTCAAAGTCGCTCAGATCTTTACCTTGGTGACTAACCAGTCCTCTCATTTATGTTCTATACATCCTTTCCTATGTAATAAAAAAACCCTCAGGCACTTACCCTCTTTCTGTTTCTCCTTACTTGTGTATTAACCTCTGACTTTTTTTTCTTTTTGACAGGGTTTGTTGAAGAGTGTACCTTAGCTGGCAATAACTTGGTTAAAGCACTGATGTACGTCTGGATAATGGTGTCTGCTAAATTCCATAAATGTAAATGTAAACGTACACTTGCTACCTAATACAGCCCCACCCCTTGACATGTAAGACTATAACAACCTTAATCAATGCTATTCACTCCTCCTGTTAGTGGTTTTATTGTTGAGCCTGATCAGCGTACATATATTAAAAAGCAAAATCTGAAACTGGTACTGAAGTCAAGGCATGCTTGGAATGAAACCCAGACCCATTATATAAACTTCAAATCTGCATAAAAGTAGACTTAAAATATCACATCTTTTTAAAAGAATCTGACCTTGTTCCTCTCTCTTCGTTCCTCCTCTTGTCTCTCAAGCTCTGCGATTCTCAAGCTCAGAGCTTCCCAGTGCATGATTGGTAAGTCCAGGTCATCTTCTGGATAGCCTTCCTGCCACACCAAAGCAGCTCCCTCAGCATCCTCCTCCGCTTCATCACTCTCTTTCTCTTCTCCTCTCTCCCTCTCTCGTTCCTTCTCTCCATCCATTTGGTCCTAGAACAGTTTGAAATATGTTTTCATCTTTTATGGATAAACACTGTCACCGTGGTGGCACTGTGTCACTTTTACTACTCACTTTATTTTATGGAAATGACTTATTCTTTAAATGTTCTAAAATAGGTATGCTTGTGTACAACTTGCCTAGCAAAGTAAACTAACGCCATTTGCTGTGTACTTATACCTTGTTAGTATGTAGGGAGACTATAATGAACCTGGGCAGTGCCTTTTATCTGACAAGGAGAAATTTAGGGAAACACAGACTTAACTGAGGCATAAGTGTGGTTAGCCTCAAAAAAAGGCTTCATTTTTTTACAAAAAAAGGTTTACAAAAAAAGGCTTCATAGACTGAGTCCACCATGGTTTGGTGATCATCCATCGTCCTGCTCTAAAATACCTGATCAGAGTTTGGTTGAAAAGACTAAATCCTATAGGTCTGCAGTGGAATTTCTACACTCATCCTCTTTCAACAGATTAACCACAGTTGGTTAGATGCTATCCTTCTCATTAGCTCCTACTGGCCTCTAAAATGTATAGGTGTGCCCAGCCTCAAAGCAAATGCACCAACAACACATGCACTTAAGCCCAAAAAGAGGAAATACAAACTACATACTAATGACTAAAATGTAACTGAGCAAAAATGGCTTTACTTTCCTTACTAATGAGCAGAAAGAGGCTCCTCCATCAACATTTTTATTAGCATGTAACTAATTACCCACCTGAGAATGCCACATAACCCCCTTAATGCATATTAAATATATAATATATAGACAGAGTTGAAACTTTCGAGCACTGAGGTTTTCAAAAATTTCTAACTCTTTTTCCGCAGCAGACATAGCTAAAGTGGCCCTGCCTAGTTCAGCCACGTAGTATTGAAGGTCTGTCAGGCTGTGTTTTAAGCTTCATGTTTAAACCCAGATGGCCTACCTATTATATGTGTAGGAGGAACTTTAACGCAGAAGTTGATCTTTGTGCTGCCAAACTGGTCCACCAGTATAGCCTATGTTCCCATAGTTTTGTTTTTTTTTGTTTGTTTTCCAAAAGTTTTCCTCCTGTTTTTCGTCCCGTTAGACGCCCTCCTTGTCTTCCTTCGTCGTTTTTACTTCGTTTTTTCGTTTCTCCCTTTGTACTTCCTACACAGCCTTGCTACAAAGACCTAAAGTTTGTATAAAGAGGTCAGGAAGGACTGAACTAACTTCAGGGCCATGAAAATCCGAGCTAAAGTCTTGAAGAATTTCGCAACGTTTTGTTGGAGGGGAGGAGAAAGAGAGGAGCCTCTGAAAGGAGAACCATCAGGTGTCCGATTTCACTCTTTCACTGTGGTTTCAGCCTTTTCTTCACTCTCCACATCTCTCCCAGACTCCTGGAATTCAGCATTTCATTGTTAATAAGAAGAACACAACGTTCAGACTTTACACATTAATGTGGAAAAAATAACAAAACGAATGTGAAGCAATGGCAGCAATCCGTGGGCAGAGGCAGCAAGTCTGCACAAGTCAGAATTATGGGGGGAAAACAAGAGTGTCCCAGACAAGAAAGACTTATCCTGCAAATAAAAGAATATGTATTACACTCGGCTCTGAGAAGAACTTTCCTTTTAGCCTCTTCATACTTCCGTATTCAGTTGTTTTCTACAGATTTTAAAAGACTATTTTATACATTTTTTTTGCTCTTCTGATCTGCCGGTACATTAAATCTTACACACAGCAATGTTGCAGTGTTACACTACTATTTGTTACACTATGTTATTGGTTACACTGACGTTTTGGCCATTTTTTCTATTGTCTTATTATCTTTTATTCTTTCTTGTTGCACTGAGCATGATAATGGCACAAGAATGTCCCCATAAATTAATAAAATCCTGTTATTTTGTTCTCGTTGTTGCACCTTTGTTTATTGTCCATTTAACAATAAATCTATTGTCTTATTATCCTTTATTCTTTCTTGTTGGACTGAGCATACAAATGACAAAATAATTTTCCTAGGGATAAATTAAGTTCTATTTTAGTTTGTATCTTATCTCATCTTATCTTACATTGTTCTTGTCTTTGTGTCTCTGTGTGTCTGTGCAGTCATACCTTTACAATAATCCAGATTTGTATTTCATTTTTATGTTTCTTTTATCTAATCCACACTCAATCTAGTGGTAACGTAGTGAATGGCCCCTAACATGGATAGGTTATGTTATTTGTTACACTGTTATTTGTTACACTGTTATTTGTTATACTGTTATTTGTCACACAATGTTACTTGGTACACTGTTATTTCTTGCACAGCTGTTACACTGTGTTACTTGTTAAACTATGTTCCTGTTATTGTTTTGTTTATTGTCTATTTTTTATATTTTCTACTGTCTTATCTTTTATTCTTTTTTTTTGCTCTGAGCATGCTACAGACACAAGAATGTTCCTATAAATATAGTTATATCTTATTACTATGCTCATTATTTTTTACAACTTTTTTTTTAACAACTTTTAGGACATAGAAGGAAAGGGACTGGCGGAATATGGTTGAGGTAAAACAAAGGGACATTTTGAAAGGATCTCTGCTGGGTTTTGTGTTTTTGCTTGATTGTGGGCAGTAAAAGGTCTCCGTGTTGAACAGTTTGAAACACACGGCTCCTAGTGAAGGCAGCCCTGTAGCACAGTTCCTGTTCCTCGAAGTCAGCTGATCGGAGTGAGTGACTCTAGACTGGTCAGTCTGATAAAAGTAGCCTTTATATTCATAAATCACGGACATTTAACGCTGATTTCGACCTAGCAGTCCCGAGAGTCACTTCAGTTCATCAGAACAGCAGAAGAGGTTTCCTGAGAGATGGCTGGTGGTTCTTGTTGTGGGCCAAAACTGGCAGCATGTGGAATGGTTCTGAGCATTTGGGCTGTTATTATGCTGGTAAGACGAACCTCCTTCTTTTAATCCACTTTAATTCATCCAGACATGGCTTATAAAAGTTTTTTTTAAGTTATGTAAAAACGCATGGCTTATAACAACAAATGAAAGCTTATTCAAAAGGTTTCTCATTGATTTGGGAGCAAGAAAACAAAGTCAGAATCACGTGACAGTCTAATGATTTGAGACAAACTTTGTGTTTGTGAGTTTATCTAGTAGCACAACGTCTATAGGAAGGGGTGAAAAGAAGGAAAAAGGTTCTTTAATCCATTTTTTTTTTTTTGATGACTGAAATATTAACTTAAATGTATACTATAGGGACAAAAATATTGGGACGCCTGTCCATTCCACCAACAGGGGCTTTAATGCCATTGCACTCTAAGACTATGGAGTTTGCAGCTATAGCAGCTCTGTGGGAATTCGTGCCAATTCATTCTGTAGAGCATTTTTGAGATCAGACACTGATGTTGGACGAGAAGGTCTGGCTCGCAATATCCGTTCCTGTTCATCCCAAAGGTGTTGGATGTGGTTGAGGTCAGGACTCTGTGCTAGCCAGTCAAGTTCTTCTACACCGAACTCATCCAGCCATGTCTTTATGGAGCTTGCTTTGTGCACTGGGACACAGTCACGCCGGAATACAAAAGGTTCTTCTCCAAACTGTGTCAACAAAGTTGGAAGCATAGCATTGTCCAAACTGTCTTGGTCTGCTGAAGCATTAAGTTTGTCCTTTACTGGGAGTAAGGGGCCTAGCCTAAACCCTGACAAACAGGTGTCCCCCAATAATTTTGTCCGTATTCTGTAGTTTTATGTTGTCATTTTGGAACAAAACATTGTATCTCAAAAGTAGTAACTTTGCAGAAGAACGAATTGACATTCATGACTTTAAATTTTGGATAATTTCTATTGGTCAGGTTTTTTTTTTACACAACACAAAGTAAGAAATGACCAAAAGCAGATACGTGTTTTTGTTTGGACAGCTACAAGTTACTACTTTCTATTCGTACCTGTATGGTTTAGTTTGCACCAGTAAGAAATGTAGACATTAATAATTACAGTTATCAAGACTAAAGGTCCCACTGCAGTCCCACTGCTGCACTTGGTAAATGGGTTCAATGCAGAGAAAGAATTTCACACTGTTCAAACTGTGTGCTGTGCTGTTTTCACATATGACTATGAGGGGTCACTTTACTTCCTCTGGAATCAGTCAAGTTTTCTGATTCTGATTCTGAATTTCTGTTACCCTATCACAACATTGGAATTTGAATGGATTGAAAGTCATTTCTTCAAAAAACACTCATGAGGGTCCACTCCATATTTTGGAGAAATCTGTAACCAGCCACTCTTCATTAAACACTCCTGCTTTTCCTCTAGGCATTGCTGGGGATTTTTTTCACCACTCATTCGGCCACTCTGTTCGAGGATGTGCCCGTCACAGAGGAGGACTTACACAACACGTGAGTTTCCCTATCATGCTCTTCCCTTTTCACAGTGGAAAGGAGGTGTAATAAATACCTCTCAGACTCATACCGGTCAAAAAGCAACTTCAGCGGTCTTTTCAATTGCTTGTGTACTGTTAGCAGTTGGATGAGAGTTTGTGTGAGTCAAAGTGCAAACAGTAAGGCAGATGAAGTGTACAGTGCAGAATAATTTGCTCTGGAACAACACATTCATGCAGCACTAGGACATCACACCTTGCAGAAAAAGCCCATAAGCCTTTAATCATTTTAACCTGACCGAGGCCCAAAGCATTGCTGTTCTTCAGCTCATTTATAAACAAACTTTCCTCTCTTCCTTTTGCAGGCAAAACCCAGTGCAGAACATCTATGAACTTTACAACAAAGTTGGCTACAACTGCTTCATCGCAGCAGGAATCTATGTTGTGGTCGGAATTGTGTCTTTCTACAATGTCCAGGTTAATAAACGCAACGAATATCTCGTGCATTAGCACCATCTAATGGATTGAGCATAACCACTTATTGAAAGTCATCTTGCTGTATTTCTCCACTTCTGGATTTGATCATGGGAATATATGTTTGCAAATGTTCACGGCACCCCTGGTTTTGTTGGTTTTCTAAGTGAAAATAAGTACACTTCCTTTACAGGGTACACATTTCTGTTGCCATATTTAAGAATGTCCCCTGTAGCGGGTGTTTTTTTTTTTTTTTTTCAGTTTTCCTCACTTAGAAGATCAGTAAATCATGTAAGTTGACCAGGGTTGTTCAAACATTTGCATAAGACTGTATATTGAAACTATAATGTCATTGGAGGAAATTGCCATAGCTGTATAAAGTGTAATCAGACCCAAAGCCTTATCAGATGTGGGCCTTTAAAAAAAAAATACAAGAGCATTATGATTCAGATTGATTTTCATGGCAGGATGCTTGCTGTAGCTGGAGTATAGAGCAGTGTGCCTTACAGCCGTTGAATCACCCCTTACTTGACTTTGGACCAACTGCCTTAAAATTGTTCTTGTGTAAGAATGAAACCTGTCCCACTGTGACTTTGGTCAATGACAGTATTGGCTTACTTGAAGAAAATTAAACAATGTGTTTGTGCCACATTTTTTATTAACAATAAAATAGACACATGTTGAAAGTAACATCCTCCTTGTGACTTAAATGGCATTTAAAATGTTCACAGTAGGTTGTTGGTACCGGCACTTACATTTTCTAATTCAGCCCGCATGTGTACCTATTTTTGAAATATCCACTGAAACCAATAACAGTAACATAGAAATAAGACCATACATGAACATACATGATTTCCACACCCATTTTATGTAATGTATATATTGAAGATTCACACAAGAAAGTTTTAAAGAAAAAAGACCCTGCTTCTTAAGTGACATTTCTCTCATACTTTTAAATGGCTATCTGTATGTGTTTGTACTGGTGTGCTGTCTCTGTAAAATAGCTGTCTGAACTATCTGACCCCATCATCCAACCTTTACCATATGTGAATGTGATGAATTACCCGACAGAAAGGATTCAAAATGACTTGGAATGAAATGCTGTTATATTAACTTACAAGTAAAAATTGTTTTCCTTCATTCAAAAACTGAAACCATTTTGGAGATATTTTGCTCTGACTGTCCTGATATGTTGCATCAGTCCTGAGCAGAAAGACATCAGAAAATCACAGACTTTCCCAAGTGGGGTAAATGTGCCCAGGCAGACTCTTTTCTCTAAATAGTAATGCTGTTTTCTATCTGACTGGGACACAGATAGAGATACTGGAGCTCCAAGCCCTCATTCTGCTTCATAATCTGTTCTTCAATGTCCTGCAGCTCCTGCCTGAAGCTTTCGATCACCTTCAAAGTGGCCGGCTCAGTGAAGTACTGGTCTGCGTACTGTGCCATGGGGATCTGAGCATGTGCATGAGAGACAAGGAGAAACAATTTAAATAGCAAGAAGTGCTGTAAAATTGAATAAGATCCATAAGTAGCTTCATACTAAAGAGACTCAAGGAGTCCCTCAAGGAGGCTACAAGATTTTGTGAGTATTGACTCACAGCATCTGGCTGA
Organism: Hydrocynus forskahlii; assembly: GCA_037974365.1. Taxonomy (NCBI): domain Eukaryota; kingdom Metazoa; phylum Chordata; class Actinopteri; order Characiformes; family Alestidae; genus Hydrocynus; species Hydrocynus forskahlii. The sequence goes on along the minus strand of JBBPCX010000011.1, from coordinate 13,350,544 downwards.
GCCCTTCCCAAATGCCATGTGATCGCCATCTGCACACACGACTGGCTGATATCTGGCAACGTGTCTATGATCAGCCCCATGGTGACAGTGTCCTTGTCTGTGGGTGGAGGCTGGCGCATCGTGCAAGGAGTGTTGGGGACCCACGCACACCAGTCAAACTGATGTTCAGATACAAAGAGAAAATGATTCATTAATATAGAAATAAATTATATATATTGCATAATAGGAAATAGTGGTTAGGGAGTTGCCCCTGCGACCAAAAGGTTGTGGGTTTCGAATCCCAGGACTGCTAGCATCACCACTGAGGTACCCTTAAGCAAGGTACTGTCCTTGCACACTGCAAGGTTTATAAGCATGTGTAAGGTGTCCATTTGTCATACGTGAGCACACTACAGCACACAGTGTAAGCAATGTGAAATTCTTCCTCTATATTTAACCCATTCACCAAGTGAAGCAGCAGACAGCCAGGAACAGCGCCTGGGGAGCAGTGTGTGGGAACGGTACCTTGCACAAGCGCACGTCAGTGGTGCCGCTGGCAGTCTTGGAATTTGAACCCCACAGCCTTCTGATTGCAGGGGCAACTCCCTAACCACCAGGCCACCAGCTACCGTGTTATAATGGTGTAAAGAGCTAATATAGGTAAGTGGTTTCGGTATCGTGCTGTGAAACACACCTGTCCGTTGTTGGTTGCTGCGTGTTGTGCCGTGCTGATAAAGATGATAACACTCAGCAGAGTGATCAGCTCCTCTTTTGTATTAAGTTTGTTAGCCAGCCCTGTCAAACATAACAATATAAGAACATATTCATTACTCTTCACATGGACGAACGGGGTGATTCCAGGTAAGGAACAGGCTCCACTTGTACTGGTCCAACACCAGGGGTGTGGAGTGCACCACACTGCTTTTGTGTTTTGGGAACTGACCAAACTCAGGCACGTCTACAAAGCCTTCGTCAACCACATCCTTAATCCACGCCTGCAGTTCTGAGTCCTGTTCTATTTCACTGTCGCTGCTGTAATACAGAGACACCAGGCTTGACACAAACCTGTGGAAGAAAGGGAGAGAGAGAGAGAGAGAGAGAGAGAGAGACAGACAGAGAGAGATCAGTATCAAGGTATGGTAACAAACCCATAAACAAAGCTAATGTTTTACTATTGAATGTGTTTAAACAATGGGACACTTAATGATGCATTTTCTGTATTATCTGCCATTGGGGAATTGCACTGTTATGAAACTGCACTTTTTCATCATTTCTGCACAATAACAATTAATTTATGAACAAAGTAATTCAGGGGTTTGTTATGAAATGTACTGTTCTAGAACCAGAAGCCCAAAGAGTCTAATGTCCTTGTTTAGGTTCTGTGATAAGGTTGATTGGTTCATGAGTTGAAAGGTAAAATAACCCCCAAAGAAAAATGTTCGTTCATCACTATTTTTCAACTATCTTAACATTACCAGAAACTCTGATGTTGTGTAGGTCTACTGGTGGATAGTAAATAAAAGTAGCTATATTTGTGTTGTAGACATCCTGATCCCTGGTTCTTGTTGCCACAATTTAAAAGAATGAAATTCCATATAAAACCACTCTGAATGACTTTGTTTGCACATGACTGAATTATGCAATAATCATGCAAAATCGAAGAGCAACTGTGGTATCACACAGCAAACTCTAAATAAAATATGAGTCAAGTGTATGCAGAAGACAGCGCAGTAACACAGGTACAAGGCTCACTTCTGAATGGCGTCCCAGAGCATCAGAGAGTAGTCCCTGTAGAAATAGTCTCTGAGTTTAGTGACACCTCGGTCCATGAAGTCAAAGGTGGGCTGAAGAGAACGGTAGGTCAGAATTTTGTACTCTCTCTGAGCCAGCACCAGCAGTCCTTCCCCACCTGTGGACACAACCTGCAAAGAGATAACAGGCTGCTTAGCCTGTGCTGATGTAAACAACTCACACCAAAGAAAAGGGAGTCAAGAAGGAAGCAAAGATTCTGTGTAGATAAAAATGTAGAGAAATCACACAATGAGTGTGGAAAAAAGGTGTTAATCTAGCTATTTCCCTGAGAGGTCATGGCAGAAGGAACTGAGTGACCATGCACTGCAGAGAACCTGTCAAGAGTTCTGAAAACTGAAGATTTAAAATGGCATAGAAGATATTTGGTTATGATCCAAGTTACAAAGTGTAGTGAGGAGCTGAGCCTCTTAAAGCTTAGAATGTGAGAACCAGAGCTTTGAATCTGATCCCGGCTAGCACACGAGTGATCTCAGCAGGGGAGTAACTTGGGAGAATGTGTGATATCTAGAGAAGACTAGAGCTCGAACAAGATGTTGAGCAGTCTCTGAAGTCTGGAAGGGTTATATTCTCCTGATGCCGTGGAGTAGGAATCTAGTGTTGGACATGATGTGATCTGAGAGGTTACATTGATAATCAAGGATAATCTTTTGATAATTATTCTGGTTTGACAGCACACCACAATGGATCCCTTTCACACTCAATGGAAAGCAACAGATCAGTCAGATCTGTCCAAGTTTGACCTATTTTCCTGTTCTGGAAAATATTAGTATAATAACACATACTCTCAAAACTTCCTAATGCAGCCTACTGAAGAGGGCAATGTGTTCATGTCCATTTCTGCACTGAACAGAAGTGGTCCAAGGACTGACCCCTGAGGATGTCCATTAGTGAGGCTGCTCTGCATACTCTTTTGCCAGGTTTTGTGAAGTGCTTTGGTCACTGACATAAGAGAGGCAGCAGATGAATGTCTTGGTCTGTACTCTCACACCCAGTTAGGTTAATGCTTAGAGTGCCAAGATTTACTAAGGTTTTATAAGGATTACTAAGGATTATTAAGGATCATTATTGGAGATCTGCTGGTAGTATCTTGAGCTCACCAAGTCTATTGATAAGATAAATGACACTGTGGACTGAATGAAGTACTAAAAGATTTTAAATGAAAATCTGTCTGCTTTTACTAAAATAATACAGCTATGTCATGGCTGAACCTTCAAATAAGACCCAAAATATATGTTGTAATCCACATAAAAATGGTGGAATCAAGCTTTTGACCTCGTTTAAAACCTGTGATGTGAGTTGAAGAGAAGGTCTGGGATCCTAAAGGAGTGGTCTCAGATTCAGACTACTCGCACTGTATTCCCCAATCTGATTATTATGAAATTATAGGCTAAGACTCATTGGTGTCACACCGGCCATTGGAGATTATACAACATATTAAAAGCTAGGGTTGTAAACGTGGTTTTGTTATAAAGATTATTCCTTGATTAGGTTTTTTGTTTTCCTAAGTTCACTTCAGTTACTCCGTAGATGTTTTACCTAATAGTTCAGTGTGAGGTTGAGCATTAGATGGCACTGTACTTTAAATTTTAGAGCGTTTTCACATTTCATAACTCTAGCAAAAACTGTACTGATGCAAATAGATGTTCCAAAGCAAATCAGTCCTAAGGGACGCCCAGACTGCACACATTTTTCCTCCAACCCACCTATCAGTACAAAGGGAGACAGCAAAGATGTGAACTATCTCTGGGTCCCTGAGGTCTGGTTTCAGAACCACTGCTCTCGTAAGGCAGGCATGTCAAACTGGGTTCCCTCTGGGCCACAGTAATGCAGAGATTTTAGTGCCTAGTGCTCCCAATTAAATGCAGAACCACAAATTAGCTGATGTGTTGAATCAGGGGTGTTTAACGAGGCAGAACACTGAGAGCTGCAGTGCTGTTGCCCATGAGGAATCTGGCATATGTGTTCTCCAGTCTTCACAAAGGCCACCATGTGTAATATCAATGATATATCAACTGCTTCAAAGCCAGATCAGCAACAGGTCAAGAGTAAAGAGGCTGACCCTTTTGAAGATGCCATCAGGAGAGATGAGCTGCGTGCGCCCGCGACAGTTTATCTCCAGAGTGTACTTCAGGTGAGGAGTCAGTAGCTGTGGCAGAGAGAGAGAGAGAGAGAGAAAGAGAGAGAGAGAGAGAGAGAGAGAAGAGAGAGAATGGTTGTCTTTGGTTTTGCTTGCTGCTTCACTGATGAACTAGTTTGGGGAAAAGTGATGTACTGGACTTACTTCATGAATACATAATTTCCTCATACATAAATATATTACACCTATTTTTTGCCAAAAGAAAGTAAAGTGAATGACAAACTGTTCTGACTGCATATATTTTGTTAATGTGCAAATAATGTCTACATTTTTAGGCAAGAGAACCTGTTTTCTCAGTGTAAGCAATGGAATAATTACAACAAAGCTATCCCTGACTCAATCTGTCAAAACTGCTTTAGCACTGACAGAAACACTGAAATGTATGAACTGATGTGAACCCTACTTTCACACTAACCTTATATATGGGATGGACTGCAGGGAGCTGCCGTAGCGTGGCCACGCAGGCCACTTCCACTACAAGGTGAGTGCGCAGCAGGTGGGACAGCAGCTGGAACACCTGGAACTCAGCATGACGAACCCACATTTTAGCCAACAGCCAGGTTAGCGGTGGGTCATTTGGTAGGAAGATGGGTGTGTCCCTGCTCGGATTCTGCTCAAGCTGATGGTGGAGAGAATTTAATAAGTAATTACATTAGGCATTTATAGTCTGTGGAATGGATTTGGTGAGAACACCCAACAATCACCGTCTGAAACTAATTTCATCAAACCCTGCATTTCAGCTCAGTGGAGCAGCTGGTATATTGTAAACTCAAAATAACTGACCTGTGCTCTGCTCACCGAAACATTTTTTTTTACAGCAACTGTTTCACAGAACTGGCTTTGCAGCTTCATATAATGTTGGTAAAAATCCCATTTAACCTGACTGTAACTTGGGTTCTTTCTTTAAAGGTGCCAAGTAACACAACGGTTTAGCCTCCTTTAGCCCCATTCAGTGAGGACTCATCTGTGGGTGCCATTTTTTCTGTCATTTTTATGTAATGAGATGATTAAGAAGTGGTCAGACTTCTCCAAATCTGTATTTAGCATCCAACACGTCTTTTGCAACATTCATTGAATGTGTCCGGAAAGCTCAGAGAGGATGGATAACTTTAAGGGATCCGACTACACTTTAAATTCTGTGATTTGTCTATTTTTTTTTACAAAATACGCACACAATGCAGAAAAAACTAAACCTCTGCAGCACCAACGATTGGCTACCAGCAGAACCGGGCTGTGCTTTCAAACAAACACTGTGGTTTCCTTAGTTAATCAATAATCAACATCAAATTTGATGATGGTGCAGAAGATCTGCTGTCCTGTTTTACAAGTAACAAGTTGTTCTCTACATTTTCCTGTTTTCCCTCTTTTTAGTCCTACCCCAGAAGGTCAATGAGGAACTGAGGGGAGGAGAGAAGCAGAAGGAAGGACTGAGGAGGAGGCGGAGAACAGGAGTAGTAGTCAGCTGTACTCCTCTCAATGGGCCAAGCACATTTTGTGGGTGGAGCATGATCAGTTGCAATTAATGTAAATATATATTTAAGTTTGTAAGATAAATAACTGGATGTGTTTTGTATTGTTTTTAAGTGAACATTACCTGTATGGCAATGGGAATGAGGCCTGTGTCAGGATGCTCGTAGAGTAAGCACAGAGGAGCAGCAATGAACTGCTTTATATTTCTGATCACATTTGAAGGGACACCATCCAAAATACCATGATCAACCAGGTACACATTTCCAGCCTTTAGAAAGACAGAAAGAAAATCTCAAGCACTGTAATACTTCTGTGACCTTTTAAGTTCTTGTGCATGACATGTTTACTCAAGGACAAACTGCACTGCCTGCTCAAATCCAGACAAATTCGGATCCTACCTCGAGCTCTTTGTCCAGGGTGGTGTTGGGTCCTAAAAAGGCCTGCACCATGTCTCCAGAAACAGGGAAGTTTGAGGGCAGCGTCCTGCACCTCTGAATCATCCGTGGGTTTGAGCCATTCAGAAACTGATAGCCGAAAAACCAGTCTTCCTTCCAGTGTTCCATGGTGTATTCTACTCACATCCACAAAGCAAATGAGTATTATAGCATTACAATGAGGTTTTAACACCAAGTAACCACAGTTTCTTTTCAATGTTGTATCACTCGAAACATGGCTGGATCTAAGATCAAAGCAACTTGGGTGAGCATCCTGGCGTCCTGTTTGACAAAGGGCCTTGAGCATATATGGCATATATGCAAAAAAGGGTTTAAGCAGGCAAAGTTGTGGGTTTTAGCGACAAATACACAGTAACTTATTAAATAGCATACCTGGCCTCCAGGCCTATCCATTCAAATGGGGTAAAATGTTATTTCGGCTGCATATTTGCATGTTTGAAGAGACTGCCATATGCACAGTGCCAGTGCACCTTTTGCGTCAGACTATGGTAGTGCGTTTTGGTTTTTACTCTTCTTGCAGCCAAAAACAAATAAAAAATGAACATGTCTTGAAAGGTTGCGGTGTAATTTTCATCAGTGATTTGCAAAAATACATGTAACCTGATAAAATTTTTATTATAAATTGCTAATTATAATTGTTGTAATTTTTACAAACTACATATTGAAGAGCTGTGAACCTATGAAAAGGATGTAGTGAGGAAAATTAAACTTTTGAAATAAACATACAGATTATTTATGACAATAATAATAAAATAATAATAATAATAATAATAATAATAATAATAATAATAATAGTAATAACAACATGTGGTTAATACGATTAATTTGTTAAACATTTATAATAAGAATGAAGGTCAAAATAAATGTATTTCTGTTGCACAGTAGGAGAAGTGTTACAGAGGGCTACTACACCAGCAATAGGACTCTTCAGTTTCCAGAATATTCGTTTAAAGTCATCCAGATCATCCCAGGACTTCCCAAACCTGATGGCCAGCTTCTTCAGAGAGAGCTCCAAAAGCCTAAAGAGGAGAAAATAGTTAGTAAGCATGAACTATTGAGAGGATTTGTGACTCTTTAACACGGTGCTTCATTAAGACTTGACATTATGTATGAGATCATGCGTTACACACGCGTAATGAAGTGATCCCTCGAAGTCACTGCGCTTCTCATTGGCAAAGCGATCATCCTGGGGTAGCTCTGCTTCAGATTTGGCGTCAATGCATTTAGGAATGCCTGGAGCCCATGCGAACCACCTAACATAACACAAATCATACAGACAAAGGATAATGATTGTGAGGGCTGAATCCATATCCTTTGCGATAGCAGGCATGTTTAAAATGCTTAGTGTCAGATGCATCAGTGGCTATTTTACTATAATAAACAGTGCTACCAGATATTTAAAGTGGTCACTTTAAAACTGCAACATTCAAATATGTTGCGTGTTAATATGAAGCTGCCACTATGTGTGATCAGACACCACTGGTAGCTTGGCACTAACATAGTGTCAAAACACATAGGGGCACTGGCAGATTATTGTAGTGTATTGTAGTGTATTCTTACAAGAAAAAAAGTTTATGATTCCTCTGGACAAAACAGACACAAAAGTGGTAGTTGCAGGAGAAACTTTCCAAAAGTCTCGAGAATAAGGCAGAAAGAGAGAGAGAAAGAGAGAGAGAGGCATAGGTAGGAATGACATTCAGATATTTATGAAAACACAAACATAAGACCAGATGTATGCACACTTGCAGTCCTTGGGATCTTAATAGTATGTTCCAATGAGGCCTATGAGGCAGTAAAGTGTCCCATTTCTCATTTTAGTGTATAAATGGGGCACTCATGAGCACCCACTTAACCAAAATCCCTCAACACCCAGGCTAAACAACCTCTTTAACATGGTCGAGAAGACTTTTTAATGATTTCTCCTTTAATCATAAAAAACAAATCCAATCAATAATGCTAATATTTTCCCAGTTATGGTGCATCATCTGTACATCAGACAGGTCTGTCCCAGATACAATCTTTTAAACCTAAGCCTAAACCTCCAGGTCTCTACAGGTCTGTATTTTGTTGTTCCCAGCAGTGTGAACCTGATGGAGAACTGCAGGACATAAGGAGCCTACTGTCACACATAATTATATCAGACACGCAGCACTGTAGGTGTCCAGACCTGTATGTTTTCTGTCTCTCCTGTAGCTCTGCCTTTCTGTGGGCCAGCTCCTGAGGCAGGGTGTCCTCACTCAACTTCTTAGCTGTGAGAGAGGAAACAGGAAAGAGAGACGATGCCTTTTTTGTGTTAAATTCCTTGGAAATTCCTTGGGAATGTGGATGAAAACAACCTAGTAAGTAAGTAAAATTTATTTTTAAAGCACCTTTCGCAGACACAAATCACTAGGCAATTAAAAACAAATGCAAAAACAAAACAAAACAGAGCATAAATAAATGAAATAAATAAAATAAGGAAAATAAATGAATAACTTGAAAAAAATGCTTATATACAAGTGAACACTTGATGTAAAACTATAAAAATAAAAATAAGGCTACCTAAATGCATGCTTAAACAAAAGTGTTTTGAGTTGCTTTTTAATAGAGCGTAGTGGCGGTGGAAGGCCCGTTCCATAGCCTAGGGGCCACGCACTGGAATGAACGGTCACCTAAGGTTTTAATCTAGTCCTAGGAACGGACAGGGCATGAGAATGTGTTGATCTCAGAGTACGGCCACTTAGGTGATATTGCAGAAGGTCAGTAATGTATTGAGGGGATTGGCCATGCAAGGCTCTATAAGTGAGAACCAGGATTTTAAATTGGATTCTGTATTCAACAGGGAGCCAGTGAAGGTTAGATAGAATTGGTGTAATGTGCAACAATTTGTGGGTGCATGTTTAAAGCCTAGCAGCTGCATTCTGGATAGCCTGAAGATGGGAAAGACAAGTAAAAAGTGAATTGCAATTGTCAAGACGTGAGGAAATGAAAGCGTAGATGAGCATTTCCATCTCCGGTCTAGACACAGCATTTCGCAATTTGGAAAGGTTTCTTAGCTGGAAAAAACAAGAATGGCTGAGAAGCCTGACATGGGCATCAAAACTGATTGAACATAACTCCAAGATAACGTAAAGACACCTGTGATGAAATTGAAAAAGCAGATCATTTGTGAGATATTGCCAGGTGGAGGTCAGGAGAAGCAAAAATCATAGCCTCAGTTTTCTTTAAATAATTGGCAGATACCCATTAAATGAACTTCAACAGGCAGTTAACCAGGGAGGACAACGTAAACATTTGTTGGGGCTTAAACTGTAAAGCTGGATATCATCTGCATAAAAACTGGATGAAAGGTCATTAAAAGATTGAATAATCTGAGCTAGGGGAAGCGTATAAAATAAAAATGGAATTGGCCCAAGAACAGATCCTTGGGGCACCCCACAGGTTAAAGATGCAGTTGCAGATATGCATGCACCAACACTAACAGAGAAACTCCTATCACATAAATATAATGCAAACCAGGCCAGAGGTGACCCAGTGATACCCTATGAACCCTAGACTTCATGTCAGTTAAACACGTTTCAGGTCATTCATACAGGGACTTCATTTCTTTTGAGGACACACAAAACTATTTCATTGACTGTGATACTGGTGGTAATAGCCTAGTGGGTAACGCACTTGCCTGTGAACCCAATGACCACAAAGTCACAGGCTTGAACCCCCACTTTCTACCACTGTGTCCTTAAGCAAGACACTTAACTCTCAGTTGCTCCAGAGGGACTGTTCCTGTAACTAATGACTGTAAGTCACTCTGTATCAGAGCATCTGCCAAATGTGCCCTTTACTATTTTAATTAGTATCCTTTTGCAACATAAATTTTGGGCAGCAAATGTTAACATTACTGCTACTGAGTGCTAACTGGGTCTATGATATATCCAGTTCACACTCACTAAATATAATCAGTATTTTAAACCACTGTTACAAAGACATGAAAAAATGACAGCAGTGTTGAAACATATGTTAAAGGAGGTCAAATTTGAATAGTTCACAAATTTGCACAAAAGTTCTTTAAGACCCATTCATTTTAGACTGTCCGTGAGCGCCCTCTAGTGTGTGATCTGTGTAAAGCTCTTCCTAACTGCACATTCTCAGATAAACTATGCCTGGAGGGGAGTTGATAGGACTGACCTGTGCCCTCCCGCACCTCCACTTTTACATCCCCCACAAGCCAGCAGTTACAGGGAAAGGTCTGGGTGGTGCCCCCTTCTGTAGGAGTGACCAACACATAGCGGCAGTACCAGTTATCCTCCACCCAGTACTTCTGCTTCTCCAAGCGCACCAGCAGCACGCGGCCCAGAGGAGCCGGGCTCCGCACCATGTAGTCATCAACCTGGAAAGGAATGACAAAAAACAGACATATAGTGATAAACCTGACCATTCACAAAAAAACTGATCTCACAAAAAAATAACACAATATTTGTACAAGTGTTTCAGTCCAGACTGCATTTTTTAATGCAGCATAATAAAAGGCAGCCAGCCAGAACAGAGGTCATTTGCATATATCAAGAACTACTTGCATGTTTACAGCTTTCGCCAGATCCGTTCCATTGACAGTGAAGTAACCCGAATGTTGGTGTAAGTCGAAACACACCCTAGACTAAGTCACTTACCGATCCTAATATGGTTGTAAAATCATAAAACACAAGTAAGCCACAGAAAAAGGAAAAGGAAAACTCCCTCACTCACACACTGCGTTACTGCGTTCTCCTTCCCGCGTGCAACCAAACTACATCACCCCAGTAGTCCGTAAGTACGGATTTACGGAGTGGGAGTGAGCTTTGTAAACTCGAAAGGTCAAATGTCGAGACTGTTATAACTCAAGGACCCCCTGTACTCCATACACCCAGCAACACAGTCACTCACTGCGCCTCTGCAGAAGTCCAGGCCCGGCTTGTCCAGAAGGGTCCTCTCACTCTCTCCGTTCTCGCCCACCAGAGTGATGAACACATAGTTGTTAGTGCCACAGTACTCCGAGGTGCCTGTTGCCACTGTCACTGTGTACTCCATCTACACACACACACACACACACACACACATACACACACACACAGACATACAGTCCCCATTAAAGGGTTATATGATCAAGTACGATCAGTGACTACAGGCAGTGATTTCCCTGTAGAAAAATAGAAAAACAATGGCGACAGAACATATTTATGATAGAATGCTTAAAGGGTGTTTGCATATACAGGTATTCTGTTCTTTCAAAGGGAAATGATGTATCAAAATTATTCTCCATGGTAATGGGCCGTATACCACAGACGCAGTAAAGCTGCAGTTTTTCTTGAGGCATTAGGCCATAAAAATAGGTGCCAAACGGAAGATGAAAAGGTTATTTGTAAAAGAGTCACACCTAGATTTTCTTTTGTCATGAACTATTGTTTAGTGTGATCAGATAAGAAAGTCCATGCATAATTCCTCAATAGTTGCATGCCTAAACTACCTACCCCAGGGAAATGCCTGAGGGAATACAAGAGAGAAGAAACTTGTGTTAGTGTGAATAGTCGAGATCTTTTAAATTCCCTGCTTGCTTATAACTGTTGATGCAATAAAATGAGTAGCACCATTTCAGTGACTATTCAACCATGCCATTTTCCACCGTAAACTCAGAAACTCCCCCATACGTGATGCATATATGCACATAATTGACAACTAAATGTAATGTAACCACCATAAATTTATAATATCTCCCGTATATAACAGAAATGCGTCAGACTTAGGTAGTGTGTTTTGGTTTTTACTCTTTTCGAAGCCAAAAACAAATAAAAAAAGCTTGTCTTGGAAGGTTGCAGAAATGCACATAATGGACTACAAAAACATGCAGCATATTCAATTAAAAAGAATTTAACTAATCAAATTTAGCTGACCCCCACTTTAAAATTCTATAATGTAGTGTTATGTGACTGGCACAGCTCCCTGAGGCTCATTCTATGGAAGCAGCTCCAATGCAAATCTGTATTTACTGTGAAGGCAGTTTTACATGATCCAAATTTAGGTGGCTTTTATTAAACCTGATAGCACTGAGCTTAACAGGAGAACAAAGTCAGCTTTGTGAATTCCAAAAAATGAACTCTCCTCAAAAAAGAAATATTAAGTGCAAAAGTTGTTTACAGTCTACAGTCCAATTAAAAAACGTTTAATAAGTCAAAGTGTAGCAGTAGAGAGTAACGGTTCTTTACCTCTTTACCTCCTTATTTTCCCTTGTGTTTGCAGTCCGGCACAAATTCTGTCCAGTTTCTGCAGACTCTGTCCTTCTGAAGGTTCCACTTAGTCCACTTTGCTGCTGGTCACTGCACTGTCCTGTCCTTTCTGCTTTCTAAAATTTTCTTTCTCTCCTTGCTCAGTTTCCCCCCTCCCCTTGCTCCCCTTCTCCCTCTCTCTCTCTCTCCCCCCCCACACACACACACACACACAGACCTCTATTCAAATTACACTCTCCCTTTTTAAAGTTTCGCTCTCTGGCTTTCAGGAACATCACAGTCACAGAGGTGCTAAATGACCCCCCTTTGGCAATATGTAACAGTGGGACATTTCACAAATCTATGCAAATGTCATCCTTTATGTAACTGCATGACTTCCTTTACACAACTACACACACCCACACCCACTCACACGTTGCTCATGTATTTCAGTTCAGCTAAGATGCACTTTTGTGCTGATAAGTAAGCAGTACTGTTATGAGAAGGATTGTACGTGCAACCTTCCTGCAGTACTGTTACTTGTTCTATCACTCATGCTGTTGACATTTCAACTCATTTGTGGAGGTGTAACTTGTAATGTCATTATTTCACAAATTTCTTTGATCATCCACCTTGCAAAATACATTACCCTGATTCACTCTTGAAAACAGAGTTGGCTAAATGGTGCTTGGTTTGGACATCTCCGTTAAAAAACACTTCTTTAAAGAATCACCGACTGTCAGGAGCAATGTAATGGCTGCAAAGAACCGAGTTTGAACGTTTTTTGTTATGACTGTAGTGAATGCAAGGTGAATTTATTTAGTACAGCGTGGTTTGGTGGATTGAGGATTACGACTACAAGATCTTTTTCAAACATGCTGTGCACCACGTCTTCTTTCTTGGAAAGAAAATGCTGACTTTCTCAGCTTTCACTTTCATGCTTGTGAGCCTCTGTGATGAACACAGTCTCTATCACAGGATGATCAAATGCACTTGCATGAACCTGAGGTAAAACCAGTTCCAGCTCGAAACCAGAAATGGATTGTAATTTGTCTACCTGACTGTGCATTTGGAGTGTTCTGAAAACTCTCCCAATAGTCTGTCTACTGGTTCCCAATTGGTTCTTAAACACATTTTAGTGTCCTCCCTGCTCTAACATCCACTATATGGGCAAAAGTTTCCAGATGCCTCCTCTAATTAGTGTATTCACCTAATTTAATATGCACACATTACTGTCAAAGGTGCTGAATTACATACGCACAGCACACAGTATAATCTCCATAGAAAAGCATTGCCAATAGAACTGGACACTCGGAAGTACAGCTGTGTTCACCGAAGTGTGATAAGTTAGAGAACTAACTGCCCAACATCACTACCTGACCTCAATAAGGCTCTTGTAGCTAAAGGCCATCAAATCATCATATTTCCAGCATCTTGTGCCACCACAAGGAGTACGTGCAAACTACACATACACACACACACACACACACACACACACACACACATGGGCAGGACCAAGATTTGCACCCCCAACCTTGGAGGTGTAAGGCAAATTACTACCCATTGCACCACCATGGACCCCCACATGAGAACTTTAGTGTTCAAAATAAACATGATGGGTCTATGGCAAAACAAAACACAGAGAGATAAACAGAACCACTGGGGTAACACAAAATAGAGTATCTCAGGGCAGGAAGCAAAGTAGTGTCAGGGTGGACTGACAAACAAGGACTGAAAGATAGGGATACCTTTACCTAGGACTTATAGGGAATAACTGGGGTTTAAAAAATGGACAGGTGAGCACACACATCAGGTAGGTGAAGACAAAAGAGGGGAGGAAAGAAATGACTTCAGAAAGAAAAGAGATAAGTCTTGAAGGCGGATATGGTCCTGAAGCGATCGGGGGAAGGGCATTCCACAGTTTAGGTGCTGCAGCATTGAAAGATCTGCCACCCACAGAGGAGGGTCTGGGGTACAGAACTGTGAGTGGACTGCTGTCAGAGGACCCAACTGTCTGAGGGGGCTTTCAGGGACTGAGGACCTCCCTATAATTTACAGGGGCAAGACAATGGAGGGCTGTGAAAGGAGTGAGCAAATGTTGTATGAACTAAATGTTTAGAACCATTACCAACATTTCAATGTGCTATGAATGAGAAATAATATCAAATTACACCATTTTCATTATCAGCGGAGCTATATTAGTTCTATAGGTAAATAAGAACCAGGGGCAGCACTAAAACATACAATGCAGATACACCTGAAAAACAGGATTAGCAGTTAAATTCCTTTTTTAGACTTACAATGAATGGTCTTTAGATCTACATTCTACATTCTTGTGATCTATATTCCTGTTTTCACTGAAAATCTTGGCAGTGAGATTGGAATAGAACACAGATATATGTTTCTAAACACACAAAATGTGGCACGTCAGTTAATTTATTAAGAGGTTATTCACAAAGCCTGTACTAAACCTTATAAAAATGATAACATATGTTCAATTCACACGTACCACTGAGATTTTGGTTCTTTTATTGCCCCACATGTTTTGGGAATGTGCTCTTATTTCAGAGTTTTAGGACTTAATAGTGATTAATCTGTTTTTTTTTGTTTTATCAGAATATGATTCCAACCCATGTCTGTGCATTCTAAGTGATAATTCCAATATATTTAACCTGAATTACTAATTGTTGATTTTACAGCTGCAATCACAGACTTGGATCACACTTTAAGGACAAAAGGGACGCCTGAGCATTACAACGAAAGGGACTTTAACGACACTGAATTCAAATATAAAGACTTTAATATGGAGCTGGTCCCCCTATAACAGCTTCCACTCATCTTGGAAGGCTTTACACAAGTTTGTGGAATGGTTCTGTGGGAATTTGTGTCCATTCATTCTGTAAAGCGTTTATGAGCTCAGGCACTGATGTTGGATGTGAAGGCCTGGCTCGCAGTCTCTGTTCCAGTTCATTGTTGGATGGGGTTGAGGTCAGGGCTCTGTGCGGCCAGTCAAGTTCTTCCACACTGAACTCATCCAGCCATGTGTTTATGGATCTTGCTCTGTTCACTGGGGCACAGTCCTGCTGGAATAGAAAAGGTTCTTCCCCAAAGTGTCCACAAAGTTGGAAGCATGTCGTTGTCCAAACTGTCTTGGTACGCTGAAGCATTAAGATTGCCTGTCACTGGAAGGCCTTGCCCAAACCCTGAAAAACAGGCGCGTCCCAATACTTTTGTCTATTTAGTGTACATCATGGCTGCCCTAAATGACTTGATTCAAATTATGAGCTGCCCCTTAATACACTATCCAGTCTTGTACTGCACGCTAACTCTGACTGTTAATGTGTTTCTAAAATGCGCAGCAGGTTAGGGGTGTGCATGCATCATAATGTAGTTTTAAAATGCTTGCTATTTGACCAGCTGAGTGCAAATAGTGCATTTACTCCCTCACAATCAAGTCATTGTGCCAACATGATGGAAACCACAGTGTCCGCAGGGCCTGTCAAGATAAAGCTTTTATGGTAACACAATGTAGGTGAAACCGATTTCATGTTACAAAACTGTCTCTGTCCTCTCACCAGTGACGCAAGGTCGTATGAAACCGCTTTTGCAATACAACTGGCCAAAATAAGGCATTCTAACACCTCACAAAGGGCTGTAACTTGAGAGAGACCCAACCCATCCTTTACTGTAGACACTTCCATGGTTATTGGGTTTGCATAAGTAATACTGTGCTTGCGTAAGCAATACTGTGTAATCCTGTGTCCATGGTTTGCGTAAGCAATACTGTGTAATACTGTTTAATACTGTGTCCATGGTTTGCGTAAGCAATACTGTGTAATACTGTTTAATACTGTGTTCATGGTTAGCATAAGCAATACCGTGTAAGTAATACTGTGCTTGTCTTTGTCCGTTTTTTGTCCCCTCCACTTTTTGTCTTTGTTCATTTTTTGTCTCCTCCACAACGCATTATTTTAGCCAAACGCAATAATAAATAATGTGTAAAGTATGTGTTATGTTATTAAGAGAGAGGCAACATGCTTACTGATTAGTAAACATAAAATGAAACTCTGGTGTGTGCCTGTAAATTTGAAAAGTTGTCCCTGTCAACAAAAACATTTTAAAATTTGATGGTGAACCAGTCTTCATCCCCAGCAATTTTCAAAACAAACCTACCTTGTATGATCACAGAACTTTTATAAACACTGGAATATCTTAAAATTAAAAATAAAGAAGACATTAAAGGGTCTTTGCGTAACGCTATACCGTCACTGCATCCCTGAAGAATGGATGCTTTCATTGGGTGTTCCTTTCAAATTCTTTTAAATCTGTAAATGAGATGCAAGTGTAAAGAATATTTTTAGCTTTTAGAATCTTTAAATAATGTAAATATTCTTGGAAGAACCAGTCAATCATTAAAGAAACTTTAATATTATACAATGGTTCTTTAAACCTTTGAATGGTTCTTCACACTCACCCATCTTATAGCAAAGTTGTTTCTAGGGATCTAAACTAGCCCTTCTATGGCATCTCTCAAAGTATCCTGTTCTTTTTATTCCCACTAATTTCACCAACCCATAGAAGTAGTTCAACTGATATAAACATTCTTAAATAGCTCATGTTAGACATGGTTCTAAGTGAAACGTTTAACTGATCTAGAACCCTAACATTTCTTTACATTTTAAAAGGATCTTCACACAGAATATACCAAAAAAGATTCTTCAGACAACCACACCAGTGGCTCCTCTTTTAACAAACCTAGCTACCATACAACTCAATTTGAATTAGGCCCATTAATCCCACCAGTAACTAATTTGGGGTATTTTTCAACTAAATTGATCACAATTTTAAGGCACAATCTTTCGGCAGCTAGTGGCCAAGGGTGTTGCCCCTGTGATCAGAAGGTTGTAAATTCAAATTCCAGGACAGCTAGTGGCACCACTGAGGTACCCTTGAGCAAGGTACTGCCCTCACACACTGCTCCCAAGGTGTTGTATTACTGGTTGCCTGCTGTGCATTTCACGCTGTGGTGTGTTCACATATGACAAAAGGCTGCAAAAAGCGAGTTTTGCATAATATGTCCAATTTAATGTAAAAAAATCAAAACATCTCATTTCGCACAATGTAAATGTAGCTATAGAAAAAGTGGTTGAACACACATGAAAAGGGACAATATCAAAGTTCTTTTGGTGTGCAATAAAAATGACAAGAAATGAACACATGTCTGGGAACACATTTCTGACTTCAGGCTTAAATGACACATGGACTTAATGGGTACACTTAATCAAGTACTGGATTAGTGTAATAGCTTCTCTGGTCTCTAAATACATGTCTCCACTGTGCCCATTTACACTAATAAGCCAAAACATTACAACCACCTGCCTAATATGTGGTTGGTCCTCAGAGTGCCACAAAAACAGCTCTGATTCGCCATATAGACATAGACCTGAGGGTGCTCTGTGGTATCTGGCACCGAGACAAACATAATTTATCACTTCAGACAACTGATTTAGTGAAGCTGTACTCATCCTCTCAATAACCCACACCACCAATGTTTTTCTATTTTTAATTGTCTTCTGCAAACAGTTAACAAAAAAATAGCACATATGTAACAAACAAATGACAGTACAAAAAATGAAAAAGCCCAAGAACCTTACATCAACCACCTTATCCTCTTCAAGTAGATTACAAGTTCTTTAGTGTACGGTCAGAGGGCAGGAAAGGAATTCAAACAGGTTACGCAAGCAAGCTGAAGGCATGCAACTCATGAGCGGTAACGTTCTGAACACCTGCACCCGTACATCTACAAACATTTCTGGAAACGTGGAGAAGCATCTGTGAGAAGTAACAGACGGAGCCATAAGAGCGATGATCAACAGTGTGGATCGTAATCGGTTCCAACTTTAAAGTAAAAGAACACTTTTGACACCAGGAGAGTACTTTTGAATGACATCACAAGCAAAACCCTGACTTCATCACAGATACAAACCGTTTATGGTACTTTTAAATAATTATAGCTGGTAACGAAAGAGGTCCGAAGTACAGTTTTAACCAAATACAGCTGCATGTAAATATTGATGCGAGATCCTTAGCAACCGGATGCTCTCAGGGAAGAGTCCATACGAACAACTAATGAGAGGTATGGGTCCGGGAGCTGTTTACTCTAGGAATGCGACTGCGACGCACCGTGATCCTCGTCGTCTGGAGGGCAGTCCACAAAGTCGGCCAGCATGGAGGCCATTGCTTCATCATCCAGCTAGGGGACAGACAAGGAAGGGAGAGAAAGTGAGCAAGAAAATGTATGTGACAGTGTGTGAGTTAGCAAACTGCTTAAATTATCAGCACAATGATCAGCATTTGACTAGCAGCGCATCCTCCAGATGTGCAGTCGCAGCCAGTGTTTACATACGCTGCAAGGAGTATAAACATCAGAGGCCACAAAACACATGGGTGGACACACTGAAACTTGTAGTCTTGTATTACTCACCCAGGTCTTACTGCCCTTTAAAGCTATAGCTTGGAAAAAATGTACAGAACAAGTGTGTGGAGATTTAGGCACACAGTTTGAACAACGTTAATCGCTGGAACCAAGATTTCATTACGTGGTACCTACATTAGCAAGTAGCTCTGGTGCAAAACTATGAACGCAGAACCTGCCACCAAAATATGTTGTCTGACTGAAAACATGTTGAGTAAGAGCAAATCTGGCTAAGGGAAAAGTTGTACAAACAATCTTCAAAGCAATAGTTTATACTCTTAATTTTAAAGGGGAATCCCACCATTTATCAAAATGGTTGCATAACACAATCATTCAGATGGAAACAAAGCAATTCAGGGTGGTTTATTGCAATCTGGTGCACTGCACAGAAAGTTGATGACTCATTTTTATTTTGCAGTGGTGGCGGTAAATACCGGGGGCTTTGATGACTGCATTGCAAATTCAGCCATTTATTTACTGTAAAAAAATAATCAATAGGTCAATAACATTTTGGAGACTATTTTGTCAGTCAAAACTTTGCATTTACCCCTTAATTAAAAAAAAATAATTCAAAACCTTACATGTTTAATGAAGCAAAACAATGCATCAAGCATCAGGCAGTGTATTAAAAACTATTTACTGTAATAATTTTCTGTGAGGGAGTAGAGCTAGGCGATATGACAATTTTTTAAATGGTGTTTTTCAAGACTTTTTTTTTTTTTAAGTATGAGTGGGCATTTACCACATTTTACAGGATGAAATGAATTGCTGCATCTGACTGAACTTGCTTTTGCTTTTTTACCAGCGTTACTTGAAGATGTGGAAGCCGACTGTAGTTTCATACCCGAAGACGTTTTTGGCAAAGCTATACTCTTCACAATGTATTTTCAAGCATCCAAAGAGGTATTTAGACTTAGTGAAGTATCCAGAGATGCTTGTCAAAAGTTTTATTGCACTTAACATGTGTTTTAGAAAAGCACATTAAAGTGACTTTTTAAATACAATTTCACCTCGATTAAATAATCAATATTTAAACAAATAAATAAAATAAGTGTGCAACTTTCAGTAATGTAATTGCTTGAAGTCC
Organism: Hydrocynus forskahlii; assembly: GCA_037974365.1. NCBI lineage: Eukaryota > Metazoa > Chordata > Actinopteri > Characiformes > Alestidae > Hydrocynus > Hydrocynus forskahlii. The sequence goes on along the minus strand of JBBPCX010000011.1, from coordinate 13,330,914 downwards.
AGATACATTACACAGTATTCAAATATTGAAAAATAATGAGCAGTAATTAAAGTATCCAGTAGTATTTATTTAATAGTATTCACACATTTGAACATAAATAAGGCACTTCAGGAAATTCCAGCTATTACAAATTCTGGGCAAGAACAGACGGCGTGTGGTCTGCCACACTTTGGACTTATTGAGGATAAATACTGGCATGATACACAGTAAAGAGTTGGGGTTTTTTTTTAATCTCTAATGCGGTTATTTGTCCCCGGTCGGATTAGATGCTATATATGTCCGTGCCGAGACATAAAGAGCTAACCGCTAATAGCTAAACACATGCATGTTTCTTTGTAATGCTGAGATAAAAACACACTTTTGGGGATTATTTAGCCCTATCTTTGTTAACTCAGGATCGTATTGATGAACAGAATCATAATCACATTGTCAGAATCAGACGACCTCGAACTAAATGGCAATAATATTACTTTTGAGAAATTACATACACAAAAAAGCTAAATATAAGAAACTGTACAAAAACGCACTCCCTAAAAGTAATATTTTATGCCTTATAATCCACGCACTGTTTATCTGACATACCGCGACTCTCACACAGAGCCTCAATGAAAAAGTTCCCTACCCCTAGCGGTGCAGCAGTGAAAAAGGACCCCCCTTAAACAGTTTCCAGCTGCGCTACTTTCCGAACGTTGTTAAGGCTATTTAAACCGGAATTGTGGAATAAGAAAAATTCCTATCATAACGATAATAAAAAACGGTTTTCTGTATGAACTGGTATACCGCCCAGCACCGATGCTTTTTGAACAGAGTTTTTTCAATCTGGTATTAGAGGGCCAGTGTTCAGCACAGTTTGGCACTGGTTTAGAAGCACTAACATCAAATCACTCTGAATGAGGTGTTACCCCAATATAAAATAATTACGTAGAAATATAGAAAAACTGCACTTTTATACACGTGCGTATCTGTAAATGTGTGCTTGCCAGGATACCTAAACTTTACGTGGTGTGCACAATGTAGCCCTTGTAATTCCCTACAAACTATGCTTTCCCATGAAACCCACAAAGTTTCATATTGATCACAACAGGTGTCTAAATCAGCCCTTAGGATTTCAGGAGCATGATGAAGGAGCTAAAGAAAAGTACCTTTTTCTTCTCACTGCCCTGTTCAGACCCCTCTCCTTCCTCACGATCTTCTATTTTCCTCTTTGTACCTCGTGCTTCATCCTCCTCTCCCTGCTGCCCTTCAGGCTTCTCCTTCTCTGCAGTCTCCACTTCTTGCTGTGGTGTGACTTCTTCTGACGTAGATGCTGTACTTTGATTGGGTATCTCTTCTTGTTCTGCTTCGTTCCTCTGCTCACCATCCCCAACTTCTGCAGCTGCCTCCTGACTCTCCTGAGGAACCCCAGAATCCTCTGGTGCTGCTGGTGGAGGCTCTTGTCCAGTTCCTTCCTGCTCCCATGTCCTTGCTTCCTGCACAGATGCTGCTACGGAGGAGTCTTCTCCTTGCTCTCCTTCTGCCTCGCTTGTAGTCACAGGTGGCTCTATTTGGGGTTCTCCAGTCTCACTTTCACTCCTTTCTACTGCTCCAATGTTTTCAATCTCCTCCACACCCACTTTGTCCTTCATACCATCCTCTCCATAGACGCTTCGTACACCTTCCATTTCTTCAATCCCTGTCTCTACCTGTGCTTCCCTCTCCATGTGGAAGGCATCCATCCCTTGTTCCTGTTGCTCTTCAATCATCACTTCCCCCTCCTCTCCTCCAATCACAGCTCTTGGGTTCTCCCCCTCCAAAGGCTGGATCTCTTCCTCATCTTCTTCCTCCTCTTCCTCTTCTATCTCCTCTCCTTCATCAAAGTCCTCATAATCCTCACCTGGATAGAACTCCTCCTCTTCAGGGAAATCACTTACTTCTTCCTCCTCTTCATCTTCTTCCAATCCCTCCTCTTCTTCTTCCTCTTCTCCCAGCTCATCTTCATCCTCCATCTCTTCGTCCTCCTCCTCTTCATCATCCGAGCTGTTGATATTGATGACATTCTGGTCTTCCTCAGTGGTGGAAGGTTGCTGCTGCTGGAGCTGGCGAGTGGTCTGTGCCAGCTGATTTTGGAGCTGCATGTGTAAAGAGAGCCCCAGCTGAGGAGGCTGTCCACCTTGAGATGGTTGCATCAGCATCTGCTGGAGCTGGGGACCAGCAGGCAGAGAGTTACCGAGGCTGCCGGGGGATGCAGCAAGAGACACAGCACTCGAGTTTAGAGGAGGCACCAAAGAAACCAGCTGGTCTGTCTGGCCAGGACCAGAGAAGGAGTTGATGTTGTTAGCATCAGTTGGCAGGATCTGATGGGAAATGGATGTGGGAAGTTCGTTGGGGAGAGAGGTTTCAACAGAGCCAGCCTCAGCAGGTGTAGGCATGGCACCCCCTGGTGGCGGTGGGAGTGTCTGTGCGTTAGTGCCTCCTTCCTGCAGCTCCATCATCATTCCTTGAGGCATGATGACCACACTATCATCGGAATCGCTCTCTAGAGAGATTTCCACATCTTCAGGCTCTTCTTTGTCGTATCGAACGAACACCTGCCGCTGACCCTCAGGGGCACCCAGACCTGCCAGATCGGCTGGCTGGGCGGGAGAGAGCAGCAGATCGCTCTGAGCTCCTGGAGCAGCGGCCGTGGTGGGGAGCACAGGAGGAGCTAAGGGAAGATGGTTTTCCAGGGAGCCCAGCAGGGAAGCCGGGCCCAAGCCCAGAGGATGTCTGGCAGCAAACGAAGGTCCTGGTGCAGGCGCCCCTAACAGGGTTGGTAGGGATAGCGGGGGATTCTGTGAAGGGCCAAGGACTGGTGCAGTCGGAGTGGGCTTCAGAGTGAGAGGGGGCAGAGGAAGAGAGATAGAGGGAGCATGGGGGTGAAGCAGTGTGCTGCATATGGTTAAAGCTTCACCACAGAATGAGGAAACCTGAAGAGAGAAACACAGACCAGTGAGGACAACCCTGCACTACCAGGTAGCTGCAACTTCCAAAGTAGAAATTTATCTTATGCACCCCATTAATAAAAAAATGATATTTAATCATTATGACAAGTCATGCTGAGCACATGGATATCTATCCACCAATACAGAACTGTGATCATCTCTATTCACTTACCATGACATTGCGGTCTCGTTGGCCCTGGCTGAACACGGACACAGCACAGGAGAGTGGAGGAGGCCAGCGCGGTGAGGGTACCAGCACCAGAGCCAGTAGGAGGCGGTACAGCTCCCGGCGAGGAGGCGCACTGCTATACTGACCACTAACACTGCCGACCTCAGACCAACACTGAGTTTGCTGCTGCTGCAGCCGCACACACAGGGGTACTACCAGGTCCTGCAGCCTCTGAGAAAGAAATGAAACAGAACTCCATGGTATATTATCATAAAAAACCATGGCTGTCCATTTGTCGTTTTTCTTTTCTGACCTGTGCCAAAAATCATGATGAAACTACCAGAAATATTCCATTTTTTTTAAAAAACAGTGTTTCCATTAAAACACAGAATGTTTCTTCTTCTGTACTAACTACCATTTTGGAGATCAGAGGTTTTGTTCTGACAGCAATGATATGCAATGTTAATTGGAAATATAGTTTAGAAGTGTGGCAAGGTGAGACCTGTAGAAATACTTACTTTATGTAGATCCTCTTTAAGGAGAGTCCCACTAGTCAAAATGATCTGTCTAAGGGCTGTAAATAAATAATATTATCCATTAATCATTGCCATTTACCATACCCAAGCAACTGACTTCCAATTTACCAAGTCCCATACCTCGAAGGGCAGCAAGGCACGTGTCTTGATTGGCTAACACATCACCCTTCCTTTGCAGCGAGACACCTCCTGGGTCTCCAATGCCCAAGCCCTTCGTCCGTCGTGGCCCTGCCTTCCCAGCTGCACCCACGAGATCTGACATGGCTGGCTGCCCTGAACGAAGCTACACAAGAAAAGCAAGGCAGAACAAGTTGTTAGAGGGTGAGATGACAATCTTAAAGCCACAGGTAAGGTATATCACTTAACTTTACTGAGGTATCATAACCTCAATGCTCCATGTTACCAGAATTACAAGGACCTATATCTAACTGAACTATCTAAATGTTCGATAGCAGCCTAGTTTGAACATCAACTTTACATCATCAAGTGTTTTTATTATTATTTAATTTATTTAAACAGTAAACTTATCCAACATGTTCACAGACTGAAGGGATTTGACTGAGAAGAGAGCACCTCCATCCTAACCCTCACCACACTGCACAGAGAAAATATAGAGTAGCCTGCATAGTAGCATCACAGCATAGCACGTAAATTGTTCTGTCTCTGATCACAAGACAATACAGAGGACAATGAGGACAGTGAGCATCGTCTGGATCTCTCTCCCCTCCATCACGGATGTTTACACTATATGCATCCACAAAGCCACCAGGCATTACGTATGACCCCACACACCCTCTTCTCCCTCCAGTAGTCTGGCAAAAGGTTCTGTAGCATACAGGCCTCTACTGCCAGAACAGGAAACGATATCTTCTCTCAGGCCATAAGACTTCTTAATCAGAGCTGAATCATAAACTGTACACACACACACAAAATGGACTTCTCCCTTCTCCTAACACAATTTTATATCCACAGAATGTTCTGCCTTCAACAAATAACTTACACCCCCAAATGCCACTGTAAATATCCCTCTATTTATTATATACTGCACCTTCTGTCCTGCCATTATTTGCACAACTAATATTTATTGCGGTCTTTCTCCATTTGCATTTATGCACACCTAACGACACTGCTGCTAGAACACATTGTCACAACACTGCATTAGTTCAAACCAGGTACTGTAGCTGCTTTTGTTGACTACACTAACTGTCCTGTTGTTTTGTTGCTAATGTGTTTCTTACACTTTTTTTTTTGTCCTTTGTGTATTTTGTCCTGTCTGCACTTATGTATTCTTGTGGTGTTTCCGTTTTTGTTCTTGTGTTGCACCATGGTGCTGGAGGCACGTTTTGTTTCACTGTGTATGATGCACATGGCTTGATTGACGATGAACCTATTTGACTTTACTTGGGTGACATACTTAAACAAGGTTTCCCCCATTTATTTTGGATTTTTATTTGATCATGACATAGTGTGCTTTGAAAAAAATGTGGTGACAAGACATGATGAAATGACAGGTTTGCATTCAACAAGGCTGGCCAAGTTCAAGTCTGACATTGTTAAATCAGATGAATCTCGTTATCAATCAAATTTGGTTCATTCGTAGCCTGAGTATCTAAAGGCATCAAGCATTGCTCGTTCGCTGCTCTTTTCATTCCTGGCACGCCAGTGGTGGAACGAACTCCCTCTTGTGATCAGATCTGCGGAGTCCCTCGCTGTCTTCAAGCGTCATCTTAAGACACACCTCCAACTAGTCCTCACATTTATGGCTTGCAGATTATGTTCTATATATGAAAAGAGATTCACTCTTGTCCATGTTTTGCTAACTTTGTACTCACTTTTTGAAAGGATTTGTTAATATTTGCAACTTAGTTAAAAGCAGATGTTGATTTGAGTCTGGCTTCGCAGGTATAGAACAGATATGGGTGACCAACTGGTTTCTCACATGTTGAATAACTGCACCATAGGTACAGTAAATCAGTTGCTTTGTATTAGGTAAGGTCTTTTGTCAAAATATTACTTAGTTAATGATCAATTTAATTATTAAATGATCTAACTATTAAAGATTATTAATTCAATACAGTGGAACAAATAAATAGTAGTCCCTTCTCTTCACGTAGGTGGTTCTTAACCAGGTTAAACCACAAACCCTGCAGATGATTAACAGGATGTTTGGTTGGCAGACTATTAAATTATTAATTCAAGACTTGAAAGCACTGAATATACAGTAATAGAGAAAAATCAGTCTGCCAACCAAACATCCTGTTAATCATCTGCAGGGTTTGTGGTTTAACCTGGTTAAGAACCACCTACGTGAAGAGAAGGGACCATTTAAATGCCATGCAAAGCGACCAACCAAAGATCATTGTTACTGCGTGATATGCAGGATTACATGTCAGAACAGTGATACAACAAAACAGACTTGTGGACCAGAGGCTTTAAATAAAACTCCTAAATAACTATTAAGGCAGGAGTCTCCACAAATCCTTTGTGATTTCCAAAACGCCAAAGCTTACTGCTATACAAAACTACTTGGTTCTTGTGAATAAAGCAATATATACATTTTACCTGCTGCTCTTTTTAAATTTTGGTCTGTGCTCATAAAAAATATACCAAAATTACTCAGCCATCAATTGCTGAATTATTACAAAATTGAGATATTCTCTACCTGATGAGGTGGAACCTTACTATGCGATGATCATGGCTGTAGTATTTTCCATTTATAATGTTGTTACTGGCTGCATGAACAAAAGCAGTAAAGTGGCTGCACTGATCCACAGTCACTTTACACACTAGTTCGAATACACAGGTGCAGAACGAGTTAAATTTGGTTTACCCACAGCTTTAAACTAACAACGACTGCTTTAGGATAGACTTTTCCCCTTAATTTACAACTGAATTTGCATTCAACTGGTGGTACTGGCTGTAAAATTAACGATAATGTTAAGACACAGATCATGGGTGAACATAGTACTGCATATAAAAATGGACATGCCTTGACAGCCTCGTTTCCTGGGGTTATGTCACCCATGAGATGAGCAAAAAGCATCTCTGAGTGGGAGGTGCTACCCTGCAGGACTGAGGAAGAGGCTCCTCCCACACGCACCCACAGTTCCAGCGTGTGGTATACGGCCACTCGCACAGCACTGCAGGTAAGGCGAGAGAAATTATAATCCACATTACTCATTCAGCGCAAAACATCGTACTTCATTTATAAGCACACAGAAAAAAAAAACAACCAGGAGAACTGAAATTCTTGAGTGCGTGTGTGTTACCTGTATGCTCTTTGTTGACCCAGGCTGGCTTCTGGCAGCGGCGTCCATGCAGACAGTGACTGAGAGAAGAGCCTAGTGAGCAAACTACAATACTGCACCAGTCCAGCTCCCACACTGAAACAGAGGGCACCATTCCATCAACAGCCAAACCCAAGACAAGAAAATTAATAAAATTAATTTGCCAGAAAATTAATAAAAACCATTACCACATATTATACAGCGCACAGCTGGTCGTATACTACAACTAGCAAACCGTTCAAACGCATCTTTGATAACTGGTTTTTGTTTACCCACGCTTTAATTAGAGCAGAGAGCAGCTCCAGGGTGTCACTGTGTATTGAGGGTAAGACCAAAAGCTTCAAGCAACCTTCACCGGTAACATTCTGGAGAAATGCGCACACACAGAAGACAAAACAGTTTTATTTGTCAAGGTATACCATTTGATTGGATGCTCCATGCATGTATTCGAAAGGGCACTTACAATGCTCTTAATGCTAACGGCCAGGGCGCGGCACACCAGATTAAGGACGTGCTGAATAGGAAGACGCACCGAGGTTGCTGGATCAACACTACATGCAATAAACAAAAGAAAGATGCCGGATCAATGTTCAGACACAAACAACAAACTATAAAAAGCATAAAGCATTTTGAGTAACACTTGCCTTAAACTCTGCTACATAAAAATGGCATTAACATGTCGAAGTACATGTCATACATAAGTTGTCATGACAAATTAAGTCCATAATTGTAACCGTTACATTAACATTACCAGATATGACAGAGGCTATAATGCGCATCGTCATGTGGCAAGCAATTAATGACGTTGTCCTGTTTGTTATAACAATTACCAGTAAATGTAACATTATATTAATGAACAAACTCATGACAACTAATTGCAGCATATGCCATCAGTTTCAAACCTATGTAGCAAGGTTCAAGTCTCAGGACACTGGAACATTTCTTTTTACACAACTGGTAGGAGAACACACCTGAGTGTATGTTTAAGAGCTAGACACACTGCTCTGTAGCGTTGGGAAAGCTGAAGAATCAACAGTGGATCAACACTATCCAGAGGAGGGAAGAGAAGTTCTACTCCTGGTCCATCGTACTGTATGGTCTCTTCTAAACAAGCAAGAGAAACACACAGAAGAAATAAGGGTTAAAAAAAAAAAAAAGAAGATAATTAGCAAATGGATGCTGGCTTAGAACTAATACTGCCCATCCCAGTGTTTCCTCATTAGCATTTATTTGCACAATTAAACATTCTGGGAAAAAAAAAAAACAAAGTCTGGGCATAAGTCTGATCACCCTTTCAATCAGAAGAGTTAGATCAACCTTGGCTGAAATCACAGCCTCCAAAGGTTTCTTGTAGCCAGCTAACAGTCCTTCTCTTACAAACTTAGGAATTTATTTCCACCTTTTTTAGCAGAATGCAACTTTAGAAATACCTACAGATCATTTTTCATCCACAGGCAGTGAAGGCCAGTTCACAGATGATTTTGATGTAGGCTTCAGATAGCTGTTTTGTGATGTCCAAGCTCATTTTTCTTCAGTTTCTTCATTGATTGTGGAACATATGTTTGGTATAGCCAGAGCTCATCAGACCCCAGCGCTTGATTCTAAAATTGTGTTGTGTTACATCACATGCAGACTTTTGTTTAAAGTGGGCCAGTGCATCACTATTCCTACTGTGCCGACCTAATCGTTTTGTAGGTCCTCGAGTCCTTGTTTACCAGATCATCAGGGTCAAAATTTATAATGCTCTGGAAATGCCTGGACCTGACTCAAGGCCTAATGGATCAAATAAGTTTTGCGAACTTGATTGTGATGATTGTGAAAACATTTGTAGAAATGTATCATGACATTAGAAAACTTAGAAAAGCAGCTAAACAACATGTCATTTCCTATACTACTGAGTGTAGGTAATAATGTACATGTGCTTGACTTTTCAAGGCAAAACTAACATTTTTAAATGAAAATTTACAGGTATTAATATGGGTGTATCAAGATGATAGCTGTAGGATTACGAGTTCTCAGATCAGAAAGAATGTCAAAGGTCTACTTTTGCCTAGGCGTCACTTACCTGTTTCGATGCCTTGGTACAGCTGTCCCAGAATGCTATTGGCTGATGCCAGTAGACAGTGCACCTGATTGGTCCATCCCTCAGCCCGCTGCCCACCTCCTCCACGCTCAAGCACACCTCCCAGGCAAGGAAGTCGCCCGTAACACTTGCAAGCCACCTTGAAAAAAAAAAAAGAAAAGGTCAGCAGGGAGTGAGGCTCTCCATTTCAATCAGTTGCAAACAAAAATTTTGGGGTGAGCGCTATCATAGAGTAATTCCACTTACTTCTTGAACTTTAGGGTTGTCAGAGTCCATCTTAGACATAAAATACACCCCTAGCTTTTCCTGCAGGAGCAAATGGATACAGTGAACAAAGTTTACCTGGGCACTGTTTCACTTTCAATTGCACCAAAAATGCGAACATCACTGCATTCACCTTGAGTGAGCCACACGCTCGTGGGTAATAGGTCATACATGCCATCATCCCCTCCATGGCAACTAGGTGGCACTATGACAAAGATAACTTTATTATGGACACTGCGCAGCACTTATAAAGACGTATAAACCATTTTTCATTTTAATATATAAATATTATTATTAGATTTACCAATGGTTCAAATATGGTCTGACAAATCTACTATTTAATTGTTCTACTGTATTCTACTGTATAGAGAACTATGTCAAAGTCAACTGAACTCCACCAGCTACAAACTGTGTGGTTCAATTTTGCTGTTGTTCATAACACTAAAAAAACACTAAAGCAGCTCTGAAGATGAAACACAGCCTAAATCCTTATTAACTCTAGTGACATTATTATGTCTTCAGAGTGGTGTATTTCTTACTGGCAAGACATTCACAATTTCAGCATAAAGCTATATAGCAGTCTCACCTCGGACTTGAGGCCCAGCAGAGAGGTGAGGATACCCAGGATGGAGTTGAGGCCCACCTCTCTGGCCAGTTCGGGCAGCTGCAATGAGTACTGCAGCAGGTCCTGCAACACACTGACTGCTAGCTGTACAGAGGGCAGCGGAGCCTGGGACTGTGTGTTAGAATGGGAGAGCAAGGAATCAACAAAGCAACAGTGAAAGAGTAAGTGAGATGAGATTGTAAAGTTCACAAAGTGAGAAAAATGACTGCAGAGTAAAATGTCTTCCTACTAACACGATGATGCTCAGAATGGTATTTGCATTATCTGGAACAATAGTACATAGTGAGAAAGTACACTGATCGGCCATAACAGTAAAACCACCGGCCTAATATTGCTGGCCCTTTTATACCAGTCAAGACATGGACTAAACAAGACCTCTGAAGGTGTGCTGCGACATCTGGCAGCAAGACACATCCTTCGAGTTCTGAGTGGGGTCTCCATGGATTAAACTAGCTCGTCCAGCATATCCCTCAGCTGGGTGACTGAACTGAGATCTGGGAAATCAGAGGTCAAGATAATCAGAGGCCTGCCTTCTTTCCTCAGTGCATCGAGGTGCCATCTTTTCCCAGGTAAGCAACGCACATGCAAAGCATGATTTGTCAGATCAGGCCACCTTCTTCCACTGCTTCAGTTTTTGATGGTCAGATGTCTATTATAGGTGCTATGAGTGTTGAACAGGGATCAGCATGGGCACTCTGATCAGTCTGCAGCCACATACACAACAAGCTGATGCTTTTCTATCATAGTTTATATAATTAACTTTCTTAGCAATTTGTGCTACAGTAGCTCTTCTGTGGGATTAGAGCTATATGGCCTTGTCTCCCCACGCACATCAATGAGTCTTGGGCGCACATGAGCCTGTCCTGGTTCAACTTCAAAAACGGACTGTTCGCCTGATGCTTAATAAATCCCACCCCTTGACAGGTGTAATTGTACAAGAACAAGAGAATCTCTCATCTGAATTGTAATCAGACCAAAAAATCTATTTTTTTGCATGAAGCCTGTATCTCAAATTAAAAGCTACTTCACAGCAGTTTATTTTAGAAGATATGAGCCATCTCACCTGTATGACCTGCTGTAAAGAGCGCAACCATGATAGACAGTGTTGCTGGAACACTTCACTTGAACTGTCCTTCACCAGCATAGACAGCAGGCACAGACCCTCAAATCTACATCATACAAAGAAACCAGTTTCAATCAAAAGGCCTTTTTGTCTTTCATATAAATGTTTTTGTCCACTCACATATAAATCACTGCTCAGTACACCAACACAGTGAGAGTACAGCCATTACTTAGAGCAAACAGAATTAAAAAGGTCTAGGCGAGATACTCAGCATGACCATGTGGATGATCCTGCTGATACCCACCTGGTTTTGCTGGACCCGAGCCTTGAGTTGCTGATTCCCACAAGGCCGCTGACTGCCCCCGAGTTCTGCACACACAGACAATAAATAAATAAATAAATAAATAAAAACATGGAAAATGTTACTGGCATAGACAAGCTCCTCCAGGGTAACTAATTATGATGTTGCAGGTAAAGTGGCATTTGGCAGACGCCCTTATCCAGAGCAACTTATAATCATTAGTTACAGGGACAGTCCCCCTGGAGCAACTGAGGGTTAAGTGTCTTGCTCAAGGACACAATGGTAGAAAGAGGGGGTCTGAACCTGCAACTTTGTGGTCATCATGTTCACAGGTAAGTGTTTTACCCACAAGGCTACAAGTAAATATCAGAAAACTAAACCACACACAGAAATGTGTTTATTGGAGCTTGTGAAACAGCTGCGAACAGACATTATATGCACAGAGAATCGCTCGTGATTATCTTCGAAAAAGTAAGTGTTTGGATTTTATGACACTTCGCTAAAAGTGTAATTTTGCTGGCTGGGTTGTGGCAAAACTGCTTTGGAGTTGTTTTATTGTGTTTTGAGTGAGTTTTGGCTCCGTTTATCTGTGTATTGATTCGAACTGGTCTGACTGGGCGGATGGGCGGAGTCGACTCTTTAAACTGTTTGAACTGGAGCTTTCTGAATAGGATGAATGGGAGAGCAGCGGTGTTATAGTGGCTTATTGATTTATAATTCTGTGATTAAAAAAAAAAGTATTTCTCCAAACAAAATGGCATCTCTGCTTGCACAAAATGGTACTGCTTGCACTAAAAACCTTGTAGAAAATTCATTTTTTATTCTTTTGAGCTCAAATTATAAACATAAGTTGATAAGACCTGTGGCTATGTTTTCAGTGTCAGAATAAAAATTCGTCTGACAGGGACAATAAAGATTGCTGAATGCACAGAAGTTTGACACAAGCATATATAAAATCTGGTATTCCATCCTGTATTGCTGTTTGAAAATAAGTTTACATATTTTACTTCTCTGGCACATGAAGCTTCAGAGTCTTAGCTTTGAAATGAGTCCAACCGCAAACAATAATAACTTTGTATGACTGAATTGTGAGCTTTTAAAGTTGGTAATGCAGAACACACAAAATGGCTGACAAAATAGGGGGTGAAAGCTATAAGAGTTAAAACAATGCTACACGGGTCAGCAACCCTGAGCACGCCTGCCACAGTTGGCACGCAGACGTTTTCTCAAAGGCACACCAGTGA
>JBBPCX010000011.1:13300786-13316991 GCA_037974365.1 Hydrocynus forskahlii | reverse complement strand
ATAAATAATTGTTAAAATTGTTAATTAAGGCCAAGGGGTATGAAGAAGTTCTTCCATTCTGGGTCATTAACAGCACTTTTGGAAAGCTTGATACGTCCCTTGGGGCCGGTACCTAGCTCAAGGGTACCTCAGTGATGAAACTAGCACTTGGGATTCAAACCCACAACCTTCTGATTGCAGGAGCCTGACCACTAGGCCACCCAGCCACCCGTGCATGTCTAGGCTGAGACTTAGGTCTCAATCAATTATTCAATAAATCAATCAATAAACACAAACAGATTATAGACAGACATATAGATAGGCAGACAGACAGACACGGATACCTAGACAGACAGACAGATACATACAGACAGGCAGACGGCGAGATAGTCAGATAATTATATTATATGTATATATACAGATAAGACACAGAAAGACAGCCAGACGGCTAGGACACAGAAAGACAGCCAGACGGCTAGGACACAGAAAGACAGCCAGACGGCTAGACACAGACAGCTAGACACAGACAGACCGACAGATAGATGGACAGCTGCAAACAGACATTATATGTCTAAAAGTACCCAGAAATCTGTTCTAATTAGTAAATTGAGCTACTTTACTTTCAATTACACAATATACAGTCTGTACAGTCTGAACAGAAAAGTGCTGCCAGCTGATTGGGACACAGGAGCAGCAGCAGAGGATCCTGGGGACAGGATGCCCCGGGTGCTGAGACAGGGGTGAGAGGGTGAGTTGGTGAGGAAGTGAGTAGATGGTGAGTGTCTGTGCTGCATGCTCTCTCCGGGGGGTCAGTAAACACAAAGGCTCCGCTCTGTTAGCGTTAGCCCCGAGCAGAGCCCCCGTGCAGGGCTCCGGACCGGCTTACCTGCACTCCCACCACGCCATGCTCCCGGTAGTTGGCCAGAAGTGCGGGCAGGTACTCGGGTCTCTCCTCCTTCAGGACGGACACCAAGCCCTCGGTGAGTCTCGTATTGTTGGGTCCATGCAGCCAGGCAGCCGCAGCCATCTTACAGCCTCTCATACACGTCAGAGCCCCGCGACGCAGCCCTAGAAAACGCCTGACGTTCTATTTTCGCGCCGCCCAGTTTGGAACCAATCTGAGGACACATCTGGACACACCTGGACACATCAGCACACATCAGTACAGTTTCAGCTGGGAAAGCTGCATTCCCACGTGCAAAATTAGAAGGTTATATTTTAACAATAATATTTTGGTTTTTTTTATGTGGCAAGTCTATTTTCACCAGGGGACTTATATATATTATAATTATGGTATAATTATTTTAATGGAATGTAACTAAGAATTACATTTAATACAGTTTTTCACAAGTACTGAATTAGATGGAAATTCTTGTGCCATTATAGTAAAGTGGTCCTTTGTCAAATGTGAACACACCACAGCACACCACATAGTGAGAACAATGTGAAATTCTTTCTCTGCATTTAACCCATTCAACAAGTGAAGCAGCAGGCAGCCAGGAACACAGTGTGCAGTGTGTGGGGACAGTACCTTGCTAAACTCCTTGGATTCTAACCCATGCCCTTCTGATCGCAGAAGGCAACGCTCTAATCACTAGGCCACCAGCTGCCCCAATTAAGTGAATCAAGAAAGGCAACAAATGCTCACTCATTTTTATTAAAAGCTAAAATGACTTCCTATAGGGACACTTACTCTCACTCATTTTCTGTAACTGCTTAATCAACACTAGGGTTGCAGGTGCCTGGTGCCTATCCCAGGGTCAACAGGCGTGAGGCAGGGACTCACCCTAGGAGGACCGCCAGCCCACCACAGGGCCCTTATAGGGACACTATACACTTAAATAAGAGATTCTTCACTGGTTCTTTAGTGAAAGCAACAGCTGTATACAACCCTGGTATATTGTTCTAGTGTTATATGGACAAAAGTATTAGGACACTACAGTTTGTCAGGGTTTGGGCTAGGCCCCTTACTTCCAGTGACCAGCAATGTTAATGTTTCAGCAGACCAAGACAGTTTGGACAACGCCATGCTTCCAACTTTGTGGACACAGTTTGGAGAAGAACCTTTTCTATTCCAGCAGGACTGTGCCTCAGTGCACAAAGCAAGCTCCATAAAGATATGGTTGGATGAGTTTGCTGTGGAAGAACTTGACTGGCCTGCACAGAGCCCTGACCTCAACCCCATCCAACACCTTTGGGATGAACTGGAACGGAGATTGTGATCCAGACCTTCTCATCCAACACCAGTGCCTGAACTCATAAATGCTCTACAGAATGCATGGGCAGAAATTCCCACAGAAACTCCAAAATCTTGTGGAAAACCTTCCAAGAAGAAGAGTGGAAACTGTTATAGCTGCAAAAGGGGATCAACTCCATAATAAAGTCTATGTACTTAAATGCAATGTCATTAAAGTCCCTGTTGGTGTAGTGGTCAGGTGTCCCAATACTTGTGTGCATACAGTGTATATTGTAGAAACTTGAGGTTCTTTGGAGAACCCTTTGAACATGTTTCTATATTGCACCAAAATGATCCCCCCCATTAGTACAAGACATAGAACCTATTTTGTGTGCTTTACAGAACACTTTTTGCTAACACTGTACACATTTCCTGAAGTCATTTCCTTAAGTATTTTTAAAGGTTGTAGTAATAGCTTCTTGAGGTATGTAGGCCTAGTGCGTGTAGAAAACGGTGGGATTCGAAAGGGGACTGTAGAAAGAACAGCCACCATCTTTGCCACTGTTTCCCAGTCCTGGTATTGAAGGCCCACTGCTCTGCATCTTGCTTGCTTTAACTCAGCACCTTCAACTCAGTGAGGGGTTGTTACTGAGCTGATTGGTTGGATGAGGGAAAACGCTGCATGTGCCGAGAACAGGGCCATCGGGACCAGCATGATGCAAGTAGCTATGGTCTCTCCTGTGTCCCTTTCAATGCCAAATACAAAACCACTATACCTATTTTTTTACTTACAGACCCACTTAAATTGCCTTACACACTGACTACCTATAAAACTGTGGAGGACACGAGTAGGCCTGTTAGGAAAACCTTCCTCACGCCCCTCTGAAGTTAATGATGAAATTAACCTACTTGTGCTGGAGTTCTCTGCAGGGAATTGGGACAAGGAGGCACGAAAGGGAAAGGAAATCTTATGATATGGCCTACTTTTGTTCTCTCACTCCCTTTGTTCTCTTTATTTATTACTCTCCCACACACAGACACAAAATAAAGACTGACACCAAACTGTTTTTTTTTGTTGTTGTTTTTTACATTTTTTAAAACACAGTACAAAATAAAGAAGCAACATATATTTTCCAATGTTTTTCTGTATTTAAAAAACAAAACAAAACTTTTGCATTTTTTTTTCGGTGAATTTTCATTCCATTTTATTGACTAAAATATCATATTGCTTATACAGTATCTTGGAATCCATAATATCAATATATTTCATCTTACTTTATTGTGAATTAAATTACCAGGTAGCATGGATGTTTATTTTCTTAATATCAATTTTAGTAGTAGTGAGAAGTAAAATAGCTTAAAATCATCCTTAAAATACAAAAAAGTCTGACATGGTACAATATAATCTATAAACCAACATTAGCGTGCGTTTTCCTTAGGTAGACCCTACTGAATCTGAGGGAAGATATACAATATAATATTTCTTTTATACACTTGACTGGTTCACAGACATATGAGGCTCCATTCAGATTGAGAAAAAGCAAAGTTGTACATTAAGATGGTCTGAGAGAGTGCTTCATCACAATAATACAACATTCTCAAAACCTACAGTTGCCTTGGCATGCTTGGCTTTCTAGCAAAGCACTCACAGGACAAAGATGATTTTATACCATCGATTGAAAATAATCTCCCTGCCATTTAATAACAAATGATAAAAAAAAACCTTAACAGCAGACAGCCAAAGAATTTACACATATGTAGACACCCTTGCTTAAATTCAACTAATCATTTTTTAACTACATATGGCATAATGTGACATTGGTTTGTCATAGTCTGGAGCTGGCTTGTGACTGTTACTTCTTTACATTCATTTATTGAGATCCACAAAAGGAACATATCTGGAGCTTCACACTTCCGATCAGATAAACTTTGCCAAAAGTTCACCCTCCTCAAGTCTCCTCTTCTCTTTATTCCACCAACGTGCAGTCTGTAAAATAGTCCTTCAAGATTGTTCTTTTATTAACTAGATTGTTCACAATCGTATTTTTTATGGATCGAGTCCATAGACTAATGGGTGTCAAACATTTGCGAAAATATTCCAATGGCAGGTTAAGATGTGTCTGAAAAACATCTGAAAAACATCTCTACAAATCACTGTTCACGTGTGTTGATGACTGTGCTAAATCAAAGACGTCAGACAGCAGAACTGGTCTGAAGGTAAAACCACTACTTCATGTGGTTGCTGGCATTAATGCGTGTACGCCATCAGACTTTCAACAACAGCTGTTGTTTAAATGTTAAAAATAAAGGTAATAATAATACACAGCGTATTAAAATACAGCATGGACTTTCGGGTTAATTCATTCGTGACTTTCATTCATATCCACTGATAAAAAATAAAACAGAAATAAAAAAAACAATAACAGTAATATTTATTCTTTTCTTTGTGTAACTATAATAATAGAATGACTACAAGTGGTAAGTTCAGAAGGAGTTTCTCAGGAGCGCCCAGAACACGTCCTGCCCCAGACAATCATTTTTGACGGGTGGGTGGGCATGGGGGTTCTTCTAAGTGAAGGTATTCGTGCGTTACATACAAAATTACAGTCGGTTATGGCAAAGCTGCACAGCACTAGATTCTAGCCTACAGTTTCACGGAGTTAACCTGGTTCAGTTTCAGTGGTCATTTCAGAACATATTTTGAACAGCAACAAATGTGTAATAGAGACAATAATTCAGCAAGTTCTATTTAAAAGACATTACTCAAGTGATTATTAAAGGCAGGTCAATAACCAGCAAGTAATCAACAGAATGGAGCGAGAAATCTATTCCTACCGCATTAAACATTGCAGGCTGCAGCACCGCGGTTCATATTGACACAAGGGGGCAGATTGGAGTAAAATAATTTCATGTCAATAACACACATACCAACATGGGTGGGCACCCAGACTCCTCTAACATATATAAAAGTGCTTTTATCACAGATGCAAATCAGTAGGTTAAATATTCCTGGGACAGGTTTACTGAACTGTATTGTCTAAACTTGGCATTCTGTACTGTGCAGAGATTAACTAGAGAGACTGGCCCTAATAAATATGGAAAAAGGGAAAGCAGCTTAAACCGAAAAGCCTGATTCAGGGGGAGTAAGCCAATTTCTTGGAAATTATGACAAACAACACCTGAAAATTACTTCAGTAAAACAACTTTTTTTTTTTCTAACAAACCGACTTAAGCATTTTAACGAACATTGTTTCAGTGAATTCAACTAAGCAAGTAAGTTATTAGTTTTTGGCAAATTAATTAAAATGAAGAAAGCTTCACCATAGCAATTCCAAATGGTGAGTTACATGTGCAGCATTTACAGTAGCGACAGGCATCTGCAGACAGACCCCTCAGTGTCCGTTTCTGGCACTCAAACCACTCACCACTCTAGACATATCTCAAATGAAGGCTGCAACTACATGACAATTACATATCATGTTTTGTGGCCCACTGCACTTAACCAGCTGTTACAATTCGCCAGTGTCCCCCTTTACTGAACCCGACTGTTGAGTGCTCCACTAAGGACACTGAATAAACATACCCGTCCCTATACTCTTGCGATATGTATACATGTGTACATAACTATAAAATAAAACTATGGAGTAAAGATATTGAATAAAAGTCTTTTGGTGTTCTATGTTTTTTACACTGGATTCGAAAAAAAAAAAAAAAAAAAAAAAAAATCAAATTCCAACTCAAGTTCCCTATATGTATCTGTGGTACATGTAATTATTCTACACTGAAGTTACATGTTACATATGTTAACATTATTACAAAGCTATTAATGCCCACTCGGTTTACCGTGGGGAAACAAGTGAGGAAATAGGAGGAAAAACGGAAGAGAAGAAGAAAAAAAATAAACACCCCTGAATTACTGGACCCTCTGTCCAAGGACATTTCATAGACCATGATGGGTAGATCACCCATTTTAACGCCACCTCTTTCTCTTCCTTTCCCACTCTGTTTCACTTTCTTTCGTTTAACACACATGCACTAGAACGAAGTAGTTCACAAAAAAAGGAAAAAGTATACAGACCAACAGCATCACGGATACAAAGGGGACGAGGGGCAGAAGAAGAAAAAGAGAGTAACAAAAGAGGGAGCAGTGAGAGTAGAAGAGAAGGTGTGAAAACTCAGTGAGTGTCCCACTTTGTCAGATTGACCCAGTGGGACAGTGGTGTAGTAGTACTGATGTATGGAGCCCCTACAGTCCAACTTCAGCCCCATGTTCCTGTGACCAGCTGTGGGGGGTGGGGGGGTGGGGGGGTGGGGGAGAAGGGTTAGCAGAAGTGATCATCTTCATCCTTATCGTCCTTCATCCCCTTCAGCCTCAGCCGTGCAAAGTCCTCAAACACAAAGTCATCGTCCTGAGAAAAATTACTGCGAGAGAGAGAGGGAGAGAGAGAGAGGTCAGTGACACTGAGGACAGCTTTAGCCATTGCCCCACACAGCAGCAAACACAAACGTACAAAGAGATCAAACTTACTTTGTCTCAAACTCTATCAGGTTGGTGTCCACAGGGGCGTCTGTCTCTGGCACAACTGTGGAGGAAAGGCAATAAACAACTGTAGTTTATCATTAAGAAGCCATTAAAACAAAAAGACTTCTCGATACAAGAGGGAGAATAACAAAATAACATTTAAAACTGTTTTACCAAAAATAAATTGCCCGGACCCCTGGAGTACTAGACTAAAAAAATAAGTCATGTGTGATGCTGTTGAAATGAGTGTTGTTAGGCATGACACAGAGTGGAGTAAAATCACTGTAATACAAGGGCCTGAGGGGTTTCTTGTTTATATAAAATAATAAAGCATGATAAGACATGTCTACAGTCAATAAACACTATTCAGTTTAATTTAACTATAATAATCACAATAAAAATCCAGTCACAAAGCAATGTTGTTCACTGACATGACAGTATGAATGCCCAGCAACACAAAGGTCTCAGGTGCATTATTACTACAGAATTTAACTAATGTGTGTGGTAATTTTTGTTTATGTTAATATTTTACCACACGTTAGAGCATGGCTCAGCTCATCCGATTTTAGAATGGGAATTGTCTGTTTTATGTTTTATGTGGTACGAATAACATAGTGCCTTAGTTTAAGTTGCATACGTACCTGACTGTGGTCTTGAGCTGGGCTGCTCAGAGGGCTTGGGGTGCATCAGAACAAAAGGTAGTTCAACCGACACATCGCTGGTAGGGGAAAACGGTGAAATTTGTTACTATTTGTTGTATTTTATTATATGTTGCTAGTGTGGATTTGTAACACTTGTGCTCACCCTCCACGAGACACCACCAGTTTAACTTTCACTCTGTAAGACACCAGGATGCCCAGGACCTCTTTATTGGACACATCCTTCACACTATAAACAGTAGAATAAACATAAAACAAGTATAAATAAACATTCTTGAACCAGTATTTATTTCTATAAATTCTAGTTATCTGCTATCAGTTTTTCAACCCATTAAAATGCACACGTTCGGACTGTTATAATTATATTCCTTATAAATAAGCTTCATACTAGTTGGCGAATAAATGGATTAATATTATAAGAAACATTGTGTTTGCAGTAAGAAATGGAAATATTAAAAACTGGTGCACGCTCACATGGTGCTGGAGGCCAGGTTAGTATCTTCATGCTTGAGTTTGCCATCCAGGGCCAGACCCCTCTTCTCTCTGTTGTTGCTCAGTGTGGGGGTGAGTGTGTACACCTTACAGAACGTGGAGCTGGGCGACACTTGATCACTGAAGAAGACAGTCAAGAGAAAGGTTAGGCATAGCTCATTCTACCACTTTACTGGTATACCATTCTGTAAGTAGCAGAGTCTGCTTTAGGATTATCATGTTTGCTCATTATTATTCTAGTATATGTAAGCAGAGGTGGGAGCTACTGATTCCTGTCCGTAAACGAAGGCGGATTTACCTGAATACCGAACACCTTGTGCACACAAATGAATGTCAGGGTGTGCGTGAGAATGTTAAGTCACACACAAGACTTCTTCATGAGGACACAAAAGACTTGTTTTCTGGTCTGGTTTAAGAGAACATGTGAGGGTAAAGACAAACAGAAAAAAGCAGGAAGTGGGAAGAGAAATGAGAAAGAGGATCCTTCTCAGAGGCTAGCATGTAACAGTGTATCACAGGGGAACTAGTACAAACACAACACTGAGGGTGAGCTGAAAAAAAAAAAAAAAAACGAATCAAGGCCTTATTTCTACAGGGAACACACAAAAGTGAAGAGACAGCAATTGCTTGTGGGGGCCTGCATCAGTCGCGGCCTGTGACCAAATACCCATGGCACTGCAACAACTAAATCATTTCTGCATGATGATCCAGATCAAGATCAAGATCAATAATAAGCGGGGGGGATTTAGCTGTCAGCTTGAGTGCCACAATTGCAAGAATTTAAAATAACTGCATTACACAAAAGACAAAAAGGCAAGTGTGGTAGAAAAAGTAAAGGAGAAAATCACTGTGTCGCTTATTCGCGTTAGAAGGAATACCGAACGTTTTGGTCAGCTCCCAAAAACTGGAGGCAAGGAAAAAGTCCAAGAGGCATAGTGGGGATGGTCAAAGGAGCTGGTAGGGTTGCTCAAAGATGGTCAAAAAAGAGAGCCCTGGTCATTCTCTTGGCCGTACTCACCGGGAGGCCAACCGACCCACAGATTTGCTGTAGGTATCGCTGGAGTGCAGAACCACGTATGTCACCTGCAGCACTGGGAGAAAACAGCCCTGTATATGACATCACTACAGACACAGCCAGTCAGTGGGAGGAGGGAGAGGCTCACCAAGGGTAACTGGCTGGAAGGCAAAGCGTCTACTGTGATGCCACAATGAGGGGAAAAGGGCATTAGGCTGAATGATTCTGACTGAGCCTTAAGGTTGCAGCGGAAGGAGGAGCTACAGCAGCACATTCCCAAAGGGTAGGAGACAGCTGCAGGAGAAGTAACTTCGCTGCTTTGGTCACAGCACTAGTTGGCTGTTGCAGCTTTTGGGATAAATCGCATTGCAAGAAAATAATAAACGGCAAACACTAGGGACAGCCTGGGAAGCACTAAAGGGATTACGACAAACCTATGAACACTTATCTAAACCACTATATGTTAATCTCCAGCACTGCACAAAAAACGTATTATTTGGTGTACATGAATGCCACAGCCACACAACATTCCACAGAACGACAGAGAGACACAGGCTGATGAAATAAACAAAAAAGAAGAGCCAGGAGAGGCAGAACCAGAGGTAGAATGGTGAGTAGGAGGTGGAGAGCTTGTTCATTTTGAATAAGAGGGCAGTAAGAGGTCTGGGGAAAAAAACGCGGCAGAAGGAGAGGAGAGAAGAAGAGAGGAACGAGTGGAGGGAAAGAGGGATGGAGAGAGGTGGAGGGGTACTCACTCGGCCTCTACCTGAGCCACAGGGCATTTGTACTGCGCAGTACTGAACAGACAGATATCAGCATACTGTCGCACTGTAGGGAGAGAGCAGGGACACACAGCAGGGTTAGCGGGGCTGGAGAGAAGCACAGTCACACATGCAAATGCACACACGCAAATACCAGCACACGCGCACTGGTGTAAAAAACACATTCTAATGATGCAAATTAGAATGATTTTACAAAGGGAATGATTAAATAAAGGTGAAGTCAAAAAAAGTCATGTAGTGCACATAAAAGAGAGCAAAAGAACAACAACCTGCATGATACATTTAAATGATGAAAACAAACACACATAAATACAATCAGATGTACGCACACACACACAACTCACAACACTAACACACAAAAAGGTAGAGGAAAAAGTCAGGAAAGGGCATGAACAAACAATATAATCCATATAATGCATTAAATGACATAGCAATCCTACTCCCACAACATTCTTTTTCTGGCAATTCCACTTAATGCATGGAGATGTCCAGTAACACTGAATTAGACAAACAAAATTATCTTAAATATTGAAGTAACATCACCAGCAACTGAAACTCATGTCGGGTCAAGCACTCTAAAGCACTCATAACAATAATACACTGCTGCCCAGGTGTTTCTGTGGAAACCCACTCATTAGATCGCATTAGATCACATATTAACTTAAAATCTCCTCTGGTAGACGTCAAAACTATTCTTGATGAATAAACACTCGATCCACTATGACTAAGGACAATGTAAAACGGATGAGTAAAGTGAGCACATGAGTAATACAACAGAATAACAGACAGAGCATAAAACATAACATTAACCCTAAGCACCCGAACAATTTGGTGGAAACGCAACGCTGCAAAAACACCTTCTTATAAAAAAGCAGTTCTTTACATTACAGGAACCTTGTGTCATGATCATACATCATGCATTGAATTAGAGGTCTCAAACTTTTCAGAGTTTGTGTCTATTTTTTAAAATGTTGTCTTTTTCTTTTGAAACATTTTTCCCAACACACACAGGGTTCTAAGGGTTAATGTGGCCAAATATCCCTCCACATGATTACCCATTCAACTACAGAGTAGGCTACCTGAGATTTTGACTCGTTTGACAGTTTTGGTAGAGTTGTTGGTGACATGGACATTGACACTGATGGGCTCTCCATGGTAATAGAGCTGGAAGAGAAAGAGAAGTACAGAGATCTTGAGAAAACTCCATCTGCGTTAAGAGGTCTGCCACCTGATAAGGACACAACATGGCCTGACAAAATATTTTTCACAACATCAGGCTTGAGTTTATTTTCTGTCTAGATAAAGTGTGCACACTCTGAATCATTTTCTTTCTCTCTCCTCCTTTGGCAATGTCGTTATCTATAGCTGCATTCACAACAGTTTGAGGTGTAAGTGAACTCGCCTCTAAATGAAACCAGTGTTGGGGTTAGTGGAAACACTTTTAAAAATGCCGCAAAAAAAGGGTTTTTTTGCATGTTGCCACAGAGGAACAATTTTGGTGAATGGTTCTTAAAAGAAGCATTTTGTGAATTAAACGATGGAGGGTAACCATTTAAAAAAAGTATTTTTCACGTAATATAATTGTTCTGTGCAGGACCCTTAAACTGGTATGGAGCAATTACATCAATACCTTTTAGAACTTTAAAAGGTACTAATCTCACATTTCATTTACAATCATGGTTCTTTCGGAAACTAAACGTGTTCCACTGTGGCACTACTCAAAGAACTCTTTGTGGCACCTTTGTTAACGAGTTTGTCACAGCAGATCTTCCCTCCTTGCTTGTTAAGCTTGCCCAAATGAATTACATGTTTTTACAAATAGCAGCAACAGCAAGAGGAAATGTTGTGCAATGTGGCTGACAGATGCTCAGAAGATAATGGGTGTCTTTCTCTGCTGGGGACTAGCAATTCCAAATATATATACTCAATACTGTTGGTATATTATGTGTGTGTATTACAGTTTAGCCCAGCATGATTTATTCAGCACAAATGCTTAGAAACAAAGCAAATCATTGTAAAACCATGTCTGCAATATTTTGACTTTTAAGTTTGGCATCATCAGTCAGACCTGGTCAGATAAGGTCTTAAGGTTGCGGGCATGGGTGGGTTTCATTTCATTCTCATACAGACCTCTAGAATGCCTACACAAGTTTACACAACAAGAAAATGGTGACAACAGTGTATGTGTTTTGTGTGTATTTGAGTGTGTTTTAACACCTCTTTGTCAAGCGAAGCCTCCAAGTGTAGGGAGCGGTCAGACATGAGGAAGCTGCGTGTGGTCTCCACCATTGGCTGTGGCCCTGGTTTCTCTGGAGCATACTGAACTTTACGGATTACCAGCCTCACTGAGTTCCTATAAAAATAAATAAACACAAAACGGCTTAACAGCCATCCCAGCAACCAGTCCACGCAGAAATATAAACACACAGCCACACACATTATTACCTGGCTCTCAGTACACACAGACCACAAACAAACTTTAATTTCGACTGGAAAACACAAACATCCCTAAGCGCCTCCATGTATGCTGAAGACACACAATTACAATTTGTGTTCAGAGAGTGGATACACGTAAAAGTAAGCCTCTGCACCTTTTGTGAATCTTCTCCTCCACAGATTTGGCACAGAAAGCTCTGATCTCAAAGTCTACACCACATGCCTGAGGGACCAAAGGTGGGGATATGTTAGCAGTAACGTAACTAAAGGTCCGAAAGTGCATATGCGAGATTGCGTCTGTTTTTACCTTGCCCGTATCCTCTGGTCCTGGCTGTAAAGTGACTGAGCAGGGGAGATTCTGAGGAATCTAAAAAGAGACAACACAATAATTAAGCATAATCTCAATTACAACTGAACATACAATGGCGGGTTGGTAATAATGCTATATCCTGTTACATGTACTTAAAAAAAATTACCGGGTCCACCATAGCTTACTTTAAATGTATTGGTCATTTCTAATGATTAGTGATTGTATTATTGGAACATCATTGTGGTATTAATGATGTTTAGGAAGTTTAATTCATATTTGGGTTTGTGATACATTATAAGTCGCACTCATCAAGGATAGCTGTTTGTTAAAGGTACCTAAAACAGTGGCTTAATGCTTTTATAAAATGGAACCAAAAGTCATTTAACTTTAAATTAATTACGTGAAAGTCGCCATTAAAAAGCTTTCCATATATGTGGTTGGTTAACAGTAGGCTATGGTTGCTAAGCAACACAATAGTCAAAGATTAGTCCATGAACAGCACAATGACTTTTACTAACCGCATTAATACATATATTTCTGCTGATGTGTGTGGTCATATGTGTATAGGTCAAGCACTTTGATCAAGCACAATGCCTCCAAATGTGGCTCAGCCTCGGGTTTTAGAACCAGAACAATCAGTTTCATAAGCAGTAGTATACAATCAACAAGCTGAATGAGTGATTAGCCATATAATGGAACTGTAATTACAGTGAAGTTGAATGGGTGTGCGTGCTGCCCAAGCTTTTTGAGCAGTCGCTCCTGGAGGCGGCTGAGCGGTTTGCGCTCCTCAGGCAGTGGGGGGAAAGCTTGGAAGGTGGAGATGTACAGATCTTTTCTAAAGGACAGGCCAAGCACATCTAGGTCCTCACGACCATAACGGAAGGCACACGTCAGGGTCACAAACACTGGAGAGAGATGGAGAGAGAGAAGAAGAAAGTGAAAAAAGGCAATATGACCATAAGAGAAGTAGATACTTGAAAGAGTTCATTCAAGTTCAAATATGACCATAAGAGAAGCAGCTACTTGAAAGAGTACATTCAAGTTCAAATATGACCACTAGAGAAGTAGATAGATGAAACAATGTCTCTTTTCCAGTGCTTGTTGTGCTTGTTCAAAAACTAAGCCTTGAAAAGTAACAGGCAAATCTAGTCACTCACCTTTTCTGTCTTTAAGGTATTCTGGGTCAATCAAAAGCACTCCATCTAAGGTCAGATATCAGATAAAGTTACACAGTTAGCGCAGCAGGACACACAAAGTCACACACACTAAGCTTTATCTCCTTAATTCTGCTCGTGTCTGTGTTTCACAAGCCTTCAGAACTGATGATGCAGTGAAGTGCATGAGAAAGTAAAACTGCAAAAGTGAAAACTCAGCATTCAGGAAGGTGATTTTCCTCCTCGACACTGTACAATGCTGAGACTCTGCTATAAACTCTGAGAGGTTGAGGAACAATACCAGTGTACGGTCCAGGTTGGGCTCAGAATATTAGTAAAGCACCAGCATAACATTAGGTTATGATAACAGCATGTTTAAATACAAGGCCAGCATTAAATATTAACTATTCTCTAGACCTGATGAAAACCCTACTATGTTTCTAGTACTACAGACAAAGAAAAAAGGAAATAGGATATGTCCTAGTCGTGTGCCATCTACGGAATTAAGCGGTGCTTTGATCTGAAGTTTTCAATTATATTATATGTATGGTTATTGCTTCTTAATGTAACTCAGTGTACAATGGAGTACAACAAGACTAGCTTAAACAAAATAAACGTACACATGCATTACTAAACAAATTTCCATAGAATATACGGTTCTGAAGTCAAGATCCCATTTAAGGTTCCATTTAATATTCAAGATCCCCCCAAAAACTAAGCAAATTAAAATGAATAAGCACTGCCATTTTAATTAGCTTGCATGCGTGCATAGTGTAAGACTTATCCCGCTCCTCACACTTTACTCCGTTGGGCCTTTTGATTACTGACAGTGGCGGATCTCAATGATACAGAAATCGGTGCTTTTGGGCTACTGATGTTCAAAAGGAAAACAAAACCTAGACAACTTATTGAGCTAAACATGTAGACAATACCTTCCTTAACAGACTGATAGGACAGTTGTTTTCTTCTTTAGACGAATAGCTCTGAACTCTTCTTTTGCTGAACATGTTTATCCTTTATACTATATCTCTAAAAGTATCTAGACACACCTTCTATTTAGTGTATTTTAAATTTTGTGACCCACTGCTATCACGAGTGTATGTCTATAATCTCATATTAAAGCTCACAATGCCCAAGGCCAAGTGTCAGTTACAGGGGTGCATCGCCCCCCAACATGAGGCTGTGGAGCAGTGGAACTGCTTTTTCTGGAGTGATGGACAATATTTTTGGGATAAGTTGGGTGTTGTTTGTAGTACAGAATTAACCATCCAACATCAGTACCTGATCTCACTATTGAACCAATAGCTGAATGCTATCAAATTCTTACAGCAATTTTCTGCACCAAAATGGGACTCAAAACTTGCTAAATACTCTTAATTTCACGGGGTATGCAGGGGTCTACGAACTTTTGTACATACAGCGTAATTCTATTATTTAATCACATTACACAGTCACTTTTTCATATACTTTTTCATCTGCTTACTGTGGACCAATCATTTTTTCTTTTGTTTGGACAGGTGTGAACACTCCACTCATACATTTTGTAATTGTCCACACCAAACGAGGCTCATCAGAGGCTCATTCCTCTTCCTCAGTTATCACTGTACTGGCTGCACAATCTGCCAGTTTAAATATTAGACTCTTGACAGAGCAGCACAAGCTGCTGTTAATAATGATAAATAAGCAATTAAATACTAGCTTGGTCATTCCACATCAACTCCTGAATGAAGAATCCTTCATTTTCAAAAATTCATTTCTCCACTAAGTTTCATTTTATTGCAAGCAAAAAAGCAATTCTGTAGTATTAATATAGTTCTATCACGACATTAAGCTCATTATATTGCCACATTAAGCTCTGTATTTGAAAAATCCACTTTTTGATATTTTCTGATTGTATATTTTAAACTCACTGAAGCTTTTGTTACAGGAAATTGTAAATATTCACTGCAAATGTATACAAAAGGTTATATTACTCCATTTACACCATTTAATATTTTTTGGAAAAAGCTCATTTTAAACACTTCTTACTGTAATGTTACCCTCAGCGGTTTTATTTCAAATACAGTTATTTGTCCTATGTTGACCAAGGTCTCTGTGTGATACCTGCTGAGCTTGTTTTTCACTGGGTTCAGGAAAAACTGCAAGTTATAGCCTGTAATGCCTTGGCTTGTTGCATAGTAGGTAATGTCATTTTGTTCAGTGTGCCTGGACAAAATATTAACTTAGTTATATTTTTTAGTATAGTTTATAATATATAATACAATTATATTTATTTCTGAACTACAATTAATAGAAATTATCACATGATCGTTTTCCATGAAGTTAAAGAGGTCTAAATGAGTTGGAATGACCCAGCTATGCAATACTGATTTTGGCACGTGAACTGCAAAACATATTTTCGGCCAAGCACCAGCAACCTCACTGGCAGGTCATTCATTATAAAGAATT
Organism: Hydrocynus forskahlii; assembly: GCA_037974365.1. NCBI lineage: Eukaryota > Metazoa > Chordata > Actinopteri > Characiformes > Alestidae > Hydrocynus > Hydrocynus forskahlii. The sequence continues at coordinate 13,301,018 of JBBPCX010000011.1, read as the reverse complement.
TGAGATAAAGCCTGATTACGATTCACCTATGTTATGTATCTGTACTCAAATTAAAGTAGGTATAGGAAACTACGCTTAAATCAAAAAGGTTGATTTTTTGGCTCTAACTTGAAAGTAACTGGGTGCTTATAGGCCTGCACAATTTCTGACCAATCAGTACAGGCAACCTCCCCACCCCTCTACCCCCCACAGAGACACACACACACACACACCCAACCACACACAGATCACA
>JBBPCX010000011.1:13276065-13298325 GCA_037974365.1 Hydrocynus forskahlii | reverse complement strand
TATTGGACATTTCTTTATACGGGAGGTCATGGAAATTCTGCTTTTTGGTCAGGGAAAGTCATGGAAAAGTCAGGGAAATTTAAGTCTGGTTTAGGGTGGGAAACCTGTTCATACTGGATCTCTAAGTACCACCACTCAGGAAAGGAAAACCTTAAAAAGAAAAATCATAAGGACATTTTGAAATGTGGTTCCTGCCGGTCCGTGGAGCCTCGCATCTGCACCAATCAAAATGCAGTCAGGTCAGGTCTGATCCCAGCGCTTCTGTCACAGCATGCCCCGCCTCGTCCGCTCGACTTCACTGCTGCTCGCCAGTCCACAGAGGAATGATCTGCCCCTGTGGTCCAGGATAAACTTTTGGAGATCCCGTGCGATGCTGAGTTACAGTCGAGATTCGAGTCTGTCATGCTGTGAGGAAAATCCCCAGCTGAGTAAGATGCAGTTAAAACAATCTCTCCTTTCCATTCCATGTATCTGAGCCAGACCACTTTTTCTCACTTGACAGCCATGAAAACAAGTACAGAAACAGGCTGAACTTAGAAACTCGCCCCGAGTGGCTCTGTCAGCGTGCCTTCCTCATTTCGACCAGTTAGTGGCGAGAAAGCCCCTCCCCCCACATATTAGAATGTTAGGTGCGTACCAGTTCATATATTAATATCTTACTCTTGTTTAACACAGTGGTTAACAATAGAACAAATTCTACAGACATGTAACCAGGAGGTCCCTGATTTTATATATTTTTTAAATACAGCATGACATAGGTTTGGACTTGTTATACAGAAAGTTTTGTTTTTTGAGCTACTAGCTTACAAAGATTGACTGCGCTCATCATTGGCTAGTGCTTGACTTAAGGAAGGACAATTTATCAGAAAAATAATTATCTGTCAGTATTGAGACTAAAATAACCAATAATGCCCTAATTAAACAAAAAACCTTTTTGTAATTTTCATTACATTATCTGAGCTTTTTACAGTCTGTACTACACCAAAACAGACTACTTATTTTTTCTTTACAATGAAACTTACAACTGGCCAGTGTACTTTAACTGTAGACAGTACGAGGGCTGCAACTATGGAATATTTTCGGAATCGAGTATTCTTTTTTTCATTGATTAATTGAGTAATAAATCATAATTTTGTGTTTTTAAACAACTGTATCAATAGTGTGTTATGCAACAAGAAAGGCCTCTTAAAATTAGCAAGCAATTGGCTGTTATTCCTCACAAAAAAGGTTTTTATTCAAACTCAACACTTTTATTAGATACAGTAAAACCTTAAAACCTCTGTCTTATTGGCAACAGAACTAAGCCCATTTAATGAACCTTTCTGTGAAACATTTATGATGTACATGAAAAAAACTATGAAATACAACAAACATAGGTTAGCCTATTTGTCCTTAGTTTTATCTTAATTTAAAAAAGGTTACTTAATAACCTCAGCTACATAGTTGCCTAATGTGTCTATCATTTGAAGATTTGAAGTGTGAACGTACAAGTTCCTTTGTTCATGCTGGAAGAGTCTCCACCTGAAAAATGTTTAAGAACCTGTTTCAAATAAGCTTTTAGATAAATGTTTTTTATACTACCAGAAATGGTATCTGGGTATACTATTGTTACCAGCCTTTTTTACTAATACATATAACCCTTTTTGCTAACGCTGTCCTGAACTCTGTTCTGAATGTTTGTCTAATTTTTTTGCAGTTTGTCTGAGAGCAGCAGTCCTGTGTCCCACCCTACAGCACCATCTGCAGCAGAGAATCCTTCACCAGAGAGTGAGAGAAAAAGATTGCTGACATCCTCAAGCCTGGATGTTCTTTTTACGCCAACTAAAGTGGGATTAGGTTCTGATAAGAAAAACAATGATGTGGATGGCCAGGGGAGCAAGAGCAGCAGAATGAGGAAAGGCATTATGGCTGGCCCCATTACTACCTCCTCCCAGGTACCTTTATGTATGCGTATGTTAGACCAGCAGTAAAATTTTAATTGTTTAATTCATAATAGGGCTGCAGCTATAGAATATTTTTAGAATCGAGTATTCTGTCGATTTTTCCATCAATTAATCAAGTAATCGGATAAATCATACTTTCATGTTTTTAAACGACTATATCAATAGTGTGTTATGCAACATGAAAGGCCTCTTAAAATGAGCAAGCAATTGGCTGTTATTCCTCACAAAAAAAGGTTTTTATTCAAACTCAACACTTTTATTAGATCAAACCTTAAAACCTTTGGCTTATTGGCTCCAGAACTAAGCCCATTTAATGAACCTTTCTGTGAAACATTTATGATGTACATGAAAAAAACTATGAAATACAACTTCACAAACATAGGTTAGCCTATTTGTCCTTACAGTAGTTTTATCTTAATAAAAAAAGGAAAAAGGGGTGTACCCCCTGCAATAGCCCATCTGAGAATAAAGTATTACTAATAATCCAATTTAAACAGTTCAGTTCAGTTTCTGGGTGTATCCAGATGAGGTCGGTAGGTAGAGTAGAACGCAAAGCTGCAGCACCTGAACCAAAAGCCTCCTCACGTGAACTGTACTTCTCCACGCGGGCTCGGAGCCTCTACAGGGTAACGTATTTGTACGATTTTTACGCTAGCGCTTGTTAGAACGTGCGGTATCTGTAATTACTTGTAGGCTGCACCAAGATCTCACTTCTCACACATGCACGCACGCACGCGCACACACACACACGCACGCACGCACACTGACAAGTTACATCTCAAAACAACGCCTTCCCCATACGGTAGTTTTATATATATGTACTGTTGTGGTAGGCCAGGTCCGTTTTACCGTGTATACACTGCACTACGTTGTCCGCCTTACTATGTGTAAAATGTTCCCACACTTTAGACATTTTCTGCCTTTACGCACACCGGGGTCTTCATTTTCCGCCATTTCCATACAGAGCAAAATAAACGCGCCGTCTCAAATCTTTGAAATACGCGTCAGTTACATCAGTCCGTGTGGAACAATGATACCGGAGCTGCGCAGTGTCCACACAGCGGGAGTGATACGATAGCAGAGGCATTTTAAATAGAGGGACTTTGGTGACATAAATTAAACGAAGCCTCGAGGCAAAGAATTTGCCTCGAACATTTTTTGTAATCGAATTATTCGAGTTACTCGAATAATCGTTTCAGCCATAGTGTATGCACAATCATTATTTTGTAGTCTCATTCATAATAGCATACAGATGCTTTTTACACAATTTAAAACAAGTCATCCATAAGCCGTCACTACATGTTTTTCTCTGATGCTCTGACATGGTTTGGTCTTCAAAATCTTCATAGATTTCATCTTTAATTCCTTATGAAACATTTCCAAAATTCAAACACTCCTCCTTCACCTGTTGAAGCACTCAAATCATTCTACTTGGGCCTGATTGCACGTTCTGCTTGGGCCCTGCTGAATGGTGGTCAAATCGTGTGCCGCAATGCAGTATGTCTACTTTAAACTGCAAACTGAAAGTAGGTCTTATTTAAAGGTTATGAAAGGTGTTTCAAGCTGTTCAGAGGTATTCAACTGACATTAGAGACCTACTCAGATAAAAATCAATCCAATAATGCTACTGTCTAACTCAGCAATCTCCACCAATCCCACAGCTGAACCATGGTGTGTGTGTGTGTGCACACTAGGACCTCAGGCCTCACTGTCAACCTACTTCTCTTGTGTTTGATGCTCAATCAAGTTGGTGTGTAATCATTTATTAAAATGTAATAAATGATGGAAGGTGAAAGTGGCAGTGCCTTTAAAGTGCTGAAGTTTGGAGTCAATCAGGCCATGAATTGGATTATCAACTCACTGCTTTGAAACCATATTACTCCATTATCACTGCTCCCCTAAACTTTCTTGCTGCACATAAATGTTAAAGTTTGTAAAGACAGTAAACCCCCACTTATTCGCAGTTGAGCAGTCACGACTTCAGTATCTCGCAGATAGTTTTCTGAGAATCGAACTAATAATTGTTCGCAGAAACCCCTGCACATGCGTGGAAACCGCAGATATCTTCTGCATTTTTTTGCTTTTGTGACATCTGGGCCTCGTCCGTCACACCCCCTTGTAAACAACCGGCACAAGGACGAGGGGGTGTGACGGATGAGGCCCGGACGTCACAGTCAGCTGTACTCAGAGAACGTACAATCCGAGAACGCTATTTATTTCTCCTTGCAGCTGATGTTATTGCTGCCCTGTGACGCATCTCTGGCAGACACAGTCCAGAATTTTCCCCTGGAACGTCTCAGTGGTTCTCGTGTTTTTCGTTTTGTTCTTCTTAAAGCCCTGTATTTCTATTACTGTAAATAAAAATTATTTATTACTGTATTTACCCTACTTATACAAAACAAAACGTGCGTGCATGAATTACAGTACAGGTATAGCCTATACAGGGGTATTAGCGGTATTTTACATTCTACCACTGCGGCAGACAGCACTTCAGTGTACACTGCACAGATATGGGTTTACCTTTACATTTTCTTGCTGAGTTTAAAATGAAATTAAAGTGTTTTGGGAGCATACTCGGGGGCATATTTAGGGCCTACACTATACAAATAGACATTTTTAGACATTTTTGTTTTTACCACATCACATATCTGCGTTTTTTCACTATACGTGTGTGCTCTTGGAATGTAACCCACATGATAAGCGGGGGTTTACTGTATTTCGTTTTTCATTATTTTAATGAAAATGAAAATAACAAAATAATAAAATAACCCAAAATCTTTGCAGATCTATCAAAATTAAGTCCTGCACCTTAATGCCCCGAGGTGAAGCCAGCTACTATATCTTTTCGAACTGCCATTAATTCAATGCCGTCGGAAGCTAAGCTCCAATTTTGTAATGTCAGCTAACAGATGTTTATGCTGGTTAAATGAGAGGGGAGAAGGAGGGCTATTCTATCCATCCCAAAAAAGAATAGCCAATTGTGGCATCAGCAGAAACTGAACTTGCAATTTCTCTTTTTATTTCAGGAGGACTGGCAGAAGAAGAAAAATACTGTTTACTCTGCAAAATGAAGTCATTTTAATATGTGAAATGTCCAAAAAGTGAATCTTGTGCTCAGATGCAAAAATCTAAATTGTCTTGAACCTGAAAGTAGGTATACTCTTTAAACCCTTCTCTATACAGACTTGCTTTAAGTATTCTGTTTCATTCAACAGGGTTTAGGATACTGGGTGCACAATTCAAAACGATCTTATTTTTAACAAAATCTAAAGGAAAAAAAATCATTTTTGTGTATGATCTTTAGTGCTCAAACAACGGAAGTGCATTAGAGGGCGTAATGAATAGAATACCGTTTATAATCGTGTGCAGCTATTGAATTACAAGCCTAAAGTGGCCAAATGGACTCATTAGCTATCCTGCTTCATAGCAGTTACTCAGTAGCTCCCAACCAACAACAGACACAGCTCAAACACATGAACATTACTCTTCACTGCTCTTTGAACATGTCAAGCTCCGGCCAGAAATCAGAACTTCTGATGTTTCGTGTTTGTGTGATGTGTTCCCACATTTACCCAAACCCACTGAATACAAAAACGCTTCCAATTCCAATTATTTTCCAACTTAAATGATAATTGCATTCACTTTATGATTATACAATAACTGACAGGCCCATACATTATTACACCCCTAATAATGCTTTATACCAACTAACTATAGAGAGAAGGCCACAACAACAAGGCCTAATTCTAGACCACATGGAATTCAATGGAGCTGTAAACTCAGTGGCACGAAAGGTGACAATAATAGCACAGTGCTTTGCCTCTTTTCCCCTTCTCTTTTGGAGGAGAGGTTTCCTGCTCTTTTGCAGAATAATCAAAAATATTCACACCCCCTGCTTCCTCTTGCACATCCAAGGAAACCCAGCTCTCTCTCTCTCTCTCCCTCCCTCCCTCCCTCCCTCCATACTTATCGTGCTCTCTCTCTCTCCCACCCTTCTTCCTTCTGTCTCTTAACACTGAACAAGGATCGTGTGAAGCCCACCCTGCCTTTAAAATACATTGATAGTCAAAGGTTTTGGTTACTCTAACTCAAATCATACCATTGAAAAAAAAAAAATGCAGCCGTAATATCGCAGGGCAGGAAGCTGAACTGAGGGAGGTTAAAATTTAATTTCAGGAAAAAGGAAGCCTGAAGTCTAATCCTCAATTTGACCCACACAAGCATCAAACAGATGAAAAATAAATAACCCAAACCAATTCACTAAGGGGTTCCAATAACAGTGTACGTTCAATTAAAGCTGATTTAGCTGAGTTCATTTAATGAAGAAAAGAACGAGGAAGGAAATGGAGTAGAAAAAAAACATTGTGAGAAGTGACGGCTGTTCAAAAGACATGTGAGCAAAAAAGTGCAGATGAATGCATTGAGGAAGGAAAACAAAAATAGGAAAAGAGGAGGCAAAAACTAAGGTCGCAGAAAAGAAAGAGGGGATGAGAAAAAGGCAGAATGAGAGAGAGACAGACAGACAGATAAGCGAGAGAAAGAGAGACACAGAGAGAGAGAGAAAGAGAGAGAGAGAGAGGAAGGAGGAGAGGAATAGACTCGGAGTGCTTGCCTAATCACGCGCTGGTCACACTTCCTCTTTTGTGCCCACTCGTTTCCTGTGCTTATTGTATAGGTGTGAGGAACCAGTGAGCTGAGTGAAGACTATATGCTGCAAACATGATCGCCCACACACCTGCACCCAAACTGACCTTTCAGGCCTATTCAGCAGACCCCTCACACCAAAGCACATCACTCACAGACTCCAAAAATGCTTCTGCAGCACACTGAACACACACACATCTTAGACATGAGAGGTGTACACATCTGTTGGTTCAACTGTATCTATTATAGAATAAAAATTAATTAACATCTATTATAATAATGTTTAGTAAAGTGTGTGCTGATGAACAATTAAATCTCTGTGTATTTTTAGACCACATATGTAGTTTATAACACCAATTTGTATTTATACAGCCCCTTTCGTAAACCCAAGGATGCTTTACAGGCAACATTAAAACAGTTATCAGACATAGAACATAAAGTAAGAACATTTCAGTTACAGGAATGGGAAATACAGTGCAAGCGTTTTTAGCACATTTTTAATTTAGTACATTTTGAATGAAATAATTCTGAAATGTACCAAAATAATCAAAACAAATGCAACACTGATGATTACATGACGCACTGAATTGTTGCCTACAGGATCATAACCATTCAGAAACCAGAAACTTACTCCACTAACACATACGAGCACTTCTTGTATGAGAGACTACTGGAAGGCTTTACATTTACATTTACGGGATTCTATCAGACGCTTTTATCCAAAGTAACTTCCATTCCATAACTGCAGGGGACAGTCTTCCTGGAGCAACTTGGGATAAAGGGTCTTGCTCAGGAACCCAGTGGTGGTACCCTGAAGGTAGGATTCTAAACCATGACCTCTTGGTCCAGAGGCAAGTATTCTACCCACTAGGCCTCCACCACCCCACTCTAAAGGTCTGGACTGTGAGAGACCAAAGAAAAGCACCACCATCTTGCATGCTTCTCCTAGCTTTAAAACGCAGCTTACAACTACTTTGTGAGCTCTAATTAATGTTTATGCACACAGCCTTTGTTTCCAAACCTGCCGCAGTACATTTAATGAGAATCATTAACCAACTGCAGATCCCTTTCTTTCAACAGCATGTTACCCAAAGTCCCATGTTGCTACACACACATAAAAATACATAAAAATAACTCAACCATGTTCCTTATTTCAACAAGCGCTACATGCACAATGACATGACAGGAAGCCTTGTAAAAATAGAGGCTTATTCCCTTTTTCCAACAATGCTCCATAAAATTCTTGGAAAAACCCTTTCCACGTTTTACACAGTGCATTCCAGCAGAGGAAAAACTGCCTCAGTCACTGGCGAGACGATGATGCAGAAATGTAGCTTCGCCCTAGCTTGACGTAATTTGCCTGTGACTTATTAAACAGCCCTGATTAAAACTTAACTCTGTGTACCAAAACATTTTTTACCATGTACAGTGTCCTCAAGATTTATTGGCATGTTTTTATCAGTTAATAGCTATATAGTATTTTAAAAATAAATTGTTTGATCTGTTGAATTAAGGAAATATGTATGTATGATCCCATTTGTATTAAACTCATTTTAAGTTGACCTAAATGTATAAAAATGAGGTGACACAGGGCCTAAAAGCCTTAGTCGTCCATCACTATGTGAAAGATTCACGAGTGTCCCATTGCAATAAGACATGTGTTGAACTGCACAAATTAGGGAGTAGATACAAGAAAATAGCTACAAAATTTAAATGTCCATTAATAAAAGTTTAAGAAATTCAGATCTATGATGGACACAAGTCTATTTTGTCGGGAGCCACAGTGATGAGGATGGTCAGATTAGTAAAAAAACCTCCATGGCTCACAGTTTTAGAATGATGGAGTTTGGTCGGATGGAGTTTGGTCGCATCATGTGGTCTTCAAATCCACCATAAGACATCACCTCCATGCCAACAAACTGTTTGAAATGTGTGCCAGAAAGAAGCCTGTCCTCTTTTTCGCCACACGCAAAGGCGTCTGGAGTTTGCCAGATGCCACTGGAACTTTAACTGCTGTGATAGAAATAAAGATGGCTACACAGAAAAACACCTAATATCAAGTGTTAAATATGGTGGAGATCTGTGATGCTGAGGGTTGCATCTCCTCCGCAGGCCCTGGCAGTATTGTCAGCACACATGGCGCCATGATTTTCAGGAAGTACCAGGAGATATTAAAACCTGGCTGCCTCTGCCAAGAAGCTAAAACTTGGTCATGGTTGGATCTTCTAGTAGAGCATCGATCCAAAGCACATATCAAAATCCACTCTAAAAATGCTTAAATAAACACAAAATCAAGCTTTTGTTGTGGACATGTTGTTGACACAACCTAAATCCAACTAAAAAACTGCGGGTTGAGTTCAAGTGGAGAATGCGCAAGAGAAGACTCAAGACTGCAGAGATCCTGCTTTGAGCAATAATTGAAAATCCCTTCTTTTGTGTTCTCAGGTCTTATAAAATATTACAGGAGAAGATTACAGGAGCTGCACAAAATACTAAAGAGGGGCTATCAATAATTATGACATGTTTATGATCACCTGTAATTTTTTTTCTTGTGGCAATACAATTGTATGGAATGTATGTATTTTTTTAACTGCTGAGTTCAGACAACACTGGATAAATATTCCAAGGAATTTTCAGTGTCCTTCACTCGCATTAAATCAGGGTGCCAACAGATCTGGAAGGTACTGTAAGATAATCAAGCTGATATTTTTGGACTTTGCAAACATTTTTTACAACAGACCATGTTTGCAACAGTGGTTGGTTTATTGTCATATGTAGTTAATAGAGATGTAACAACACATTTTAATATGTTGTAATGGTACCGTATCACTGTATCCTGGCTAGCTTTTTTGTTTGTGGAGAACATTAATTATGGGTTATTACGTTAGCTTACAGCTAGTGCATTAAATGGAGTATTAAAAAGCATCAGCTCTGCTGTGCACTCAATCTCACATAATGCACTTTTACTACTGAATGGAAGCATTAATATATCAAATGGAAATTTCACATATTAAATTGAAACATTAACATATTAAATGGAGACATCAACATATTAACATGAGGCGCATTTTCAGGCACTTGCTATTTATAAAAGAAATAATATCTTGAACTAAGACGCCACTGCATCTTACTGACCTGGAATATGAATGTTGTGAATCATTATACTTCCAGTATTCAAAAAAAAGCACTCATTTACAAGATGTATGCTATTACACACAGTACACCAGACAATACACATAACATTAGCAATAAGTGGAGACCAAACAGTACCAAAACCTGTCAAAAGAGCAAAAATTGGAAACGGCAGGGATAGAAAGATATTCTGATTATTGCCAAGTATTAGTACACCTAACTTTACTTGATGCTATTCTGAAGTGTTGATAAGGCTCTGAGGGGGTACATATGCAAGCACACGCACAGCTTGTCACCTCCAGCACTTGCGTCAATAGATTAATGGTACAGAAGATTAATCACGGGAGAGCATTAATTACACTGGGAGTGTTGCGGCGGCAGAGTTAAGCCTCATATTTTATAAACTCATTGCATTATCATCAAACTACACAGGCACACACACACTATAATCCCAAAAACACCTTTGGGCAGCAAAACTGCCTCAGAACGAAGTGTCTGTCAGAAAAACAGAGGTGTAATAAACAAACTGTCGATATCAACTTCACTCACAAAAGCAGCAGAATGTGTTAGATCATGCAAAGAGCACAGAAACCATGGGCTGAAAGTATAAACACACAATCGTATGGAAAAGTTTGAAGTGAACACATCCTATTCAGGGAACAAACTTAACCAGGACACACAAACTATAAAATGTGTTATGTGTTATGCAGAAACTACATTTCATGTTTTCCAATTTGTTAAATTCTGCAAATAAACAGAAACTGTACTTGAAAAACAGCATAGGTGTGATCCCTGTGTACTTATTTGAACTTACATGTACATGTAATTTGTCCAGGGATGCCTTTAGCAAATGGGTTTATATAACATTGCTGTCATACCAAAAATTAAAAATTTCCGTTTTTAATTTACATATTTGTACCAGGTGTTAAAATAAGCAAAGTTTAAGAGAAAACCATGACTGAAGCATCTCCTTTCAATCTAACACCCATCTCCTCCCTGTTCCTCAGTCCCCTTTCAGCTCATGTTCATGTAAAAAGGGGCGTCGGCCTTCTAGCTCAGACAGAGGGCACCTAAAATGCCTTACATTATATAAACGGTGTTTTAACCTTCTACTGTAAAGCTACTGTTCCCAAGATCTGATGCTCTGTTATGACAGCAATGATATATTCCTACATAAAGAAGGACAGAAATATGAGAGCTCTGACGGTGTGACCGAGGAGAGGGGGAGGTCACGTATTTGTTGCCTTTCTGAATATGCAACCTGCGTCAGCAAGGCTGTGTGTGCTCCTGGTGCCCGACGAGCGAGTGTGTGCATGTCTGCGTATTTGTGTGAGTTGAGATAGGGGAAGGGGTGTTACCGCCTATATCTGTACCATATTGGATAGAAAAAGACACAAATAAGGATGTGTATTTACAGGCACACACACACTGATTCCCACAGACAAGCAGACAGACCCACACACACACAGTTTCTCTCCCAGCCCAGGGGTGCAGAGGTATTTTCCAGTCATTCAACTGAGACATGCGCCTTAGAAGATTGTCTTGACTGTGAAAGCACATCACAGTTGCACACCATGAGCTTTCCATACCCACATCTATACACACACACACAGACATACACACACACACACACACAAAGCAGTGGTGTTCAAGCCCAGTCTGAATATTGTAATGAGTTTCATTTTATAAAACGGTTTGTTCTGCCTCTAAAAACAATTGACTGGCCAAGTCTGAAGCCATAGACACATATACGCATGTGACCGCACATCTCGGGAACTTTTATTAAAATGTACCAAGTTGTTAAAAACCACTGTGCTGTTCATGGACTCTTTGACTGTTGTCGTCTCGCAACCATCACCTAACGTGCTTGGACATTTTTTTATAATAAGCAACTTGCTGAACATTGTTGTATGTTATCACATTATCCTGCCTAACTTTTCACGGCTTAAAGTTTTACTGTAACACCTGATTCAGCTGATAACTGCCTGATTATGGGCCTGTGTGTCTGTATGTAAGAACCACGCAGCTGAATCTGGTTTAGCGTGGACCGCCTGCATCCTCCAAACCCTGAGGTTCTATTTTGTTTTTTGTTTTCCTCCATGCATTTAGCCAATCATTACCAAGACAGCAGCATTTATGTCACAACAGTTTCTTGAACTTTTGAGAACACTGACAATTCTTACTGAACCCCGACCAGCTGCAGTACATGTTTCATTACAAAGAGATATTCACTATTATTGTTTATTCAAATTTAGTTTTGTGCAGGAGCACTAAAATTTTGTTGCATAGCTAATCATCGACCCCAACAAACATACATATTCTCAGAAGAGCATTCAAAACATGACCAATTTGTTTTTGTGTTTTTGCCTATGCAGTCAAATGAGATCATTAATGTGGCTGCAAAGAGTAATAAAGACAGTGACCATGCAAATATCTGCAATGCAAAGAGGAACAACCAGTGACAAAGTACAAGCAAGTTAGTGACAAAGTACAAGCAAGTTAGGGAAAGAAAGGAAATTCACATTTGTCAAAGACAAATTTGTGAGAACAAGAGAGAAGAACTAGGGAATACTGATGGATGGAGACCGTAATCAAGAGTGTTGTAGCAAGGAGAGAGAGAAACAGAGAGACAAAGACAGAGAGAGAGGGAGAGAGAGAGAGAGGTAGAGAGAGATAAATCTTCTGGACAGAGCCAAGGGAAACGTTGAGGATCTCTGCTTATGATCAAGTCTATCTTACACGCGCACACAAACTTATGTGACCCTAGACTCCAGGACCGTTATATGCACTTTGAAAACACACACACACACACACACACACACACACACACCTCCAACACACGGTTATCTGTCAAGACCAACTCTTATATTCCACCTTTACACATAATCTAAATCCATTCTGTTCAGAATTGATCCAAATAGCTGTAATTACTCACCGTTTTTCAAACAACGTGGCCTTTCACGTGGAGGAATCACAAAAATATTATCGTTTGGAAGAATGAAATCTGGTTAAGCCAGTCCATAAATAACCTTCATATTGATTAGTGAGAACCTGAAAAACGTGGGAGTTGTCCATCCCCCCCAATAGAAGTCATACCTTGAATCCCAAGTGTCAGCCATCATACAAGTTCAGCTTGTTGCAGATTAGAAACCTTTTATCCTCAGAGACAAATCTTCTACGTCAGTGATGTGCTGCGCTGGCAAATGACTTTTTCCAAGGCTGCTTCCCACTGTGGACAAATATGTCTAGTACAATAATTCTTCTGCGCTTCTGCTTTCCATATGACAATTAACCTTCAGATGTCAGACACTACTCCTCACTTTCAGCACACCTTGCTGCCAACAGAACTCTTGAACTAAAGAGTAAATATTTAGTAATTTGAGATGCAGCCAGAGAGCCACAGGTTCTGAGTGCAATATGTAGGTAATGCAGCGGAATATGGTTCATTAACAGAAGTGTGCTAAGCCAGGCAGGCAGGCGTGTCCAAATAGGTCCTGAAGAGCCTCAGGTGAATTTATACGCTGGGCCATTCCAAGATAACGGGACCATTTAGCAGATGAAACTAGGGTGCAGGTTTACAGTGAGTGTGTATGAGAGCACATCATACTCTACACACTCACACACACACACACACACACACACACATTTTCACAGACCTTAAGCAAATAATATTTATAAGTCAGGGCCTTTGCCAATAATATAGCACACTTTTGTTGTTCTGTCAAAACTCTTTCTTTCATTTCTCTTTTTTTTTGTAACTCTTACTAAACCTTTTGTGCACATTTCATAATGAACGGAACAACACTAGTGCAAATAAAATATCCAAACAATAATGCAATGCTAATGAGCCATATTCTACATTTTTCTTGTTTATGTTTTTCCCTTTATGGGGTTTCTGTAGTTTTATGTACCAAAAACAGTTATAATTCATGTTCGTATGATGATTTTCCACCGTCTTCATCCCTAACAATTAAACAGGCTGTTTCGGTTACTGTTGGTGTAGGTCTGATATATGTTACATATACAGTATATATGATATATGCTCCATTCTGATTGGCAACCCTGCATTGCACCTCATTCAAAAAGCAGTCCAGGCTGAAACGTTTAATAGCTTCTGTTCAAATGGGCAGGGCTGAACTGTAGACCAAACAGACGGATGTAGGCAAATGAGTTGTTTTTTTGGTGACATCAATAGTCAACTCAAAACAGGCTGTTACTGAGGCTTAGTTTTCATAAATGGACCGTAAGGAACGGGAAGCGAATGTTACATTTGAAACATTCTACGTCATATTCTTTTATTTCATAAGTAGTGAGGCAACTGAGGCATTTCATCATATGAGACCTTCAACAATGTTGTATTTCTCACCCTTTCTCATCATGTTTTGGATTTACGAGGTTTTGTTAATGCAACGAAGATAAACGGCTGTTTACAATAATTCTGCTCTGCAATGTTGTACTTTTTTCAGCACCATTATAATCTTCAAGCACCAAGGCCTGCAGACACTTACTACTAATTTCACATTGTTTAATCAAAGGTTACATAACATCTCTTGTCTTGTGTAAATGCACTTGCACAATAGCTTGCCAATCCATCTTCAGCAGCAATGACTGCAACCAAATGCTTTCAGTCTGTTCAGAGGGGCGTCTGGCTCATTCTGGTATGGAGAACAGCTATTACTCCATGCTATTAGTGTAGTTTACCAAACATTCGCAAAATACAGTTGTGACTATTTTCTAAAAATCCATGATACTGACAGACACTACCCTGTTTTTCACATTGTAGTGTAAACACAAAGACACTGTCCTGCATACATTTTCAGCCAGGCTGCAGAGCCAACATCACCACTGTCATTTTGGAATAGCTGATGAACTCCATTAAAAAATGTAAAGGTTTCACATTTCTCTTTACAACCTATGCGGGATGCTGACGGCTCATTTTCATGAGTTTTGAGTCCTTACGTGATTTGCACTTGATCTGAAGACTGGGGAAAATTCACAGTCTTGAGTAATTCATTACTGTCCCCTAAATCCCTGGGAGGCTGAGAATTAGCGCATGCTACATCCATAGCACTTGCACTGCATTTTTTTGCATATGCTGCCCATGTAAGGCCACAAAAAAAGCTTGGGACACTTGAAACAGACAGTTAGCTGCTCAGATCGGTCTCTATGACCTAACAGATGCCCCTAATTAGCTAAAATCACTCCACATCAACCGAGGAACTATGCCATCCTTTTCACCCAATGAGAACACAGCCAACCGTACTTCAGACATTGATGGCAGTGGCATTGCTGGGAATTCCACTTTAGCCCCAGCAACAGGCACCAACTGTACAGCTGCAGAAACTGTGCCTGAGCTGACTGAGCTACACACGCAGTAACACTTCATATTGAGGCAGTGGACTGTAAGGAGATTTGACAAAACGTTGCAGCAGTTTCATTTTCTTAAGAAACTTCTCATTCGCTGGTTGGTCACACCATGCGTAGCTCTATCCATAGAAGGCTAGCATGTATTTCATCAAAAATATGAGAGCAAAACTCACACAAATTAGTTCTAATGCAAATGTTCGTGCACAATTACACAATAAACAAGGAAAAACACTATCAAACACATCCTTTGACAGCAGAATGCCCATTTCGGTTAATTACGATGAACTTTATACTCATTTGGTTCACAAAATTGCACTTCCTGTGATCACATTCACTTCTGTGTTTGGTTTTCCTAGTACATAAACAGACTGATGAAAGAGTATCTAAATGTTATTTGCACAAGGAGTGAGGGACAATAAAATGATGGTCTAGGGTGTGGGCACTGTAGTTTTTTCAGGTCACAATTACACTGTAACTCATGCAAATCGTGATATTATTATTCACTTTAAAGTTAGGGCAAACTGTATTTTGTAAAATTACACATTAAATCTTTTTCTTTGTCCTCCAATTGCATGTGCGACATGACTGTCTTGGTCCAATTGTGATTGAGGGATCATGCCTATGGATGAAGTTAGTCTAGTTTAATTGATGTATAATAACCCTGAGTTTGCAGACCACCGGGCATATTCAAGCCAGCAGAGTGGGAAAATTGTGGTTATCTAGTGGGGTATAGGGATGGCCTATGCATTTCAGATGGCCAAGCAATCACCAATTAGGGTTTTCATCGCACTAGAATTGCGCCCCAGTTCAGTTGTTGAAAGCAACAGAATTAAGTATTTAACATTTCAATGTAAGCTTTCAAGCCACAATAATTTTTTTTTTTTTTGGGGGGGGGGGGGGGGGGGGGAGGTTTTGATATATACATTTAATTTATTGGTTGAATTTCTTATGTTTTAATGTTTTACTTATTATTTTTCTGCAGCACTCCTTGCACCCTTACTTCCCACTGTTATGGTAACACATGACGCCTCCTCCTCCTTGTGATAGTCAGGAACAGTCAGCTCTCAGCCAGCTGCCTGTTTGCGCTGACTTGGTAGGGGCAACAACAGAATTCAGTGCTCACTTTCAGTTTTCAGTGATGTGTAGTAAATAAAGTGACTAGTTAGTGAATTCAGAGTGCTGTGTTGCAAACAGAATGGGCATTTTTATGTTCTGACCATCCCAAATGAATCAATTTGAAGAAACATGATGGCTGACGCATGATGGCTTTTTCCCCAAATAACATGTTTCCAACACATTTCATGTGAATAACATATTCCGATTTATCCTTTAAAAAGGGAAATCATTACACCCCTACTTCATACTCCATCCTTGTGGTGGGTGATATACCTGTTTATTTGGTGTACTGGTTAAAAGTTTTGTAAGGGTATGCCATAAATAGCCACAGATAATGCAACCTACATACAGTGCAAAACATGGTGATGGTAGAGTCAGGGATGTTTCAGTCACGTTGCAGTGAAACGAAAACTCAGCAGCCCCTTAATTACCCCCCATTGTCAGTTGCACTGTGAGGTAGGTTACACTGTCCAAAAGGGAACCTGCTTGACTCTGTTTCCACTCCTCCACATGCTTCTATTTCTTCTCTTACCAGTACTGCCACCCCATCATCTGGGGGCCTGGTCCACACAACAAGCCAAAAGTCTCCACAGTTTCAGTTAACACTCATACTATGAATTACAACTTGCCAAATGCCAGAGGCATCTGACAGTTGTAGATGTAAGATGTAGATGTAATTTCATGGGACGTCCAAGACAAATGACCTCAGAGATTCGGACATGAAACAACATTCATGACCACAATAATAAAAGTAATTTACTTCGGTCGCTAACTATGGTACCACTGACCCCCTGGTAACCTACAAAACAGATTTACTTAAATATTTATATAAATCGTTAGGAAAACAACACACAACTGTTTCACTGTATCTTCACATTTCTTTCCTTTCCCATTTCCACTGTGATGCAGGAGTGGGATGAACCAACATTCATTTGAATTACACCAGGATTAAAAAAAAAAAAAAAACTACTACATCACACTCTTAATGACCTTGACTAAACAATAAATAAATAAATAAATAAGTAAGCTTTCTTTCAGGCTTTCCAAATTACCACTTCAGCCCATAAAAACTGCTTGCGGTATAGTAGTGCAGCCTTTTATTGGTGGAAAGGGAGAGAGAGGCGCTGCTTTGAAAATGAGAAAGTGTTTGCGGTGGACAAGCTAGTTACCATGGTTACGAGCAGCAAAGCCTCAATCAGAGGTCACGAGGGTCACCTACTTACAGAAAGAGACACAAAGAGGGTTGATTAAGCGGGAGAGCGACGACAGCACAGACAAAAGCAGAACCAAACATATCCATACAAAGAAGAAGACGATCTCAGTCTTGAAATGTTGGGGGAACACGCGTCCACTCCGCCTAACCTAACATGGTGTGATTGGCATGAGTTCAGCATACGAATCAATTATTCAACAAGGTCATGATTCATTCACTTAACCTTATAATATTTAAATACACAAGTGATTACAGAGGGAGATACCAAAGAATGCGTTTTTAGGACAAGTTGGGGAGAAAAAATAAGGACTTTATTTAGGCTAGAGAACTGCCCCAAGTAACTATTAGCCCTAATTCTCAGAAACTATGTTGCTGTTATGCAGTTAAGGCACTAACATGAAAATGCAGTTTGTCTTCAACAAATTGTTTATGCGACGTGTGGGAAAATTCCTTTTCTTATGCCATCTTTAGAGAATGCTGTTCACTTTGCCACCAACAGTCATGCTAAAGCTGGATACTGAAACAAAGACTCATAAATCACATAAAATGTGCTGACATGGCAATCCAAAATATACTTTGCATAACTCAGTGGTGGATTGTACATTGTATTCCCTGTGCATCCCTTCTGCCACACTCAAGAGGCAAAGCTAGAACTCAGAACTACCAGATCAGTAATAACGGTCTTAATGTCATAATTATATGAGTGTCGTCATTGACTGCGTGGCAGGTAAGCAGAAATATGCTTAACCCTTAAAAGTAGAGCCATTTCTTTGGTTTCCTTATGCTATTCCAATGTAATTACATATTACATACACATGTACCATGACGAACTACACGTACATTGTGTCCTGTTGACAGTCTTTTTCTTATTATTTTCCTTGCCAATAACAAAAATAGCAAAAATGTGACTTCTTTGTAAGCAACAGTATCCGTTTATCAAATTCAGATAAACAATGTCACAAACATTAATGCGGTATCATTTCAAAGTTTAGAAGCTGCACTTCAACTGCTTGCTTCAGGCCTCGTCCAATGGAAAAAAAATGTTTGTAAAAATCCTCTCCAGGATGAAGATTTTTGAACACTCCGTAGACATGGCAACGTAAACCCCACAGGAGCAAGCGGCTCTTCTAATTTCTGCCAGAATCTGTGTGAAATATCGTACGGGAGTCTGGCGACCTTCAAGTCAAAGCCGATTGTGTTTGTAACCTACTTCCATCACTTGCGGCACGCTCTGCATTTTGTGCATTAGAGATGCTCAGTGTTCTTCTTGAGGGGTATGGCATTACATTTTATGAGTTATTAACAGCCCTACTGGGCCATGACAGCATTTTTAAGCTGTTTTGTTTTTGCATTCTCATGTGAACAAAGTGTTTTGGAAAGTGGAGAATTTTTTTACTAATAGCTGAGAGGGTTAAAGCAAGAGGCAGATCAGTTCCACTATATCCCCTCAAAAAAACCGTTGGGACACTTTGCCGAAGACTTCACACAGCACCTCAACAGGCGATACTGAATGCGCCTGGCATTCCAATGTGATTCTGAACTTGACTTGAGGCCCAGTAGCACTGGTTGCTACTCCACGCTTCTGTGCTAATTCCTGTTTTATGCAGAAAAGCTTACATATAGGAGGAGGAACGAAGATTGGACCAGGACAAAAAAAAAGGGAGATGGAGAGAGATAGCCGAACTGAAGAGTTGAGACGAGGATTTCGCTGTGGTGAAAAGGAGTTAAATGAGCAGATTAGAGTGTTTGAGTAGCGAGCCGACTAAATCTCTTGTAGCCTACAGTGATTCCACACTGGTGAGCGAGCCAGATGCACAGAACACTACACCCACACTCCAGCGCACCCACACCTCTCCCTCTCTCTCTCTCCTGAGAGAGAGACAGAGGGAGATAGAGGAGCACTCAAAAAAACGATACACCAAATCAAGCAAATTGAGTGCACTATGGGGACGCATTCGAGAGATGTAAGTAGGTAAGTGGTTTCGAGTTGTTTTTTAAAGATCAAAAATGGTTTGGGAAGGGGTGGGAGAAAAGGGAGAGACACACATAGATTTAATCCCCCCCCCACCCCAACCAAAAACTCATTTGAATGCACAGACCAGCCGTCGACACCTCCACAATCTCGCCTCTTTCATAGCCTTGCGGTGCTCTGAATGTGTGTCAATCAATACACACCAAGCAAGTTTGTTCTGCATTGGTTGTTTCGTCAGGGCCAGGGAACAGCTGCTCTCTCTCTCTCTCTCTCTCTCCACACACACAGTCACACACACACAAAGGCTTTTTAAATCAGATTACTATACAGTTCTGCCATAGCCTACTGGGCAATGTTTATTATGCTCCTCCAGGCTGAAGCGATTTTATATTAAAGCTGCATAAAATCCAAGTGCAGTTTTTGATGGTAAAGATGCACATCGACGGCCCACGTGTATGCTGTGCGTGTGCTGCGTGTCATACGTCAAAGCAACGTCACTGCATGCAAAAGGAGAGGGTTTACCTTTCTTACCTACTGCGACACAATGCAATATTCACCCAGAAACACACACACACCTCTAATGAGCACTCAGTACAGCTAGCCTACGGCTGCAGAGAGAGATGTAGGCAGAGATTAACGCAGGGACAGCTCCGAGTTACTCATCAAACTGTACACGTACACGTTCGCCCACGGCACTACGGGGGTCCCGCAGCACGCAGAGGGGCTTTAAAGGCGAAGCTACACGGCCAGGCTCTAACCGAGCCGTTTAAGACAGGAAACGCCACGGCCTTTGACTGAAAAAAAAAACTTGAGGAAGTGTTCAGGGGCTGGGGTGGCGGTGCCGAACTGGAATCTCCAAACACTGCTCGCTTTTTTTCGTTGTTGTTGTAGTTTTCCATTCTTTGAGCTGTGGGGTCCCTACAACCTGAACGATGGACATCCTGCAGGCTGGGTCCATGTGAACCTCCCATGTTCATTAAAGCTCAGATCGTAAACAGTCAGAGGCCACAGGCTCTGCAGAAGTTGGCTGTGCGTATTTTCCGTTCCTCCTTAAAACGGTGCAGATCTGGAAACCCGGAGCCCTTGTTTGTGTTTGTTTTTTATTTAAAAGGTGGAAAATGCAAAGAAGAAGCGAATAACAAGTTCAGCTCGGCAGTAAATGGCTGCTGTTGATGACAGGGAAGCTCCCCCCCCCCCACACACATATATGCACACACATTTTGGCTGCTTACAATGCAACATACAGCTGGACTGTAGTACTGATTGCACCTAATTGGATGTGCTGTTAAGTGTACTAATTGGACGTGCTGTTCAGTAGTCATTGTCTGAGGCTCTCGGGGTGTTGTAAGTTGGTGTGCAGCTCGGCTGGCGGGTCTCTAACCCCACCCAGACGAAGAGAAGAAAGATACTAGGCAGCTACTTCTGATCCACTGTGTTGAAATGTCGTGACAGAAGCACAGAGTGAGCCCTGCACGGAGCGTCAGTCTGCAGAACACAACGAGGGCTCTGCTCAGTGCAAGCCTCCCCTCTCCTCACTCTCACTCCCACTCTACCTGAGACAGAAAAATCAAAAATGACACCGAGACGGAACTCGCAAAAACGGTCTTACCTGGTCCCCGCCTTGTCCCCCATATCTCCACAGGCCTCTTCTCTTCTCTCTCAGATGCTGGAGGGCAGAAAACGGGTCTCACTGACTGAATAAAAACGGACTGGCACTTCCTCTTCAGCCTTTCGAGGCTTTGCCGTCCGGAATAAATCGCTCTCTCTATCTCTCTCGTCACCCTCTCTCTCTCTCTCTCTGTGTTCTCTCTCTCTCTCTCTCTCACATACACACACACTCTGTCCTCTCTCTCTCTTTCTCTCTTTCTCTCTCTCTCTCTCTCTCTCTCTCTCACATACACACACACTCTTTTCTCTCTCTCTCTTTCTCTCTCTCTCTCTCTCTCTCTCTCTCTCTCTCTCTCTCTCTCTCTCTCTCTCTTTCTCAGGGTAGTTTCCCGCAGCCCTGAGACGGAAACCTCTGTCAGTCTGTCTCTGCTGACAGCACTCACACCCCGGCCCCGGTCTCTGACTGACAGCGATGTAGGCCAATCTGAAAAGCGAAAAGCATGTACGTCATTGTAACGTCATGCATACGCCCGCCCTCCGGTTGGGAATACCAATCAGAACTCTCCTTAAGGAGGCGGGTGTGGCATGCACTTCAGCTGTGTACTAATAGAAAAAGCAAAATAAGTCACTGTGGTGTCACTTTAGTCCTTATTTACTCTGCACCTTTAAAGTCTGGAAGTCTTGTTTAGGGCAGGTGTTAGGTGGGGTGGAGGGAGGTTAGTGACTAATGGGAATTTCCAGTACACAATTAAAAACAATGTTTCTTTGTAGCAGTTCCCACCATCCCACACACAGCCTAGTTGCCCCAAGCATGGGAATGTTTCTACTTTTGGGAATTCAGTATTTTTCCCTTCCGTGTAACTGACGCTAATAATGGACACGTTATGAGAAACAGATGCTCAAACAGACCAAGGCAGCTAGTATATAGGCAACTTGTCACAGACTACAATGTGAACTAGTTTTAAATGAACTAAACTCTTTTAAAAAATTAATTCATCAGAGTGTAAGGAGGTTAATTTCCCATCCTTTTGCACAGATTCAATCCAATTTCTTTGTTAGAATTGTGCAATAGGCCTTTAAACTCGTCCCGTGACTGCGGACAGTTCAAAACACCGTCTTCTGCCATCTAGCGACTTGATATAGATAACACATTCACATCTTAATTGATATCCTTTAATTCTTAATTGATATCCTTTAATTTTTAATTACCATGAGGTTCGCAAGGTGCATTTTAGTTACCAGGTTTATATACACACATATATATA
>JBBPCX010000011.1:13256880-13268735 GCA_037974365.1 Hydrocynus forskahlii | reverse complement strand
TACATTGATTTTCATGTCATTGAGTGAAATAAGTATTTGATCCTCTACAACCCAGACAGACTTCTGGCTCCCACAGTCTGCCTGTGTGCCCATGTTGCACACAGATTACAATCAATCTATCAATTACAGATACTCCTGATCTTAACTTGTTACGTGTATAAAGCACACCTGTCCACAGAATCAGTTTCTTTCATTCCAGCCTCTCCACCACCATGGGCAAGACCAAAGAGCTGTCAAAGGATGTCAGGGACAAGACTGTAGACCTGCACAAGGCTAGATTGGGTTACAAAACCATCAAGAAGTTTGGTGAGAAGTTATTTGTTGGTGCGATTATTTAGAAACTGAAGAAATATAAAATGGCCATCCCCAGTCTGGAGCTCCATGCAGAATCTTGCCTCATGGGGTGAGGACGATCATGAGAAAGGTGAGGGATCAGCCCAGAACTTTTCTTCTAAAGGTACAGGATGACTTCACTGCATTGAGGAGCCAAGAACCTCCTTCCCTCAGCCAGAACACTGAAGATGGGTTGTGGATGGGCTTCCAGTATGACAACGACCCAAAACATACTGCCAAGTTAGCAAAGGAGAGGCTCAAGAAGAAGCACATTAAGGTCCTGGAGTGGCCTAGCCAGTCTCCAGACCTCGATCCTACAGAAAATCTGTGGAGGTGCCAAGCAGCAGCCAAGAAACCTAAAGGAAATAGAGTTTCTGTAAAGAGGAGTGGGCCAGAACCCCTCCTGAGATGTGTGCAAACCTGGTAACCGACTACAAGAAATAGCAGTCTATGTGACCCCTGAGGAACTATTATTATGCTTTATTTCCTCTTGTGGCTTCCGGGTAACTCTCAGTAGACTCTCCAAGAATTTCATGTTGCTGTTGCAAATAGGAAATCTAAACGGAAAAACCTGTGACATTCATGATGTCTGAGAGAACTTTCATGTTTCAGACAGAAAGATTCTGGTCTGTATGTAAGAAATCAATGCTTACGAGGAAAGCCTGGGGCTAGTTATAGCTTAGGGACCATCTTGAAGGGTTTTTACTTTGAGAACTTCTTAAACCAGATCATTCTCTGTAGCATATGCAGAATAAAAAATCCACAGTGTGCCATCTGAACAGAAGCCTGTTTTTACATATTTTGAAACACCAGATGACACAGAAATGGTCTGAGAAGTACCTAGAAAAACATTATTTGTTTTTCCTGTAAAATTATCATTTTGGATGTGGAGTGGAGAAGCGTAGTATTTCATGGTTAATAATGCACCTTCATTAAAACATTGCTGAAGCAGTGGTGCACTGAAGCAAATATCACTAAAAATGAAGTCTACACTCCTAACAAATAGGTGCCAAGAAGGGTTCTTTGGCTCAAAAGAACCACTTTTAATTCTTTAGAGATCCTTTTTTGTAAAATTAATGTGTGAGTGAGAAGAACCATGTCAAGTACAAAGAACATCCACATGATGCAAAGATTCTAGAAAGCACTGTTAAATTGGGAAATAATCTTTACACTACACTGTAAGTTCTTTGAAACACTGAAAGGCTCTTCATGCTCACAGAGTAAATGAAGTGTACATTTATTTTTTCATTCCTTAAAGGCCATCATTGGTCCCTACATCAATGGACACGAACCCTCTTCCCTTAAATCTACTTTCTTACAGAGATTAATTTTAGTCCACATCTAACATGCCACCCCCATTATTCTAACACTAATGCATCTGATCCAGTCTAAGTGTTTAAAAGTTGAAAAGCGTAAGCACTAAAAAGCACTAAATGTGTTCAAGCAAAGATGGTCATTATCCTCTTAAAGTGGCCCTGAACCATGTAATGTCTCAAAGCAATTATGTCTTATTCTATATAACGAAATAGTAAATAAGTATCAGTCATTTACTAGGTCATGTCAGAAAGATACACTCCTGAGAAATCGAGTGTTATCTCGAATCATGTCAAAATCGAGTCATGTCAAAAATGGGATTTTCTTGAAAAAAAAGAGTAAAAACTTGCGTTACACTCATGGTATCTTGCATATGGCTTTACTTTTTTTAGTTATGAATTCTTTGTATGTGTATATAATATACAATCATAAGCATTAGGAGTGCAGTGTTTAGCAAGGTCCCATGAATTAACAGAAGTTTTCAAATGATTTTTACTGAGAAAATAACATGAACTGGGTGGTCCTAAGTGAGCTGGCATGGAAGAACAAATAGGCATGCTGACTCATTTAGGGCAAGACTGTACACTAATAATACTACTGACGTTCAGTTCTCCTTAACTCCCTTTGTAAGTCCTTAAGCTGTTCTATTTAAACCTCATTTAAAGCATCAGGAGAAAAACACCCAAACACAAACAGAAGCCAGACAACAGGAAGACAAAGGTAAAGACCAAAAGAGGATAGAGATAATCTAATAAATCCATACAATGGGCTTCAGCGGCGTAATTAGATTAAATGATTCCGCATCACCCTGGCCGTGAACCCCTGACATCACTGGAGAAGACATACCATTAGCTAAATATGCCAATGAAGCTTACAAAAGCTTGGGCACCCTCCCACTGAGTGTAATAGTAGTGGTTAAAGGAGGCCCGCTATTAGAACGAGAACTAGCTTTCACGTAAGGAACTCCACAGCAGTATGTTGGCATTTTACATGTGACGGGTTGCTACTTCAAACAATATTGTGACTCATATAATTAGTCATTAAGAGTATAACAATATGCAAACGTTTATGTGGTCCTGATAAAATGTTCCCATAGGTAACTGTGGGAAAGTTCTACTGGGAACAACCTGAAATCTTATTTTCCTGTTCATCATCTTAGTGCACAAATTATGGAAAACATTTAAAAAATGTTTTCACAGGTCATGGTTTGTTGTACTTCTTCCAACATGTTAAAGTGAGCAAATCAGTGGTAAGGGTATAGTAGAATATGTGCAGAGAATGTGTACTTATTTTACTTTTAAAAATCAACTAAACATGTGCATTGCTCCGGAGCTTTTGCATACAGTGTAAGATCTTGTTATTACAGCATGCAATATCAGCCTCCCAGTTCAATACATCCAGGTATCAAACAAAATATCTCCTAAAATTATCGCTTCCTCCGTACCTTGAGAGCAGGGAGGAAACTAAGCGTTTATTAGCTTAGGGCTAACATTACTTGGCTGGCACACCATTATGAAATATTGTACTTTCATAATAATGTTCAATGCTTTAATACAGTGGTCTTCAAACTGGTCCTCAGGGCCCCTGAGACGGTCCACATTTCATCTGTATTCATCCTATGTTGGGTTGAATCAAAACCGTGGACCGCCTGGGGGGCCCCCGAGGACTGCTTTGAAGATCACTGATCTAATACAATGAAAATGGTAACATTAACATGTTAAGACAAGCACTGCTCATTTGTGAGGTACTGACAAATATGTAGAAATCAGATACTTAAAAATCATGAATTTTGTTACTTGTTACAAAGAAATCACACCTGGTGCGTTATTTACAGGTGCTTAGTCAGTGGGTGTGGGGTTTCTGCTGAAGTGCTGTGAGTCAAGGAGATCTTTTAAAAAAATGACACGCTTATAAAAATTTAATCCATTTAATTTCAAATGTAGCATCCTAAACATATAAAAAAGAAAATCTTAAGATACAGATAAGTACAGATTTATCGTCAACAGTTGCACTTCCCCTCACCTTCTGTTCACGTGGAACATGGGGCTCACACAACGGTTAATATTAAAAATGCACCTAGCTTAAAACATGCTAAAGAAAATCTTCCACATAGCTGTCGCCGTCTCCTGTGCTCATAAGCCCAAGAGTCTTTCGGGGATGAGTTACCGCTTTACGTAGTGTATTAAACTACATAAGCTACGTACCAAGCATTTCCCAGCATGCACCACAGCAGCAGTATGCTGGCAGAAGTCGCCCCTTTTGTATTGATCTGAGAACTGTTTCTCCCTTTCTCTCTGAATGATGCCATTCAGGGCCGGAGAAAGGAAAGGCTGGTGCCAGACCAGTACACGAGAGGATCTTCGGGGACAGAAATCCGCATCACTTGCCCTAATACAGGTGCAGCGTGGAGGCTCCAATGACACCTTGATACACACAACACTGAGCAGAGTAGCAAAAATCAAACTCTAGTCAATAATATACTGAGTTACATACAAGTTTAGACAACCCATAAAAAATAAAACAAACAAATAAACAAACGAACAAAATCATAATGTGTTTATATATGGCAGTGCTACCACTTGTGTAAATGATCTGATATAGTCAATGAATGGAAGCAAATGGTAGTCAGGAAGACACTGGGCTGTCATGATGATACACACACACACACGCACACGCACACACACACTCTCTCACTAACCTGGAGGTAGGAAGCTGCTTCTGTTCTCCCTCACAGTAACTGTCCTTTCCTCTCAAACATCACAAACTAATTCGTGATCATCGAAAATAATAAGTGATGCACCAAAGACCAACAGTGTATTCCTACTGCACTTGATCCAGACAGAAAATTCAATAATAACAATAATGGCAATAATAATAATAGTAATAATAATAATAATAATAATGATAATAATAATTCTAGCTTAGACACTACAAAAACGTGAAATCTACTCGTCATCCTCATCCTCTTCATCATCGTCGTCTTCTTCGTCATCATCCTCATCATCTTCTTCATCGTCCATGCTGCTCTTCATCATGGGTTTAGGGGCCATTCCCATCATGCCCATGCCCATACCAGAGCCCATATTCACACCCATATTCATGCCCATGCCGCCGACCTTGCCCTTGGACTTGTAATCAGCAATGTCCTGCGAAGGAAAGGAAGGATTACTTTTAGTAAAAACGTTGATTTTTTAGGCTGACTTACCAAATAATCTTCTGCATTTGTAGTGTACAGACGATTTTTACAGACAATGATTTTGACATTTCCCTGCGCTTAGGAGAACAAAAAAGTAGAAAACCTACTCAGAAAACACTTCATATAGAATTCAGTGGGCACCTGCTGTTTGGCTTGTAATGTAAAGGTGTTAAGAAACAAGTTTCTTGTTTTTGTCTAAATACATGAAAATTAAATGCTGCAGATTGGACAGGCAGAAATTGGGTTAAAAAATGCTGGAATGCTCGGTTGAGAACTTTACGTAGCACAGCAATAAATTATTTTATATATATATATATATATATATATATATATATATATTTATATTTATATTTATATTTATTTATTTATTTACAGTGTCTATCATATATGTTATATATCAATAGGTTGAGTGTTTATCCTACACAAGCTGTATAATGCACCATTCAATTGAACTGTAATGATTGTACTGAATTTTCTGATGACAGTCACAAATACATAAGTGCCTTACAAACCCTTTTGCTCTATCCTTAGGTGGTGTGTGAAATGTGCATACACACACACACGTGCCTGTGTGTATTTCTGTATATATATGTGTGTGTGTGTGTGTGTCTACATATCAGTGCTTTCCAACCCTGGTGCTGGAACACATACTTAGCCTTAATAATTAATAAGCCTTTCTGAGAAAAAACTCTTTCAGAACCAGAGTTGGAAGCTTGACAGGAGTTAAGCCTGGACTGCACAGTGTTCTGAAACCTGAGCTTAATCCTACCTAGTAAACTCACCCATAGTGTCATGTTATAAAACATCAATGACATACCGATTTGCATGCATTAAATTAGGTATCATCAGTGTTCTATCAGTGCATTGCACATTGCATAGGTATATGGTATATGGATATTAGACATTACCTGCTGGTACTTGTCCTTCAGTTTATTTGATTTCATCACATAAGGCTGTTTATGGGCCTCTGTAAGGTTGTTCCACATCTCTCCAAGTTTTTTGGCCACCTCTCCAATACCCATGTGAGGATATTGGGCCTTGATTTTGGGACGATGCTCGGAGCAAAAGATGAAGAAGCCAGAGCTACAGAAGACAAAATATGTGTTTAATAGTATTTATAACATCGTAATGCCATATTTCATCTTTTAAATATGAAGCTTATTATTGAGTTACTCATTTAAATCATATTCAGTAAATACACAACTTACTATGTAACTACTGCGAAACTGATCATTTATGTAGTTATGAGCACACATAAAAGTCCTTGGGAGTTTGACGAGGTTATAAAACACAGTGGTATGTGCTTATTCTTAAAATACCTAAACACTGTTGTTATGGGAGAAACCTGGACAATATGGGTTATTGGGTTTGTGCTAATGATGATGGGTCTTACTTACGGTGGTCTCTTAGGAGCATTGGGATCCTTCTTCTTTCCTCTCTTGCCAGTGTAGTGCATCATCTCCTGGTCGTACCGCACTTTGTCCTGCTTGGCCATGTCCTCAAACCTGGATTTCTCTTTTCCTGACATTGCCTACAAAAAAAAAACAAAGGTCAGAGAAGAAAAAGAAGAATGTACAGCAAAGGGTACACATTCGGGGGCCGCAGACATGATGGTAAGAGTCATCAAGGTAATGTTATGTTCCAGAAATGTAAAATGAACCAACCTTCCATCGAACAGAGCACTTTTTGGAGAATTCAGCAAAGTTGACAGGAATCTCGGGACTCTTCAACTTGTGCTCCTCACGACACGTCTGGACAAAGTATGCGTAAGCAGACATCTTGCCCTTGGGCTTCCTCGGGTCCCCTTTAGCCATCCTGGTAGAAAAGGGGTTGCTGATGTCTGATAGTGTTCTCTGATCAGAAGTATTGATCTGGAATAAATAGCATCAATATAGTATTAGTTCATATGTAAGTGGAAAAAAAATCATAGTGGAAAAAATACATCTGAATGTGCTTGAATGTGTTGAAGAAATACTGAGCAGACCTAAGAAAGCGGAGCCCATTAAAATTCTGTGTTGAGGTGATGCTTGTCATTTTGCAGAAGGCTGGACCAGCAGACCCTCCCTTACTGTGTGGGGGATGTGAACTGATTATTAATGAGACTGATTGTGCCTCAGTGTCCTATATTATAAATTATTTATTCATATCTTTTTGTTTTTGTTTTTGTTTTTTTGGTGGGACATATTGTATATACTGATTTAGTCTGTATGCCAGTATTAAACATATTCTAAACAGAATTTTCTTTTGTTGCATATTTCACATTTTTCATAAGCTCTTTGTTTATGATCATGACTGATACTTGCCTTTAAGTTAGCGATAGTGGCTGTAGGAGGCTATATGACTCAGGGCTAAATTTCCCTTTAGAATAAAAACCTATTAAAATTTGAATTTATTTCGCAACAGCGCCATGTTCTCTGGACACCACCGCCCCCCAAAATTAATTTTCTTTGTTTTGATTTTTTGTCCAACTTTGACTGGTTTTATTGGACGCGTCTCAGTTAGGTGCCCTGGCTGATGCTTGGAGCCCACACGGAGCAACAGAAAGGTCATCAACACGAATTATTCATCTTCCATTTTGTGAAATGCGTCCTCATGAGAAAGAATGATCTTTGTTTTGCTCAGTCTTTCACTCGCTTTTTGGAGTTTCTCTCCATGCTCCTTAGTTTGCCCAGTTTTAAAACTCCCTGTCTGAAACCTTTCCCTCCCAGTACTGATATATAGAGAGCAGTATGCCTAGGCTGCTCGGAGCAGAGCTGCTTGCTGTTTCTGCTCCCATTCATTAAAATGGCTTCTGTAGGGGGAGCAGGAAGGCTGGGGCTGACTAACAAAGCCACGCACACCCCCCCTTGTCTTTCAAGGACGATTTCTGCAAAACCCGAGGGCTCCGTATGGGAAAAACAATCTTATTCTCTAAAACAAACGTTCTGTTTTTGTTTCCCGACCCGTTTCTACACTGTCATGCCGTATTTTAAACGCATTTATCTGTTTTGTAAAGTTGGAGCCCTAGCTGTCGCTTGGTGCATTGCCGCTTCTAACAAAGACTGCGCGCCAGCCATTTCCAATGCGAGTCTCTCTATCAAAGCTGTCAAGTTCAAAAAGCTATTTGGGCACCGAAAATCGCTCTGATTTTAACACAGGGAGGTAGAGATAGTCAAGCCGAGGCGAAAACGAAAAAAATCAGCATTTCCCGAGCATGTATGAATAATTTTTTTCTCAAAAATCGCGACTCGCTCCTGCGTGTAGGAACAGCTTCTTGTCAGTGCTTTAAATCGCCAGCCATTTTAATACAGGGCAAGCGTGATCGTCGGGAGTAGGATGCTGATAAAAGCCTAAAACACACTTCTGCTCTCCCGATCGTGTCTTGCTTTACACGGTTGGATAGAGAGTCAAAAAAGAAAACGAAAACGAACATTTCCAGTCCGAAAACGAGTCGCTGCTGAAAGATGCCATCAAAATGGGCTTGCGCTGGAAGAAGGGCAGAGTGAACTGGAGCCAGGACACAGCCATCTTCAGCGTGGGGAATCCGGGCAAAACACGCACCAAATAACTTTTCAACACTCAAAATGTTAGGGAAAACACACAAGACGCATTTAGATAGCTGTTCATACTTTGATTTGCCGTTTCGCACAATCGAGTAAACTGTAAAAATAAAATTTTATCCGCGTTGTACGCACAAATCTGGGAATATTAAGACCATGTATTGATGATAACCCTAGAAAAAGGCGTATTTGCATTTTAAACACATTTGCATTCTTATTGTTTACCTCGGTATTGCGTTAAAATATTTAAAAAA
This sequence comes from Hydrocynus forskahlii, assembly GCA_037974365.1. Taxonomy (NCBI): domain Eukaryota; kingdom Metazoa; phylum Chordata; class Actinopteri; order Characiformes; family Alestidae; genus Hydrocynus; species Hydrocynus forskahlii. The sequence continues at coordinate 13,260,099 of JBBPCX010000011.1, read as the reverse complement.
TACATAATACTAGATAATAACTGTACAGCTTCTGGTTGCAAAATGTAGAAAAACGTTTGAAAATACGTTAACACACAATCAGTGTGTCAGGATAGGTTCAGAAATCGTTGGCATTTGCTCGTACCTGTGTTGTGGAGTTGCCTGAAGTCTCTGCTCCGTCCTTCCTTCTCTCTGCTCTTATAAACCAGGCGCAGCCTCACCAGCTCCATCCGAGACCGGCCTGATTGGTTAGTGGCCTCGTCCGTTCAAAACAACCTCCAATGCTGCTGATTGGCCCACAGCGTACACACATCCAGCGATTCTGCACTCTGATTGGTTCAGTCTGGCTGGAGAACTGCTACTGAAATAAACACAGAGTTTTGGAGAGACTAAGAGTAAGCGTTCAGCACACATGAGCTTTTTCTCCCTCCACACTCAGCTCTTCGTGTGTATCCACTGTGGCTCAGTAGTTAGGAGCGGCTTGGGGGAGCTGGAAACCTAGTGGTTTGGGATCTGTCACTGTGATCAAACGGTCGTGGATTTGAATCAATGGTCTGCTAGTAGCACCCCTAACGTACCATCCCCACACGCTACACCCCGGGTGTTGTGTTCCTGGCTGCATGCTGCTTCACTTGGTAAATGGGTTAAATGCAGAGAAAGAATTTTGTGCTGTGGTGCGTTGAATTGGACACTTTACTGTGTCGTTATCACAATAATGAGCGATATTTTAAGAGCACTCTTATAGCCATGCATGAATACACCACAGCATAGTGAACAATTAGAAATTCTTTGTCTCCTTTTAATCCATTCGCCAAGTGAAGCAGTGGGCAGCCACCAACAGTGTCTGGGGACAACACCTTGCTTAAGGGTACCTCAGTGGTGACCCTAGCAGTCCTGGGATTCAAAATCACAACCTTCCAATCACAGGGGCATTCTCCTTACCACCAGCTGCCACAAAAGGTCAGGTCATAAATGGGGTTTGAACCCAGACCTCCATTCTGAGACCAGAAAGTGCCATGGAGTCTGGCACTTTAGACCACTCAGCCATCCTGACACAACATTAAGCTGCTGGCAGCTACAACTGCTTCGAGTGAAAACTTAAAAGTGGAGCGTGTTTGCAGGTGTGAAGTGCCTTCCGAGCATCAGACAAGTTGCAAATGCAGTGCAAATGCAAAATACGCGTTTAGGGATACACCTGTTTGCAGCTTGTATGTGTGACACTTACTGTATGTGCATGCCACACATATGGTGAGAATTTATCTGTCCATTATACATCTTTGACACATACTCATATATTCAGAGAGCATCTCCTCTAATGATACACCGTCTATCTTCTTGCACTGCTCCCTACATAAAGATTTTTGCAGTTCTCTCCTCTGGTTATCACATTTGTAAAACTTGTGTTTCTTCAAGTTGAAAGCTGCTTTGGCTAAAAGCGTCTGCCAAATTAATGTAATGTAATATTCATGTTGGAAAATGCAATATACTGCATGTGTCTTCTGTAATTTCTATAAATTATAGGTTCAAAATAAATAATGTTGAATATATTATATATATACCAACAGTCTCTGGGGGCAGTGCCTTGCTCAAGGGTACCTCAGCGGTGCCCCTAGCAGTCCTGGGATAATGTTTATTTATCGCATTTTTGTATGGTGTGTTCAAAGGCCTTTTTACATTCGTTTTACAAACAACTGAAAGCGGAATCAATAATTTGTTTTCTTAGTTGGGTTGATATAGAAGACACACTGTCTCTAGGCTTTTTTGACCTAGTTTCTAGGCTTTATTTTTCAATATATAATATGTATTTGCATTTGGCCTAAAGATCCTGCATGAGGCCATGTAAATTGCTGCTCTATTCAATGCAGTGTGAGGTGTGTGTGTACGTGTGTCTGTTGGATTGTGTTTGTGTGTGTGTGTGTGTGTGTGTGTGTGTGTGTGTGTGTGAGTGTGTCACCTACCCTTTTCACCCTATAGGTGAAGAGTATTGCAGCAAACCATCTGTTAATCGTTATCACAACATTGGTTTCTACAATCCTGATATTACAAAATGCTCCCATAGGCAAGTGAGCCTGTAGCCAATCAGTGTTATGACAGAGTGACCAATCACAGCTCCAGGTGAGTGTTACTGGGTGTTTTGATGAATCTAAATATTAACATAATGCAACAAAAATGAATTTATTTTGCTCGTGTTTGGTTAAGTCCTCAGCCATTAAAAACAAAACATTTTAAAGGGCCTGTGTTCTACGTTTTCCTTCTATTTTATTTTTTTCCTTGACATTTATGTGTCTGTGTACCAACTATAACATTCCTAATTCATCATAATTCATTCTTACATGTTTTCCAACCTCTGTTTGTCCCTTAGAATTAAACAGGTTATTTTTGTTCCTGCACTTTTAAGACTAATATACATAAATGATTATTTTTCTGATTGGCTGCCCTTTATTAGAGCTCAGTCAAAAGCAGCATAGGTCTGAAACACTCTGTGGGTGGAGCTATACTGCTGTAGGGTGAACAAGGAGTTACATGTAAATACTTTGTTGGTTTTATGACATCACAAAAAGCATGTTTGGGCCGTTTTTGTTGCTTATTTTCCATGCTGCTTATTTTCCATGCATGGACAGTATGGATGGGAGCGTGAACATCAGCATTATTTACATACCTAAAGCTTTTTTAGCTCCAGAAAGGTGATGATATGGGCCATTTAACAGACTGAATTGTATTGTAATATGTAGCAGTATAAACACAATATTAATAGCATGCAGCCCTGGTAGAGAGACACATTTTTATCTACCAAACCTTGCCTTGTATTGTGCATTTTATTATTCAGGAAACTAGTTACAATGTGGATTCGTCAGATGTCTCCTGTGACAATTCGATGGCTGATTTTCTAACACCATTTATTTGATGTATTTTTAGTACATTTTGAAGAGTAAAGCTGCCACTAGGTGCCAACCTAGGATCATTTTCTGTCTTCTTTCCCAAGCCTCGTTTTCCTTTGTTCTTATTAGTTTAAGCGTCATCCCCTTGTAAGGAGCATGAGGTTTGTATTCATGCGCTTGAATAGTGATTTGTAAAGATGTCGTATCAACATAGAAATATTGGTGACTGTGCTGCATTTTAGTGCACGACTGGGAAATGAACAAAGCTTGTTAAGCTTGTTAATGCATTCCTTTTTATTGGACATATTTATACACAAATAATATAGGTTATACCAAAGAAAGAGAGCCTTTCAGTAAAAGC
>JBBPCX010000011.1:13215962-13242638 GCA_037974365.1 Hydrocynus forskahlii | reverse complement strand
AGAGAGAGAGAGAGAGAGAGAGAGAGAGAGAGAGAGAGAGAGAGAGAGAGAGAGAGAGAGAGAGAGAGAGACAGACAAACGGAAGAAGCCAGAATCAAAGGGGAATTCCACCAACTTTTCACATTTTTTAAGTTGTTTGCTTGCGGTGATGCAGAAAAATGTATAAGCTTGGATTTCTTGCCACTGACAGTAATAGGAACCAGGGATCACAAGGTCTACAATACGAATGTGTCTACTACCCAAAGCCTCAAATTTTGATATGTTGAGTAATACATGATGCACCTATAACACGTACTGGCCACAATCATAGCTCAGAACGTTTGTAAAAAAGGTTGTGCCACTGATCATCATTAAAAGGGGGAAAACTTTCTGTGCGGTTTTCTCTGTAAGCATTATGCTCTGGTTCCTATCACCACCACTGAACAACTTCTGACTTAGCATGGTCCTCTAGAACAGAGCATTTCACACTAAGACACTCTAAATGACTCATATAACCAACTGTTTAAATAGAAAGTTTTAACACATCAAAGCAATTCCTCTTTAAGTGACTTCAGAACGAAAGCCTGTTTAAGTTGCTATGCAGTGACCAGAAGGAGGGAGAGAAAAAGGAGGGTTAGGTTAATATTTCGATAAGCAGAGGAAAATACGATGTTATCACAATATGCTTGAATGATATTTAAAGATGTGATATGCCAGGTGTTGCTTTGGATATTTTACCATTTTATTTTTAATGCTTATATTTCCTGCAAAAGAAAATGCTCTCTGATTTTTAAATCAAATTTGTTTGTCCCGTTTTAGCATTTTTCACTGAAGCATAAACACAGTGGTGGACATCAACACTCGGGTCTCTATGATTCTTGATGTTTCATTTATTTATTTTTCAACTCAAAATGAGATGACACAATAATCATGCCGTCCCTAATTGCAATTTTTAGAATCCACAGAAGAGTAAGAAGGACGGTTAGAGAGAGAGAGAGAGAGAAAGAGAGAGCGAGAGAGAGTGCGAGAGAGAGAGAGCGCGAGAGAGAGCGCAAGAAAGAGAGAGCGAGAAAGAGAGAGAGCGAGAGAGAGGAATGCAGCAGCAATAACAGAGAATGCTAAAGGCCTAAAGGTCACACCCCAACACACACAGACAGGAAGTGTGATGAGAGGAAACAGAGACAGTACACACACGCGCACACACATACAGGACGTGATGAGAGGGCTATATTAAAACTTAATAACTGCCTGAGTTGTTAAGCTCTCAGAGCAAGGAAAGGAAGGCTGGACCCTCTGGCAGGCCCTCACTGTTTAAGGCTTTAAAGAGGATCCATAAAGCACCGAGCACCCTGCCTGCATGGTAAAGTCTCTGACATGGTCCTCTCCTGAACATTCTGCGTGCTCTACACTGTATCCAGAGCAGCGCTGCTGGTTGTGTGGTATGTCTTTTGACCTCGTTCTAGTTTACACTCCTCCATCTGCAGATCACATCAAACATCACATGATCCAACCACCAACACCAAACCCGCACAGCACTTCTTGACAGATTCTGGAACTCCTGTCATCCAGGACCTCAACGTCAAAGCCTTTTACTGGTATTAGAAAAGTCTAGACTATGAAAGTCAAAATGAACACCCTTAGGTCGTCTTCTAATAAAAATATACACTGCCTATCAAATCCCTCCACGATAGCTACTGATAGCATTTTGCAAGCCAGCTTTTTTGCTCGTGTTTTCAATTTTACTCTGGACATGAAGGTTTTTGAGGGGGCCTTGTTAGTAGACTACACGTGCTCGAGTTACGAGATCAGGTCTGGGCTCTAAACTACTCAGCTCTAGCCAGTCCGCCTGCGTAGATCAAGCTTGCTGAAGTGACAAACCTTTGCCCGCCCAGTGCCTTTACAAACCACTGCCTGACAGACAGCCTGTTCCTGTGAGGTTTGTAAAAGCAACGGCTGCCTTTTTACTCCCAAATATTTTGGTGCAACTTATATGAAGTGGGACATTCTGCTTGTGCTTCACTTTTAAAAAAAATAAAAAAAATAAGAAGTAACAGTGTGAAAAGTCAGATATAACTACAGACAACTAAAAGTATCTATATTAGGCAGGCTACCTCTTTTCAATTACCAAAGACTCATCATTCTGAGAGACAATCTGATGGGTTGAGAAGCACTTTTTTCACGAAAGCTGTATTATTTAGCAGAGCTCTGGCTTCTAAGTAGTGACTTGAGTGCACCTAACATAAGAAATCGCCTTCTTTAGCTCCTATAAAACAGAAATCAATCCAATAAAACCACATTTCACATTACAGCTTGTTTGGCCAGATTCTGAGGAAGAGTGATGGCAAAGGCTCAACCTGTCGTTGCCCCTGAGTGAACTACTGGTGGGCAGCTGTGACGGGGAGCAACTGGCTGAAAGCTTAATGACCTGTGGTTCAGCAGAAAAGAGCAACATACAAAACAACAAACAAGATGGCTCTGAACCGCTTTGCAGACTGACTGAACAAACCAACATTCAGGTAAAAACCTGGACTTCACATCGCCACCACAAAATGCTCCACTTTTCCGGCAGAAGGATCTCCAGAATTAAAGCTTATTTGATGCAGCAATCGAGGCCTCTTTGCTTTCCTTCTTTATCTGTGAGCGAATCACAGCCGTGATGTTTTAAGTGGTAAGACACAACCTCAGAGACAATATGCATTTTATACAAAGAGAAATGTAAGAGAAACACTGTAGTTATAATCAAACACAATGTCCAGCAGGAATCTGTTAACATTAAAAGAATTAGCCAGTACTGTGTGAGTGACAGAGGGGAAAGGGTAGCTAAAAGATTTAAAGGGGTTGTATGTGGCAAACATCTCATTAAGAATGCTGATCTAGGATCAGTTTCTGGCCCTCAAATGTCCTTTCAGAAAACAAAACATCATAAGTCATTTTGGACCATTTTTCTATTTGCCAGAGTAAATGACAAAAAGATGGAGGATGAAGAATGGATATGAGGTTTTATTCCGACAGCGCTGATTTATTAATAATGAATGTCATTAGATAGTGAGGGCAGTTGACCTGTATCAGCAGTTTCACTCTGAGATGCCTGAACATACTGCCCAGCTGTCACAGACTGTCTTACCCTCAAATTGGGCCTCCTGGACACCTGTAGATCACAGATGATGACAAGACAAATGAAGTTACAAACAGGCACTTTCACTGTGTATGGTGATGTTAGATCTCTCACAACAGCTCATTTCAGGAGTACATCTGTCCCACATATTTCAGTGTTTTCCCTGCTTTGGTGTTTTTGTTTAAGCGAGTCCACAGTAGGGCTGAAAGAGAAATCTTTCCTACTCAGACATTGCAAATTTAAAAGAGTGCAATTCTCAAAACTAATTCAAATCCATTTAAATGACGTGCTACATTATTCAAAGTTGTCCAAAATGTTAACTTGGGAAATTTGACCAAATAATGCAGAGTTTGTGGACTGACAGTCAGGCAACTATCAACCATGAAACGAGGCCTGAAGTTATGAATGCATTTAGACTGCAGTCAGTCAGGACATCACAACGAGACATTTTCCTCACACGTTCCAGCCCAAACAGTCAAGAGCACCCCTGATTCCACTTGGTGTCAGTCTGCAAACAGTCAGTCAGGTGAGCTCCTGCTTGTTTAGGATGAAAACATTTAACCACCATTGCCATTTGTGAATAAGATTTGACACTCCTGCTGTAATGAGCACATACTGGGTCCAGGCCCAGCCCAGGAATGGCTTTTTTAGAGCAGGGAAAACACTACACTATGCAGAGACCAGGAGTAAGAACCACTGCTGTTAGGCCTGCCAGGATCATGAACTTTTGTGCATGATTAATTGTCAAGCAAATAACTTGACATTTTTTTTTATTTGGTGCTATTTCAGTTAAGTCCTGGGTCTGATTTTTTCTTGATTCTTAGTAGCTAATACTAGGTTGTAACTACATAAAAGAATATACTGCACTGCTGTGTGCATGCAAGCGCACCAAAAAATGCCTACAGATGGACATAAAGGTGTAGAATCAAGGGTTTTCTTGAAAATATGAACAAAAAACACTTGTTCTGCAGCCAAACATGTAAACGACATTGTTGGATACACTAATCAACAAATGAACAAATCTACTGTTTATAGCACCAGGCAGAAGTTTGAACTTTTGTTGTTTATAGAGCCATGATGCTTCCACCCAACAGATGAAAATGCACCCATATTATGTTTATTGCTACATAAACATAAGATTACAAAAGCTAACGACTGTGCAACTGACTGCACTCCGCTTAAACCACTGTGATCATGCAATTACGTCATAATTGTGGCTGGCCTAACGCAAGAGCTTGACAAGACAACCCCGCAAAAAAGACGTCGTAGACACACCACAGATCATTTTTCCACTCGCAAAATACGTGATGAATTATCAACTGTCCAGTGCCTGATCAACAGAGCTCGCAAAACTCCTGCCAAACACATTCAGTGTGCTTATATACGAACAAAGCCAAAGCACTTGCTTAACACTATGCTAGAGCATCAACAGTCTCTTATCAGATTCCAGTGTAAAGCAGCCTAATGAAGCAGGTTTCCAACACTTACCACACACAGAAACAAAGCAAAAGCAGACACACAAAATCAGCCTACAGTAAGGATTCCAAACAGATGCTCACAATAACACAGAGCTCTTCATGACTGTGTGATTTGCTCTGACAGTCATGATTTTAAGATGGGCACATAGAAGCAGGCCAACACGCAGATCGGCACTCAGCTCTTACCCTATGCTCTATCTTCCACCCGATCTGTGGGTTAAAAACACAACGCATGCACCAACATGACAAAAACTGCATAAAATATGGAAAGCTGACTATTAAAGAAGCACTTTTTTTTAAAAATATATGTTACTAATATAGTTATTGTTAAAATAAGTCTGCTTTACTCATGACCTTAAATTATTAAAATAAAAACATCTGCTAAAAAAAGACTTGGAAAGCTTCTTCATCCCAGTTTTCCACACTGGGGACTGGTATGTGCATCCTTAATGCAAGCACAAACGAAACACTCATGTCCAGAGGTGGATCTCCTGCAAGATCTGTGATGAGCTCACCTTGCATTCCCGGCTGGCGACCTCTGGAGGAGCACAGCTGGAGATCTGGCTGGAGATGGTGGCCGCGATCAGCTGCTTGCACCACTCTACGTGGGAACCAGTGGGGCTGGAAGAGACCCAGAGAGAGCAAGAGTGAGTTCACTGAATAGACGGGGTGAGTGGGATAGTCATTAACGCTATTATGTAGTATGTGTTTAGTATTAGAATCATGAGAGACTGCAAAGTGTGTACCTATTTTAATCCAGTAGCGGAAAGAATGTTCAAACCAACTACTGTATTGAACTGCATCGCCGGTAAACTACTCGGTACATTAAGAGTTAATCATATTACCATCTTGTGCAGAAACCAATGATCAAACAATCAAAACTAGTCACTTAAAGGAGAATTCCACTGATGTTTTTAATTATTAATTGGTTAAGAAGGAAACAAAATCATTTAGAGTCGATTACTGTGAAATCCTCCATTCTAGAGACACTCAGAGTCAGAACTGTTCACAGCCCCTAGAGCTGACTGCCTCTAAAAGCTTCCTCACAGAAAGGCGGAGTGTGAAATGGTTAGGAATACACTGTCTGATGTCTGGGACATTGTTTGACGATCATTTTGAGATAATGTTTTGGTAGAAAGATTTGATTAGTGCACAAAATGGCAATATATTTTAGTCGCAGCCACAACAACCCCTGGTTCTCATCTCATTTCTTCTGTAAAGAAATGCAAGATTTTACATCACACCACCCTGAATGACTTATTAAGTTCTGCCGAAACTGTGAAACATCTGTGGTATTTCTTTCTAAACATCCTGGTGGGCATATACTGTGCAGAGTACATCATTTGAGCTCTGCAGAATCAAGACATACGAAATTTGAACATACAGAATTGTGAAATCGAGCCTAAAATGCATCGTTACACCCCCAGCAGCTTCAGGTTCCACTGAAGCTGCTCCTCCTGCACATTTACATGGTTTGACACTCTTCACAAAATGGTTTGCTCCTCATACTGATTAATACATAATACAGACCACTGCAAACCTCTGGTTCTCATCACTAGCACGCTAAAGAAACGCAAGATTTCACATCACACCAATTTGAATCACTTCACACCTGTTCATGTTTTAAGAAATTGGTGAAAATTGTGGAATTTCGTTCTAAACATTCTGGGGGTTGTATACTGAGCAGAGTACATCATTTGAGCTCTGCAGAATCGTGACATACAAAAGTGTGAAATCGAGCCTGAAATGCATCGTTACATCCCCAGCAGCTGCAGGTTCCTCTGATGCTGCTCCTCCTGCTCCAATACCTGTCACCTTTCCCCTGAGCTGAAGTGCAGGTGCTGGAGTGGAGAAACACGGAGCTCCAGAGCAGATCGTGTGTTTTCACCCAGCCTGATCTGCAGGGCTCAGATGACAGATGGCGTTATGAGGTCAGTGGTTGTAATGTGGAGCAGATGAGCGAGAGGCCCTTAATACAATAAATCTGAATATCAGACTGGGAAGATGCTCTCAGTTATAGTGTAAAATGGTTCAGCAGATCTCATAATATCGTGGAGAAGTGGCTGAAACGGCTGAACGGTGCAGGATGCATGCTGAGATACCATGCCTCGTGTTTGTTTATGCATTTTATAGGGTGTGCACTTAAGTATTAAGGACTATAGCGCTCGTATACAGTGTCCACCCCCCGAATGGTCGCCCCCACCTGTCTCCCGAGTCTCCGCTCTCCTGCCGGGAAACTGATCCGAGACTCCGGGGTTTTCTCGGTAACGGCGGAGCCCCGCTGCTCTCGGAGCCCGAGCTCGGCTGTTTCTCCATGTTTCTCCAGCAGCGTTGTGTTTATCGAGGGCGGAGAGAGACAGAGCCGTGCTCACCACTACTGTGAGGATGCCATGGCCCCAGGCTCTCCCCCTCCCTCGGCCGGACGTCGTCACTGCTTCCTGTAGCTTCTGCTGATGATAACCGGGGCTGTTTTTATTTTTCTGACTCCTTCGAGCCTCTGTGCTAATGTGGTCTCAGCTCGGTTCACTTCACAGAACCGACTCTTCAGAACGCTCCGCTCAATTGAACCGAACATCCGACCAAAGTAATTGATTCACAAATCAGGTCGTTTTCATGCCCTCATCGCTTAATGTGGACAAAAGTATCGGGACAGACCTGTTTTTTTTATTTCATTCAATTTAGTTTTATTTATATAGCACTTTTTTTTTACAACCAGTGCAATAAACCAACCTAGAGATGAGGAACCGAATCAAAAAGGTGGACCCATCCTCCTGTGGTCGACTCAGGGGGAGGGAGAGAGAGAGAGAGAGAGAGAGACTGACTCTATGGTGAAAACTAAGAAATTGAAAGCCTTAGTGTGCAGGTTATTCACTGTTGGACAGATCGGTAGAGGTATTTTTGTTAGAAGAACAACAAAAATACCTCTACCTCTACCCGGGGGGCATGCTATGTGTGCGTGTGTGACACAGAGAGAGGCATTTTAAAAAGTGTGGATGTCTTTCATGTCTGTATATTGTTCATAAATCAATAAAGGTTTTAGCCAGTGTACATAATGTGTCATAAATAGCCGTTCTCCTAGCTGTAACACGATATTATTAGCTTACATCACTAGAGTTCATAAATGTAACAAGAGAAACTAGCGCGGCCGTAAAACATTTGTTTTGTTCTTGTTATCACTAACATCTAGTTTATTAACCTCCGCTAACTGTTTTGTATTGCACAGATTTACGAAGGGTGGTAATGTCTTGGAATTTTGGCACATTTGGCAGCGTCTGCCTGAAGTGCTCATTTTTTCTCTCGCAGTTTCTCTGCGCCCCCCTTACGTTTTCTCTCTCCATCTCATCCACTGGCACAGAGCCAAAAGGGGGAGGAGTTTAAAGATATGATTGAAAGAAAAGAACTAATGGGCCGCAGATGAGTGCTTCATGGAAATAAACTCCTACGCTCACTTTTTTTGCGAACGCATTGCACAGGCACAGGGACCAAAGGGAATGATGGGTGTTTAAAACGTGTAACTTGGGCTGCCGATCTACGAGTCTTATGGGCCGGTCAGACCGAAAAATTAATTAATTAATTAACGGTGTCGGCCCAAATAGCACGTCGGCCCACCGGGAAAATGCCCAATTCTTCGGATGGTCAGTCCGACCCTGGCTAGGCCTTTTATAATAAATTTGTTAATTATTTTGGCTAAATTCTATATTCATAAATGTAAATGTATTAATAAAACACCATTTTTTTTTCATTTTCTCAAGGATGTGGAATTTTACATAAAATCAGCTTCAGACTCTACCAACAAAAAGGCTATAAAAACAATTCAGATATGTGAATTCTTGCATTTGTTTGTATAATTAACACCCCTGGCTGCTTGTATGTTGTACTCTTTTGTATACTTTATATTCTTCTGATTGTATGCTTGATTTTTGCTCAATAAAAAAAATCAATCTTAATGTTTTAGCGTACCAAGATAGTTTGGACAACGCCTTACTTCCAACTTTGTGGATACAGTTTGGGGAAGAACCTTTTCTATTCCGGAGTGACTGTGTCCCAGTGCACAAAGCAAGCTCCATAAAAACGTGATTGGAAGTGTTCGGTGTGGAGGAACTTGACTGGCCCACACAGAGCCCTGACCTCAACCCCATCTAACACCTTTGGGATGAAGTGGCACGGTGATTACGAGCCAGGCCTTGTCGTCCAACATCAGTGTCTCATCTCATAAATGGTTTACAGAATTAATGGGCACAAATTCCCACAGAAACTCCAACATTTTGTGGAAAGCCTTCCAAGAAATACGGAAGCTCTTATAGCTGCAAAAAGGGGACCAACTCCATAATAAAGTCTATGTAGTTAAATACAACGTCATTAAAGTTCTTGTTAGTGTAATGGTCAGGCGTCCTAATACTTTCTGGCAGTGAGTTCGAGTGAGTTTTGAACTTCTTCAAAGAACGATTCGAACATTACTAGATAACGGTTCTTATTACGATCAGCATCAGCTTGGAATGATCCACACACACGTGTTTGTGTGTACATATATATATATATATATATATAGATCTAGATATAGATATAGATATGTGTGTGTGTGTGTGTGTGTGTGTGTGTGTGTGTGTGTGTGTGTACATGTTCATGTATAGAGTACATGTTCATGTATAGAGTAAACTCCGCAATTCGCCGTTCAGAGTTCGCTGATTTTTTTTTCTCAGAACCGAACTAATATATAAAAATGAGAATAATGTTAAGAAATGATAACACATCAAAAATGTTAAGGGGGCTACTTTTCCTTTTCACACACAAGCAGATATACTCTTACACAAACAGTGAATAAAAATGAAAGGACAGGAACATTTTAAAAGAAGAGATAAGCTCTGAGAGACAACAACAGGCATTTCTTCTTTATATGTGTGAAATCTTTAAATTAATTTAATCAGCATTATTTACAGAACAATAGGCGGCCATCAAACAGTGGAGCATACATGAGGGAGAACAGAACACAAAGATAAAAAAAACAAAAAAAAAACAAAAAAAAGCCCAAAGGGCACTTAGATAATGTCACCAATATAATAAAGCATCCACACCCTGACCCCCACCCAAAAAAGGAGGAAAAAACGAGTGCAGAGTTCCTTCACTCAATCTCACACAGAGTAAAGGGATTGAGAAAAACAATTCCCTACGGATTCTGACGGAAAAAAGAAAAATCAGAATTCTGACAATGCTCAGATCTCTGTGATGTCATAAAGCAAACTTAAATGCCCATTAAGTAAAGAAATATATGATGTCCACTAATTACCAACAGTTCAACCAATCAAAACACATTTTCTTAGCACTTTCCTTTGTATAAAACTGTCAAATTTTACACTGAATAAAATAATTATATTTTACAACAATAGAACTTTCAACAGTAAAATAGGCTTTGTTGAGGTAATTACATAGTTATGGTACTTGTACAAAATAAAAAATAGATTTCCCCTCCCTAAAAACACAACCAACATCAAAGTGTTTGTGTTTGTTGCTGTTTTTTTTTTTGTCTTCTCACAATATGGTTTAAACTTCATCTCCTCATTGAGGCCAAAGACTTCAAAAGGTACGCTTTTCCGAGGCAGCATTAGTTATGGCACCGAGGTGCCCCAATGAGCTCGTCCCAGATCAGGTAAGTCCAGTCTTATTGCCAGTCATAATTAGTATTTGCAACAGGTAGAACTGACTTTGGAACAGCTCAAGAGGGCAGCTTCTCCCAACATGTTATTCTTAGCTTCAGCTCATATGGAATATGTGCTCCCATCCACAGGACGGGACCCAGTCCACAGCTGAAGTGTCCGTGGCGATTGTACTTTAGTTTCAGAGGTAACCAGAAGCCATTGGTGCATGGTGACTTATGAGCGATCCTGTCAATCACAATCAGAAAGCTAAAAGAAATTATCCTTCATTGCCACTGATGCCGCCTACAGAAAAAAAACAAAAACCAAAAACCCAAGTTTTGCTTATAAAATGTCTACGTGAGGTTAGAGAGAGAATACCTCTGACAGAAAAGGCACAGAACTGGTCTTTCTAGCCCCAAAACCCTGGTTCTGTTTGATAAGCGCATCCAAAGCATCTTTTAGGGCATCTTCCTCCCAAAACTGCAAGCACTTCTACCTAGAGCAGCCAATGCCCTGTATGGTTTAAACAACAAAATAACATTCACACACTGTCTTAACCTATGCAAGACAAACGCTGTGTGGTCAGACACTCAAATTCACGCCTCAAAGCTTGACCAAGTCTACAACACTGAGGTGAGATTGCTTTTTAGAACCAGAGGTCCACAACCTCTGGATGACACTGGATTGAGTGGATGTTAGACAAGCAAAAGTCAATAGCTCTTCATAAACCAGACACTGTTTCAAAAGACGGTTCCGTAAATGAGTAATGAACCATCCGCAACTTAGTGCCTCTGTCTTTTTCTTACTCATTCCAGCCTAGGAATCTACATACTGTTTCATATTATCTCTGTACATTTACGGTCTTGTGACCGTAGCACACTTTCTCACAATTTTAGTGCACATCACATCCAACCACATTACTTATGATCCTTCGTCAAGTGCACACAGTTTAAGAAGAGCTGCTGCCTTCTGCCCACAATACGTTCATTAGTACACAGAAAAACATATCACTGTCTCTTTAAGGCTTCTCGTCACCCATAACTGACTTGCGCTACGAAGGCTGTATTGTGACATTATTGCATAATTGTGTATTTTTCTGTTACTTGTTATCATTACTACTGTGTGTGTTATAGTCATCACTATTGCTATGTACAAACGTCCCGCGTGTTGGTGAGCCTGTATGATCAGAAGGGTGTCTGCAGGTGTGTGATGTGCTGATTGGGCGAGGCAGCGTTAGGAGTGGAGCTGTTGGTCAGATGGGTGGAGTCTGACAGTTGCAGCTCCTCCAGTTTCTTCAGATACTGATCTCGAAGAGCCAGGAGCTCCTTATAGCGCTGCTCCACTGGACTTTGCTGCCAAAACAGACATGTACACAATCACTGAATTATACATAACTGTAATACACCTCTCAACCACCAGAGGGCAGAAAACACAAAAGAAATAAATCATATTCCTTTTTGTTGCTAAACAAGGTCATTAATTGATATTGCAGCATAAGCCATTACAAAAACAAGGCAATTTCAAAACTGAGAAGCAGGGAACAATGCAAAATTGACCCTGAAGATGATCAGGAAAGCTTCAAGAGCGTGATTATTATTATTTTTTTAATTTACCAGTAGTCAAAAGTCAGTTTTATTTCTAATAAGTGAACAGATAACCACCTCAACTCAAAAACAGTGATGTGCATTTGGTCACTAGGGTGAGGTCAGCCTTGTTTATTTTCTTGATTAATTTTAGATTACATGACTGACGTTCATTTGTCAGTTGTTGCGTGTCTGCAGTAAAACCACCATGAGAGACTGAGCGTGTGCGCGCGCGCACACATGTATTTGCTGTGGAGATAAGGCCAGTGTGAGCGGCAGCTCTCTGTAGTGCCAGTCAGGACGTAATTAAACTGGGAAAAGAGGATTTTCTGCCTCACTGAATCTGAGAGGGTGGGACACACACACACACACACACACACACACACCCAAAGGCAATAACAAAGATGCAGAAAAAGAGGACATAAAGCTCAAGCAGATCAACAAAGGACTCAGACCAAAAGCAATCAACATGTTTAGAAATGCACATTAACATGCACAGGCATCTAACCAGTCTCCAGCTGCAGACAATAAATCTTAAGTTATCGCGTCAGTCTCTTCTTACCTGGTGCCGTATACGAGGGTTCCAGCGGATATAATAATTCACCCACAGCTCGAGGTGGCGCATGCTGGCTACAGGATAAAGCACACGGCTGGATTCTGGTGTGTAAAACGGGTTCACGTAGGAAGACATGTTGCTGTTTATCAGTGACCACACAGACACCGTCTTCGTCCGGACATACTGAGCAGAAAGATGCAGACAAAATACTTAACTATGCAGATTTTATCAGTGAGGTATTCGCTATTGAAAAAAGTATAAGATGATACTGCAATGTGTGTCTTAATCAGGGCTGTCGCAGTCAGTTATAGTAGTAATCTATAAATTACTTTAATCAATCGGGAGAAACAAAGAGTCACACACACACGCACATGAAAAAAAATGAGCATGTCCAGACCCTGCTTTTTATTCAAGACACCTGAAAGAACCCTGTACACGTTATCACTGTGAAAATGAATCACTGCAGACTCATCCCAATCACTGCAGATTCATCAATCAGGTAAATGTTTACAGATTGAGTACAGTGATTTTGACAGCCCTAAAATTAACATATGCAAGAACAAGAAGTAATAAATTCTTGTATTGCTATGCATTAGACTTTGACTGTTCCAGTATTACAACTACTAAACTATATGACATTGTGCAGAATTTTGCATAACTTAAAAGCATCAGTTCAGACACAATTTGGAAACAGAAGCCCAGCACAGTGAGGGGCAGGCTGCTGAGAAGACGTGGAAACCATTGCTAAGGTGTGCGAGTGTGAAGTGAGCCTGCACTCTCTAACAGTTATTGTTGTGCATGGCTCTGTGGGCCTACAGAATGAATGTTGCATCTCCCCTAAGTGCACTCTGCTCCCGCTCAGAACCACTGAAGCGTTCCCCTCACTCACGCTCTACTTCACACAATGAGCAGACACAGATGCGGAGAGAGAGTCAGACAGGGAGAGAAACTGAGAAATAGAGAAAGAGAAACAATGGAAAATGATCTTCAAAGTAATTGTTCAAGTCCCACAAATTGTCATTAGTCACCAATACTTAAAAATAATGGTGCATGGCTTGCCACCATTATGAGGAAGTCTCATTTCACTGAGAGGTTATTTAAGGGACAACAATGGTTCTTGTATGTCCTCTCTCCAAAGAAGACTCTTAGCACCTTTTAAACCACGCTCAACACATTACTAAACCAAAGACAACAGAACATTGCAGATAAACTCAGTTAATAAGTACTGAACAGATACACTGATATGGTCTTTCACTGTGTGTGTGTGTGTGTGTGTGTGTGTGTGTGTGTGTGTGTGTGTGTGTGTGTGTGTGTGTGTCTGTATCTCTGTATGTCTCACATTGCTCTCACGCATGCTCTCGCAGTTGTAGAGGAAAGTGCCAAAACGACAGCTGTACAGGTGATCCAAGACAGTTATCAGGAAACGCTCATTAAACTCAAAAGCTGTTGGGAACTGTAAGTAGAACAGGAAAGACAAACACTGTCAAATACATACTTCACCACGGTAAACAGAGAGAAGACCACTTGAGAAGAAACCCAGAGGTTGCTAATATATTCATACACTGCCACCAAAAAGTATTTACACCCCTTCACGTCTTCCACATTGTTATGTTAGACTTATTCTAAAATAGATTTGAGTATCTAAACACAATACGCCATAATGACAAGGCAAAATCAACTTAATAAAAGATGTGCAAATTATTTTAATACCAAAAGCTTGTTAATCCAATGTTTCATAAGTATTCACACCCATGGTTTCATATTTTTTGTGGCACCTTTGGCAGCAATCACAGCCTCAAATCTTCTTGGGTATGCCCCTAGAAGTTTGACACTTCTGTTTCTGGGGATTTTCTCCCATTCTTCCCGGCAGATCCTCTCAAGCCCAGTCAGGTTGGAAGGGCCACATTGGTAGACAGCCATTTTTAGGTCTTTCCAAAAATGTTCTATAGGATTCGGACTGCGGCTGGGCCACTCAAGGACATTCACAGACTGCTCTTGAAGCCACTCCTTTGTTATGTTGGCTGTGTGCTTTGGGTTATTGTCATGTTGGTAAATGAATTGTCACCCTAGTATGAGATCCAGAGCATTCTGGAGCAGTTTTTCTTGAAGAATCTCTCTATATTTGGCTGCCGTCATCTTACCCTCTGTGCAGATTAGTCGCCCAGTTCCTACCACAGAAAAACATCCCCGCAGCATGATGCTGCCACCACCATGCTTCACAGTAAGGATGGCGTTAGCCAGGTGATGAGCAGTGCCTGTTTTTCTTCAGACATGACATTTCTATTTTAGTTTCATCAGACCAGAGGCTTTTGCTTCTTACATTCTGTGAACCCTTAATGTGCTTTTTGGAAAACTCCAAGCGGGCTGCTGTGTGCCTTTAGTGAGGAGTGGCTTCTGTCTGGCCACTCTACAAGGAGAGCTTGATTGGTGAAGTGCGATAACTATGGTTGACCATGTGGATGGTTCTTCTATCTCCATAAGGCATCGCTGGAGCTCAGCCTCTCTGACCAAGGCCCTTCTTCCTCGGTTCCTCAGTTTGGTCGCGCAGCCAGATCTAGGGAGGGTCCTTCTTTCATTTCCAAATAATGGAGACCACAGTGCTTTTCAGGACCTTCAAAGCTGGCAAAATTGTTTTGTATCCTTCCCCAGGTCTGTGGCTTGACACAATCCGGTCTTGAGGTCTACAGACAATTCCCTGGACTTCATTGCTTGGTTTCTGCTCTGAGATGTCCGGTAAACTGCGAGATCTTATATAGACAAGTGTGTGCCATTCCAAATCATGTTCAATCAACTGAATTTACCACAGGTGGACTCCAATGAAGCTGTAGAAGCTTCTCAAGGATGATCAGTGGAAATCAGATGCCATTATGGACCATTTTGTGTAGATTTTGTAAAAGAAAACTTTACTCAAATCTATTTTAAAACAAGTCTGTAACATCATAAATGTGGAAGAAGTGATGAATGTGAATACTTTCTGGTGGCACTGTACATGGTGTAGAAGGCTGTTTATATATTTGCCACACTTAGTACTGAAGAACCCAACACCACGGTTGTGCAGAACAAGACAGTCTAAAACCGTGTTAAAGATGTAGATGTCACATTTGTTTAAGAACCAGGGTTAAGAACCACCCATTTTTCCTCTTTAGCTGCATACATTACTGAAGTTAAAGACTAATTATTTCAACTATTACTAGGCTGAGTGGTCAGCCATTAATAACTGATTGAAGAGATATACCAGCATGTTACTGAACAGCAGAGAAACATTTTCAGTGCATCCCTGGAAGAAGCTCATACCTGTTTGGTCATCTGCCACACACAGTCTATGAACTGCAAAAATATGGGGGACCTGTCCTGATCAGCATGGTTTTTGTCTCCGTGGCCAATTCTCTGCACATTGTGAAAGAAACACACACATTACATTTAAAGGAAAATAACACTGACTTTGTGGTAAATCACAATCTGCTCCATCAAAAGGCAAAGGGGAGAACACACAATGAGTTAGAAAAAGAAGGTTAGTGTTATTGACTGAGTACTAGGTAAAAAGTGGGCTAGAGATGGGTACACACCGAGGCAAACTTGTGCCCGAAGCTGATCCACTCCTTCTCCAGCAGCACCTGGAAGCCCCTGAGTGTGCGGTAGTAGGAGTCCAGCATCAGCATGGAAAGAGAGGTGAGCTGAGCTGTGCGGTCCCAGCCGTCACTGCAGTGCACCACCACAGAGTTCCCTGAAGAAACCTTATCAGCTACCTGGATCGCCCCTGACAACACCAGCTACAGCAGAATAGGTGAGAGTGAGAGCAAGTCAAGCATTTATCTGTACTAACTGATAAGGATAAATGAGCTGTATCCTATTCTCTTTAAATCTGTGCAGGGGACATTCGTCAACTAATTCATGTCCACAGTGATTTTCTGTTGTAGTTTCTCCTGTCATGCAACTTCACATTGGCTAGCCCTGTAAACATAAAAATAAAAAAAAAATACTACAAATGTGATCATTTAGCATTATTCTTGAAGGGCAACTGTTGAACTGGCAACAGGGTCATGGGCACCTAAGGCTCACTGTGGGGAGCAAAGGCTAGCCCGCCTAGTCCATTCCCACAGAAGAGCTACTGTAGCACTGAAAAGGTTAATGCTGTTCATGACTGAAAGGTGTCATGACACAAATCACTGCAGCTTGTATGGGGCCACATAGCCGTAGGCCAGTCACAGAGCTGACCCTGTCCACTGCCAAAAACACCTGTGATGGGCATGTGAGCATCAGAACTGGACCACTGAGGAATGGAGGAAAGTGACCTGGTTTGATAATCACATTTTCTTTCAAGGCAACTCTATTCCTGAATTGCTGTGGCCTCTTTCAGCAGGATAATGCACCATGGCATTTTAGGAACATGACAGAAGGGTTGACATTGCCTTCAAATTCCCCAGATCTCAATCCAATCCAGCATGTGTGTGATATCCTGGACCAGGTAGTCCAATCCATGGAGATCTCACCATGCAACTTACAAGACTTGTATCTGCTGCTGATGCCTTGGCACCAGATACCACAGTATTAGGGTATAGATATTATTAGTCATTTTAATGTTATGGCTTATTGGTGTACAACCCTTATATACAGGCACTCATTTAAAATGAAAAACATCAGAAAGGGCTCTTTCCACAGTGAACTTTGTTTTCATTCCTGGATGGTTATTAAGAGAACCATTTTTGTAAATGAGATGTGTGAAAGAACCTTCACATAATGTTAAGGGTATAGAAGGAACCCCTAAATAGCTAAAGAACCTTTAAATTATGTGAAGGTTCTTTAAACCTTTGAAAGTCTATTCACATTTACTAATCTCATTTTCAATTTGAATGAGTGTAATTGTCAACTCATAAGTGTCAGTTATGCTAGTTACAGCCTCCATCAAATTGTAGGTGGAGAAATGTGACCTAATAATACAGTGTGTGTGTACTGTAGATTAATTAGATCAATAAGAATCAACCAAACACCTCAGCTCATAACAGCAAAACAAGTAACTGAGCATATGGCAGAATATATTTAGCATTTAAGCCTCAAAATAAAAACTAATATCATGGCCTTTTTGCCTTTGAAGCACATTTTTTTGTTTTTAAGAGTGTATGACATGATCAACCCACACTGCATTTCAGGCTTAACGGGAAAAGGATATGACAAAACAAATAATGTTTAACATCTCAATTTCATTCACTTTTTTGCCTGTTATGCTACACTGAAAAGCTAAGTAATTCAGAGACAATAAAACATTGAAGGTAAATCTGAAAAAAAGACCTTCTCCTCAACTATTTTTAAATCTCTGAAGCAAATAAGCAAAGTAAAGAAAAGTGACCCCTTATTGTCACACATGAACACACCACAGCACAAAGTGAGAACAATGTGAAATTCTTTCTTTGCATTTAACCCATTCACCAAGTGAAGCAGGGGGGTGTCACCAATGTGGGGCACCCAAGGAGCAGTGTGTGGGGACAATACCTTGCTCAAAGCTACCTCAGTGGTGCCACTAGCAGTCCTGGGATTCAAACCTGCAACCCTCTGATTGCAGGGGCAACTCCTTAACCATTAGTCCACCAGCTGCCTTAAAATGTATAAACACCCACTGAATTTTGTAGAACATGTTTACAAGCTTTTAATTAAATTAGTGCCCTGTAACAGTCCCAGTAGTCTTGATGCACTACAAGCCTCTACCTTGATATGCTCCAGCCAGTGAGTGGACTCCAGACTCGAGAGCCAGTGAGACTCCTCCACGTTGGGGTAAACAATCTCTTTCAGCTTCTTCAGTGACTCCCTCATCACATGGATGTTGTGGATATCCAGGAAGACAAGCTCAGCGTTCTGATAGGCATCTTCACCTTCATAACCCCCTCCTGTGGCCTAGGATTCAAAACAGATGGTTCAAAGGTTAAAGGGGACATACTCAGCAAGACTGCACACAGCGGCACACTACTTGCGCAGGTGAAATTAATGGATCAGTGCAGTCCTTTTTAAAATGCTCAGTCAGCGGACTAGAATACAGACATGTTCTACATCATGGCCATATTAGCACTTTGCAGTGATTTTCACTTCAGGCAGTTGTGGTTTCACCACAATCAAACACAAACACACACACACATTCAGCATTCTGTCCTTTTTTGCTTAGCTCTACCTTTGTTACTTCTGGTGACAGGATGAATAACTGATCAAGTAAAAACCACCCACACCCCTACAAATGGGATGAGAACAGAACAAAGGAGTCCATGTATATGATGCACCACAACCAAACCATACAAACAGTGGATCAGCACATGGGTCAAATGGGTTATGATGAAATGGTCAGATTTGCAGTACAGAGGCTGTCATCTTTCAATTCAAAAAACTGAATCAAGACACTGCTAGAACAATCTACTTCCCCATATCTAATTCCACTACAGTGTCACAGTTACTCACTTATTGTGGTTGTTGTTTATTGGCTATCTATTAATTGGTCTAATCTTTTATCATGAAACCTGCAATAATTCAGTGTAATCTGATTGACAATGGTCAAACACTGCCATGTTGTCCATACTTTTAGTGAGTTATTGAGCTCCAAAGTCTCTATGTTTGTCTGCAAGTCTGTCCCTCAACATAAACTCAGTCCTTATGACCATATTGGCGCTGTCTCACCTTGTTGGCCACAGCATTGACGTTTGGCCTGGCGTCATAGATGGTGAGCTTCGGGGTGCCGTTCGCCTCGCGGATGATGTCTAGATAGCGTTCGTCATCCTTGTTGCGCTTGCCACTCATGCCCACCAGGGGCTGACTACAGCGCATGATCACTGCTTGATTCTCCCTGTGGATCCATGATAGCACCTAGACATACAAGGGTTAAGTGGTACATGTCATACATGGAGAAGAGAGTCATTTTGAGGTATCATATATTTGATTCACCTAAAGCTATAATTGAAGACAATTTTATTGCGAATTTGTGAAACCAAATTATTCTAGTGTGACTACAAAGTTAATCCATCAAGCACTATTTTAGTAGCTCAGGTCCTTTGCAACTATTTGTTCTATACAGTCAGGGTACTTGCTGATGGATTCTAAGCTCTAGGCTCACCGGTATACGACAGCGGGAGCGGAAGGTGGCCACTCGCCGCAGGTCCTCTTCTGTGGCTTTAAAAGGAACCACAAGAATGGTGGGGTAAGTGTCACACAACTCGTAGGTTTTGTTGAAGGTAATTCTCCACCTCTCATTGGGCAGGCCCTAAAGAAAGCAGAAGAGGAAAAAATAGATTTGAATGAACACCAAGTGTGACCTGAGACACACTCATCTCTTTTAAAGTACTTAGTAATAGACAAGCCATTATTGTCCATGTCATCATATTTAAACAAACAAAAAAACAAAAACAAACAAACAAAAAAAAAAACAATATCAAAAAGATCAAGGAACACTTATAACACATGAGCTATAAATTTCAACTGCTAAAATCGGCAAAACTGAAAGCTCAATAATTTTAGACTACAGATACAAGTGTTTGTTATATGACTACATCCCAAAATAAGATGTTAGAAGACATTTTTCCCCCACTTTTTTCCTTTCAATATCTAAGCTAAATGTTGGTCCAGTGTAATTACTTGGTAACAGATCTGTACCATTTCTTTTATACCAAATCATTTTTCCTAACACACCCTCTAAAAACTCTAACAACTATACAGACTATAAGATCTGCTGAATTCCACAAAAAGACAAATAAAAGCTAGCAGAAAACATGACAACACAACTAACCTTAGCTATTTGTTACTTTTCAGACAAGCAATCCTGTGCAAATTCTTACAGTTCTGCAGTTGTAACTCTGTGATATTACACAGGACTACACCCAGAGCAAATTCTGGGCGTACAAACAAGTTTAGGAAGAACGTGCTTTGAGAGATTACTTTGCATGTGTAATCTTCAGGATCTAAGATGATATAAAAACATGTGGCAGTCCAGACACAAATATTTGCATTAAACACGTTGAGGAATCTTTGACCTGGGAACATGCTTAAAGAATTAGATGAGAGTGCTGTTTCAGGATCAGTTCTACTGTAAACAGACAGGATTTACAACATAAAAAGATCAGACTGTTCCCAGTACTGTCCCTCACCTGACGTCTGTACTCATCCATGGGCTTATAAACGCTCCAGCCATCATCCTCAAACTTCTCCTGACTCAGGAATGCAAAGAGTGGCTATAGAAGGAGGAAAGACAAACACATCAAAATGCAGTTATTCATACAGATGGATATTTCATTTTAGTCAGGTAAAGATTGACAGACGCAACTGAAATACCAACAACAGAATATGGAAATTCTCAGACAAAAATAAAATGTTTAAAACCGTTAACCCATCCCTCAAGCACTGAGGTTCCTATGAGCAGGAGAGCTGCAATGACAGTATCAGTAGAAGGAGCATAAATGTGCAAACACACAAATTCCTGCTGTATTGACAAAGTTCATTACATCACTTCTGAAGAAATTTTTATTTGACTTTAGTGTAGACTACGAAGACCACCTTATAATGTTAATACTGCAACAGACCGCGATAACATAGTGAAAATATAGTTTTCATCATTGCTTTACAAGAAGAAATTTTTGCTGCTGCACTCAGAATTCTGAACGATGGCGGCAACAAAAGGATATAAACTCAAGAATGCAGGGCACAAAGTCGCAACAGGGTGCAATGCATTACATGCTAGGGAATTTCACAGCAGACTCAGTATGCAACCCAACTCCTGGTACACACCATGGTTATCTCTTGCCTTGATTACTCCAAGGCTCTCCTAGTGGGTAGCTTGTACAAAAACACCCTTATAGCTGGTTCAGAACGCAGCAGCCCGGCTGGTTTTCAATCAACACAAAAGGTCACGTGTCACCCCACTGCTAATTGGCCTGCACTGGCTACCCAAGGCTGCCCGAACGAAATTCAAGTCACTAACACTCGCCAACAGAGTGACGCCTCGGTCAGCACCCAGCTATCTTAATCCCATCATTCAGGCTTATGTTCCTACTCGCTCCCTCCGCTCCTCAAAGGACGTCAGAGCTACAGAAGGAGTCCAAACTCAGCTCCTCCAAGGAACATCATCTGGCTTTGCCATTACTACACACAAGGCAAACCCAGTCTGGACTCTTCTCGTTTGAGGTTCCCCGCTGGAGGAATGAGCTGCTAAGGGCCACTAGAACAGCGGAATCCATCTCCATGGAACCTCTTGAGGACTCATCTATTCAGAGAGCACCTCCTAGCCTAAATTGTACTTGCTCTCCTATCTGAGGAAGCTTATCCTGTAGAACTCTCAACTGGTTCTCTTACTGTCCTGAAGCTTGAGTGTCTCCTCAAATTGCAAGCCACTTTGGATAAAAGCGCCTGCAGAATTAATCAAAACAAAAAGCACCAGCATTCCAACAGGTCAGTAAAGAGTATGTTCTGTAGCAAACTGAGCCCAGTAAATGTAAGACTAAGTTGCAGGTTGGCAGTCATGTCACATGGAAGATATGAAAATTCCAGTAAAACTAAGTACAGTGTAGTAAAGCCAATGTGATACCAAGGTAGCGAATCCTCAGTTTCACATTGGCTTCACGGCATCTCACTCACACACACACACACACACAAACAATATAACAAACAATATAACAATATACAATCTCTTCGGTCAAAAAAGCAGCTCTACTACATGGTCAGAAATATTTGCTGTAAACTAAAACATACTGGCTCAAACTGAGACAAAGGTGTTTGGGTCCATCAGACTCAAATATTTTAAAAAGTATGTCCCATAAATGAGTGTTTTGGGTTTTAAGTTCCTGAAATTCAGTCATTCTATTCCAGAGATTAAGGAAGTGGTCACAAAAGTTTGAGCTACAGAAGAATGTGTGCCAAAGCACATGCCCTAAATAGTAAGAAAACTGAAAACTCTTATTTTACATGAAAATCCATGTGTTTGAACTGACCATTCCATGAGAGAGTGGGAAAGCATATTTGAACAGCTCCCCAAAGATGTCTCTCCGACTGTGGCCCTCCTGCTTCAGGGCAAATCGTAAGTTCCTCATGTCCTGCAAGGAAATGCGCAAACACACACACACACACACACACACACACACACACACACACACACACACACACACACACACACGGCAGTGGTACACAAAATTAACACAATATAAAAGCAGACTACATGCAGATCTTCATATTCAGCAGCATCTTTGGAAATTAATGACTGCAAAGAACTGAACTCTTAATTGATTCCATGAACTTGATAGAATATTGTACACATACTTGCAGCTATGCACAGATAAACATACAGCTGCAAGTCCATCAAAATTACTGAGTTAAAATCTCTACTTCAGCAGTAATTTATCTTATTCATATCCCCCTGTTACTGACCGCAGCATTTTGCATACATAGCACAGTGTATATAATACAGAATATGTTGGAGAGTTTTATGTTGACTTTGTATTTCATTTTAATCTTGTCTTTGTGTCTCTGTGCAGTTGTAGAATAAGCAGTTGCCTCTAACATCAATAAAGTTTTCTATCCATCAGCGTTCCCCACGACCTTCCAGTCTGCACATGAACCCTCCCCCCCAACACACACACACACACACACACACACACACACACACACACACACACACACACACACACACACACACACACACACACACCTGCATCCCTAGTAGACACAAAGTTACAAAACAGTCTTCAAACCGTGGGTGTTACCTTGCAGGTAATGTCTAGACCATAAGAGTTCTCTCCTCGACTGGATGCGCCGCCCATCTTCTCTATCCTGCTGATGACACCCAGGGGTACATCTAATGTAACTGCGGACTCCTGAAAGAGATACAGCCAGATGCAATTAATATTACATTTACAACATCTACTTATCCAACCTGTACCAGTCCTGTTTCATCTTAATCACAGCTCAGGTCAGGAATCACAATTCAAAACAGAATTCGTCCATAGCCATCCATGGACAGAAGGCCAAAAGAGCATAACTGGTCGGACTCTATCATGTGGGTAGGACGGCCCTCCCCCATCCCCAATAACTCTGTGTGATGCAAGCCAATGCAAATCTCTGTTAGCTGATATAACAGAACTGGTAGTTAGAGTTCTCCAAACAAGAACCACCTAATGCTTTAGTTAGCAACAGTCTAAAAAGATGTGGGAAGACTTGGAAGAAGCACATGCTAGCTGTCACCAGTCCAGTGTTGGTATCATCATGTGTTAGTAGGAAGGCTAGCAACTAAGTAAAATGGGCCAAAATTTGTATATGAATTAAACAGGAAGGTTGTCTGAAAGCATGCAAGCTTTCAAGATGTGTCAGGTGGGGAACGTTTTCTGGATACAGCTAAAAGTCTAATTATAAAATAGCAAAATCTGTCTTAATTAAAGTACTCAGAGCAAGCTACACTCCAATATGACACCAAGAGTCCCTACTCATGTAAAACAACCCAGACGCAGGTCAGTTTAAACACGTCCTGCATAATTTCAGACTTGAGTGACTGCACCATGTGAGCTCAGCCAACATCTACCAGCCCAAACTGGCATGACAGGAAAAAAAAAACGCCCAAATAAAGGAACACCTGTTTCGGTTATCATCAAATATTAATAAAGTTTTCCACAGGGAAAATCCAGCTTTTCCCCTCCCCCCCCTACATCTTTCCAACTGACTGTGGTACCAGCCAAAACTTTCAGTAGGACTGCAGGTGCCTCCTGGTCTGTGCCAACTGCAGACAGTGCCAGGACAAAGATGAAAGACTCCAGATATGATACTGGAACACCCTTCCTTTTTCAGCCCTGTCTTCTGTTTTTCACACCTTGCTGCTTTAGATATACAAACATGATATGATAGAGACTACTGAAGAGAAGAAAGACAAAACTGGAGGAAAGAGAGAGCGATAGACAGACAGATAGATAGACACAGATAGATAGAAACAGAGAGACATCTCACAATCCCAGAGGATAAAGATAGAATGGGTCCAGAGAAAGAGAGAGAAGACGACAAAGAAGGGCTGAGGGTTTTCTGCATATAAACAGGAAGAAAGACAGACAGAAAGAAAGAAAGACAAATAGAAAAGAAAGCTCTTTCAGACGGATCTGGCAAGGCTTCAGAGGGACTGTGAGCGGTTATTGAAGGTAACTGCACTGAAGAGGTGAAGAGGAAACATGACTCAGACTGAAGTTTCTCACCTAAGCACATTTATACCAGACATAAATACTGTAGTATCTGCAGGAGCAGGGTGTGTATAAGGCATGCCTATTACGTCTTTCTATTAAACTACGCCAGTATTAGGCACATTTCTTCACACTCACTATCTTTCTCACTCACACACAAAAAAAACACTCACCGTGTCAGTGCTCTTGAAGTACAGCCTGAAATTGGTGATGAATACTTTCCCTTTGAGTGCCCCGTTGAACGGGCACATGTAGATGAGGTCTTTGTCTGAGTTTGAACAGATACAGAATTAGTAAGAACTAAGCAACAAAGACAACAAATCATTCAGACATTCAATTTGCTAAATAAAACAAAAAAAAAGCAATTAAAAGACGCAAAAATGAACATAATATCTTAAAAAGTAATAGGCAGTATGGCGCATTGTGGCTGAATGACATGAAACATAGACAGTATAAAATATATAAGTGAACCATCTTTATGTATATCACTGTTTATGATTTAATAGTTACTTTGTCATGCCCTGCACACATACAAGCCCCTACATCTAATCTCCGTCTCGCTCCCTCTCTGTGTCTTTAATGAAATCTGTTAGGACTGTGTGGTGCAGTAATACGAAATGTCAGATTTGAGCTGCAGAGCAGCACTGGAGCGATTCAAAGTGGCAATCCCCAGAAAGGTCCTTCTAAATTTAGCGCTCCTAACCAAGATCCAGCAGTCTGGCTAGCATTTACTGACATGAGAATGTGGGAATGATCCAGTGAAGCGATGCGCTATGAAACATACTAGATCACAGAGAAGCTAAAACTCAACTAGGAGTTTCAAATATTCTGCAGTAAAATAATGATGTTTCTAAACATTACATCATAAACAGTGAAGATACACACGGTGATGAAAGATGGCGAAGGTTAAACATTACAGTGTCAGGACATGAGCATATCACAAATGTGTTCTGTAACTATTTACAAATATATGTAACTACACATATGTAACATGAATCTCTCTCACACAGATGCATGTTATCTTATTGCTAAATGTAATATATGAACTAAACTAGAACTAAAATAGAATGTACCAGCCACAAAAGTTTGGGTCCCCTCTGTTGATCCACAAGTCTGAGAGTTCATTTGACACATTCCACCTTTCTAACTGACATTCCCATAGTGTAATAATTTATGTTTAAACCTCTCAGGGTGTTGTTCTTACACTCAACAGACATGTAATCGTCTAAGCAGTTGGCTGCGAATCTGAAACTGAAGATAATTACAAAGCAAGAGAAGACTACAAAAGATACCTAAACACTTACAATTTCACGGTCACAACACTGAGGAAAACCAGATATTTTTTGGGATCAAGTGTTGTGGT
The DNA here is from genome assembly GCA_037974365.1 of Hydrocynus forskahlii. Classification (NCBI taxonomy): domain Eukaryota; kingdom Metazoa; phylum Chordata; class Actinopteri; order Characiformes; family Alestidae; genus Hydrocynus; species Hydrocynus forskahlii. The sequence continues at coordinate 13,216,758 of JBBPCX010000011.1, read as the reverse complement.
CTGATGAAACAAAAACTGAACTCTTTGGTTACAATCACTACGGCTATATTTGGAAAGGAAAAAATGAGAAACGTTTCAATAAAAATCTTGACATCTGTTAAGCGTGAGGGCAGACCTATTAGCTTTGGGGTTGTGTGGCAGCCAGTGGCACATCAGCACAGCAAACATTGTAGGGATTCAATTAAATACCAACAAATTCTGGAAGCCCACAGTCCAACACCCAGTGCCATAGTCACTGAAGAAACTAGAGTATTAGGAACTTTAGGCGGCTATGACAAAGGATGTCTTAGTACAAACTTATGCATATTTTACATATTTCATTTATTTGGGTTTTTTTCCCCCCAATATGTAAATTCAGCACATAATGACTGTGCATTACAACTTGCTATATATTCCATATTTAAGTACATGCAGAAGTGCTGTTCACTTCTTTTCACTGATAATTAAAATTAAAATTAAAATTGCCTTCATTAAAATTGCCTTCAATTCTCCGTTTCAAATAATGTAACACATCGCCTTAATAAAAATACATCACACTTTGCTATGAAGATGTCCCTATTTTCAGGATATTTTTGTCTTGAAAACATATGAAAACAAACACACACACTCACCTATCACTCTCTCCTCTCCCGGCAGTAAAACAACATCTGCAAGTGGCTCCATCTTCAGATTCTCTCGGGATGCCTGCATCAAAACACACAGGAACATCAGAATGGCATGGCACGCGCGCACACACACACACACACACACACACACACACACACACACACACACACACACACACACACACACACAC
>JBBPCX010000011.1:13147407-13159310 GCA_037974365.1 Hydrocynus forskahlii | reverse complement strand
GAGGAGGAGAGAGAGAGAGAGAGAGAGAGAGGGAGAGAGAGAGAGAGAGAGAGAGAGGTAGGGAGGGAGAGAGAGAGAGTTAGGGAGAGAGAGTGAGAGAGAGAGAGAGAGAGAGTGAGAGAGAGAGTTAGGGAGGGAGAGTGAGAGAGAGAGAGAGAGTGAGAGAGAGAGTTAGGGAGGGAGAGTGAGAGAGAGAGTTAGGGAGAGAGAAAGAGAGAGAAGATCACACTTGTGAAAAGCTGCCAAGGTTACTACGACAACTGCTTCTGGGAAGCAGTGCATTATGTAGGGCCAGGAATTCTGGGTAATGCTACTTTGGACCGCAGATGAAAGCCGAGTTGTCTGCGTGCGTGCGAGTGTGTGTGAATGTGCGTGTGTGTGTGTGTGAGTTTGAGCACTTCAGTAGAATACACATCAGAGCTGTGTTTCAGCTTCATCTGAGACAAAAGGTGTTTATCAGATAAAACACAAAGCCGGCTAATAGGCCGAGGCTTCACAGGCACTGGATGAGTGTATAATTACCGTTGACCCCCTCAGTGACTGTCCAGCGGCAGACACCAGCAGACACTGTGTTTAATTACTGGTTTGGCTTGACTACTCATTTTTGCATTTTTAGTATTATTGGTTTCAAACAAATCCGGTGTTTTTCATTGGATCTTTAGTGTAAACATTAAACTTGATTGCTACAGGCAATCCTTTTAATGTTGTTTTTTCTACTCAGAAAAAGAACAGCAAACCTGCTGACTCGAAACTCACTCACAATGGAAGCCAATGGCCAGATGCTCAACCACCGTCCCACTGGCTTCTATTATACGTGTGTTTTGAGCCAGCATTTTTCTGTTCTTTTACTAAGTACAGGACAATCATTGTTTGTGATAAGCGTACACTACAGAGATTAGGCTGAAAAACACTGGAGTATTCATGGAGGGTCATGATTTCTGTAGACACATCTGGTCAGAGCTACAATCAGTATGTAATAACGAAAAGAGACAGACTGAGTGTTCAAGATATTCGACTAAGCGGCTGCATAAAACATAAATGTATGCCCACAGTCGCACACACACTCACACACACATACACACACTCTTCCTCATATACCAGGAGCACTCCCCTCCCATCTCCCTTTGGTTGCAGTCAATTTCATCACAATATCTCTCTCTCCCTCAGCCAGTGCAATATCACACAAACTTACACTTCCTACATACACACACACTCAAACATACACACAGTGAACAGCCACCCATCTTCACCTGCTAAGCAGCCTGACAACCTTGTCTATTTATGTGTGTGTGAGTGAGTGTGAGCTAGGACGCAGTGGGGAAATCATTAGGTGTGTATTGCATGTTCTTTACCAGTAATGCAACACATCCTCCCAGTGATGAGGAGAAGGTGTTAAAATGATTCACTCAAGACAACTCTACTGTTTAATGACCCATCCAAGCCCTGCAAACAAATGCAAATGATCCAGAAATGTACTCATAACTATAACGTTTTTGTGGAAGCACTTATTTATATTCATTTGTTTTGTGTGTGTGTGTGCGTGTGTTTAAAGGAACACACTATTAGAAGAGTTTGTTCATTTAAACACTCATACACACACTGTGTGGTTAAACTAACGTAAGCCTGGTGGCTAATCCACGCGACTTTCTCCAACCTGACTGGCTACAGCCACAAAAGTACACTTGATGTATATAACTCAGCATTATGTAGCCACTCTAATCAGTTTCCATACAGTTAAACGGCTGATTTTGGCCAAGTGTAACTAGCCATTTTTATCCCAAAGCTCCTACTCTGTGGCCATCATGAACATATAAAACACACTAGCACAGTTTATCGTTTACATTCATTAATAAATGTTAGTTTGAATCAACACGAATCACATTAAGAAGTACATGCAAAGACTAGCTAGTCAGTACAGCTACAGCAGCAGCATTCAGCGCAAATACGCTAACCTGCCTCATATTGTTTATATTGTCAACACCAGTTGATAGCAACACATAACTCAGTATTTTGTGCATACAAACATCATAGCAACATCTCCACAGATAGAAGTTAGACAGCACTGTGTGTATGCCTTATTTAATGAGACACAAATAAGACTGAAGAACTAATAAAAGGTATTTACAACGGTTTTCACTACTGTTGATGCACATAGCACCCATCTTGGATTTTGAGGTTGGGGTAGGTTAGGTTCCTCTGACTTTCAGAGTTGGAAATTTGACTTCAGGGGATGTTCTTGTTCAAATTTCCCATTTGGAACTAGGAAATTTCGACATCACAGTTCAAATGGAACACACCAAAAGTACACATTTGTGGGTGGAGCATGGATAGGCTGGATCTGTGCAAGTGTGTGTGTCACAACAGGATTCAGGTTGTCTGATTAATGGCAGCAAAGCTTCAGGAGCCCAACCACAGTGCAGCGTCTGAGACAAGGACATTCCAACAATCTTTCTGGTATGACATCAGTGTATTCGGTTGGAATGTCTGAGTGTGTGTGTGTGTGTTGCACAAAAGGTGGTGGAATTTTTGTAAAATAGTAATGATTTGGCTACTTACTACACATGAGTCACTTCTCTCAAATTCACCAGTGTATTTGTGTCTGTGTATGTGTATGTGTGTGTGCGTGTATGTGTGTGGGTGTGTGTGTGTCAGAGAATGGAATTTTCAAGTCCTGAATTAGCTACTTACTACATACTGCCCATTTAAGAATCACACACACACAGGCAGAGACACACAAACACACACACACACACACACACACACACACACACACAAACACACACACACACATGCACTCAGGAAAACCTAGCTGCTCCACCACAACCATCTTTGCAATCCCATAAAGTAAAGAAAACAATTCAATGAAAAAGAATCTGACCTCTTCTGTGGTGATGACATCATGCTGGGTATGAGCAGAGATTTCCATTTCTCTTTGTTTTGCCTGATCTGTTCACATCTGTCCATTTGTATTCCATTTTCATTCACAACACACTGGATTACAGCATGGGCAGCATGACTCTATTCCCCTCTTTTTCTCCAATGCTATTCCAAACACTAAGCTCTCTTTACGTCTTAAAAGTCCTACAGACGCGAATATCAGATTACTTAATAAAGAGCACCCTGGTGGAACGTGGAACAAGACTGTGGGTCTTCAACGTGAAAATGTGTTCCTCCGGGCAAATCAGGCACAACAGATGTTCGCATCATATGGCGTTTTACAGTAGATGGATGGTGAGAGGCAACAGATCAGCAACAAAGGAGTAGTTCCTGATTTGATGTCTCTTCTCAGCATACTATTCACAACCAAACACATCTAATCTGTGCTTCCATTACTGCACAGAACACAAAATGTTAACCCTTCTAGGTCCCCACTGATGAATATGCCTTGAAATGCCTCTGTGTACAATTTGCTTAATTGAAGCTGCAGATTTTTTACATTCAGTTAATTCCATACTTGCAATCAAAGCAAGACAGGGAGATATGAGATTTATTTATGAGATCTGAATTCAATGGAAAAGTTGTTCTGCGGATTAAAAAGATCAGTTTTGACATCAACAAAACTAACAGAAAAAACGTGCAGAGGTATATCCGTACCTAGTTGGCTACTGAATGTGAGTTGAATGCCGATGTCATTCATTAAGTAACTAAACATGTAATTAAGGGTGTAAACACATAATTACATATGAATATTTCAGGAGGTTTGAAAAGAATGATAGCTACCGTATAAATACATTATTTATTTCTCTAATAAAGGTGATATTAATCATAGTATGTCATTTATTTGTCCTTTATGAGTAAAAAAAAAAAGGAAATTCATGAAAGTGATGTATAAAGGAATTGCTATTTTCCACTTACTCCAGATGTAGATGTAGCAAAGACCTGTCTGGAGTTCAAATGTTGCTTCTTTAATATCGAACTGGAACTGTTCATCCAACAAACTCTAGAAGTCAACGGTCACCCAAATCATTTCTGCAAATTCTTCCCCAAAACGTCTCTCAATTCACTCAAACCACACTCATCTCTTTGTTTAGGACTCGGCAGACTTACTGTGAGCTCTAAAAATGAACAAAACCTCACCACTCCAGCCAGCAATGTCAAACAACACCAGGGCTGGAGATGATTGATCTTAGATCAGATTCTTTTCCATTTATGATGGCTGTTACCACAAAAAATGATTCTAGATCAGCACTTCTACACCAGAAGTGGTTTGTGAAAGCAGACCCTGTTGTCTAAAAAGGCTGACCATTGTGTTGGACTACACACCACACACTCATAGTAAGTCATACTGCGTGCTAAACCACACCCACAAGTTGGCTCCACCTTACTGAAAAGCTGGATGTGGTTTGAACAGAGTGAGAGGAATTCTGGGGATGTATTTACAGAAAAGACTATTAGGTGACCATTGCCTCTTAAAGTTTGTTAGAAGCTCAACTTTTAAACAAGAGACTATGAACTCCAGAATATGAACTCCAAACATGGCTTGGCTGATCAGTTACACCTATGACTTGTAAAAAATATGTGAATCTGATTTTATATTGAACTATTCCTTTAATGCGTTTTGAAACTAAACCCTTTGTTTATCTGAACTGAACACACTGGAAATGGCAACATATCTAGTCTTCTAACAGTCAGAAACTCTATCGCTCATCGTCATGAGTTTAAACAACTATGTACATAACCCAGTTTCTTATTACTTTATTTGGGGCTGTTTCTTTTCCAGAACAAAGTAGTGTCTGAGAGCGCACTGATGAGTGAGACGCACAACGTCCTGTGTCCTGTCACTGTTTGCCCCTTTCGCTCCACTTATCTGAGGCAAACATTAAGTGCTGATAAACTACCGCCACAGCAGTCAGCAAAGACACTAGAGTGTGTTGTGAGGGTGGGTTCATTTACAGCATGGTGTGTGGACTCCCCCGCTTTTCGTGCAAAGTCTTAAAGCAGGGAAAGGAAAACACACTCACACACAACCTGATATTTGGTATGTAGCTCCTGTTTATTTTCCATCCCTAGGCAACACTGTTATTTCCTGGTGAGGGTTTGCCTGATAGTTGCACTGACGCACTTCTCTCTCTCTCTCTCTCTCTCCCTCTCTGGGTTCTCCCTCCCTCTCTTTCTTTCCCTTTCTGCCTCTCCACCCCCTCACCCGCTCGCTTGCTCACTCGTGCTTTCCCTCAGACAAAAAAAGTTGGACAGGACAACCTGAATGATGGCAGGAAATAATGAGCATCTTACTCCATGGGTTAACAAGAGCAACTCTCTTTTCCCCTTTTCCTTCCCACTTCCCTTTTCTACCCTTTCTGCTGCTTGAGAACATTTCAGAAACCACACAAGATCTGTTCCACAAACCTTTGTTCGACATACGCAGGTTTCGTGCGAATTCAATTTTCACCAGTAACCGGTAGTTTTTCCTTTACGCTTCTATTCATTTACTATTGTTTAAGTACTTTCAAAAATAAAGGTGCCACAAAGTGTATTTTGAGTGATCCCATAGAAGAAACACTTTTGGTTCCTTCTAAAGGATGGTTCTTTTAAATGTGACACACCCTTTTAAAGTTTAAGGACCTTGTATCATGAAAAAACAGGTTTTCCCTCACTTTCCTCGTTTTATAATGTAGCTTACTCCTTACTCCCCTGTCCATATGGCGGGTGTATGGAAACTAAGGGCATTTTCCAGAACCAATGCTGAGAACCCGAATTCCAGAGCCCACTCAGCCAGCCTCGCTGACAAATATTTTGTTGAACACCCACTGCCTCGTCAGTTAAGATACTTGTTGGCCATCACTACCACCAACCCCATTCAACAATAATTGCCTAGAGTGCCAAAATGGCCAGAAATGCCACAGGTTTGGTACCAACAGGACCTAATGGATGGGTATCTTCCTCTATAACATCCTCTGAACATCAATTGAGCGAATTCTTCCATGTGTGGACGAAGTCACCAAACATTTCTACATGACCATTCAGTACACTGTAATGTAAACTACACTGGTATGTGTCGGTTGCTTTTATTTAGGAATTATTACACTGGTAAAGAATTCACTAAGAAGACACAAGCTAGGAAAGTAACAGTAATGCTATAAGTATTTATGCTAGCCCCCACAGATTTGAGTGTTTTGCCCATATTTCCACTCCTGACAGAGTGTATAAGCTTTTCCTGCACAACGGTGGATTAAAAGCCTTGTACAACTCACCATCAATACAGGCAAGATCACAAATGCCTCAGTAAACATTCTCAATAGAAAAACACTCAGCCATTCCTTCACTCTACACAAGGCTGTTAATGTAGATTTCTTTGTTTGTATTGTTTCACGTAAGCCAGTTAGTTAAGCTAACTAGCAAGCAAGATAGCTAACTGGCAGGATTAGATGTCTATAGAGTTTAGCTATGGTCCATAATACTGTTAGGTGTAATAATGTGTCTCCTTCTCTCTGCCTCCTCTCCTGTGAGTGCAAGTGTGTGTACGTGAACGCAACTGGGGGGAAAAGGTGCCAATTACCTCATGTAATGAATATAATAAGTCAAATGGCACTTCCCACACTCTGTGAATGAACAGCATGCTCTTTGCTGTTAATGGCTTGATATTATTATTTAGCAAATGTGTGTCCTTATCGTGTGAGGACTGTGTGTCTGAGCTTCTACAGCGAGTGAAAGATCCAGCCGTGACCGCTGACCACCAGGAGACGCTTACCTCCTTTCACCCAACAGCTGGCCTTGGATAACACATTCAAGGCCAAATATTTTCTCTCTCTCGCTCTCTCGCTCTCTCTCTCTTCCTTTCTCTCTCTCTTCATCAGCATGCCCCTACCCCCTGCTATCCCTTCTTCCCTCTCTCACTGGGATGCACCATATGGCTCGGTGTTGCAGATACAGCAATCTCCTTCGCTTTTCACGAAGAAAAAGACGGCAGCGAGGAAGGTGACACAAACCGTCATTTACTCCGTGACAAAGAAACGCACAGTTTCTTGAACAAAAGTGACCTCTCTGTTACCTCTTCACTCACACTTTATTCAGTGATCTCATCCTTTAAGGCTGTGGGTGAGATGAAAGTTCATACACATGCAAGCACACACACACACACACACACACACACAGTGTTGTTGTTTTCCGTTTCAGCACTGCTTTGAGGTGGATCCAAGTCCGAGCCGAGCCGGGTGACGGCTACCCTGCCACTTTCAGCGGGCTTAGATCTGAGCAGCAGCGCGCATTCCTGCTCGCCCTTTCTGCTTTTTCTTCTTTCTTCACCAGCAACTTCAAAGCCCTCTGACTAATTTGGCTGTAGATCAGTTCAAAAAATGAGGGAAAAAAAGCTGAAAGACCCGGTGCAGGAAACTCGTCGTGGGTGTAGCTCACACGAACCACATGGCATTACTGAAACAGCCAAAGTGTCCTCAGAATTAGAGGAATTATCATAACATTAATAAGTATGATCATAATGACACTGGCTTTTCGTAGTAGTACAGTACTACTTCTTGCTTTTCACTAAACTCTGACACATCTGTAGCATATGGTCAGTTACCACAGGCGACAGTTTCCCTGAACCCGTTGACTCAAAGCACACTTACAATAAAAGCATCTGCCCTCCACCTCCCCAGTGTGAGTTCTGAATGAATTCCTTTTTCGAGTTTTCCATTCTTTCACTAAATACTGGGGAGTTTGACGGTCAGAGTAATCAGCTGTATGCTACAAATGTGGCAGACAGACGTTCCTCGAAGGAGCTATATCTTACTTACTTCTTGTATTTAATTCTATGAGGTACTCATGTGACCATAAAAAGCAAGAAGAGGTGGTTTTCCATGATATGGGCTCTACAAGGTTGTGATTTTTTTGCCAGTATAAGAAAAGATGAGCTATTTGCAGCCACCATTGATCCTGACAGAAACTGCATCAGACCTCCACCTCCCCAAAGCCTGACCATTAAAGGCGACTTCCAGACCCACAGACCCCCTGCCTGCAGCCTTCTTGCTTTTAACATGCTTGGGTTGATTTAATAGACCCCCCTGCTACCATCGCCACACACACACACACATTTAATTCCAATATCACCATTAGAAAAACACCCCTGGACGTTGGTTAAGAGAATGGCCTGCCCTAGACTGTCTCAGGAGTGGCCCCAGAGGTTAATGGTCACTAAACAATTCAATTCAATTCAGTTTTATTTATATAGCACAGAGCACACGGCACGGAGCACGGGCGGGGTGACTGCATCTATGAATATTCATGAATACTAATTAAGTCTATGTAAAGATGTTGAAGCTTTCATTCCCTCTTTTGAAGCAGTTTAGAAGAATGAACACATAAAAGAGGCAACACACATTTAATTCAAGTTCATATGGGCAATCAGGAATGTTTCTGTTTTTAGGAACATGCTGCACATTTTCCACCTTTCCACCCACATTCCAGGACATCCCTCACCAATCCGCATCAGTGTTAAATAGACCACAGGTTAAATTAAATTATCAGAAGAAAAGATTTATTTTCTAAAATTTAAAATGACACAAGGGTGGATTTGCTCTATCACACAGTGCTGTGAGTGAGGTGTGTTAAAGCAAAAGCCTAACAAAGCGAAGGGGGGCGTTCCTTACAGCATGACGCTGGTCAGACCTTTTCAGTTAATTGGCTGAGATTATTGAACGACGGGACAACACACACACACACCAGACACACTAGGAGACCTAAAAAACGAACAGCTCGTATATATGGACTACTGTATAGCACACACCCATTAATCATCAGCAGCCTCCTAAATTATCTGGATTTATCTAATAGAGACTAATTTGTGGCTCTTGAAGACGGGGACTCCTTCAACCTCTTAATCTAATCCCATTACGTATTCCACTAGTTTAACACCCCCCCCCCCACACACACACACACACTATGTGATCACAGTTTCTATCTGCCCCATATCCACCACCCCCTACACCCCCCACCCTCCACCACTCCTGTTAAACTCATGCACCGCTCCCGATCTCCCGGACTGGTGTGTGCAGACCCTCTTTCTGCCTTTCTGCCTTTTGTCTGGAGAGGAGCCTGGAGAACCACACGCTGCTCCTCGGGGCAGTGTGGGGGGCTTTTTTCCCTCCGCCGTGGGAAAACAAAGAGGTCTTCTTCATCGGCCGTTGAAGACGCAGCATATTCAAGTGACGTGCCGAGCCGTTAACGCGCTCCATTGTGACGGAGCCGCTCTTTTGACACACTGCCATTGTGACATAATTCTTTAACACATTGCCTTTGCATTGTGACGTCACGCTCCGTAACATGCCGCAATCATTTAATGTTCTTTAAAACACCGGAGCACGTCACAATGGGCGCGCGCGAACGTTCCAAATAATCTTACTAGTAAGGAATTTCCAGTTTTAAACGGAGCCAATATGCGAATCGTTGTTTCTCTGATATACCGGCATTAGTATAAACGTCAGATTTTTAAGGTTTTGTTCCCCATAACGCGAGAGACGGAGCTCGTGCCACTCAAATAGCGCGGGTTCATGCCTACCGCTCCAGTCCTCGCTCATCCAACTCTCTCTCTCTCTCAGACTAAAACAGTGTGTATATACGGTTCTCTCTCTCTCTCAGACTAAAACAGTGTCTATACACGGTTCTCGCTCTCTTTCTCGGGATGGTGGTTTTCTGGATCAAATTTCCAAACATCATACAAGCTGAGATGTTGAAACACGTGAAGGAGTTTTTTTTCCTCTAGTCTAGAATTGTAAACCCCCCCAGTGGAACAGAGATAAAGTGAAACAGCACAGGCGCGTGCTGAAGTTTTAATGGCTTGGCGCTCATTAATAAGCCCCCCAACACACACACACGCACACACATACACACACTAATTCCAAAGACACAAACTCATCAACTCACTAATGGGTCCATGCGAGGTGAGTCTAGCCGCTGGGAGACCAGGAGCATCTTGGAGTGCTGGTACACGGCGGAGCCACTGTTAAATCCACTTTTGTTTCAGTGTGTCAACCCTCAGTGTAATTGAAAAAAGAGATATAAAACAATGAGAGGAAGAGTCGCGAAATAAGCTTTTAGACAGTCCCTACTACACGGCCACAAAACGACCAATGAAACAGAAAACTAGGCTAAAAACCGAGTTGGTCTGACATGACAGCGCGCGTGGAGACTAAGTTGGTCCGCTTGAGCAGCAGCTCGACTAAAAACTCCGCTCTCATCTGCAGCCACTTGCGGGAGCAGCTCTCTCTGTCTTCCGGAGCAGAGGGCGGAGTGAAGCCTGCGAGAGGAGGGAGAGAGCAGGAGGAGGAGGAGACGCTGTGTTTTGTTTTCCCACCTGTATTGTGCTCTCAGTCATAAAATAACGCCTGGCCCTTTAACACTTTTGTCCACCCACTTTGTGACAAGTCCCGCCCATCAAATGCTATGATTGGCTAGTGGAGCTCCACTGCCTCCACTACAATTGGCTAACAGCTCACCATTCACAGGCTCCCCGCCTATTGGTGCGAGGAGATAGCAGCCAATCCTAACGTAAAGGGGCGGGACTTCAAGAACACAGGTAGTTTTTTTTTCCGTAAACAAGTGGGAAGAATTCTTAAAGAGACACACACAAGAGAGAAGCAGTGGAATCTGTCAAGTCAAGTCAAGCCAAGTTTCTTTATATAGCACATTATCATAAACAGAAGGTGTGCTTCAATGTGCTTTAGAGAAATAGAATAAAAAATAAAATAGATTAAAATAAAGTGGCTTCTTATAGTCAGGCGTGAACACACCACCACAGCACCACAGCACACACTCTGCATTTACATCCATTCACCAAGTGAAGTGCCACTAGCAGATTTGAACCCACCACCTTCTGATCACAGGGGCAACTCCCTAACCACTAAGCCACCCAGCCGCACCAAAACCACCTGGATTACTACAGTCACAATATTAATCAGTATTAATCAATATATGATCACAGCACGCTACAACTCACCTGGCCAAAAAAATGGAAGAAATAAAAGAATGCATAAATTGCTAAAAGAGGATTGAAAGTGCAGTAGAAGAGAAGATATTTAAAAGAGGACGGAGGAGAACAGTGCAGTTTTTAGCAGCTTTTCAAAGCTTCAGTTGGTGTACGTCTGATAGCAGCGAGCAGCATAGTGACTAAATACCATGTCACCATGTTTAGTTTCGACTCTTTTCACCATTAGCTGAACAGCTCCTACAGATCTGAGAGACCAACCAGGTTCAAACCAACTTCAAACATATCAGAGATGTATTTAGGACCCAAACCACTGAGTGACTTGTACGCACTGAGCTAAAAAAGATAAAACAAACAGACAGGACAGCATGAAAGAATAGTGTTTAATCTGTCTCTAGTACGTTACTGGGCAATACTTTTTAAATGGAATCTTTTTTTTGCAGAAATTACGAGTGATGCAGCAATTATTCAAGATTCATGATTCTTTGTCACAGACACAGTCATAGACATGTGTAATGTAATGTGCCCCTGAAACGTCTATGAGATCTACATGAATCAGCATCAGAATCAGAACACTTCATTGAGCCTGGAGAAAACTGCTTATGTAATAACTGTACAGAAATAAGAACAATCTTAAATATAAAGTCTAAATAAAATCTAAATAAAAAATCTGTAGAAAGGAAAAAAGCACCATGCTATACATACAAATGCTGGGCATAAATACTATAGTAACAGAGTTGAGTGAAATTTGTAAACAGTACCAAATCTACAAATGGTAGTTCGGAGTGTTATTGCAATTAGTAGAAAATCAGTAGTAATATTAAGTAATAAAAAGTTTTGACATAAGAAGTGATATTGCACATGAAAACTGTTGCCTGTAAGATATTACATGTAATGAAATGATGAAGTTCATTTAGAATACGTCTCATGATACATACACACACACACACACACACACACACACACACACACACACATATATATATAT